>CM043871.1:3713625-4334875 GCA_023846275.1 Vanilla planifolia | reverse complement strand
GAATTTATTAATCCAAATGGAAGTACTAAAAACTCATTGTGAGTGTAATTATTCTAAATGTCATTTTTGACATATCTTTTGTCAATATTTTCAATTTATGGTGTCCAAACCATAAATCAATTTTAGAAAATATCTCATCTTGTTGAAGTTCATCAAACAATTCTTCAAGGCGAATTATTTTTCATGATAATTCAATTCAATTCCCTATAATCTATACACATCTAGAAACTTTTTCCTACTTTTTAACAACTAAAACTAGTGCACCCAAGTTAAAACACTTGGTTTGATAAAACTCTAGTCTAAAGTTTATGTCACTAGTCTTTCATTTCTTATAACTTAGTAGGTGCAATTTTATATGGTTCCTTGGATATCAGTTTAAGCCCTATGCATTGTTTGATAAACAAATTTCTTTATCAAATGGTGACCATGGAAAATCCTCTAGAAATATTTTTTGGTTATTTACATACCACCAGTACATTGTTGCTCTTAATTGCTTTTGAAGAAGGTCCTCCATGTATGATTCCTCTTCCACCTCTATTACTTTTATTTGACTTTCTTAACCTTTGCAGATATTCACTAACCTTGATGTAATCATAAGGCATTTAGTACAAATGAAAAGGAGACGATGTCAAGCAAGGAGGAGAAGATTGGTGTAAAGAAATGAAAAGTTGGGGAGAAAGATGAAAGCACTGCCTTAAGAATTGAGTCCTCATCTAGAACAAAACACATCTAGAAATAATGAGGTAGCCTTTATCTCTAAAGGACTATTTTGTTTATTTAGAAACTATGGTGTAGAAATAAGAATTCCATGTGTGGCAAGGCAGTGAAGATTGGTGTAGAGAAATAAACAAATAAGTAGAAAGATGAAAGCATTGCCTTAAGAATTGAGTCTTCTTTTAGAACAAACACATCTAAAAATGTTGCCAGAGCCCTTATCCTTATAGGACTATCTTGTTAGAAACTATGGTAAAAAAGGAATGCCAATGGAGTGGAGAATGAGACATTAAGTTATGGCTAAAGAGGAGTTTATCTACAATGAATGCAAAAAATCAAGACATGATCATCCTTCTAAGTGTCCTAAAGTACTTAAGGGAAATAAGAAATTTATGAGTAACAACAAGAAAAAAGTAATGAAAGTATCATTAATAGATTTAAAGGACTCTACTTCAAGTGATGATGAAAGAATGAATGACTAGTCTACCTTTATGACCATGGGAGATGACCTTAATTGCATTTATGACAAAGAAGGATGTCTTACCCCTAAAGATGAACATGAAGAGTAGCTTATTGATTTATGTCTTAAATATGTAATGAATTTTAAAAATTATAAACAAATTGAAAATGGAGCAAACAAGATATCTTGGTTCATGTAAATCTTTAAATGAAACAAATGAAATGTATTTAGTCAATAATGAGCATAGAAGATGAATTAGCTAACTCAATTACTCAGCATTCAATACTGGTAGCTTATTTTAATGCATTTAAGAATATGCATTCACATTTTTTTATTTCATAGCATCATCATTTCTTTCAAAAGAGAAATCATTTATACATGCTCATTCTTCATCATATGGTAAATTTTGTTGAACTATTACATGAGGCCTGATCATGTAGGTAAATATTGTAAAATCAAGGCCAATGTCTACCCTAGATTTCTTAATTTGTATAGGTAGCTAAGGTTAGTGTACCACTTCTTGCTAAGACTAATAGTAACTTTTTTAATGCAAAATGGATTGGATCCCAAAAACTTAATTTTTTATCCTTCAGATAAAACATGATTAAGCAATGCATATGGTATATGGATAGTGGGTGCTTGAGGCATATGATGGAAAACTCTTTTATGTTCACCCAAACTAAGGCTATTGATGGTGAGCAATGACATTAAGGGTTAGTTCCAAGAAGAGAGTCATTAGCATGGGTACCATTAATAATTCTTCTACATTTATTAGCAAGTTCCTATTAGTTGATGATCTTAAATATAATTTGTGTGGTATTAGTTATTTATGTGATTCTAGTTTTAAAGTTATCTTTGATTCTAAATAATGTGTAATTGGCAAAAACAATGAACCTTTAGTTGTTGCCTCTAGAAGAAAAGAACAAATACTTATTAAATTTGAAGAACATTGAAGCGTGTGACATCAAGTGTCTTACTTCATAAGCTAATGTTGTTGACATTTAACTTATGAGATTTTGTCATGCAAGAACTTTAATCATTAAGAAATTAGTTAAATAAACTTGTGTTAGAGGATTACCCAAATTATAATTTAAAGGTAAGCACATATGTGGTGCATGTCAAAAGTACAAACAAACAAAGGCCTCTTTCAAAACCTAATTTTGACATCACTACAAGAAGAAATTTAAAAATACTTGACTTCAATCTATTTGGACCTATTCAATCTCAAAGACTAGGAAAGAAAGTATGCTTTTGTAGATGTAGATGTAGATGACTATTCTAAGTTTACTTGGGTTTTATTTCTTAGAAAGAAAGTGAGACTTTTAAGAACTTTGTTTAATTGATAACCACAAGTTAGAATGAGCATAATATAATAATTACATCAATTAGGAGCCCATGGAGAATTTAAGAATGAATTGTTAACCCCGTGTTCCTTAAAGGAGTTGGATGATACCAAAACCAGAAGTTGTGTTTCTAATGTTTCATTTGAGTGGATATTTTAGACATAGATTGGATCAAGTGGATTACAAATAAGACAAATTGGACATTGATCCTTACTCTCATAAGCACCTTAAAGGTTGAAGGCTTCAAACATTAGAATAACCTATGAAAAACATGCCACTTGATGGTGTGGCAACCAGCATGGGTATTTTTACTTCATTCTAAGAATTGGATTGTTAAAGCCTAAGAATTCTTGATGGATTTTTACTTCCTTCTTGAAATTGAAACTTTATTGCTTATTGGAAGTTATAGTTGGCAAAATGTTTTACATGCTACTTGACCTAATAGTGGAGATATATCCTTGAGCATCAGAGTTTGCAATTGAGTAATAATGTGAGGATGAGATTGCTTGTGCTTTTGATTTGATGATTCATAAGAATGTCATCTTAATCTAGTAGCCATTCGCATTAATTCCTTATTCATGCATGCACTTCTAAAATATATTTTCTAGTTCATGATATTCTCTAAGTATTTTTTAGTTTAATGATAATAACATTACATATAAGCTTTAGAGTTAATTTAACTCTTAAGATAATAAAATCATGCTTAAAATAAACTATGTTTCTTACAACCTAATGATTGTACGATACAATATCTCATATCATACCTATACAATCTATATTCTCGCATAGAACTACAACTAAAATTTGAGTTTATCATGACATTGTATAATTATGTTGCATTCATCTTATAGAAGTGATCACCATTTGGACAAAGGAGTATAAGTGTAAACTCGATCATAAGGTATCAGTCTCACACATGCATCATCTATTCTTTAAAAGTTGAGTTTCCATCAGCATCATATGATTACAAAGCTTCCTTCATATAACTATGTAAGCTATTTTCTTTAAGAGTCCAATATATATATAAGCTTAACTGTGGTCAAACATATATGATTAATATATCATATTGATATTATCAAGTGTTTAACTACTCTAGCTTGGTCATTCACTCTATAGTCATTATATGATTACCAAACTCTACTTACCATATAGTACAAATTATAGTATCATAGATGCATGTTTTAGTCCAACTCAAAGAAAATATTAGTGATATAAAATAGTAATTTGCTTAATGTGTTGTATTGTATGAGTACATGAACTATATAATTGTTCTTTATTAACATACAAGAAGTTCATGCATCAATCTTGTATGTTTCATTGATAGTCATTATTAAGTGCAAAATCTTAGAATTGAAAAGATTAGATATGTGTCATTAAACTATAATAGTGCTATCATATAAGCATAATAAACATCAAATAAGACTAAAATTTGAAATTTTTATATTATCATATTGTGATAATCTTTGTATTGCACTTGTACTAGTACATAGCTATTATATTATTATGATAGGTTTATCATATATTCTTGGTTATCGCCTTAAGTCTAGTAAACCTCATTACCACAAGATTATATTAGAATTCTTATATGATCACATCGCACAATATTTTCTTGAGAGCTTATCTCTTGGTAAAAATATAAAACATTGATTATGATCTATTATCAAACATAAATGATCTATTCAAAGTGCAAAAATAAATTACATTGTACTCATAATTTCTATGATCAAGATTAAGAGATCACTTTGAAGTCTAATAAATAAAAAATAGATGAAAAAAATCAAAAGAGTAGACAAAATAACAAAAATCATCAACAAAACATGAAGCAGTAGGATCACACATAGAGACATGCTCACACTGTGCTAATTGAGCACTATGCATGGAGGCATTGGTGTGCACAAAGAAAGGGCACAACGTGATCACTTAAAGCAAGGCATTCATGTAGTGACATAGACTATAGACATGTTCCAAGCATGAGAATGATACCTAAGCTCGCAAACAACTCCTAGCATGGTTTCATATGTGCAAATGCTACTGTGCATTCAGACAGGTAATGGATTTTGCAAATTTTGTGAAATTTGAGAAATTTTAAAATTTTGGTCAAAATCATATATTATTTTATTTTATGATTAAATATTGTATCCAAATCTCTATATAAAAGGATAGAAAATATGTATGAGATAACTTAGAGAATTTAGATAACTCTAAAATTAGAACTTCATTAATTAAGAATCCTTTAAGAGAATCTTTCTAGAGAATTCAATCTTTTTGTGATAAAAACTTTCTTCTCCTTCTTCTTTTACTTCTCTTTGTTATCATGCTTCACTTTTGCTACTACTATTCTAAAAAGATGGTCTACTAATGAGGACTAGAAGAAGTCCTTGTAAACAAATTGTATTATTTTTAGCATCAGAGTAGTTCAATTTGATGTCGATGATAATGCAAAAAAGAAGATACTTGAAGATTAAGCTACCAAATGAAATTGAGAGATTGATGAGGCTTCAACCAAGGTGATTGTGTCGACTATTTTATCATTAAACTTGGAGACATAGATAGTTCTATTAACCAACCCAATGAAAGTATTATTAGAGGTGGTGCTAAAATCCCAATCCTTCTTATGATGAATTTAAAAGATAATTTATCAAAACAAAATACTCTTAATTAGAAAAACTTTAAATTACATAGTAGCCTAATGATAATTAAAGATAAAGATAAAGATGATATCAATCTCACTTTGTTGACACATGAGAATCATAATATCCTTTCAAATAGATACTACACTTGATTTGCCAATATATGATGATATAGTAATGCAAAAAAATTAGATACGTGGTTAGAGCAACTAGGGATATATATCTCTCTATGCAAGTATTTATAAATTGATAAAGTGTCTTTTGTTTGATTGATAATGTCAAGTCTTGTTTAACCTAGTGGAATACTCACCTAAGAAATAACATAGTTATAGAAGTGACATGAAGTCAATTTAAGTAATTAATTTAAGAAGAATTTTATCCTATAGACTACATGAAGAAAAGGTAAAGAAAACATCATAGTCTACAACATCAATAAGGACAAATGGTGTAGGAATATATCACAAAATTCTTACGATAAGTTATAAGTCTGGGAATACTACTAAAATGAATCAGACTTTGTCAAAGTATATTATAAGTTTAAACTATCCCATTGTTATCAAATTATCTCTTTTTTATTCAATCTTTAAAGCATATTGGTATATTTGCTATGACTATCAAAAAGAATAATGAATATAAAAAGACAATCTTGGAAAGACAAAATATAAGAGATCTAAGTATAAGTCTAAAAATTGATAATAAAAAGAATATTCTGCAAAAAAATATATTATAGTCACAACTAATAACATTTATTCTACCAATAAAATTCAAATGTATTGAGATCACTTCAACATGACAAGACATATGATAAAAATATTGGAAATTACATTTCAATTATTTCTAAAAAAGTTCAAGAATGATAAAGTACCTAGTATAGTGAAGACTAAAAAGGTACTTAAAACTTCTCAACAAGTTGATGAAATCTTATTACTTATGGAGAGTCTTGTATAACACATCCTTCTAACATGAGATCAAGAAACATTGATAAAAGGCATTATTAGTGCTGATTAAATAAAGAGACTAATGAATACTTTTTAAAGATATGTGTTGTTTACAAAATAAAAGAAACCACTTGATGGAAATAATTGAAGTCTTAACCTTCCAAAAAAAACAATTGAACTAGATTTTATAGAGAATCAATTTATAAAACAAGATTTAGTGGGACTCAAATCTCAAAAAGAAGTGACCTATAATTGAGAGATCACTTCGAAGATTGTTGAATCCAAAATGGATGAAACAAAATCATGAGAGGAGACAAAACAATGAAAATCGATGATGCAACATAAGGTAGCATGACCACTTGCTAAGCCATATGTGAAGACATGTTATAGGCATGCCAGAGCATACATTACAATGTGTTGGTCAAGCATCATGTGCTATGGTTCATAAGTAGTTCACTATGAATTGGCATTGTATAGAATGAAATTTGCTAACTTGATGAAAAATATTTTAAGGTGAACTAGATTAGTGAACTCACTTTCTTTTTTGGTCTATACATTAAGAAAGTTGGAAGTGAAACATTTATATCTCAAACTAAGTCTACTCTAAAACTATTAAAGAAGTTTGTATTTGACAATTTAAAGCTTAGGAAAACCTCATGTCAATAAGTATATCGTTGGAAAAATTTAAGAATATGTTAAGTTATATAAAGGGATGATAGTATATTTATTATACATAACTAATTAACACAAATGCTTTGTGAAAGATTTCATGGAAATCCTAAGAAATCTCATGTTCAAGTTATGAAACATATATTAATCTATTTTATTTGAAATATTACTATCTGACTTTAATATCCCATAATTGAGTTTGATTTTGATTTGATTAGATACTTAGATATTGATTCTGTTTAAAGTAAAATGGATAGGAAAAGCACATCTAGTATTTGCTAATATCTACGTCATTTAGTCGTATATTTGGCAATTAAGAAGCAGAACTTTGCAGCATTATATATTACCAAATTTTATTACATTGTAGCTAGGAGTTGTGAAGCTCAAGTATTATGGATTTAAGGTTCATTTAAAAAAGATTATAATATCTTTTGAAAATACTAGCGTTATAGTCCTAACTAAGAATCTAATTTAGCACTCTCAAAAAAAGTATAAAGAAATAAGATACATTTCATTTGTGAACAAGTTAATCTAAATTTCTTTTCCATGATAATTATTCTTTCAAGTGCACAACTAGATCACATCTTTTCTAAACCTTTACCATTAGAGGCATTTGCTAGGATTAGAATGATCTTTGACATTATAAATCTATTTTTGTAAATTATCCTTTTTGATAACTAAATAGGGGAAATGTGTGTGTTGTATGTGTTACCAATAAAGAGGAGCTTAGATTTGGGAGGAGTTTTTATACATAATGACATAATGATAATGACAAATCAATAATTTCATTCACATTCTCATAATTATTTTCTTATGCATACTCTTTCATGATTATTTGATTCACTATCACATTTTACATATACTACTAGCTATGGTGTTATCATCGTTAAAATGGGAGATAGTTAACCCCATGGCCCCATGTGAAAGTTTGATGATAACAAAATAATATATAAAAATTTGCTAATATTTTGTTTCGAGATTAATTTCTCAAAAATATTATGAGATGATGTTTAGAAGAGATACTTTGGAAAAGTACAACACCATGAAAAAGTTCACAAGTTTAAAGAGTTTCACATTTTTAGAGCCATGGATGAACCCTTCTTACTCTTATTGGTGTGGCATCCATCATGGTCATACATTGCATTATTTAGTAAGTTTGATTGTAAAAACTTATGCTCAAATGCTTTTGAAACTTAGTATCATTCTTAATTATCATACAAATAAATTTCATCTCTTTGGCAATCATGTGTTTTAAAACTTAATAGCTTTGTAATTATTTCCTTACCATTCAATCCTTATTATCCACTTAGCCTTTCTAATAACATTTTTTAACTCTAGGCAAAACAAGAACAATACACCAGTTAATGTACTTGGTTTGCAACCTTTCACTTCTTGGGCTTTACATTCAACTTAGGAGTTGTGATCCCATAATATGATCATCATGTTTATGGCATGCTACCAAAAATGAATCATGTTCTTACACCAATTAGTCACTTAGTTGACTCAAGAACTTGTTCACTTCAGGCAAGTTAACCTATCACTATATACTTGCATATACATCACATGATCCATAAGCCACCTAGAATTCTAATTTTACCATTAAATATGATATAAAAATATAGATATCAAAGTCCATCATAAAAAGTCCAATATAGTACAAAGTCCAATAATTATTAATCTCAATATTATGTTTGAAAAGAAAACTACAATTATAACATCATAAATAGTTTGTTGAATAATTTATTAAAGAAATTAATTCTAACACCCTCACTCTAACTCTTATATCTCCTCCTAATGCTCCATATTAATAGATGATAAAAAGAAGGGGGTAAGCCAAGCTTAATTGGAAATCCTCAATTTATGCTATAAAAATAGTTATGTAATAGTATAATAATATATCAGTAGAATAAAATCATCAATATAGACAATAATATCACATAAGATATCTTAGCTTACTATGCCAATCCAAGGCATAAAAACCATAATCACTAGCTTTACCTAGCACTAATAAGGGATTCACAATTCTCATTGACAACATAATCACAAAGTGTAACAAAGCAAATATTCAATGACCCATCAATAGTTTGGCATAAGGTATGGTACTCCTATCTCATCATGTAATCAGACACTCATAAGAAGTCCAATTACATAGGGCTACCTCATGGAGCTCTAAGAGTCCTCAATAACTACATAACACTCTATCACATACTTTGACATTTCTATAGTCTCCTATAATATCTTATAAATCTATGACACTTAGCCAAACCAAAATCCCAAAAACATGATCTAGCATTACATAGCTGGGTATCTACCAATCACATGATAAGTTCTACAGGACTTTAAGATAATGTGTAACACACCCTACCATATCATGATCATGTCTAATATATTTAGAAGGTTTAGAGTGGGTCAATAATGCTCAACCATACCATATAATCTAGTAAGAGTCTTACTATTTGGTATACCTGATCACTCTAACTCTAGCTAAAGGACCATCATTTAGGGTCCATTACATCCTAATTCTTATCATCATTAATATAAACATACTTATCATATAACATCATTACATATGGTCAACCATAACTTATCATCTAGGATAAATCTAAGGTTTTCTTGACTAAACAAGGGGATTTATGAGACCCTAATTAATCTACTAAGGGGAATCCTCCCCATTCCAATTTTGCATATTTATATTTACTTATTGCCAAATATATATAGATATTTACTATAATCATTTAGCTTATCTAGCTCGTTGCTTGACTGCTAACTCAAGAAGTTCTAAATCCTTGGCTCAAACCCTTGTTGTCAAAACCCTTAGTTTACAAAATAAGTGCACATGAGTTCCATTAGTGACTATCTTATTATGCAGCCAACTAGAGTCAATACACCTTCCTAAAGGTTTTTCCTTAGCCACATACACCTAAGATTGACATCTAAGGCATAAATCTATAGCTTAGGATCATACTTTAGGGTTACTCTTAGTTTTACCCAACAATGCAAGTTAGTTTAAGTTTTAACCAATAACCAAGAGAACATTTAGCCTTTTGCCCAAGCTTAACATCACTCATAAGGCCAAAATAAAGCTCTAAAACTCTATCTAACCCTTTTAAAGGTTTAACCACGAGTTTCACAAATCCTTGGTCTTATCTTAAGTGTACTTATCTATATCAAAGGTTTAAAATTCACACCTTAAGTATTTAACTTTCAAATCATGGTCTTTTAAATTGCAACCCTAGAGTAGTCAAATTTGAAACCTAAGGAACCTAAATTTTAAATCTTGAGTAAGTCAAATTTCAAACTCTAGGTCCACTTGGCCAATATGATTGATCTTTAGACCTAACTTAACTTAGTGAAACTTATTAGTTAGCTTTTTAAATTATTAATTCTTCAATCCTAATTGATTGAACCCAAACCATTTTTTCTAGTTTAATTATGACTTTAACCAACTTTAACCTTCATTCAAGGTCAACCCAAGCCTCTTAGGCCTTCCTAACTAGATTTTAATAGCAATGCATGTCGTGAAGCCAACTAAAGTTCTTTTTGAGATTTATCTTTGCAACATAAGACAACAGAAAGGTAAAAGCCCCTTTTGGCTATAAATTGACATCTTAGGTTTGTTTTTTTGAAGGAAAATTTAGAGTATTTCTTATAACGTCTCATGGTAAAACCTAAAAATTATTACTATGTTAAAAGCTACACTTTGCATCACTAATAATTTCTTAATCTTTTTTTAGCAATAATAAAGAAATTTATGGTCAATTTTTTTTCTTTAAGGAAACAAAGAAGCCTATTCAACATGACAACATCCAAAAGTTTGTCTCAACATAATCAAGTTCAATCATGTTAGAATAATTCTCTTATCATGGATTTAATCATTATTAAGCTATGTCATATGTCATGAATTCAATACTAATTTTAATAAAACATTGTTTGGTCTTAGTTTCAACAAGTAGAGTAACATTACGAGGTTTGAAATAGAAAATACATGAAATCATCTAATAATATGAATCATGGTTTAATCTTTTAGATCTTCACAAGTAATTATGATTTCTAGATTGATCAAAGTAAACTTACAAACATACTTTATTAAAGCATGGTTTCATCATAATAGAAATCTTCTCATTGTGGATCAAATTTTAACAAGAATCACATGTTACATTTAAAGCAAATCTTGATTTTTCCCCCAAGTAATGATTACAATATTCAATCTTGATGAATTTCAATTTTATTCAACACATGATTGCAATGTTATCATAATAAACCATGAATTTGACATATCATCAATCGAGCTTATCATATACACGATTTTCAATTAAATTCCTAACAATCAAAGCATGAAATACTTCATATTGCATGACAAGTTTTGGCCACAAGGTTTCCTTCTATTCCAACATGAAATAGTTGCATCAATTTAATGTTTTCACTTAAACATGTATTGAAATCATTATCATAATTTCTATTACATCAAGAACTAGGATTTTGCAATTTCATAACAACATTATGAAGTTTTGATCAAGCATGTTACATAATTCTTTATTAGCTAAATTCATATAATTCAAGCTTGAATTATTAAAGAAATTTCATGCAAGCATGATATGCATTTCAAGCACACAAATAAAAAAATTCATGGCTTGTTTATCATCATTATACTCTAAATGTAATGTGTGAAATCTTGATTTTAAGGGGGAAGAGCAATATAAATCTAAGTAGAAATTAATTTTACATGCATGCTAGCAGATTACTTCATTTTTGTTTTCATAGTATTCTTCTAGGTTTATATTTTAGACAAGAGGAATCCTACATTACAAACTATATAGAGGTCTATATCAATTGGTTTTCTCTTCCTTAAACAAAAGCTTAAGATCTTCCCCTCTTCCTTGCTCACAAGCTTCACCTCTTCCATTACTTCTAATAGGTAGACCTACCTGGTTAGCTCATGGCTAAATTTTGTTAAAACAAATCAAACCTTAACTAAATCTTAATATCTTATTTATTTGGCTAAACAATCCTATAATCAAGTGATATCTTGTTAGATCAGTTAGGATGTCTCCACAATATCCTTGTCTTAAAGATTCATGTACTCAAGGTATGATTTAACCCTTAATTTTCTTTAGCCTTAGATAACTATATCTAAGTTGTTTCCATCTAGGGTTTCCAATGATTAAGATGAAAAGTAACATAAATACATGGAGTTATTTAAGGTTCTCCATATGATACTATTACTATAACTATTTCATATTATACAATGAGCTAAATCCCTCTTTATTGACTTTTACATAGGTCATAATTGTATGATCATTCAATTTATATAGGCACAATACATTACATTCCACTTCTAACATGATAACCCAATGATTCTTATATTTGATGCTTCTTTAAGTTTGATCATACATATATGATTGTGTTAATTATATTGTATGATCCATTCACTCTCTTAATGCTTAATTCACTAAACTTAAAATATTTTCCTTCTTTTATTATCATACTTATACAATCTATGACTTTGTACTTGTATAATCACATTTCTCACTTTCTTCTATTAGATCACACCATATGATGTATTGTATAATACAAAAACTTCTTTAACTTATCTGACTCATCCAACCTTTAATTTTCACAACATAGTCATACTTATATGATAACCAAGTATGCTTATATGTCTAAAGTTCACTTTAATATTCTATTCACACTTGTATCCTGATTGCTTCTCTTATATAGTCATACTAATATTGTGTTGTATGATATTCATAATTAAGCCATTCTACATGTTACTTTTTGCATCATATTTTCTGATCTTCTATCATTATATTATATAATTCTTGTCTAACATAATTAATAGTAGTCTAATTTAATCACTTACATTTAAAAGTATTTAGTTGACAAAATCAAATGAAAATGACATACTTTTATTAGCCAAAGAAGATGTGTAATAATCTCCCCACCTTAACTAAGATTTTATCCTTGAAATTAAGAAATTAGTTCTTACTATTCAAGGAAAACTTTGCTTTCTAACTCCTAAGTAGCCTCTCTTTCATCTTGATTATTCAAAAAGACCTTAACCATAGGTAGACTTTGATTTCCCAACTTTGTGAAACAAAACTCAAAAATATGTAGCTATTGATCCTTATATTACACATCTAGCTATAACTAAAAATCTTGAGGTCCATCGTAAAGTATATTTGAAGGATCTCATACATATTTCTTTAGATTAGAAACATGGGAAACATCATTAATCCTAGTGAAAGTATTTGGTAATAGAAGTTAATATGCCATTGACCTAATTTTCTCTATGATCTAGTATGATCTAATTTACCTGGGTCTTAACTTGGAAGCTTTCCCAAACCTAAAAAATCCTTACATAAGGCTAACCTTTAGAAATACTTAATCTCTAATCTTGAAGACAACTTGTCTATGCTTACTATCAAAGTATTTTTTCTGCTTGCCTTACATCTCATTTAGTCGCTCACGTAATGTTTGGATCCATCAATAGTTTTCTTAATGATCTAGGGTTCATAAATCTATCTAGGCTCACTCTCAACCCAACACAAAGGAGATTTGTAATGTTGTCCATATAAAATCTCATATGGTGCCATGCTAATGACCAACTAATAGCTCTTGTTATAAATAAACTCTATTAATGGCTACTACTTAAAGTAATCTGAGTAGGACACACTAAGGTTTGAATTGACCTCATTAATTAACCATTAATCTAAGGATGAAAAACTATGCTAAATTATAAAGTGGTTCCTAATACCTACTATAGACTCTAGAATTAAGATGTGAATTTTTTAACTCTATCTAAAATAATCCCTTTAAGCACACTATGTAGACAAATAATTTTCTACACATACATGTCTACTAATTTCCTTATTAAATCTAACTTTTTCATAATAAAGAAATGAGATAATTTAGTTAATCAATTTACTATTACCCAATTCATATCATAACCTTTTCTAGTCTTTAGTAAGCTTAAGACAAATTTATAATAATTTTGTCACATTTCCACTTAGTATGGCCAAATTCTATAATAAAGCACCATGCTTTTACTGTTTAGATTTAACTCCATTCAAAACTCTCCACCAAAAGATAGTCTTGAGGTTCTTATATATTTTTGTTTTCCTTGGATGGATTGCCAACTTGTTATTATGAGCTTCTCTCGACATGCTAATGTTGAACTCTTTGTGTCAAGGGGCACACCACCTATCACGATAGGTCAAAATGCCATCTTTAATATTGAAGTCCTCAAAGTTTCCCTATTATAATGTATCAAGCACATTTTGAAGCTTAAGAGCCTCTTTTTGAAGTGTCATTAACTCATCCAACCAATTAGTCAAGGTACTAATAGTGCTGAGCTAAGATACCAAATCCTATACCACTAATTGAGATTGAACTTTATTAATATCGAACAAATTCTCCTCTTTAATCTCTTAAAGACATAGATTTTAGAATTATCCCTCTTATTATACTATTAACCCCTAGACAAAGTGTTTTATTTGATGATAACAAATCTTAAATATTTTTAATAAATTTAGTTTAGTGAATTTTAAGATTCTAAATAGGTGATGCTCATATTCATAGGAGAATTTAAAGAAGAAGAGAAGCAAAAATAAAATCTCATAAAAATCATCTTGATGGAAGTGACAAACCACCATTAAATATTTTTTTACATTACTTTAAGGTATTTTAATTTTAGGATATTAAGAGTGATTAAAATTAGTTTTTTAAGGCACAAAAATATCAATTAACTTTCATCTCTAATATCCTTAATCACCATCTTGATTCAATATCTAAAATACATATTTTTCAAGCATTTGATTAATATTTTCAAAATATTATTATTTATAATGAGTTAAATAAGAAATTTAAAATATAATAAAAACAAAAAAGCCTAATTACCTTTCTAATAACTACTCACCATTCATCGATTGCTATAGTGTTTGGGTCAGGTCATAGAATGAATCCCAAACTTGTTCGACACATTCGAATGTAACTCAGGTCAAGAACATTATTCGATGAATTTGTGATTAATCTTCTAATTATTGGTACATACGAGTGATGAAATCCTGTATGAACTAGGAGGCAACTGACCTTGAAATCAGGCTGCCTCTAATTTATGCCAGAATGCTTATATGGAGAAAAATATTTTTCAAATACACCATGTAGAATTAAAAGTATTGCTTTTACTACATGATAAACTCTCAAATTATGGGAAGGACACAAGCCATTCGATCGAGTATTTCATGATCAAACGATCATTATCGTATATATTTTTTAACCCTTTAATTCTATCAGTCATCCGATCACACAATTTCACGATTGCTCAGTTCGTATTTCTTTCACTTGATAAGTTAAATCCTACCATCAGATTGTAATTCTAATCTAACAGCCCAGATGAACTATATATTTCTAAAAGGCATTGTTTAAATTTAATCCATTCGATTGTAGAGTTTTAGCGATCGAATGGTAGTGGTTTGGTTCGATCCATTATTTCTAAAAGGCATAGTGGCTCTTTTAGCCATTATTTTGAGCCATTGGGAAATATTTTTAGAATATTAAATTCTTAATTAAAAATTATGAAAGAAAAAATTTAACATCTAATTTAGATGTTTGGTAAGTGCTTTTAGTCATTAGAAGATGTCTATAAATAAGAGAATTTTTAGCAATTTTTTTACAAAAAATTTTATAACATTCCAAAGAAAACTTCTTAAGTCATGATCTCGAAGTAATTTGCAACCGTTGCTAATTGTCGCCTCCTTACACTGTACCTTTCTTCAACAAACTCCAAATTTTTTTATTCATCTTTCAATCAGTTAAGCTCTTATTTTCTTACTTTATAACTGATTAAATTAAAATAATTATTTCTCATTAAATATTTTATCAATTATAGAAATTTAGTTGTATAGATTTTTAGTATTATTTTTTTTTCTTTTTTTACCAATTCTATTTTTTGTTATAGTCTATTTTATGCTTTTGTTGTAAAAGTATAGCCTACTGTCTTTTGATGAAATGCTTATATGGTATATTTTTATGCTTGGTTTTTATCAGGGGTGAACATAGGCTTGATTTTAAATCAAATCATCTAAAAATTGCTTATGTACATATTTAAATTTTTTGTCTTATTATTTCATAATTTTTAAAGCTTTATTATTAAAATAAAATTAATATATTTTTAAAAAATTAAATTTTTTTAATTCTAATAATTTACCCCTCTCTTATTGAACAACATTTCACCTCTATTAAGACATCAACTGCTAAATTGGTCTTGCCCTTCAGGCTATCTAGTGCTTTAAGTAGCTTTCTATCTCTTAAAATAATTAGCCTTTTTGTGTCCTAGCTTCAAGAAAATAAAGCTAACATTTTTTTAAACCTATAAGCCACACCATATCCTCTACCATAGCATCTACATCTCAAGCCTTGATCTCTAAACTAATCCATAGAAGGTACAATGTTTGTAGACTAACTTAATTAGATCTCTTCTATTATTTATCGCTATAAGTTTTTTCATTCCTCGTTTCCTTAATATTATCAAAGTTCTTTCTTTTCTTATTGGCCTCCTAGTGAGCCTCCATCTGGTACTCCACTTGCTTAATTAACTTAGCATCCTACTAAGTCATGATATTGTGTAAATTGGTTAACCACTAAGTGTCTCTATATATAACTAAAATAGAATTGGAAAATGAGTAGAAAGGTTATGCACATATTAGTGTAATTGCTTGATATATGATTTATTGGTTGAAAGTAATGCATGACTTAAACTTATGATTACAAATAGATTAAAATTCTCTAGCTAAAATGATTTAGTTTAAATACATGCCTAAGGATGGATAGAAATTACTTGTTTAAATCTATATTTGAAATTGTCATGAAAGATGACATTAGATGATATTACAAATATTTATTATATTTACATGGAATAAAAAGGAAAAAAATGTGTTTGTGTGATAAAACAAAATAAATGAGATTTTTTAGTTAATTATATTTACATGGAACAAAAAGGGAAAAATGTTTTTGTGTGATAAGACTAAATAAATAGGATTTTTTTAATGTTCAAGTCTTGATAACTAGTCACCTAAAATTAAAGGCATAATAAAATGGAGAAAACATGTCAAGAACATTGAAATATTAAGTCTCAAAAAATGTGTAGAATAATGCATAAAATAATCTTCAAGGGTGCACCTAAATATGAGAACAATGGAAATGAGTGTAACCCAATACAAAAGGACAACTTGTGAGGGTGCATCCATAAAAATGGAGCAGCCAATGTGAAAAATAGTTAGTAAATATACACCTAAATATATGAAGAATAACAATGGGTATAACCTAATCCAAAAAAACATAGTCTATGAGGGTGTATCTGATATTGGTGGAAATCATTAAGTCTCAATAAAGGCATAGCCTAATTTGAAAAATAGTTCATAATGAATCTCCAAAATAGGAGAACAATGACATTTTTATAACTCTATTAGGACAACATTCCACAAGGGTGCACCTTAAAATGATAACCATGATATGATGTAGCTTAGAACTAGTGACTTAACCCTAGGGCTAATTGTAAAATAATGAAATTATTGGTTGACAAAAAGTGACCATCAAGTTGGGGACAAAGAAGGAAAAATTTGAAAGTATGAATTAATGGAAAATAACAAATTTAAATTTAAAATTATGGGTGCATTGTATTTACATGTGGTTATTTGCTTCTTAAAATTACATCAATGCACTTCTAATTTATTATATGATTTCATATGGACATAAACCCTATCATGTGACATAGCACAAATATATATTATTTTGCATACATGATTATGTAGACTTCGTCTACTAAACTTATGATGGCTAGCTTAGCTTATTTTTGGATTAACATATATAGTGATGGAGATACACTTCATGAGACTCTAAGGAATCACTAAGTAGAGTTGACACCTCAGTAGACTCATATATTCTCAAAATGATACAACATTATGAAAATACTTTAGTTATGGTCAATGCTATTATGACAATAATTTTGCATATTTAGTACTTTTAGAATTTCTTTGTTTTCATGCAGTACAAGGAATGTGAACATTAGGATTACAAATATGAGATTGAAATATATGAATTTTCTTATATTTTATAATGATTTAAAATAAAAAGGGTTATTTAATTTATGATTTTTAAACAAATTAGTTTAATGACAAAGATGAGATTATCAAATACATGGTTTCTTATAAAGGAAATGATATGTAAGAAAATGATTTCAAAAATAAAGTGGTACTATAATTTAAAAAGGAAACTCCATAATGATGGTATCAATAATTGACATCATAGAGAAGAGAACCAATGGAAAATAGATAAAATTAGAATGCAAATCCTGCAACTGTTTGAATCTATGATGAAAACTTTGAAATAAATGAACCTAGGATATAATCTTAGTAGAGAACATGCACTTTATTTTTTGATTTTTATATTGCATGTTTGTTATATGTGTACTACCATTTTATGCAAACTCCATAAGAAATATTGGAATATTTCAAAATTAGAATAATACAAGAAATAGCTTTCATGAGCAATACATTAAAGAACACATGTAGTATGTGAGGTAGGAACCATTGAAAATAAATTTAAATAGAGAAACATATATAGTATGTTAGGTTTGATATATGATATATAGAGGTCCCATGTATAATGTCTGGTTCCACATGTGGTATGTCTAAGGTAAGGGATAGAACCAATAAATCATATACAATATGTTGGCTAATCTAACTATCTGGCATATTATCCACTAAGAATAGATGGATGGTACATTGGAACTAGTAATGTATGTCTAATCAATATGTATAGCATGTGATAAAGATTATATAGTACATTAGAATGAAGAATTAAAATTAGAAAGTTTGAGAATTTTGAGAAGTTTTGTGATATTAAAAGGCTAAAATGCCAAACGAATTGCTAAGAGATTTCTTTTGGAGAACTTTAAAAATGATTTAAGGAAAAATTTAAAATGAAGTTAGTTCAAGATTAAGCAAGGAAAGATGCTATATAAAGTGATTTAATTTTGTACTCTTCTATTTTTAAAATAAATGACTACAAGTAATTTTGAATGTTTGTTAAAAATTTGATAATGTTCAAAATGGAAATTGGAATAATAAATCTACATAATAGGTGGCAAGCTCAAATAATAAAATAACTATAGAGATACTAACTAGAGAAGAATGAGTTCAAGTGAGATAAAAAAGGTTAGAAAGGCTACAAGCTTAGAGAGAAATTACACAATTTGGGAATTGGGGGAACAAAAATATGTATTAGAGTGATAGACTAATGGAATAATTCTTGAGGTTTCATTGACCACATATTTTGGATACTAGTGACCCCTTCTAAGTAGAAGATAGGCTAGAGAGAATTGAAATGCTTTTGGACTATATTTTCTTCCCAAAGAACAACGAAGTCTCCTTAATACTAATACTTAATGGTTATGCTAGACATTGGTGGCAAGGGTAATGAAGAATTCATTTTGATTATAGATTCAATTTTGAGATTTTATGGGAGTGATTTTGTGATTCTTTTATGGATGGTACATTGTAGAGTTTGATAAAGAGAAGATGAGAGATCTTTTAATAAGGATATATTAAAGAGGATTGAATACAATAAAGTATGAGTAAATCTTTTCTTGGTTGTCTAGGTATGCACTAGAGTTAATGAAAACTAAAATGTAAAGAAGTTTTACATCTTTTGAAAAAATTTGTGAGATTAAATCAAAAGCGTTACATCTCCTATGGAATTCATAAGTTAAAGAGAGTTATTGGAGATGGTATAATGAATCGAGTGAGATCATGATGTTATAGAAAATTGGAAGGCATCAGTAAGAAGAAAAGAGACATTCTCATTGCAAAATGGGAACAAATCCAAATAAGCCAAGATAGTTGAGTCGAAATTTCAAGCTATCAAACTTGGAATGGGACACAATGAAATGTGTATTACATATGATGAAAATCAAATGGAGTGGGATGCGATAATGAAAATACCAAGTGTTTTACTTAAAATGAACTTGGACATTTAGAATAGATTATTTATAAGACATAGGTTTAATCAAGGGTAAAAGGAAAGTTTCATAAATGCAATCCTATTAAACTCAACCTAGGATCTATGCAATCACACAAAAGAAGGCACCAACACATCACATTGACATCATAGGAACTTCAATACAATTTGTTAAAGTATTTTTTTGTAATGGAGATTCTCGTTTGTTTAATTCTATTGTTTTGGGTGCAAGCATGCTAGTTAATTTCTACATTTTTAGTTAATATTAGGGATGGAGATAAAAGTAAACAACTATATGAAGGAAATAAGGAACCTTTTATAGGTATTTTATAAAAGGGAAGGAATGTGACTTAAGATGCTGAAAGCTCGGTATCTTCTAATTATGAAGATCTCAAGTATATTTTCTTAAAGCAAGAGAGTTTTAGGTTGAGATGATAACAATAGTATAGTAAAGATCAATAATGAAGAAAAAGTTGTTCATCATAATAATTATAATGGATTTTGAGATTTAGATGAGAAAGCAGCCACTGATGAACTAAAGAAAGAAATATAATGGAAGTGTCCCTACTTGATACAAATTTTAAGAGAAAAATTTTAATGAGAGAGAAATTTGCAACATCCTAGAACCATGATAATATATTTAAATGATTACTTTTGAGAATTTAAGAAAATATTTGTCTTATAAAGAAATAATCAAGTGCAAAGGAGTTCATATGTAGATAGAAAAAATTATAAATAGATTCAAAGGAAAGAAAATTTGTTCAATCTATAATTCTAGTAAGTGTTATCAAAGTTTGATGATTTGTTTAAATTAGAAAAATAAGTGAAAATGTCAAAAGGGACAATGGGCTTTAAAACAAGGTAAGTGAACTTCAAATAGTAAAGTATGAACTATCATGAGTCGTATAATACAATTCTTAAGAAATTTTGGTATGAATTGATCAAAAGATGAAGGGGTTGGAGTGATACAAATAGTATTATTAATTTAATTTATATGATATTTAAGAAGGAAAAACTATTAAATACCCATTGATGTAAAACATTACAAATATTTTATGGCTAGTATATGTCATTAGAAATCTAATAATATAAATTTTGAAAAAAATGGATTTGTATCATTAATTAAATGAAGGGCCAATCCTATAATAAATTAATATTATTCTAATAAATATATGATTTTTTGGAAAGAGACAATTATTATAAATAGTAAATGATGTTGAAAAATTATTAAATATTTATATTGAATAGATGAAATAAAAAATTTTAAAATTTATCAACAAATTTTGGGAGCTATTGGGGTCTAAAAATTTAGGAAATTTGGCTAGACCTATGGTTTTAATTAGGACTAAAATATTTTTGGATTTGTTTAACATTTATAAATTTGTTATGAATGGCTAGTGATCTTAAGTGACACAAAATATGCATATTGGACTCACTGTCAACAACCAGCATTGAGGAAAGTAAGGAAGTGCAACTAATGAAGAGTTATCAAAGGTAGCATCATTGTTTATGGAAGTGGAAGGGCTAGAAGGCAAAGAATTTCTTGAGACTTAAAAAGGGCTTTGGTTATTGTGAAGGGATCTTGGAAAAAAATAATTATGAGAAAATTTTTTATGCTGTTCAGAGAAGGATTTTGGGAAAATTCTAAGAAGTGGAGAAAGTTTATCTTTTATAAAATTCCTTGAGTAGCTCATAAGGGAGAAAGAAGAGTAGTGAATTTAAAGTAATTCATTGTGCAATTGAGCAAGGGAAGAAAAAGGAAAGGGAAGAAAGTGTTTTTTAAACATTTACAAGGATGCACATACAAGATTCTTAAGGCATGACTACTACTTAGAAAATAAAGGTAGGAATTCTATTTATCTCAATAGTGCATTTAATTGATGCATGCTCATTGCCTTTGAATAAATAAATTTAGAACTCATGATAATTAGAAAAGTATAAAATGTTTAATGCATTTGAGCTGATTCATGATGTGGTAAAAACAAGTTTTTTCTTTAGTTATGATCAAACCATTAAAATGGTAGGATTCATTTAGTATTATCTATTATTGTTATTATATACAACTTGAGAGTAAATTAGAGTAATGTACAATAGATGCAAATGTTGACATTTGTATATCTAAAGTGGAATTTAAAAATGAGTCAGAAGGTTGTGCACATATTGGTGTAATTGTGTAATGTGATTTATTGGCTTAAATCAATGCATGGCTTAAACTTATGATTGTGATTATATGGATATTCAATGGTTCAAATAATTTGGTTTAAATACATGGTTGAGGATAGATGGAAACTATCAATTTAAATCCATGCTTGAAATTATGGTAAAAAATCAATATTATATGACATTGTATATAGTTATTATATTTTCTTAGAACAAAGAAAGGAACATGATGGTGTGATAAAACTACATAAACAAGGCTTTCTAGTGTCCAAGACTTCAGGTAGCCACTCATAAACAAAGGCATATAAAATAGGGAAATACCTGAAGGGTGATTAATGTGAAACTTTGGTTCACAAAAAGGGTGTCGTCCAATGCAAAAATAGTCCATACAAGTGCACCTAAATGAAGGAACAAACACAATAAGTATAACCTGATATGAAATATAGTTAGTGAGATCTGATATTGATTTAGAACATTGGGTCTCAAAAAGGGTGAAGTTAATAAGAACAATGCAATGATAATAGTTGTAACTTAATTTAGAAAATAGTTTATGAGTGTGTATCTAATATTTTTTTAAATAATCAATAATGGTGCAACTTAATGTGAGAAAAATAACATTTAAGTGTAAATATATTAAAAAAAGTAGTTTGTAAAGGTAGGCTTAATATGGAAACCATGATATCATAGCCTACAATTGGTGACTTAACTGTAGGCCTAATGGTAAATTAATGGAATTATTAGTTGACAAACATATCTTAAGAAATTAATGGATAAAGAAGGAAAAAAATTGAAAGGATGTAAATTAAAGCAAAATAAGGAATTTAAATTTAAAAGTATAGGTTCATTTTATATACTTGTGGTTTTTAGGTTCATTAGATTATAGTAATAAACTTTAATTTGCTATACGATTTTATATGTATATGGATCACACTATACAATATAACCTAAATATATTTAGTTTTGCATACATGATTATGTAGACTTTATCTATTATGCCTATGATGGTTCACTCAATCTATTTTTGACTTAGCAATTTTAGGTAACAAAAATGCACTCCATGAGACTCAATGGAAGCTTTGAGTAGAGTGACACAATAGAAGGCCTATTTATTTCATAATGATGTAATTGGAAAGGAATACTCTATTTGTAATTAACATTATTATGAAAACAAAGTCACATATCTAATATTTTTTAAGTTCTTAGTTTTCTTCCACTGCAAGAAAAATGAACATTTGGATTTCCAAAATGGAATTAAAAATTGTAATTTTTCATATGCTTAGCTATGATTCAAAGTTAAAAAGGTTTATTTTGTTAATGGTTTCCAAACAAATAAGTTTTATGAGAAAAAAGGGATTTTCAAATACCTAATTTCTTATAAAGGAAATGATATAAAAAAACCTAGAAAATCAAGTGGTATCCTATTTTAAAATGGATGCCATAAACAATTACATGTATTGTGTTTTTCATTATTATTTTAATAAATTGGTACTTTCTAATAAGGTTTATTATTGTTAAACTTATTCATTTAATCAACACTCTCTTATCTAGTATGATTTAACATTACTTTTCTTATTCATTGATAGACCACTCTTCTACTTAGCAAGATTTATTATTTCCTTTTCTTGCATTTCACTTGTCATTATATAAAATGGTCAATCACAATTTGTATATCTATTCATGTAAGTACCAATAAAGTCACTTTTAATCATGTATTAATATAATGCGTTCAACATCAATTACATTATGCATATTGCTTATTGTAATGTAGGTACCACATGTGTGGATTAAATTTATACTTCATTATAGTTGTGCAAAATGCCTACATCAAGGCTATCTTTGTCAATAGTCAATAAATCAAATATTTGCACTTACAAATGGGCTAGAATGCTTACCTTAATATCAAAAGAGTTTATGTTCAACTTCTTTCTCTTTCTTATCGTACAATTATACATAGTGTATACATTATATTTTTATCATATATTCAATACATATACTTTACTATTTTAATTGCATCATTTGAACCATATTAGACTTATTGAACTTTAGATTACTTTGATTGGGTCATCTATCAACCCCATTTGGCTATCAATTGACCTCATTAGACCATTTGATCCATCTTATTAAACCATTAGATGTGCAATCAATGAGCATCTAATCTATCAGACCACTCCATCCAACTCATCATATGACTACCTTGAGGTCTTTATAAGACCTGATCTACTTTAATCAGATCATTTGATGATTATGTAATGGATGCTAGACACCTATAACATCATCTAAACGCTTATCTTTCTCTCTCTAGCCCTCATTAGATCACCCTTTGCTAATCCATTCATTTCTTATAGAACATCTATTGGTCTGCTTGACATGGATTGATAATGATTCATGAACTTTTATAAAAAAAATTCTCATACTAACTATTAACCTACTGATATACATTTTGATGCTCATTATCTAACCATGAACCATTGAATGAACATCTTATAGATATGCTAATCTCATCTTTTATATGTATTAAACTATTTGATTTCCTAATCAAATAATCTGCTAACCACCTATAATGATAGGTTGGTTACAACAAAATTACACTCTTTATAACCCATATTATATACTTCAATAGCCTTAATGGCTAGATTTTATGGGTTCTAATCTCTCATATGCAATCTTATAGAATAAAAATTATCAAATTCCACTAGATCACCAAATTGGAAAGGAAAATTTAAGAAAATCCTTAGCCAATTTTTAGGCAACTTTTAATGCAAGTTATTTGTCAAGTTCTACATTTCTAAATCTACAATGTAATTTTTTATCTTATTTTGGTATTTTGATACATCATTGTTCCAAAATTATTAATTGAATCAAAACAACATTTTTTTTCATTTATTCAATATTTGAAGTAAAAAATTGAAATAAGTTAACCAAATATAATTGATGCAAGACTTTAGATATTACAAATTTACCTCCTCTCATAAGAAATTTGTCCTCAAAATTTAGAAAAACTCAGAGAATCTTTTGACCATCTCCTTCTCTAGCTCTCATGTGCTTTCTAATTAAGTTTAATTGGTTTATTATACCTTTACCATAGGTATAGTTTTCTTTCTCAATGACTTCATTTCTTTAGATAAAATTCCCAAAGACTTTTCTTTATAACTCAAGTTTGTTTGAACTTTTATGACACTAAGATCATATTACATAATGTTTGAAGAGTTAATAATATTTCTAATATAGACACATGTAATACATCATATACTCTTATCAAAGAAGGTTGTTGAGCTACTTGGTAAACAACCTCACTGATTCTCTTTATAATCTAGAAGGGTATATCATGGCCTTAGCTTGCCACCCTTCCCAAATTTAGTTGCCCCTCTCATTCGGCATACCTTTAGTTTTCTTCTTTTAGTTATATTATACTTTTCTTGATATCAAAGCATTTTCTTTGTTTATTATAACAACCCAAATTCTAATTCAACTTAAAAAGACAACATTCTAATGTTCTTGGATTTAATATTACAATACTATGATTTTGATCAATGAAGTTTAATTTTCTAATTTTGATGGAATGGAGTCAAATATTAATTTTTGTGTTTTTCCATATAAAGCATGCTAATTTTCCAAGTATTTTGGATTTGTAAGATACCATTTGATATGACTCATTTAGATAAGTTTATTGGTACTTGCTCTATTATAATCAGAGTTTATTTGTATTTTCTACAAATTTTTGAAAAGAAGAAAATTATTTAGAATTAAAAATTATTTATTTGTCAAAACCCTCATTTATCTCTCTCCCTCACCCTTTTTTCTTGCTTAACATAGCACCAAGCCTATTTCCTCAATGGGACACATAAGAAACAAAGTTTTAAACAACCATAACTCTTAGAAAGGTATGTGAAAACTTTGTTTTCTTGCTATTCTCATTGGATCTCATTTTTTCACCTTTGGTGGAGTCAATAAGAAGGATTTTTTCATGAAGTTGAATTGGATCCAAGAGGTAAAAAAAGAAAGTGGTGGGTTCAAGCCTTGTATCCATGAGAAGCTTCTAGCTAAGGAGTTTTCATGTGATTTGATGAAGCTTAGGAATGCTTTTGTGTTGATTTCTTGCATGCTTCAAGATTTGGTAGTCACTTAGCAAAGGGAGGACTAAGGTTTTCAAGGAGACAGATAGGTTGTTGGCTAATTGTGAAACTAATACAAAAAAAAAAGTTTTAGTAATAAGAAATTAGTGAGATTCATCAAAGGAAGTGCATAAAAGTAAGAAAGCAAACCTTAGTGAGTTGGTTCTTAGATGTCTATGTTTTGAATCTTAATTAAATTGTAGGTTAATAAAAATTGGATTATAACTAGCCTTATTAGTTAAGCATGCAATAGATTAGTAGTTGTTTTAAGGTATAAGAATGAAATAAATAATGCTTTTAATTAGAATGATTGCATCAAAACATGAGTTGTTAGAAGATAAAAAGAAATAAAATGAGAAGTAAGAATAAAATAAAAAAAAATTATATGATCCAAGTGATAGATGATATGTTGTGATAATATGACATGATAGTACATTATGAGCATATGTTATGAGTTAGGTAATGTGAGCCTTGTGTTATACCAATGATGGCATTGACATTACAAAGATATGATATAATAAGAAATGAAATGTTCTCTTAATGAAATTATCTCTAATAGCTATACTCAATTGCGAGCTAAGCTTCGCTTGTACTAGAAAATAGATGAGAAAAAATAAAAAGAAAGGAAATGATGTCATGATATTGTAACATTGGCATCAAACTTCATAATCAGTTTTCACTTAAGTGTCATTAAAAGTGCTAAGCTTCGTTATTATTGTAGGTGGAGTACGAACATAATTTTTTGTTGCTATAGGTTGTTGAATGAAGAAACAAAAATGAAATATGTTCAAAGCATACATTGGGTGTGGGCTAACTAGGATTAAAAATCTATATTGAGATATGATACACCTATGAGCTGAGGTTCATATGATATGATGAGATGCCATATAAGATGATATAATATGATATGATATAAAATGAGTAAGATCACAAGACAATAAAATGAAAAATATTAGAGAAAAACTAGAGCCCTTGTTAAATATGAATAAGATATAAAAATCAAGAGAAATAGGAAAATAATAAAGTATGTGAAATGATAGATCATGTTGATAGTAAGAGAATAGTAAAAGATATGAAATGAGTCTACATCTATCATATTTTTTCATGTTCAAATGTTTCTACATCTATAACATACTATACATGATTGCACATTGTTAAAATATTCATGTGCTTTTACATGTTTAATTGACTGATGCCATGTTTTGCTATAGTACCTTCATTATTATGTATATTCCTTCATTGTGTTTTATATAGTTTACTTACTAATCTATGTAAGCTCATTATTTACTAGCATTATAGTGCATGTCATAGGTGCACTTCAAGCTAGGGAACCTAGTAGCAATTGAGATAAGTTCTCAAGAGAGTGAGTTTATGGTATGTTCATATGGGATGCTTCATTATATATCATATACTTTTGGGAGTTTCATATGTATGATCTTTACTTTATTATGTTTATCTAACATATGTCATGGTAGATATAGCTATGATGTATTTGTGATATTTTTGTGCATATATGGGCATAAATGGGTTGAGATATTGTCAATGCCCTTGTAATGATTGTTATATGTTATGAATGTTGATATAATGATTAGTTGTATGTAATATATTATGATTTGATACTAATATGTAACTATTTGTATATGAAAAAATAGGCATTTATAAGGAGAACCTACCTATTTAAATTTTAAATTTGGATCAATTATAATTAAAGTATATAGTTAAATCATTTTAAGGTTATTAAGAGTTTGAGTTTTTTTGACATTTCTAGCTTAATTAGGTTGATAATTTCCTCTATGCACTTTTAGATTTTGATTAGCCTTAATAACAAAACTATTAGAGGTAACATCAGGTAGAAAGGTTAGGTGGCACATGACAAAATGGTCCAAGCCTAAAAATTAGGAGGATTAATAAGTGGGAACACTGACATAGCCTTCCCGTACATATATGCATTAAGTTATAAGTTATACTTACTATAAATTGTGATTGGTTTTAGTTTGTGAGAAATTTTGAACTAGAAAGAAGGAATGGAAAGAGAGATAGAAAGTAGCAAAGAATTAAAACAAGGACAACTTGAAATGAAATATTAGAAAATAGGTAGTATAATAGAAACTAATGTTTTTTACTTGGTGTTGAAAGGTTTTCTTAAACTAGTTTGAATTAGTTAGAATGAAAATTTAGATAAAGAAACAAATAGTGAAATAAAAACTTGATTCCTTAAACATATACCTAGTAAGGGTATAACTATTTGTAGTGACTATGATAAATTGTGTTAAGGACCAATTGTCTATGTAAAGGCAACTAGCTAAGATATTTTGTTCGTAGAAAGCTTAGACATACAATGATAGCATATCCCCAAGTGAAAGCTAAAATTAAAGAAGCATCTATATTGCATGATATGAGAAAAAAGTGATAAACTAATGTGTAAGAGTTTCTCTTATAGATTTATATTTTTTTTAGCATTAAATAACCTAAAGTTACTACAAGATGTTACTGTTGTTATAGGTATTCCATACCTTTAGCATTTTCTAGTCATGTTATGATATGATATTTAATGATGATCATGTTTATTTTGTTATACCTTATGTGTCATGGTTGGAACATGGCTTTATATGTAAATGAAAACTAAAGTAGGATTTCCCATAACTGCATCATTAAAAGAGAGAAGTAAGAAAGAACATAGTGTGATAAGTGAAGAAGATTTCTAAATTAAATCAAAAGCTTTGGGTTAAGAATGAAAGGTGAAAAAAATGCTAACATAAGAAATAATAGATGAGAATAGAAGAACCTTATTTTATAAATAAAAAGGAAATATAATGCTAACCATATAAGTATAAGGTGTTGTGAATTTTTCATTATTGGTTTAAAAGGTGATAGTAGAATATAGTTAGCTAGCATGCTATAGCAATAAGACTTCCTTGTGAGATGTGTCAATATTGGGACATAGAAGTATTATAAATTGGCTTTGCAAGTTTAAGAAATTATTAGTAATTCATGCTTAAGTTAGAAAAGAAAAGAAATACATATTCTTGAGATAATAATTTATCATTAAAGAAAAAGGTAATGGTTATTAAACCATATTGAATAATAAATAAGATGAAAATGCAATTTGAAAAGATAAAAAAGTTTCATAAAGATATATAAAATGAAAAATGTGTAAGAGTTAAGCAAATGAAGAGTTGTGAACGAGTGTGGCATAATTAAAAAGTAAAATGTATGATGCATATCATGAGATGATAAAGATATGAAAAATGTTGGGTAGTGAATGTCAGACATGGAATGCTAATCTTTTTGTAGATGGCATTGATTTATGTAAAATGATATTTTTTGGGAAAGCTAAAGTAATTATGAAGAAAGGAATATTAAGATATCTATTTGTGTGAGACAACTATGAAACTCTAATGAGTAGATTTGAGTTTAGGAGCTTACTATGTAACTCCATTCTTGAAAGGAAGATAGAAATGGATAGTAAATGAATACTAATAGTCAATGTCCTAATTACATATCATAAATTTACAAATAAATTAAGTTTACCAACTTTCTAAGTTCAACACTAAACCAAGTGTCATGCTTGTATAAAAGTGATATTATATAAGTACAAACAAATTACTAATTTTATAATTCAAAGGTTAGGTATCACTTGAGAAGATATCATAGAGGTATGAATATAATATTATATTGGTACAAACAAAATTAGCTCACTAACTATATAAGCACCTAACTCATAATACTCAAGTAGACCATATTAATACAAAAGATATACCATACTTATATGAAAAAGAAAAAGTCCTCAACTCATAGTTCTCATTTAATTGGATTGTAGTAGCACGAAGGATATCTTGTACTAATATGTCAATTCAACTTCCAATTTATGCACTCATCACTCAGTTCAAACCTAAGTTTGATTTAACTGAAGGATATATCTTACAATTATGATAACATGTGCCACACTGTAAGAAACTCATTAACGCTACATTAATTCACACCTCTGGGCTAAATCAATTAGTGTACTCGTGTATCATGAAGATGCAAATAATATAATCTAACATAAACAACATGGAATTGCCTGACTAATATGTTATTCGATCACATGTGATGTTAGGCATATTATACAAAGGAAAATTTGTACAAATATGATTAGTATAAATATACTTCACTTGATGATTTGTTAAACTATGAAGATTTAACTTTTCTTAGACATGCAAACCTATATACTTGATACTTATTAAGATATATTTAAATGCATAAAATGATCGAGTTAAGATGCATGCTTAATTGAGTTAGAATCAATCTTATGCATTATATAAATGTAAACTGATTGGTTTAATACTTTGATCCAAGTTGATTCATTGAAATTCAATTCTTGATAGGTAACCACTCCACCAAGAGTCGAGATAATAGCTATATGATGTGTAAGTTAAGCCAAGCATAAGTAATTCTACCACGTGATCACAATTGATCTTCACATGTGGATTACTACACTAAATCACTTAGTCATATCTAAAATCACTTAAAATAAGTGTTAATACAAACATAATGATATTATTATCATCAAACAAATGCTATAATGACTAAGGGTTCAACAACAGAAATTGGTATTTCCTTTCATATGTTGACCTCTTTATTTTGTCTTGGTAAATATAACTAATTGTAAATTACACCAAAGTTAGGTGCTTATAAAAACTATCATCCAAATAAAGAATTCATAGTTTCAACATATCTTTTAATGTCTTTATTATTGTCTCAGTCTAATTGTCTATTTGAGAATGAAACACTATACTAAATGTTAATTGAGTTATAAATGCTTTGTCAATTTTTGTATAAAAATAAGACGTAAATTTTGAGTCTTTATCAAAAATAATTGTTTTGGTTATGATATGAATCTAAATATTTGATCATCATTCAATTGTATTAGCCTTTTTTTACAAAAAAATGTAATTCTAATAGGACATAAATGTGCTTATTTTGTTAGTATATTCATTACAACAATTATAACATCATACTTTTGTTTAGTTTTTGGCAAACCCATAACAAAATCAATAGAAATATATTTTTTCTTCCACATAGAAGTAGAGAGTGGATGAAGTAAATCACTTCGTCATCATTGTTTTACTTGTTTTGATAAATGAAACATTTTCTTACATACCCATTCACGTATTTTTTCATTCCAAGCTACTAGTTGTTTTGGTTCATATCTTTGTACATCTTTATCATTACTAGATGTATAGCATATTTATCCCAATAAGCTTTTTTCATCAAAATTGTATTCTATTATTGATGAAATGCACATTTTATGCATAAAATAAAACACTCCATCTTCAATTAAATTGAATTCAATCTCTTGTCCTTCAAAGATTTTGTCCTTAATCCATTGGATATCCTCATCCTTATCTTAAGGATAACAATAGACATATTTCTACTTCCTTATGGAAAAAACTAATGGAATTAGAGTAGGAGAATTACTAGGTGAGCAAGTGCTAAGGGTTAAGTAGGCGCTATTGTTTGAAGAAGAAAGCATGGAGTAACCACAACTATTTAAGGGGAAAAAATTGAGTATAATAGTAAGAAGTAAAAGGAGTAGTTAAGAAAATAATAGTAGAGGAGGAGTGCTATTACTAGAGGTGGAGTAGTGGACTTGCATCATGTAACCATAACTAATGGAGGAGAAAAGAGTAAAAGAAGAGAAGTGAAGCTATAATAAAATAGTTTCATAGAAGGAGATTTGCTAACTAAAAGTAAGGGAATGCAAAGCATATACACCAAGGATCTTGAGAACATTCTTAAGAAATGAAAGGATATTCTATTTGAAGAGCAATAATGGAGTAGTAGTGGTCTTAAGGTGAGTTGATAAAACCATTCTCATAGTGTTTTACTACATTTGTGGCTCCCAAGTTGTGAAAGCTTTTCTAGAAAGCTACTTAATGCTTTAGAGCTCCACATGCATGACTTGTTGGGATGTTTCCAAATTTAGTGAAGATTACTATGTTTTAAGGTTTATTATGTATGGTCTCCTTCCAAAGTTTCAATTTTTGCTTCATATTTGAGTGAAGAATAAGTTTTGTATCAAAATTGGAGTAGAATGACACTATGTGTTGTCCTAAGCTCAGCATATTGTACGTTGAGCTTGGAATATAGTACATCAAATCAAACATATCATACATGAGAAGAATGGATAGTACATCTTATAATTACTTTTGAGGGATTTGGAGCCTCGTTGCAAAAAGTAAAATAAGAATTAGGAGCTTATTGTAAATCTCAATATAAGTCTATTGTAATAAGTGGTACATAATTTCAATGTAAGAAACCAAGGGGAAGATAGAAATGGAAACAGAATAACCGCAAAGAAAATAGTTATGTAAACTAATATAAGCATGACATTAGTATATTGTTATTACTTATTTTAACAATGCATTATCATAAGTATGATCACACAATATCATTTTTTATGCATATATATTCTAATAATATGCAACATGATCTTCGCACCATCTCTCATATGTTATAAGGTAGAGTCATATGTATTTAGATAATACATTAATTAAAATACAAACATTAAAAATTAAAAAAAAGAAATAGATTAAAAAAATAAAAGAAATGAGATGAGACACAAGAAGTGAAAGGAAAGCTAACCATATGAGCCTTATAATAATTGATATGTTTTGATAATATGTTTTAGGTGATGACCCTTTTGATCCATTAGTAATTCTTGTGATAAGTATTCCCTTAATAGCCATACTTAAATGTATCTAAATATGTTATAAAGTAAAGTTATATGTATTTGGCTAATTTATTAATTAAAATAGACACATCAAAAATTGGAATTTTTAAATAAATAGATGATAAAATAAAAGAGATAAGAAATAGCAAGTGAAAGGAAAAGCAAGCCATTTGAGGCATATGATAATTGATATGTTTTGATAATATGATTTAGGTGGTTCACCTTCTTGTTTTATTAGCAATGCTTTTGATAAAATATCCTTTAATAGCCATACTTAGATGTATTTAGGTGTGTTATAAGGTAGAGCCATATGTATTTATATGATACATTAATTAAAATGAACACATCAAAAATTAGAAAAGTAAATAAATAGAAGATAATATAAATGAGATGAGAAATAAGAATTGAAAGGAAAAGCAAGCCATAGGAGCTTTATGATAGTTTATATGTTTTAATAATATGATTTAAGTGGCATGACTCTTTTGTTCTATTAACAATGCTTTTGATATGAAAAGGTATTTTCTAATGATATTGCCCCTAATAGCCATACTTAGATGTCATTATGGGTTAAGAATGAACTAAGATTCACTATCACTATTGGTCAAATAAGAGAAATTAGCAAAACATATATTTTCAAAATAAGTGAGCAAAAAAGATATACTATAGTACAAGTTTCATCAAACCTCTCTTAATTATCTTATGGGTTGAGTACAAGATATGACATTTTGTCATTATAACTTGAGAATGAGTAGAATCTTCTATTACTATGTGCTATAAATGAGTAAAAAATATATAATATGGTCATTACATGTACTGAGTGTAAGGTTGACTAAGACTACAAGTCAATATTATGATATGATATGTATACATGTTAAGATTTATATGATATGATGAGATGTCAGATAATATGATATTATATATAATGAGGTAGATCTCATAATACTAAAAAATGATCACTTAAAAACCTTGGCCATTATGAAATATTAAAAAAAATAAGAGATATGAGAATTGAAAAGTATATTAAGGGATAAATTATAATGATTAAAAAGTATAGAAATGGAAATGGGCATGATTTTGCATTTACTACATCATTCTTATGATCATATGCTTTTGTGTCTATCACATACTTTCTATGATTATTTTCTTTTGTTATGCCAACTTTTCTTAGTCAGATTATTGCAATTTAATTAACTAAAGTATGTGCTTTCTTGTAATTTAAAATTTGAATTAAATATGTTTAAATTTTGAATATGTTTAAATTTTGAATATGGTTAAATTAAATTTTGAAATTTAAAATCTTGGAATCGCAAGACATGGCTGAATGGTAAGCCTTGTATTGCACCACTTAAACTTCAAAAGATTAAGTTTAATACTTTGAAAATAAACTTATAATTTTATTTGCATTCTTAATTTTATTCCTTATCCTCATTCTCATCCAATCATGAATGCATAATAAAGATATGGATAAGATTACTAAAATTTAGAAGTTAGTTGGTCGATGATGATAAGAGAATTAAAAGGAAAAAAATAGTATGATATGTGTATGAATATTTTAAGAACAAAAATTGAAAGAGAGGGATAAAATATTGTACTACCTCTTAACCATATCCTCCATAAATCCTTAAATTTTAGGAGTTATATATGACCAACCAAAGGGATTAATTTGATGAGGTTTAACCTAGAGTGGGTGAACCATGACTTAAACTAACCCTAGCCAATTTTTCTTTAGCAAATCCTTGGATTAAAGAGATGTAACTGAGGATATTTAAGCCCTTAAGATGTACTTGTAAGAGTTTTAAAAAAAATAATCAAAAAAGAAGAATGGAGGATGCCAACAAAGAATACCAAGAAAGAAAACAAGCCAAGCTGTAAGGAAGAAGAAGAAAAGTTTATGTTTTGAAGCAAGAAAAACTCAAACCAAAGGGAAGTCCTCTACGTGATCTTTTAGATAGGATGACCATTGAGTACATAAAATAAATTTAGCTATTTCTTAAGAAAGAATCAAAATAAAATATCTTATTAAAATGTATGTGGACTCCTTGGAAAATGATTTGATAAAAGCTAGTTAATTTTCTTATATGAATCTTGCTTAAAAAAGGTGTAAACCTCTTATAACCATGACTAAAGATAATTTTTATTAGCATATAAAGTTTGTTTATCATTCATCTCTTGTGTAATTTTCCTAAAGAAACCATGCAATAATGTGTGTAATTAACTAAATGTGAATACAAATAAAATTCATGTTCATATACTTGTATGTTTAGCTTTGTTTATTAAAACATAGGAAAGATTGACTTGAAATGAATTTTTTTGTGAGTATAAACTATCTCTAGTAGTGAATAATCATAAAGTATGTTAATTTTAATTCCTTTTTGATGGTCTAAATAAGTATATTATTGCATGATGTAGCATGATTAATGCTAGAAACAATTGTAAGCCATGAAAGAGCCAATTTTAATGAGGATGGTTCTTATAACCAAGATATATTAGCCTTGTTTTCTTACTATTTTTATACTAAAAATTAAATTCCATACTTATATGTAGATGCTTTCTAAGAAGTAAATCATAAGAAATAAAAAATTTAGGCTAATAAAAATGGCATATGTTATTCCACTTCATGATATTATATGAATGTATATTTGTGATGCAACAAAATGAATAGATGTATGCCAAATTTTGTGTGAACAAATTATTTCTTAGCCTAGGAGATGAATCATATTTAAAACTTGGAAATTAGTTAGAATATTAAGGTTTATTATGGCCAAGTATTCCTTTGCCTCAAGTATGCTTAGGAAACATTGAGACATGGCTTGATTGATTCATGGATGGCATAAGCTCAATACTCAAAAAAACTTAAATGGATTCTATGGTGTGTATAGCCATTGATTTTTATTTGAGAAGCTTTAAATGACTCAATTTGGGACTTAAAAGAAAGTTAGGTTAGGTAAAGATATGTCTGACAAGCAAAAAGTTTGGTTATGCTAACACTACTAAGGCTAAGGTTAAGGTTAGACTTTAATGATCTATGAATAATTCTTAGTAGTTTTTAAAAAGGAGATTTGAGGTGCTCAAATACAACTATGTAAAGTAAACCTAGTATTAGAATTAAGCTTAAAGAAAATAAAGTTTGGGATAGTTAAGCCTTAAGCTAAGACCTTTAGAAGAAGATAAGAGAGCTTAGAATAAGATTATATATGTATTAGGTTTAAATTGAGAGGCTTATCAATTTTTGTGGATATTTTATTTATGATTTAGATTTGTGGATAAAGAAAATTGTTAGATCATTAATATGTTAGCATTTTATATCTTGTTATATTGTTAGATCACCTTAACCAATTATGGGACTACCTTCACGATTTCCTCACCAAAGTGATATCTTACCTAAGATTATTGAGTTCTTCTCTAATGCTCTTTCCTCTCTTTCCCTTTTCATATTTCAGTGTCCTAAAAAATTTAAATTTTGGAGGAACTCTTCTTTTTTTACCAATTGATTAAGGGACATTAAAAGGAATTATATATGCTCTCTTAAAAGCTCATATATACTCCAAGTCACTTTGGTCTTAGATGTCTTGATATGAAATAAGATACAAATAGTAAAACTACAAATTATTAGCATCTTCTAGAAAAAACGGATAACTATAAGATGACAAAGAGTAAACTCTTCAATTGATGATAATATAATATAAAAAAGCTTATATTTTTCCAACTAGTAAATTAAAATCTCAAAACTATTTTTTATAGCAATTTTTAATGATTTTTTGATTGAGACAACCGTTTCGTTTTGGACCATGAAGATATATTAAAAACAACGTGTTGTCTTGGACTCTCTCCAAAACAATCATTTAGTAAGAATAGATCTCATGTATCATTTTTAAATGTTATTAATTTTTGCTAGCGTATTATTATTAATAGATTTTATTTAAGTCGCTGTTGTGTTAAAAAAAATATTTTATATATAAAAGTAATTTTTATCAAAATATAGTTTATCTGAAGCAGAAACTTGAATTTTAAGAATGAATTTTTTAAAATATAAAAAATTATGCATATTTACTATTTCGTCTATTAAATAATTTGGAAAATATTGCTTGATACATTATTGTTTCTAAAGAAATATTATTACGATGAGACAGAAGTCTATAGCCGGCAAGAAAAACAAATCCCAGCAAAAAAATAAATGCTTCCCTTGATTATTAAATTTTTGTACTTTGCTAAAATAAGTTCAAAATAAACTCTTTTTTTTATGAAAGATGCTTGAAGAAGGAAAGCTTTTTTGGCTTATCTATGAAAATGGGTCACTTGATTGAGAAAGAAAATTAACTAAAAAGTTTTTAAATTAGTTATGATTAATCTTCAAAATTGATGTGTTTCATCTTTGACATTTGCTTTCTATTAATATAGCATTAGAACTACTACAATAATTGGTGCATTACATTTATCTCAACAAATATCATGAGTCATTAGGTGCACGATAAGATGACCTCCCAACTTAGTAAAGGGCATACTAAGCATGCAATGTTATACTTTTTCAATTTTGAAGATCACACCATAAGCATATATTAATGACATAATGTTATGATCATAAATTTTTAAGTATACTTAAACTACTTATATGTTAATAATACATTAATAAAAATTATTTAAGACTTGTTATGCTATCTTATGAGCAAATGGCAAATTTCACATAAACAAATTATGAAGTGTTATGCATCTTATGTTGTCATTGAGCACACATTTGATGGAAGATATCTATTAAAAAATTATTTTAATTTCTTTAATATATAATGTTTATTTGTTTATGTTTATGGTAATCCAATAATTTTGAGGATTTTAAACCTATTTGTCTATATAATTTCACATAGAAGATTTTCTTTAAGCTTACTTGCATTGAGATTATAAAATTTTTTCACAATCTTAATCTCATTTGAACAATCAAGGTTCGTGATAAGTAAATATATAAATGAGAATATACTATTGACTTATGAATTTATTGAGAAAATTAATTATAAAATAAGAGAAAATATCATAATTAAGTTAGATTTTAAAAGGGTCTTAGATTGCTTATCCTGAGAGTTTTTAGGACATGTTTGAACAAGTTCAACTTTGATGTTAGATTCATCAATCTCATCATGAATATTCACGAAAACAATTGGCTCTCTACCATAATTAATACCAAATGTAATGAGTTCTTTCAACCAACTCATTGGCTTATGCAAAGTAACGCATTGTCTCCTTTACTTTTCATTCTAGCTATAAAAGTATTTAGTCATTATTTAAACAATCTTCACAGTCAATGTAAATTGAGGAATTATGCTTTACCAATAGTCGTAAGACCATCTCTTACTTGAGTTTTATTGATAATTTTGTGATTTTTACAATAGGAGATAAGAAATCAATCAAAAATATTCAAAACATTCTTGTTGATCATCAAGGTTTATTAGGTCTTCAAATCAATGCACAAAAGTTTTTTAGGCAACAAAAATATCAAACCAAAACAAAAAAATTCTTAGTGAAGTTCTAAAGTTTAAGAGACAAAGCCTCCCTATTGTCCATGGGTGACAAGCTAGTACTTGTGAAGCACATATTATATTTAATTCTATGTTATTCTTTAATAGAATCTTTCCCACCTCAAAAGATCTTTGTGCCAATTGAAAGAGCTATGAATGGGTTCCTTTGGAGAATCTATGGTCAAAATCACAACAACATTGTCTTAGTTGCAACAAACTAAGTCTACTCCTTGAAGAAAATGATTTTGGTGTAAAGACACTTAAGGACCTTATGACAGCCATTAGCACTAAACTCTACTAGAAGTTCCATAGTTTCAATTCCCTATAGGCTCTTTTTATAAGAGCTAAATATTCTGTTAAGAAAAGGGATAATTCACATTCAGCAACATGGGATAACATGGATGGGATATAAACTACTTTGAAGCTCATAGAGTAATTTTAGACATCTCATATCACTTACTAGATACTTTTCAAGGATGTCAGCTTCAGTATTAAATTAGCATAGGAAGAGTTGAGAAGAAAAATTATCATTCTAAATTTAAGAAAAAATATTTAAAATAGCAATATTAGTTTAAAAATATCCATATTAATGTGATAGATTCTTAACAACTTGCTACTCTTTCAAGAGAACTTACATAAGCTAAACTATCAACTAGTTGATAACTACAATTTTTATATAAATGGTGACTCATTGAATCATGCCTCTATGTAATTTAAAAGGTCAATTCATATGTGAAACTTCTTTACATCTCATATTAAAATACTAGAAATGAACTATAACATCATTTACTAAAAACTATAACGCTGATGCAGAAGCAATTTCACAAATTTTGTAAAAGGTGAGGTAGTACATTTGGTCCCTTTGTTAAGATCTTACAACATATGGAAGGCACACAATTCACAACTATATTATAATCAAACAATTATGATAATAACTATACTTTACAAAGTTTTATCAATCAGCTATAATATTTTTAGTTGCCCATCCTCCCCTCCCTCCTAACACAACTCTCCCAGCATGACTCTTAATTAGTTTAGCTTGATTTCTTCCCTCCATTTTTAAAGATTAAATACATGATGACACAAGCTGTGTATTGGATTCCTCCATCCAAAAACACTTTGAAGTTAAACATTGATGGATTAGCTCAAGGTAATCTTAATCTTGTAGGTTATGGGGGCATTATTTAGGATTACATGGGTTAAGCAATCAAAGCATTGTTTGCTTTTATAGATCATAACTCAAACATTGAATTAGAAGGTGTGGCCATTATGCTAAGTTTGAGCTTTGTAAAGAACTAAGAATCCTTAAAATCATATGAAACTAATCTACAAACTTATTTTAGTTATCATGTAAGATAGTACAACTACTCTTTAGAGGATGCTAAGTGCTATCAACCAAATCAATAAACTCAACTTCATGAGTATTCAATACCAATACATCTACAAAGAAGGAAATGTAGTAGCTAATCACTTACTACAATTTCCTAGTAATAGCATACAATCTAGAATCTTCAATTTGTAATAAATCTTAAAACTATGAAAAGATTTAATCAAATTGGATAGTGCTCAATATCCTTACCTAATATTAATGCATACGAAAAAACCAGTATAATCTATTACAATAAATCTTCTTGGAAGATCCTTCAATCCCCTCTATTCTACTGCTCAATTTCTCTCCACCCATGATCTTATCATACCTTACGAAGTTCTTTTTTTGTATAAGTCTAATCTACTTACATCCTCTCTAACTCCTTTATCATCTCTAAATCATCCCATACAACTCACCACTTCTTACCCCTGGCATTTCATTTAGTGTAATTTTCATCATCATTCAAAATGATCCACTCTATGTTTAGTAATGCACAACCATTATATTCCATGCCACTCTTCATATTCACATTAGCTAAGAGAAATATATAGCATCATATGAAATGATCTATTTTACTATCTACCATTTTATGACATCATATTACAACATTGTCACTCATATTCATATCAACTAGATATGACCTACTTTATCCCTAACAGTAAGCCATACTTGTATTTCTATTTCAACCTTTCTAATCAAACTAATTCAATTATTACTTTCTTACTCATCAACTTTATTCAATTCTTTTATCAGCTTAGTCTACATACCAAATCTTCTCATTTGTCAATCGTATGGTTTGAAGCCACTCTTTGTAATGATTCTTTATCGATCATTATTATTGTCATCTTATCATGTTGCCCCTTTTATTTGCATATGTCATGTACATCTAAATCCTTAGATTTTAAATGGTACAACTTGCAACATTTATTTGCTATCATAATACTAACATGTTGTTTCTTGCACCTTGCATCGACCATGTATGATGCATCCCATTGTGGGTCATTATTCTTTCTCCTTAATTGAACTATCGACTACATTATTTGGTTCACTAGCAACCAATGATTGGTATAACCTCTACTTTCAAAATTGAGATAGTTAAAAAATCTTTTCTTTAATTTCATATCATATTTTAGTGGATCTTAGAACAATCTCCTTTCCTTTATATGTAGCAAACATTTTATGATATAACCTTTCATAATGAAATAAAAAAATGATAAAAGAAATTAATAGAGATAGTAAAGAAAATGTCATGCATGTCATGTAATTCAATTGATCAAAAGATCACTTCTAAACTCTTTGAATACAAAATGGACAAAAAAATTATGGGACGAGACAAAATGATGAAAAATAATAAAATTTGATGACACAACATAGAGGAGCAAGACTTCATGATGGGTAATGCGCAGAGACATGTGCAGGCATGTTGGAGTGTATGCTATAGTACACTAGCAAGCATTGAATGCAAAGGTGCAGGTGCACATGTAGAAAGACACAACATGTTGAGTGCCTATACATAACCGAGCATATGTGTGCCCTGTCAGCAACCTAGAACATGCATTTCCATGCATGTGGTAAGCTTACATATAATAGTGCCACAATCAATATGCATGAAAACATTTGTCCACGTTGAGAAACAATACCCACATGCATGGATGACATCCCTTATTGTGATCATACAATTGATCAGCATGAGACATGCATGTGCAAACCAATGCGAATAGATGCAATATTTTTGTAATTTTTAATTATAAGTCAAAATCACATGTTTTTATTTTATAATTAAAAATTATATCATAACTACTATATAAAGGGGTGGAAGAAATGTACGAAGAAATTCAAAAGAATTTAAAGTGAATTTAAAAGAACTCAAAAAAAAATTGAGAGAACTCACAGAATCAGAAGTATACGAATTAAAAAACCCTTGAATGGAATCTTTTTGAAAAATTCAATCTCCTTGTAGCAAAAATTCTCTTTATTTTCTCCTTCTATCTTTACTCCTTGTCATTATTACACTTTCACTTCTGCTAGTGCTACACTAAAAAGAAGGTTTGCTAGTGAGGGCTTATGCAAGAACACATTACAAATAGATCATCAATATTTTATAAAATTTTAATATATAATTACAACATTAATTTTGATTGATAAATAACTATTTAACATATGTACAATGTTAACTGTGTCTTTCAATATGTCCTTTAATTAGTAAAATGTTAATTTAAAAAATACATGTATATGTCTCTCACTTTTATAGTTATGTATGTGGAGATAGTTATAATTTTGGTATTGCTTTCATTTATAGTTCTAGTTGTGGAAATAGTTATAACTATGATATTTTTGTATTAGTCAGGTTTGGATCCATAGACAACTTTTGTTTTTTTTTTTAAATAAAGAAATTATCATGTCTGAAGACTTGTGATTATAATCATGATTTTTTGTTAGATGTGTTTTAGATTAATCATTGATATAAAAGACATAGTACTTGAAATATTTCATACTTTGTTGAGATTATTTGATTAATCTTGTTAATATAGAATATGTCATAAGAGAAATATATCCAATCTGGGATTGACTTCTAAGAAGTTATAGTTGTAGCATAAATAATTCTATTTTAAAAGACACAGGATACCATATCTATAAAAGTTTCGTAGAAAGACTTTGTTGAATAGATATAAGTGATCATTTATTGACATGAGATTTAGAGATAGTTTATTTTTTAGGTTTTGCCATTGACATAGCTTGAATAACAACATTGCAATGTTCAAGCCCCACCCAACCCTTACCCAACTCATTTAAAACTATTTTCATAACCAACTAAAATAATGTAAAGATATAAAACACCAATAATCACCATCATACAAATATCCAATAGAAAGGTAAAAATATACAACCCAAGTGTGTGTGTGTGTGTTTATATATACATATACTCTTTATAAATCAGACAATATGACAAACCCCTCAACAACTTTCACATATTATTAGGATCCTCAACTACACTCCCTTCTCCCCCATCCCATCTCATTATGTGCATCAGTGGTAAGGCATGTTATGTATTGAATTTTCCTAAACTCAACATGTAAATTGCTAAAAAAAGCAATTTCACAATAATGAACTTCAATAAATAGACAAATAATAATAGCAAAGAATCAATAACCAAATATGACATGTGTAAGTTAATCATGTAAAATGATGTAATATATGTATTATCAATTCCATATTTCTTTTATGCATGTATATATGTACATACATACATACATATAGGAGTGTGTATGTGTGCGTGCATGTGTATATGTTTGCTTGTGTGTGTGTTCAATTCTTTTTGATATCATAATATTCCTTTATCCTATATTCATTAACTATTTCTTTTTATTCTTTTCTCATAATAAAAGTCCTAATTCTCTAAATGACAATTATATTAATTTTATTACATTTCATTTCATATTAATATACAAAGTCATACACTGACATCACATATCCCATCTCATTAAATCAAAAACATAAACCTTAGCCTCTAGGTATATCAATCACAACAAGTTGACAATATACATATTAGTTTGGGTCCATAATCCATACTTATCAAGCTTTACAAAAATGTTAGAGACAAATCCTATCATATCACAATATATTCTTACCAGAGCTATGCTCATCAAGTCCTATACCAAGTGCTAGTGACAAATAACCTTGCAAAAAGCTACAGATAAATTTGTAAGAAAAACTACATTGTCATCTCTTATATTTTACCAACATGTCATATCTATACCATAATTTGTGTATATCATAAGGATCATACAACTTAATATCATACATTGTGTCTTCTTTTCTATTCCTTTCTCTCATTTTTTTCTTTAATTCTTTACCATTTCCTCATTTTCATGTTTTGATATACTCATACTAGGTAAGCATATCACTTACACACATATGTATCAATAGTATAATATATGAAAAATCTATGCTAAGGACATGTTATATTATATTAGAACATACAAGCACAAAATATAAATATCTCACATTATTATGCTTATGTTAATGCATTTCTCATGGATATATAATAATAATGTACTTAGATATCATTTAATTAAATTTACCTACCTACTCCTATTAAGGTTATTTCTCTTTCAATTTTTCTTTCCTTTAGTCCCATTAGATAATAAAAATCATGCACATATCCATTAATATCATGTTCACGTTATGGGTAATTAGTTCACTTGATCTAAAAAATAAAAGAGAAGTGAGTCTGCAATCTGGATAAATCCTTAGTGAATCATGATTGGCTCAACATGTTTCCTTCAATAGTGTCTCAACACTTGAATAAGGCCTTGTTGAATAATTACCCTTTGTTAATTTTTTTTATCAGCAAATTAATCTACACTAAGACAATTTAGATTCCCAAATGTATGGACTAAAAGTAAAGAACTCTTCCAATGGTTGCTTAGAATTGGAGCCTTCCAATTCCTATGTTTGGAATATGGGTCATAGCTTTCAAATTAAAGAGAATTGAAACCCTACTTAAAAAATGAAATAAAACTTAACTTGGAAATATATTTTAGAAGATAAAAGAAGTAGAAAAATAAGTTAAGGAGAAGGAAAGTCAATTTCATGAGTTGCAAGATGAATACTTAAGTTTGGAACTAACCAAAGCTCATAATTGGCTAATCATAGTTACCAAAAAGGAAGAGATGTATTGTCACTGGAAGGCAAACATTAAATAGCTCGGGATGGAGATTGAAATACAAAATTCTTTCATACAATGGTTGAAGAAAGACAAATGAAGCTTAATATACATAGAATTAAAGATACAAGTGGGAATTGGGTCATGAAGAAGGATTTAATTGCCAAAGCGACAATGAACTACTTCACTTCTCATTAGCCAACTATCTCCAATAGACAGAGAGCTGAGATGCTATGCTCTATTCCCTTTGGTCTCATTGGAAAATAATCAAATGCTAATTCAGCTAGCTAACAAGAAAGAAATAAAATAAATTATTTTTTAAATGGATTCTTTAAGTGCTCTTTACCATGTGAGTTTATTGGATTTTTTACAAGCACTTTTGGTCCATAATTTAGGACAATGTTTTTGAAACTATTAATTATTTTCTTGTTGTAGCTTATTACTTAGATAATTCATTTATGCTAATATAATCTTAATTCCCAAGATCAATTACCACCTTACATTATTTAACAATTTTAGACCCATTTGTCTTTGCAACTTTACTGAGAAAATATTATCTAGTTGTTGGTAGAAAGGCTACAACCCTTCTTATCTTCCCTCATCTCATTAGAGCAATCAACTTTTGTCAAGGAAAGAGAAATCACTGATAATATCCTCCTAGCACGAGAACTAGCTAATGATATAAATCACAAGATCAGAAAAAAATAATTGTATTGTCAAGTTAGACTTTAGCAAAGAATTTGATAGTTTGTTTTGGGATTTTCCTAGTTAAGTACAACACAAGTTTAATTTTAATAATATTTTTATGAATCTAGTCATGAGCATTTATAATACAAGATGGTTGTTGGTTATTATTAATGAAAAATAAAATAGTTTCTTCCAACCTTCATATGGGAAAAAAGCTTGGCAACCTTTTATCCCCATTACTATTCTTGATCATAGTTGAAACTAAGCAGAGGTTTAAACAACCTATGTAGGTCAGGTAAAGTGAAGCACTATGCCACTTTAAGAGGTTGTTAACCCATCACCCATGTTTTTGTAGATGATTCTATCTACTTCTCAAGATGTGACAAACAATCTATTAAAAATATTGAGAAATTTTTTAATGAGCTCTAAGACATCTTGGGTGTAGAGATTAATGTACAAAAGAGCTTCTTTATTGGAACTAAAAACATGAAGCACAAGTATAATAATAGGATCAAGGAATTTCTAAGTTTTAAAAGGCATTACTTCCTAATACCTTACCTTAGAGGAACCTTGTTCAAAGGTAAGAATAAGGTTGTTCACTTCCAACACTTGATTAAAAAAATGTATAAAGAGATGGCTAGCTAAAAGAAGAAATTGCAAATTGCCTTCTATGGGAGGTAGACTGGGGTTCGTTAGGCATGTTCTCCAATTAATGCCACTCTACTCTCTAATGATATTTTATCCTCTAAATAAGATTAAAACATAGTTGAAAGGGTGATGTGGTTTCTTTTAGGGGGAATGTAATCTAGTGATCAAGAACCATTGAGCTAATTGAAAAAAGATTAGGCTCAATAGGTTTCCACCTATAGCTTTGATTTTGGTGGAAGTGATGTATTTCTTTTATCACTTTGATATTTGTACTTTGATGGATTTGTGATGTATTGGACATTTGTTTGGAGACTTGAACATTAATATCTTTTATTATTTCATATGCTTAAATGTAGACTTATGGATTATCTCTAGGTTATAATGTTCCTTTGGTGGATGGCATTACAAACTTGAAAAGTAAAAGGTGGCTCACTAAGTACAATGACTATTGCATGGGTTTTGTTGCATCTACAAATTTGAGAAAAAAAAATTTGGTAATAAAAAGTAGAGTGTAACAATATGCTTGTAGTGCAACTATCCTCACTAATGAAAACCACCTAAGTTATTAATTTTAGGCTTTAAATCTAATGTTTATGCTTTAATTTCTTAAATAATACAATTTTCTTATGATTATCAATAGCTTCACAAATATGTCAACCACATCAATACCATGATGTCCTAGTCTATTAGAATTCACATTCTAATATCATCCCTAATAACTCTATTATTATGAAAAATCAAATCTTAAGAATAGCTAAGGGACACTGACAATCTAAATAGACAAATATAGATTATTAGAACTAACTTCTAAACATTTTTAAATATCTATTTTTTAAGTTTTGATTAAAAAAGTTTTAAACTTTAGAAATTAAATAGATAGAGTCTCTCCTAAAAAAATTATTTTTCTTTGTATATATAATAATATTTTAACACAATACTTTAATAAATACCCCATTTATCATTAATAAAACCCAACATACTAAATCATATAACAAAAAAATCACATTGTAGATCAACTAAAAATACAAAATAATACACAACTATAGAAGTCTCCAATAAAACTATACATATAATACATTAGAGTTAACACCACATATATGCACAATCCAAAATACCTTGTCACTTACTCATAGAAACCTAACTCATGCATCACTAGGTTCCTATGCTCAATGAGTACTATCTTGTCCCAAGCGATGCAATTATGAGAGTAAGCATAACTACTCAACAAATAAACTGGTAACCAAAACAAGCAGAGTAATATACATGAAATAAGATAAATATAATTGGATCTAAAATATTATAATAAATACATGACATCTAAAAATGATAAGTAGTAATCATTTTTTCATAAAGTTTTTATAAATCCATTTAGTCTCCAAAATTTTGATACATACATTAATAGATTCATCAAATGAGCTCCATCCAAAAACATGTTCATTGCTAAATCCTAGATTACTTTGTTAAGCATAACAAATACTCAAATTCAGCACAACACATAAGAAAGAAAAATATGGGTTGTCACACTAGTGCTTGGAAAGGAACTATAAGTAAACTATACTAATGACAAATCTAATGAATAATTCTTGAATATTTCTTTACCAAACAAAGTAATTCGATTGTTATCTTTTATTTGATATTATTTTTATAACTTTATTTATTTCTCTCAATTTTCAAATATATTAAAAAGGGTCATCTCTTATCTAATGTTATTATTTTTAAGAAGGATTTATATAGATTGATATTCAACTTGATAAAAATTCACTTAGAGTACAACTCTATGTAATAATGTTTTTGTTAGTGAGATAGACTAATATATGACAGACTACTTCAAGATATTGGTTGAACTAATCCAATAGATTTTATTTATCTTTTATTTAGTTTATCATATTTTTATTATCTTATAAGTTATAATGGGTCACATTTATAATACCCTCATGACATTTTTCATTCTTTTTTATTTATTTTATTATTAAGAAGGGTATTTTTATCATTTTTTAAGTTTAAGTTTAAAATTATAATCTATTTCATGTGTTTTTATAAATTAGAATGAATATTTTTTAACATAGTATTTAGTTTTCATTAGCTATGATTTCTTCATTGTGCATATATGCACAACCCTAGGTTACAATTAGATATACATTTATGATTTAAATTTATCTCAATCATCTTCATCACTCCTTGTCATCGTTACTTCCATCATTGATCTTATTGTAGGAGTTCATTTTGTCCTCATATGTTATCACATGAAAATTTATGATATTGATGTGAAGAATTGAAAATGAAAGTTCATACAAGAGTTTAAGTAAAATTAAGTAGGTTAGTTGGGTAAATCAAATAACTATAGTATAAATATAATTTATTATTATATTATTTCTTAAGCTTGTTATTATGATAAAATATAAACACTTGAGATTATGGCATGTTATATACCTAAGCATTCAATTTGTAAGAAGATATTTTGATTCATGTACTATCTTATTATATCTACATGACTTGTGATTTCAAAAATTTACATGAATAGAAAATTTAGATATTTGACAAATGAGTATAATGAAAATTAAAAAGTAAAGAATAAGAAATTTATGAAATTATTTGATACTTGATTACATGATTTTGCTATTTATATCATTTGATATGATACCATGATTAAATGAGCTAACATGCTAAAAGAATAAGGAATGTATAATCATATATCATAATTATATGAGTTTTCCATTTGTATATCTAACATGATATAATAATTATATGAACTAGATGTTAAAAGAATGAGAAATGTATGAACTCATGAGATATGATGATTATATAAGTTTTGTTTTCATATCATTTGATATGATATCATGATTTGATATGATATAATAACAAGAGATGTAAGGTTTTCTTATAATAATATCTTATGGCTTAAGTATGATACTCAAGATCATACAAGTTTTGCCACTTACTTTAGAGTATGCAGGGTGTCTACGATTATTAGACTATGCTATAATATGATAGTATATGAGTTGTACCTTTGGAGCATTAAAGGCTCTTAGAGTTGTCAATAGCCTTCTTTGGGTGGATAAGTATGGGTATTTCCCATGTTGGTTCATCATTGGTTCACTTTTGGATAAGTGATTATGATTTTTGGAGTCATTTTAGATGAGATATCATATGATGTTGACTAATTGATATATATATATATATATATATATATAAAGTCCTTCTCAATGACATTATGTGTGCATATGCATCTTTTCAATGCCTTTGGTAGGTCAAATAATGACTTGTTTATTCCTAACATTCATAAGCTTGGCTTTATAATTGTCATATTTAAAGGAATATATTAGAGTGTAATATTACAAAGTTTGAGGTATTTATTCTTTTGTATTTCATTTTTATTGATTAATCTTTTTTTCTTTTTGACAAATTTGAATATGCTCCTTTCTTTATGCTTGGATATTTAGTTATCAACTTTGCCTTAGTTCATTATGATATAATACAATTTATTTAACTTATGAGTTATCTCATATGTATATGTTGATCAAAATTATTTGTTAATTTCAAAGTTATCATAAATATTCTAGAAAAGTTTAAAGTTATGATTTCTTCTAAGATATTTTGATTTTATCAGTGTTCTTTGAAATTATTAAACAAAATGATGTCTTTTATATTTGCAAACAATTTTATTGCTAAAATTTCAAAATAAAAAAGATTAATCTAACATTTTTTTTATTTGTAAGCATTTTATCGACCTACTTAAGTTGTGTAAGTCAATGATTTATTCAATGCATAGTGATGTTTGTCAAGATGCATAAATTTATTTAAATTACTTAAAATTTATCTACTTTAAATATAAAAAAGATTTATCTTCTTATTTGATAATTTCATATTAATTAATAATTTTATTCCTAATAAAAGTTAGTTTTACACAAATCAATTAATGAACATTTATTTATTTTTTATGTTTGTATCTTGAATGATGAATAAAATTTAAATGAATTTAGGTTATCAAAGTGATCTTAAGTGAATTTACTAATCTAAGTCATGATTTCAAAAAGGGACTTCAGTGGCACTAGATTATTTGTTTTTTTATATATTATATAGTCTTTTGTTTGATTTATTGTTAATTCAGTGTCACTGAAGTAAATAGAGAATTTGATGTATACAAAAATATTAAAATTATTTTAATCAATTTTGAAAGTTTTGTATTATGTGCATTATATATATTATATATATATACATATATATATATATTTCAATTAGAAATCACAGGCAGATTCTCGCCGCCAATTCCAGAAATAAACGCCGCACGTGCGAAGAGAGACCACTTTCTCTTGGATGCTGTCCACCATAACGTCGACGTTTCCAAACACTATGCGAATGGAAGATCACTGTGCTTTGGGTCTACGCCTCTAATTCAGTCCTTCTAAACCTGCTTTTGATTTAACTAGATTCTCGTTCCTCTCGAGTGTTTTCATGATCGATTGCTTTATGATCTAAACGACAAAGAGGCTTTTTAAAAAAGTTGTTGAGAAGGAGCAGGAGTGTCACATGGAGGCGATAAGGAAGCAGGCAAGCAGGCTAAGGGAGCAAGTGGCGAAGCAGCAGCAGGTACTCTTTCCTCGTGTTTGATTCTGTTGAAATTAAATCCTTTTTTCTGGGTTGTTTTAGTTTTTCATTTTATGATGATACCCATTCTATTCCAAAGATGGAATAAGGACGGCTTGGCGGTTAATTGATGGATATGTTATTTTTCTCGATATATCTTTTGCCAATTCCCATGATCACAATTGTCCATTTTCTCAAGGAGATTTTACGACGATGCTGTGAATTTATATAATTTATATATTCTCCTTTGAATTTAAGTTTCATGGTCGATTTGTGCGTGTTTAGCTTGAGCACTTGCCTAACTTTTGTTGTAGGAAAATTGGACGTCAATAGCAAATAATTTTAATTTCCTCAAGTATTTAATAGCTAACAAAGTTGTTGGAGATGGTTCGGATCCTGTGCAACTCTCTTTCATTTTGTAAATGGACAATCCCAACTCTGTTGATTGTATTGTTTTTGGCTGGAAATTTTTCGTATATAGCGGATAACTATGAATTCTTCAAAAGCTTTAATTTTTTGTGAGTCATTTTGCTTTTGAAGGGAAATTTTTTTGAAATGAGGAAGGTAGTATTTTGAAAAATGTGCACTAATTCTCCTTAATGCTGTTCAAGACATAAAAATGAAATTTTTTCAACCATTTCAATCTTGGCGGTATATCTCTTCAACCATTAGATGCTGTCACATTATCATTCGATTGGACAATTTTTTATCTCAACCAAACTTTTCTGAGAGCCTGTTTGATTTTTGAACAGTTCTTCATGTCATTCCGTGAATAGCAACAAGTCATTTTGAGTGAAGCATCTGTTTTTGACATCTTTTATGTTAGTTTTTCCAGGTCATTGTCCTACCAGTTCCTCAAGAAAATGTCAGGATTCTCAAGTAGTTTCAACTGTTATAACTGTTAATACATGGCTATCATGCTAACCATGCCAATCGTTGCTTCGTCATTGATCGCCCCATTAGTGGCCTCAACCATTGCTATTACATTTTTCAGGTCTCCAGTGTGGACCCTGAAGTGGCCTTATTGGAGCAAAGAAAATCTATCCAACAACTGCTCGAACATCTTTCCAAATTGGCATTGTGGCTAGATTCTTGTTTTGCATCCTTTGAGGCTTGACTACACTGCAATTGGGAAAGAAGAGGTTAAAGCAATTGCTGGTCAATTTTGTTGGGATTGCGTCAATAGGGCCACTTGAGGTTTGCAGCCTCTATGGAGGCTTCTTCTTACTCGGGTTTTGTCCCAAGGATTATTGGATGAGTAGAGTGAAAGTTAGCTCTACTAGAGCGAGTCCAAAAGAAATTTAGGAGAGAACTTACTCTTTCAACATTTTCTCGAGACGTTTTTGCTTAAATATAGAACTTTGACAATTCAATTATATTAGCGGAAAAGCAATCTTGAAGTCTTCACAGCTAAATTTGATATTGTATTGATAATCCATTGATGTCAAATGCGACCAAATGCAAGCTTGTTAGATTTCTTAGTGACATGGATCTAGAGTGGTTTTAGAATCTATTTGAGGGATCAATGGCTTATTTTATTAAAATTCGACAAATTTTCTGCTGTTTTTCTCATATTTAGGAAGGTTAGGAAGAGGAGTGCTAGCCTTTTCTCCATGGTTTAAGGGGACATCAAGCTCCTTTGTGTTTTCAGCAAGTGCTTCAAAGGGTGACGGTAAATGCTTTGATGTTGTGGTAAATGTCATAGTGGTGGCCCTTGTTTAAGGCCTGATGCCTTTGGCAATTGGCAAATCCTTTTCTTGTTATTGAGATGAAGTTTAGTTCAATGCGTTAAATTTAGTGAGAAACAAATTTTATAAGAGGGAGGGGTGAATTATAGTATTCAAATGAAATTAAACAACCAAGTTTTAACAAATACTTTGCTTTCTTTTTCCACCAAAAGAATCACTACAACAATGTAAAATCAACTTGAACTAAAGTAAAAAAACAACAAATAAAAGAGAAATGTATAGAGAATTTTTAGGTGATTCAATCTAACTTATGCCTACCTCTACTTTCAATCAACTTGATTAGGCTTCCATTAATTACTCTTTTTAATCACAATAAGTGAGGGTAAATCAAATACAATAGTGATGTTTATAGTAGACATTGAAACAATACAATGGTTTCAACTAAAATAAATGAATATGGTTTTTACAAATCAACACATATGAAGACTTGTACCTTTTATTTTTTAAGAGCAAATGTGATACCAAACTAAATGAGAGTATGGTATTACCAATGTGAACCGAATTAGAACAAATGTATTAGAATAAAAAATGTATTGCAAAAACTAAATAGATGCACTAGTTGAAGTCCAAAGAGTTTGTGCTTTTGCTCTTTCTTTAAACTTTAGATTTGATAATTTGTGATATTAGTCTTTTCTCTTTGAAACTATTCTCTATTTATACTAATGTCAATCCCAAAGCTAGTTATAGGCCTTTTAAATACTAATTCTGTTTTCCAAAGATTATTAAATTAGTTATTACATTTTTAAAATTTTGTTCATATTAATACATTGGTTATGTATCAGGATGATGAAAGATAAAAAAGGGACTAGGATCGTTTCGACGATCCAACGATATGATTAATGCTATTTGTCCCTAAACAACTGATCGTAAAAGTTTGAGAAAGATTCTTGTACTGTACAACATCAATTCATATTGCAACACTCAAGTTCTTTTATATATAATATTAAACGATCACAAGGATCGTATTAGTACCATTTAGTTCTTATTTACAGTTTAAATAGATCGTATATGTTAGATAGGAAATCACTATTGTATGATATATTTTTCTTATTAAGAGTTAGGCTTTTAGGAAAATGTTATACGATATTGTCGTACATATGATCATACAATAACTAACTATGACTTCAACTAATAACCTGTATTCATATGGGAGAATTCTTGTAATTGTATGATGATATTATGACCATTTGTATTCTATTTCATTTGTATTTTACAATGAATAACAATGAATCTTATATAACTGATATAAGGATTGTTCTCATATGTTAATGAAGAACAATTATATTAGTTAATGTACTCATATGATAAGATTATCATAGTATTATGATGGCTTTATATTAGACTTATCCTAAGTCTTGTGTGAAAGTGAATCATATAGATGCAATATCTAGATTGTAATCGTATGATGATATAGAACTTGAATATTTAGACTAAGTAAATGATTATCGTACTTTAGAATGTAGGTATCGTATTCGTTCAACACAATGGGCATAAATTTATCCTAATTAATTTAGGTTATCTGACCTGTGAAATTAATCTTATAGATATGATACTTTATTTTATACTATATGATATTACAAAAAAGAGCATCTCAAAGTAAAACCTAACTGTTCATATAAGAACTACTTTACGTATTATTAATCTAAAGTATTATGTTCATCCATAACTCACTTACATATGATAAACCCTGAGATGAAGTTACATACTTGTACAAAAAAAGTTTCGTACTTATGTGATGCTAATGGAAATTTGACTCTTAGAGAACTGACGACACAAATATAAGGCTAACACCTTGTATGATTCAGTCTGTGCTTCTAATCCTTTGTCCAGTAGGAGGTTGCATTTGTATGATAAAACTATCATACCTATACGATGTCATGACAATATCAAACTTCAGTTTTATCTTTAAGCATAGCTGTAGATTGTACAAATACAATATAAAACATCGTATTGTACAATCATTAGGCTATGAAAAATGTAACTTATTTTAAATCTAATTTTATTGTTTTAAGAAGCAAATTGACTCTAGAAAATAATAAATTATATTAATTAAACTAATGCATATTTATGGAAATTTATGATTCAAAAGGTATATTTTAGCAAAGCATGCATAAAATGAGTTCATTATTCCTAAGTATCATTTTTGCAAAGGATGAAAGTTTCACATTTTAGCATAAGTAATGTATGGTAATGTACGGTAATATATAGTTTCATGTGAATTAGTCATGCCATAAAAAGCTTAATTTTATAATCATATGATTTGTAAGTTGAGCTATCCTTGAGCAAAAGTCTTCAATCTTATTCCAATTCCAAATGCAAATCCTTGCCCCACTCAATATTTGTTACATTGATGATTTAAAATTGTATGCATACAAAAACCTTAGATATTTATTAGTAACTAACAATTTGGTTTTATAATTATCATCTTTAAGTGTAAAATACAATGGAGGTGTTTGCTTAGGCCTTCAAGCCAAAAAAAATAAGAAGAAATCTTGGTATTTAGAGTCGCAAAAGAAAATTTTCTTAAGGATACCCCATGCTTGTCAAACCATGGAGACCTTCATTCCTCTCAATTGCTCTCAAGTTGAACTCTTGTTTGCAATCAAGGAGAAATGTTATTTTAATGCACATGTACCTAAGCAAGTTTTGATGACAAAAAGATGAGGAAGTTTTTTAAGTATCATGTAGATCATTGTCATGACAAAATGATGAGGAAATTTTTGAAGTATCATGTAGATCATGGTCATGAAACTGAGTAGTGATGAATGTTAGAAAAAAATTATTTGAGAACCTTTTGAAGGAGAGAAAGCTTCAAAATGTCTCTAAGAAAACTGTAACTATTAAGGCCTAAGATTTGCTCTTAAGCCATTGATCCTTTCTTGTAGAGCCCAATTGAGCTTGCCTTTGCAAAAAACAAAGTTTAAATGACATTTAACTTCCTTTAATCATATATCATGCTGCCATAAACTTTGTCAATATATGTTTAAACTGTTAGATCAATCCAAGCAACATTTGTTGGCCAGCAAAGATGTTGGAGTTCATAATTATTTCTTGGCCGTTTACTATATGATGAATAGACTTTCCTGGGCCCTTTCTATTAACTCAGGGAAATTGAATGTTATTAGTTGTGTTGGTCAATCATTTTACCAAATTGTTCAAGGCTAAGGTTTGGACCTAACAATCAACTATAGAAAGCAATACTTTCCTTTGGCTGAAGAATTCGTCATTTTAGAGTTCTAGTAGCTATTGTGATCAATAATGCAAAAATTTTCATTGTTAAAGAGCTGAAATATTCTTGTTGATCCCTAGGGTGTCAATCAAAGTATCCATTTGTTTGGCATCCTGAGTGGAATGGACAAATCGGTGCAACAAACGAGAATATTTTTCAAATAATGAAACATAATCAAAGAAACTGAAGTGTACTAACGAGCTTTTGCCAATCTTGTGGGCGTATTATACAGTGACTTCATTTGACCATAAGGGAAACTACCTTCTTATTGACTTATGGAGGCAAAGTAATCTTGTAAGTCAAGTTAGAGCATCCTTTGTCTCAAGTTCAATATGCTTTGGTGGTATTTCAAGCAAATTTCCATGCTTAGTTTGAGGAAAACAATCAGGCTCATTTGTTTGATCTCGATTAGGTTGTTAAGGATTTGATTTTATGCTGGCTCAAGATCGACAAGAATGTTCAATTCGATTTTAATTTAAGCTTTGTGTAGGAAGAGTTTCATCTGACCTCAATTTAGGCTAGGTTTGGCTCATTGGTTAGTTGTTTGAGCTCAATTCAAGCCAGAAACAATCCAAATTTTCATTAATTCTTAATTTTCTATTCAAATTCTTAATAAAAAATAACTTTGTAAATTCATTCATATTTAACATAACAATATGTGTTACTATGCTTTTGTAAATTTATTCACTTATATAATATATACATATACACATTTTTTATTCAATTTTCAGATTTGACAAATTTATTCAATCATGACTTAAGATTGGCTCAAAATATGATTTAAGCCCAATTTTGAGCTCATAACTCAAGTCAATTACATAAATTTGAGCTAATTTTCAATTCAAACTTACAGAGATTTTCAATCTTTTAGCAAAAATTCTCACTCTTAATCTCGATCTACTTAAAGAAGTTTGACTAAAAGCAAAATTGAGATAGAAACAATGAAAGAGAACTATCAAAAATTATTTTAATAAGAATGTACATCGAAGATTAGTTTAGGGCTAGGATACTAATAAAATTGAGAGTTATCTTCAAGTTGAGAAGGGATTGGAAATCCTACAAATAATTGGATAGGTCTATATATCTTGGATGCAATTGTAGGGCTGAATTCGTAAATACATTTCTGTTGATGGCCAAGAAATTCAACGAATTTCGAGTGGAAATGTTTTGAAGTTCTTTTGGTAAATTTATTTTTGATATCAATAAGAAATATCCACTTCTAGCCAATGTGACCAAATTTGATCAACTACATTATTAAAATGTTCTAGGGAGAGGCTTTAGTCAATTGTTACCTTGTTCCCCAGGCCTATCTCGACAAAAAAAATTACTTCAATGACAAAGGTTCTAGGGAGTGAACTTATCCAATGGGGGCTAGTTTCAAGATTTGTCTTGAAAAATAAATTATTTTATAAACAAAGGTTTGAGGGAGGGGCTTTATCCAATGAGTGTTTTGGTCTAGAGATCTGCCTTAAAAAATAATATTTTAATGACAAAATCCTAAGGAGAAGCTCCCATCTAACCGTAATCCTTAGATTTGTCTCAATAAGTAAAATAAATTTCATTGATAAAGTTCTTAAGAGGCTTTGGCCAATTGTACTCTAATCTTGAGATCCATCTTGGTATATTTCTTAAAGACTTTTTTCAAAATACAAATCCTAAGGAGCTTTGGTTGTGAGAAAAAGTGAATACGAGATCTGTCTTGAAAATAACCATGTTCTATTTTTCTTCATTTTAAAAATTTATTATATTGGGGCTTGGTCATATAAATTACATTAGGGATTGGGTTATTTATGGTAACAATTTGGCTTTAACATTTGAAATGCCACATGATTTATAACTATTTTTGACATTGTTTGATCATGTTTTGGAATTTTTCAAGAAAATCTTTCTTCATTGAGTTAATTATGTTCAAGAGCATTACTTGATAAATAGGTAGAAGTACATATAAGATGTAAGCTTCTTATGGTCATTAATTGAAAAAATCTTCTAAAACGTCTTTCCTTTATCGAGTTAATCTCAATCGAAATCATTATTCAACTTCATTCAATGTTTAAAAGCATTCTTGCTTCATTTATGACTTAAAGAAAATTTCTAAGGATGCTCCATCATATGTTTAATCTTTCTTGTTATGTATGGATATTCCTTGATCTTGTGGATCCATCTTTCAATTTACCTTTTTTACAATTGATAATATGAAATCCTTGCAAAATAAATTAAGAATAAAATTCGTTATAGTAAAAACACCATATACTTTAGCACTTTGAAAACTTTTTGTTCATTTAACCTTAATCCTCCAAAAAAAAACAAAAATTTTTTATATGAGGAAGCACAATGAAGAACTAATACCATTTTTTCTTCTGTAATTATAAATTTGTATGTAGTGAAACATAGCAAGGGTGAGATTGGTTCAAAAAAAAAGGTAAGCCATGGAGTCAAAGATAAGGTTGTTTTTTATAATTTCTAAGTAAACCTAGAAAGCTTCCTTAGAAGAAATGGCTTGTAGCCACTCTATGTTCAATAATCTCTACTCCTGAGCTAATGCTTTTACTACAAGGAAACCCTTGAACTAAGCATCGCCTTGGATTCAAAAGAAGTGTTTATGCCTTTTAAATGCAATAGTAGCTCACTAGGATTTTTTTATCCAATCTCATATTATTCACTTTTTTTCAATTAGTTGCATTCATCTTGTAGTGGTTTTGGCTAGTTTATCTTGAAGTTGGTCAATTGCCCAATCTACTTCATTTCTCTTTCTAGTCAGGCACAACAATTATTTATCAAGTTCTTCCTTCACTCTCTTTAGTCAAGAAATCTTAGATCCATTATTCTTTAGATCATAATTTGCCTTCTTTAGACTCTCCTCTAACATACTGTTATTCACTCCTAGTCACTTGTTCAAGCCCTAGCATTTTGCTTTGTCAAAACTGAGGAATTTGAGAACTTTTTCTTGTTTGTTCAAATGAGCAATGAGTTGAGCGGCTACCCCTAAGACCTTTTCTTGTTTGTTCAAATGAGCAATGAGTTGAGTGGCTACCCCTAAGACCTTGAAATTTTTGTAAGTGTCAGCAATATAAGTTTCTCAAAATATTAAATATACCATGTAAGAAATTTGTTTATACCTTATCCAAATTCGTGACTACCTTTTACATTAGCATGATGTTCTCCATTTCTTTACTTAGTTTGATGGCCGCTAGAAAGAAGTAGAACTCAAGAACTCAATAAGGTCATTTTCTGACCCCCTCCTCGATGAGGCCATGACAGCACAAAAGTAAGCCCCAAAGTTTAATATTGTTTGAGGTTAATGAAATGTAACCTTGACCCTTTAAATCGCAAAGGAAGGAGCGCTTGATTGGTTTAGAGTACATGATGGGGGCAATAGGTTTTCTTAAGTACTGATTGTTTTGGGGTAAGTCTTATTCCCAACTTTGACTTCCCCTTTGCATGATTCATGGTTCTCATGATCACAATCAATAGGAGTTTTCTTATGAGGCCAAGTAGTTAATGCTAACTTTTTATTTTGTCTTTTGTCTTCCTTGGCATTGACTCCCTATTAATTGGTGTGTTTCTTGTATTGCTTGTTAATTGTGCTTGGTTTTGTTTACTCTCTGAGGCCTATGCTTTCTTTTGGCTTGGCTTATGTTTTTGCAAGGTAGTAGTATGTTTGATTCTTAATTTGACGATATTGGCACGGGATTTAGGAGCGAGCTTTTGGTTATTCTTCAATTTTCCTCTCTTTACATAACAATTTATCTAAAAAATGCTTCTCTTCCTCAAAAATGTTAGTGATGTTGTAGGTCTCCTTACCTTTGGTCATATGGACCTCTTCCGATGGTAAGTCGCTCAGAAAAATGTATCTAGTTTGCCAATTGGAGTAGAGGGTAGATAATTTGAAGTGAGTTACCCAACTAGTTGTAGAGAAAGAGGTTTTGTGGTATTTCCTTATTTTATAGGAATTGGAAGACATACTTGAACAAATCAAGGTTCTATTTCTTTTTCTCTTTCATGAACACTCATATGAAAGAGTAGAATATTCCAATAATGTTTGGGGATAATTTGGCTATAATTATCCTAAACTCTTTGAAAATTTTGAAAAAATTAGTGCTGAAAAGGATGAATCATTGACATGAAAATCAAAATATACACCTTTCTCGATACCTTCATGTTAGATCTCATTTTGCTTCTTTTGGCTTCCTTAGTAATCTCAAGGTGAGTGGTGAACACTTTTGGTAACTATAAGGTGTCAATGATCATGATGCCCAAAAAAGAAGAAATTGGGTTGAAAAAAACTATTGAGAAAGAAATTTCTGATTGGACAAGTATGTGAAAAGAGCCAACAAACTAAATGATGGGGAGACTATGGATTAGGAGGGTTTGAGAATACCAATTGATGGCTTGGTGAGGTAACCCATCAAATGCTTAGGCATTTGCGAAACCAAAGTCGATGCTAGTATTCACAACATCTGATTAAATGGATCCCACCAAAAACAACCATTAATATTCAAAATTTTAAAATTAAAGTAGGCTTTTTCAATTTTTAATCTTAAGAGAATCAAGTTTTCTCGAGTTTCATTATTTTTTATCATACAATAATTCGAACTTCCCTAAAAACATGTTCTTATCCAATAAGTTTGATGATAGGTTTTGGATTATGTATTTAAGCTTACTAATGCTTTATATTGATTCATTCTTTTGGTTGTGGTTTTGAGAATGTGGGGTTTTCTATGTAATCAAATGTCGATGAAGCTAAGGCAAAAATCTGTGATCCTTTAAATCTCAAGAAAATATAAGGGATCTTGATCAACTCAAGAAGTAATCAAAATATCAATGAATATGTTATAAAAGACAAATTTCTATAAAATGCAAGTTGTTTTATTTCATTAAATGTGTTACAAAACCTTTTTAGGTGCATGAATTCCAAGAGTAAAAAACAATAAAGGATATCTAGTAGACAAAATGCTAGATTGGAACCTTGCTTTTACCTCCATTTGATGATCTGTATCTAAAGTTATAGCTCTAAAGCTTGGTTGCCTGAGTAGTCAAAAAATTAAAGGCTAAGACAAGGTGCTTGGGGAGTAAACCTTCCTTGAGCATGATGATTAGGATTTTTTTTACCACTTTCCAGAAAGATGAAGTGACCTAAAGGGCCACTAATTGAGCTTTCTTGATTTCCTTGGAAACAACTTTCTCCTTGTCATTATGCCAAACATTCCGTTGTTGGTGTACCTTGGACATTAAAACTTGCATGATCACCTGCTCAATTTCATCCTAGGTCTCCAAATGGGTGTATTTCTCATTTAACTTCTTTAATTATGTCGAAGGGGCTGGGTGTCTGCCCTCTTCATGACCATTTCTTGACCTTCATGAGGCTTTTGAAGTTGGTGTCAAGACCAGATCGGCAGCCTCGAATATCAATGTCCGATTTAAAACTAGGACTCTTCATTTTTCCTATTGTGGAGCTCAGAGACTTACACTTTTTATTCATTTTTTTCCAAGAGAATCAACACCTTTTTGTTCTCAAACTTGACCTCTCCACTCAATTGATTGCTCTTGTCGATGTTTATTTCATGAGTGTGTTACTCTTCGGGAATTATAGCAACTAGGGTCATGACCTGTCCTCCCTCCAGTTTGGTTGGGGTGCTTTTGCCAACATCCTTAATCTTAATGTTCTTTGCTGATTTTCTTGGGGCAACCTCAATGATTATTTGACATATGTGCTGTAAGTACTCATTTTCATAATCTATCTTGTCACCTTCTCATAGTAGCTTTTAGCAAGCTTTGCAATCAACAAGCTCTTAAGTGATCTCTACAACCAAAAAGCTCCAATCAAGATCTACAAACTTTGCTCTTGTTATTTCAAAGGATATCATCTTGATGATTTTGGTGGAATCTTCCCCCCTTAATGGTGTTGTGGTTTTCGAAATGGTGGAAATGATGACACATGGTTCTTGAGCCATTAGTTAGTAGCAAAACCCAACACATCCATCAGCCTCGGAGATTACACCATGACTAAGGGATGGCTTGTCGGGGTTTGGAGCAAGGGAGTGATCGTTGGATAGGTGAAGTTATGATTATTAGGATGATAACAAGAATCAAGGATTTAGGCCTCAATGTAGGAGATGCCTTTTGAAGACCTAGTCCCTTGAACGGGTTCTTTAAATGAAGATTGTTGATGGATTGATGACCAGGGGGAACCATGGATGGGGTAGGTGGAGAATTTTACAATGTGGCTGTCTTAGCCTTGACATTGACAAAGATTTTTTGCTAGTCCGGATTTACAAGCAATGGGAAAAGCCTATGAGATTACTTGCACAAGAATGCCTATGGAGAAGCAAGGATGAAGTAGCTGCTAGTCCCCTTGGACCTTTAGACATGACAACAAGTTGGATATAAGCATGCTGCATGGCTTTATCCTTGTGTTGACTCCTTGCCTACTACATAAATGTTTTGAAAAAGTGGGGGAACAATGAAGTGCAATTTTCTACTGCCTTGATCTGTTGTATATCGCTTCCATTATCAGATGTTTGACATGTGGCATCATTGAATTAGACAATTTTTTGCCGTGGACTTTTTCGAGAGTCAGCTGCATTTGTCAAATGGCCTCTAGGTTCCATGAGTAACCTCCATAACTTTTTAACCAAAATATCAATTCAATGTCTTCTAAGGGATTTTCCGATGTCATCCCGTTCTCTTTAGAAGTTTCAACAATTATAATTGTTATAATTGCTTGTAACAAATTGTATTTTTTTTCTCACAAAAACTTATCTATAAATGTTAAATGTTATAATTTGTTCCATTCGATACCCATCAACCTTTTCTTGAGAGAGAAGCTCTGACTCCCTTTGCAATATTCTCTTTATTAGAATTTCTCTCTTTTCATTTTCTATTGACTTCTTGCCATATGTGCCTCTTTGTTTTCATTTACTGAATTACAGCTGGAGAAGACCTTTTCAAGAATAGTTCTAACTCTTGAACATATATTTGGAATGAATTAGTCATCAATTTATTTTGGGGTATATTAATTCTTGTGATGCAGCTGGAAATATCAGAAAATTGGTTTGATTTGAAACTCCGAAAAATTGAATCCTAACTTGAATAGACTAGTTCGTATTGTTAATCGAAGCTCTTATTTTTAGTGATGACATTCTTGATATAGATAGATAGATAGATACGGGAGCGAGAGAGCTGCTTGGGTGATCTTAGAGCTTATTATATTTACTCTTTGCTTTTGCAGGCAGTTCTTAAACAGTTTAGTGTGCGTTTTAGACATGATTCAGCCCTTCATGATCAATCTGAGCAACAATGTCACCAGAAACTGCGACTGCTGTATGCTTCAACTAGAGCAGCAAAGGTAAAATGATAATTTTTGTTGTGGTTTTAGCAGCCATGAATGAATTCAAAGGCCATTGATGTCTTTTATTTTGTGCGCAGCATTTGCAGAAAAACATAGCAAAAGGCGTTGAAGCTTTTATTTCTGTTGGTTCTAAGCAATTGGAAATATGTAAGCAAATTTCGTAGTGCTATTAATTTTTTCTATGCCCATTGTAATACTTTTCGTACTGCTATTAATTGTTTCTATGCCCATTGTAATACTTGTTTGCTTGGTTTTGTTGCTTTGTCAGTAAGAAAGCTAGGACAAGATTGCTGTGAATATGGGGAGCAATCTCAAACTTCTGGATATGCTCTTGCTAGGGCTTCTAATTACTTTGGTGATACTCTCAAATTAATTGAGAAGGAGATGGAAAGTATGCTGAGACTTCTTGGTGAACAGGTAACCTAGGTTTGCAGCCACTTCAGACAGCCATGACGTTTTGGTTTAGCTTTAAATATTTCATACTCTAAAATCAATTGAGAGTGTAAAGTGGAAGAGAAACATGTTTCACTATATTAGTTTTGAATAATAGAGTTATAAGATATGGTTGAACTTCACCAAGAATATTAGAATAGCTATAAACTGAATTCAAGATGTTTAATGATTATTTAGGGTGCCAAGTAACTTAAAAAAGTTAAATGATATAATATCGGAAATTAAATTATAATTTCTTCCATAGTCAAGTCAATTATCCTTTTCACAAAAGTTTTACCACTCACAAGAATTTGTTACATTTAGATAGCTTTGACATGTGAAATAAAGATTATATTACATGAAATTTATACCATCTATTTATAGATGTTTGATTGTTGTATTTGGCCAATCAAGTATTTGTGTAAAATTGTTCTTGAAGTACATTTAGTGAATTATTAAGTATAATTGGTATTGATATGCATTTTGGAGATGTAATCAACAAAAATATTGAAAAAGCTTGTTGGATAGGGAAATGTTTGTGTTGAATTGGAGTTTTTTCCCCTCTTTATGTACTTGCATCTCTATGTTTATATATGTATATATATTTGGGTGATAAAAGAGATAAATTAACTTTGATTTTCTCTTTGAAATATATTAGTAAGATTGATATCACAAAAATCAATTCCATAATTTTGAATAAAAAAACTAGAAAAAAAAAAATTGACTTTTCTCAGCCTTATATGTGCATGTATATGTATAAATATAAAATATAAATATATACACATATAGATAGAATTATACATGTATATATACATATTCAGATATACTTATTACATACATATATACACACACACATTGTGCATATTTTTGTATGTGTGTATGTGCTTACACGCATGCATGTGTATATGTCTTATATGATAAGAGGAGAATGATGGAGAGTGTCAATGTTTAGAGAGATCTCAAGAGGAGATCAAGAGAGGGAATAGGTTGCATAGTAAAGAGAGGTAATTTGGATTATATGTTAGGTTTAGCTTTATGTAATCTGGTTTAGTTGAAATTTTGCTTGTTTAATTCATTATTTTTTAAATTGTTAGTTTATCCAATTAAGTGAATATGGCTCTCAAATTTATATTTGAATTCTTGGAGTCTTGCTCATGCCTCAAGTAGCCTCTTCAACAAAATGATTCTTTTAAAGCACCTTCACAAAGGGAATCGAGTATTGATGAAGCTTACAAACTTGACAATCAATACTGCATTACGGCTTCTCCATCTAAGTCAAGTTGTTGCGAACCACTAGTTGATCATGCTAGATGATGTGAGAGATTCTATAAATACATCATCATAAAAAAATATTGAAAATGACATATATTTTGGAAAGAATAGGTGGAATGGCTAAAAGATAATAAACTTTACATGTCTTCCTAACCATCTTTAAAGGCCCAATGAAACCTGGCCTAAGATTTTTACTTTTCCCAAACCTAATAACCTCTCTCATAAGTGACACCTACAAGAATTTATTCTTATTAACCTAAAACTTAATTTGTTGGTGCTTGGGGCTAAAATGTCGTTTCTGTTGCCCGTGGACTAATTGAGGGTGCCCACGTATCAAGAAAATCTTCTCAATAACTTTGTCCACCAGCTCATGACCCCGTAGTCAACTCTTGCTTACTAGCATAAATGCAATCTTCATCTCTTGTCTATGATAATATTCTTATTTTAAAAATTATTATTATAGGCAAACTCAAACAAAGGAATGTATCTCTTCTAATCTTTATCAAAATCAAGTGTACTTGCTTGTAACAAATGTCCTAAAATTATGCCCTAACTGATAATTGGTTTGAAGTTGAAATGTAGTGCTAAAGGTTAGTCTTATACCCAAAGCCATGCACACTTGCTTCCATGACCTTGAAGTGAATCCATTGCAATTAGTTGGATAACAACAAGAACTCTATGAAGATTCAAGGTGCTATTTGCATAGATGTGCACCAATTTTTCAACTAAGAACATTTGCTTGATTGGCAATAATTTGTGAGTCTTCCTACTATCTAAATGGCATTATTATTATGCTTGGATCTAAGTAGACAAACAGCAAAATCCATGACAATCTTGCCCCACTTCCTCTATAGAATGGAGATAGTTTGCATCCTACCAAGCTTTTCATTGCTCTACCTTAACCATTTGACAAGTCAAGAACTTAGCCACATAATTAACTACATCTTCATGTTAGGACAATCACAAAAATAGCTCTTTAAGATTGTAATATATCTTCAAACTTTATGAATTGACAAAATAAGAAGTAAAATGAGCCTCTCAAAGCAACTTCTGTCAAATCCTTACTTAATTTTGAAGAAATATCAGGCATAAACTTAACAATATTTTACCTCATTTGTTATTTTCCAATTTTCAAAAATTTACAAAAGTTACTCTTCACTGTTTTGGCTCTTGACTATTATGTCATCAACGTAGAAACTTAAATGATGGCTATGTTGTAGTTTAGAAATGGCATCATTCATTCTCTAATAGGTTGTTTCTATATTTTTCAATTCGAACATCATTCTATAAAGAATGTTCCATAATTTGCGATAAAGCAGTCTTTTCTTGATTGTAATTGGCAATATGGATCCGACGATATTAAAAGAATGCTTTAAGAAAGCTCATGAAATTCAAAAATTAAATCCATTGGAGTATCAATTCTTAACAACAAATAAAATTCTTTTTCGTAGACCCTTTTAAGAAAACTCATGAAATTCAAAAATTAAATCCATTGGAGTATCAATTCTTAACAACAAATAAAATTCTTTTTCGTAGACCCCATTAAGTTCGATGAGTCTATACACATTGTCCACTTTTTGTTGTCTATCTTAACTGATATCATATTATCTAATAAGTTGGGATAATGAACATCCCTAAGGAAAGTTGGCTTCAAGCAGCTTGTTGATTTCATCTTTGATTTCTTCCACATTTTCTTAGTAGAGTGTATGCGTCTTTTGCTTTATGTTACAAATGTCATTAGGACTGGAGTTATGTTGGGCCACCAATTGATTAATTCTTGGCATATTTATAGGACTTCAATTAAAGATATCTATATAATCTTCAAGGAGGGTCATTATGGTTGCTTCTCATGATTACTTAAAATTTATAACTTTAGTATACTGTCAATCTTATTTGCGAGAAGTGCATTTAAAATTGGCTCCTTTATGGACACTGTTTACTTTCTTCTAGTTCACAAAAATGGGTTTAGAATTAGCATATTCAAATAACGTCATCTAAGTTGCTCTATGTTTCCCCTTAACAATTGCAAAATCATTGAGCAAAGAAAATTTAATATATAGATTATTAAAGTCTATGAACCCAAACTTATTGAAGTCTATAATATGGGCAATTTGATTGGAATGAACCAACTCAAAGAATTAGTAAAAGAGATGCAATTCCTTCAAGACTCTTTCTCTCAACTAGGAGTCCTAGTAGATAGCTTTTTCCTATCATAATTTGACCTAAAATCATACTCAAATGGTGGAATGCGTCTCCAAAGATGATGTCCACCGAGCATCCATATCTACATGGATCATTTGTGCTTTAGAGTCTAGAATAATGGTAGTGATTACTATAGCTTCATTATATCGGTTTCTAAATCATGGTAGGTTTTCTTTTCCAATTGGATATTAAACTTGATAGAAGATGGTTGGCTCTTTTGATGCCTATTTGATATTTTCATGGATTTTTGATTTGCAACATGAAATCTTCCTCAAAAAATTGTGCGAATAATATGGAGGGGTGTACTAGTGTTTACTAGTGTGGTTGATTTGATGCTAGATGAACCAAACAATGATAGCTTGATAGGCATAGCTTGTCCTTGCAATGGGAAATCAAGTTGATTATTTGGTCTTCATGGCTTTTGTTTCTCTTCTGTATAAGTTGCTTATTCATAAGAAATTTCTTTAAAAACAGCTTAACTGATTAGTTTCAAATCAAGCCCTTTAAGGCAAGCCAATCTGGTGTAACATGCCCAAAGCCATTGAGATACCATCAAAATTCATGAGGATTGTTGCATGATGTGAGCTTGATGTTTTGCAGATGACACAACCCTTGTTTCTTTATAACCACTAGAATTTTCTTGATGGAACAACAAATTGGTAGAACTGCTTCTCTAGCTTTCCCCTCGAGTGCATACTCTTTTACTAACACTCTCCTCTTCTTTGCACTCCAACACTTATGCATAAATTGTGCTTTAGTGTGTGGATGCTTCGTAGCAGGCCTTTAAAAGACTCCTTTTTTATATTTTTTATCTTTTTGTATGCATTTTTATCTTCCCCTACGTATGGATAGTCAATCTCTTTACTTCAAATATACTTCTAGGTCATATCGAGAAAGTTCAAAAGGTGGATGGCGGCCTGCTTTCCAACTTAGCTTTAAACTCAGATTTCGATGCCTTGAGGCTAATTTGACAATATCTTGATTGCATTCATGGATTACTAGAAACATCATTGTAAACTGATTGATGAATTCTCTTAGTGATTCCTTTTCTCCCTATTTAAATTATACAAGGTTTCTTTTGATCTTCTTGGTTTCTTAGTGATTGAAAAACTGGAGATGAAATCTCTCTTCATTTGGGAGTAAGATCACATGAAGTTGGGAGCTAGCCCTCAAAACCAATTTCCAGTTGTGTTGCATTCCTAGTTGTTCTTTCCTGAGTTGATGCGAATAGCTTGTTTCTAATGTGTACTAGAAGGAAATGATGTGTTCCTTTGGAGCAAACATCCCTTTGTAGATGGGGAGATGAGGTGGATGATCTGATATTGGCATATTGTCAATTAGGAGGTCCTTGCTAAATGGATAGAAGTCATCATCTACTTCTCTTTCTCCTCGCCCATTCATCTCCATTGAACAAAGCTCTTGCAACACAGTGAACCTACTCCCAAAGCAGTGCGGCAAGACGCCTGAACATTTCAAGGGGAGTTTTGGCCATGCTCTTCTCTTTGACTTGAACCTAAATAATAAGCTTCTGACTTCTTTTGTTGTTGAGGATAGGCTAGTCAATGTAAAACTAGGTGAAAGGTGAAAATTGGTATCGCTTGAGAGGATGGTTGATGCTGTGGTAGAGGAGGATATTTTACCCTAGTTAAAAGCAAATACTGTCTATTAAACTGGTGGTGAAGGGAATGAATGGGTGATTGGGAAGGCTAGAAGTTGTGGGAGATTGAAGTCCCACAGTGGAAGGGTACTGGTTGTAGTAAGTAATTTTTGTTGTGAATTGCATGGAATGAACTCCGTGGTGAGGATCAATAAGATCTTGGGAAGAGAAAGATTTCCTTTTTCTTTCTTACTGGCCATAGGATTCTTTGGCTAAGAATAACGAGGAGTGAATCCTTGCTCTCGTGAAATTCGCTGGCTTCATGGTTGTGAATGCTTTCTGTTCATTGTTTTCAGACATCTTTTTCCAAAAACGAGAAGTTAACATCAAAAAGACGACCAAAAACTGTTGGCCCAAAAAATTGTCAAGTGAAGATCGTCCTCACAGATGATGAGAAAGAACGGCAAAAAAATAAAGGAGTTGGGAGCATGGAATTTATCTTGAAAAGCTCTTCTGAGTAAGGGAAAACATGTTGAAAATGATTCTTTATCTCTTCACTATCTTTTTTTGGTTGCTTTTCAGATAATGAAAGTGCAACCTTTTATTTTGTCTCTTAGCAGATCATAATCCTTTTTACATCAATAAAATAAACTTTTAAAGCTAAACTAGGACAGGTAATTAAATTTTAAGGTTTTAACAGCAAATTTAATTTAGGCGGCATAATTGTAAGATGATTCATTATTGATTTTGTATAGCTCTTCAAGATTTTGTATATTGGTCTTCCTTGAAATGTATTAAGACAAATGGCGTCAGTATAAATCATTAGATTAGAATATAAGGATTAGCTTCCATCCTTCCATTAGAGGAAGCAGCATTATACAATTTTGGTAATGTCCCTTGCTTATGTATGGGTTTTCGTGTGTACACTTGTATTGTGTGCCCCATGCCCCATCTTCATTTTTAGGTTTCAAATGTGTGAATCTCCTTGCCTTTTTTATTGTTAATTGAGTGTGTAATCTTTCTTGTAATAACTATTGCCTTCATCTAATCACACATGGGAACACAGTTTACAGCGCACTTCTCATTTTTTCAGTTCAATGGTGTCAAATCTGTTACAATGCATGAAAATTCAGTCCTTTAGACGTCTTCAAAATATATCTTTGTTTCCGTTCTCTTGAATAGGTTTATGAGCCATTACGTGTAATGGTAATCAGTGCTCCATTAGAGGATGCTCGACATTTAACTTATCGATATGAGAGTATCAGACAGGATGCTGAAGCTCAGGTATATTCTTTTCAACATAAAATCATATTTTGAAAAAAAAGTTATCTCAATGAAATTATATTATGTTAGCTAGACTGCTGAAGTTCTAAAACGCCAAATGAGGTCAAAGGACATTGCAAATGCAGACAATACAGCTAAACTTCAAAATGCAGAATTAAAATTATTAGAACTCAGAAGGGCTGCATCAGCGCTAGGCAGAGAAGCAACAGATGCAATGTTATCTGTTGAAGCTCAACAACAAGAAGTTACTTTCCAGCGCCTTCTGGCAATGGTATTGTTCTTCATTTTGTAATTTTATATGTAAGAGAATATCACATGACTTGCTTTTCTTTTTGGCATGTACATATGCTACCACATGAAGGATGAAAATTGCATGATCCTTTATGGTTTGTACAAATTCTTTTTTTTATGAAAGCTGAAAATTGCTGAAGGTGTAATGGATGATGCTACTTTCGTACCATCTTAAATGATATGTAGACTTCATATAGTACAATTATATCAATGATTTTGGTGATTTTGCCTATTGATTTCAAGTTCCTTGTGATGTAGTAGTCTAGTGAGCAGTGGAGAGTCTATATTGACTTCACCAACCGAACCACTGCAGGTTCCTAGGATTCCTGCACTTTTTAGGATCGATGCATTGAGAAACTCAACAATTGGCTCCTTGCAACTCAATTTCCTTGATGCATTCTCTTTGAATACGAAGAATTCTCTTTGAACAAGATGAGGAGAAATCCTCATTCATAATTGACAATGATACTTATTGCTACTGAGTGATGTCATTTGATCTAAGAAATTTTAGTGAACTCTATCAAAGAATTGTTGACCTTGTCTTAAGCAACCACCTTAATCGAAACCTTGGGGCTTATGTTGACAACATTTTGGTTAAAAATTGAACTTTCCATGACTACCTAATGAACCTGAATGAATCTCGAGACGTTTTACGACAACCATATGCACTTAAACCTACTTGAATGCACTTGTAGAGTTATATCTGTCATGTTTCCTCTAATTCATTTTTTCAATCTAAGTTATTGAAGCTAATTCTGAAAGAGGTTAAAACTATCTTCAACATTCCTTCACCTAAGACAATGAATATTATGTAAATGTTGGTATGCTAGATCATTGGGCTTAGTTGCCTCCTATCCTGACTTGTCAATGGCTCTATCCCATTTTTCGAAGCACATCGTTATAAATTTCATGTTGAATAGATGTTCAAGTTTGATCAGGCTTTCATATAGCTTAAGGAGCATCTCATGGCCCATCCAAATTTTAATAGTCCAAGCTAGGAAGAGCTACTTTTGGTCTACCTTGCTGCAATAGATGTGGTAGTGAGTGTTGTCTTAGTTTGGGAGTGGGATGTTTGTAGAAGCCTATCTATTCTGCTAAGCGTAATTTGAAAGGCTAAGGACTTGTTATCCCCCTCTTAAGAAACTTGAATTACCTCTAGTAATATCCTCTTGGTACTTGCGAACCTACTTCCAAGACCATGAGATTAAAATGATCACCAATAAGCCTTGCACAAAATTCTTCATTCTGGTCACAGTATCTGGTTACCTTCAAAAATGATTCATAGATTTTGGAGAATTTAAAATAAACCATTTTTCGAGAACCCCAATCAAATCATAAGTTTTAGCAAATTTTTTGGTCAAATGGGATTTTCCTTTAAAGCCTACCTCACCTTATGTTTCATAGCCATCATTTGGGTTGATATAATCTCAAGAGAGTAATGGCCTCAACATCATAATTACTAGTTTAGAAGAGGTAATTATCCAAACAAATTATTCGCATGACTTTCTTCTTTGCCAACATTTAGATGGAGTGTGTGACTTAACTTGTAGACTTCTCTTAGTGAAGTGTCTCTTTGTGAATTGTTTAGTCACTTGTTTAATTCTTGACTAATGGTTAGCCAAGATTGACTTTTTTTTCAACACTTGGTATTCTACCATCAAAAGACATCGAGAACAAATTTAATAATTTTTTTTAGTCATTGATTATTCTAATTTGTAGCATATACCTTAAGATAAGAACACCATCACTGATCATCACTAATAATCTTAACAAACTAGGGAATGCTACTCTCCCTGTTAGTTGTCCAAGTCATTTGTCGATTATTGGAGGCCCTTCAAGTATTTGCACTTTCTAAGTGGATGGATCCGTTTATTGACTATCTTTGTGATATTTTCCTGTTGATTTTATGAGACAACACACAATGGTGCTAAGCTTAAATTGCTTGATCAATGTGACTTTATTGCAAGGGCTAAATTGAGCCACTCCTTTGAACCTGACAGTAACCAGTCTCTTTGGCTGTGACGAGAACCATAAGCTGAGGTTAAGTGAGAGGAGGGAAGATTTTCTTAGGTTGAGTGGCACAAGATGGCCTTGAGAAATTCCTTTTCTATGGCTAGAAAATCAAACCGTCTCAATCCTTGCCTTAGAAGTCTGAACAAGTGCCTTCCATGGTGCAGAGCTCCTTTTTGAGGCCTTTTTCTTTGTTTTTATTTTCTTGGAGATAATATACCGATCTACTCGCATAAGGGGTTTGTTCATACTCCCAATTGGGAAGTGCGATAGAGATTCACTGAGTTTCGAAAGTGCCAACCCTTGAACAAGGACTACCACCATGAGATTCTCCATGTAGTTTACACATTTGTGAGCAACTTTGTTGAAGTATTGCATGAAAGCTCAAAGGGGTCTAGTGTCCTCTTGGTCCTTAGAGAAGAGGGTGGCTCCTCTCTTCTGCACCTTTTTGGAGATGGTGAAAGCTGCAGAAGGACTTATCAAAACTCAGCTCAAGTGATGGAACACTCGAGTAGCTGCCATAAGCATTAAAGGGTAACATATTTCACAAATCCAACCATAATCTTGCACTTCATTGCATTTGCCACAGGTTTAATGGTTAACATTGTCTCAGATTCAGTCATGGAGACTTTGTGGTCTGTAATTCCTTTGCTAAAATTGGGCTACTAGATTATTATATTTTGTTTAGAACTCTTCGAGAATATTGTGGGCAGGAAGATTCCCTTTTGTGCTTGTTCTTGAATCCCTTTAGATAAAGTCGGCTTTTGATTTCCTCAATGCACATTCCTCAGGTGGAAACCCGAGCAGGAATTGGCCTCTCAGGGTTGATCTGGCATGTTGCTACACAGGAGAAGGAATCTGAACCAGTCATTGATCAGGTTTGTTAGCATGGAACCAGTGGGCCGACTCTGAGGTTTGTTCTCCAGTGGCTGGTGGCACTAGAGACTTGTTGAGATGGTGTTCACTATTGGAGCCACCATTATAGTAATCTTAGGTGTGGCAAGGATTGGTATGGCTGGCATGAAAGGCATAAGCTAAGCCATTATTTGTTGAAATGGTAGTTTTTTGTCATTGAGGCTCTAGAGAATGAGGTTGGTCTAAACGCCAACATCGAGAGAAACTTGGGAGGTTTGTTGGTCAACAAGCTTGGAGAAGCTAGAAAAGTCAAATTTTGACAAGTGGCCATCTAATTTGGCTGAGTTGCATTTCTTATCACTGTTTGTCTGCCTATCATTCTTTCCAACAATTGACCACAACAATGGTTGAGAGACAAATCAGGAATAAGAATTGGGGTGTACAAGTGGCAAGGAAAAGCCATTATGAGGAAGATAGAGAGAAAGGAAGAGAGAGTGTACTAAATAAGAAATTCAACTACACAAGATATTGGAGCTTCCTTTTATATAAAGTGGAGTATTGGAAAATATAAATCCCAAAAGGAGCAACCCACCATCAACCCCCATAGGTAGGGTATTTATAGATAATTTTGGGTGGAAAAATAATTTGTTGACAATTACACAGGGTTACAATAGTTTTCACGGTTGAAGCTTTTAGAAACTTTTGACTATTTTTCTATTGGTTGAGAAGTGACCTCGAGAAACCCCTTGGAAGGCATTGTTAGGAGCTGTTGGTCTTTTTTTAAAGAGCTTAGAGGTTATTTAGGAAACAAGCCATAAATCAATCAGTAAATGTAGATGGTTGTCAAGAAAATTTTACTGTGGTAAAAAGAAAAATGCCTGATCATTTAACATGTTCCAACTGTTTTACGGTGGTAGAGATGCATGAATGGGATCAAAATAATTGAAATATGTATTTTTAATTTCCGTTAAAACTTACCACAATGAAACCACAAGGAAGGGTTTGCTAAAGACTGATCATTGTTACAAAATTTGCCATGCTAAGGACATGTGGTTGGATTATGCTATAGACTAGAAGATTGGAAAGCAAAATTCATAGAGAAAGTAAACTTGGTGAATTTAGAAAAAAAGTGATTCACACCAAAACATTCCTTTTTAGCAAAATAGCAATTGGATTCGCTCCAGAAACTTTTAGGCCAACAACAAAATACCCCCCCCCCCCCCCCCCCTCAATCATTGCAACAAGGTAGGCTGTTTGTATTGCTGATGCTATGCAAATTCAAAGTGGCTAGAATAGGTGCAATGGAGTTAACTAAGGACTTTACCCTTTGCTTAGTGTTGCTTGATCCAAGTTTGAACAGCAGTCTATTATTCATTAGCAAGTTCATTTGGGATTACAATTGTGTCCTTAATTATTTCACAAATTTGTTTGAACTTCAGGATTTTGTTTTGTGGAGGATGATTGATAAATACTAAACAGTGTTTGGAGTTATACTTATTCAAAAGCAAAAATTCTTCATGAAGATGCTTTTGATGTTGGTTTTCTAGGTCTTTAAAATTCTTTTTTAGTATTTCAATTTCTAGTCAAGTCTTCAAGAATTTCAATATTATGATTCGAACTTAGTTTGATACAAAAATTTAGGTTTTGAGAATGACAATGTCAAAAGATATCTTACATATGTCCTTGACGATTATCTTCAAAATTAAGGAATTATTCATCATTCTTGACTATTCAACAAAATGGGCTTATTGAACAAAAACATTGACACCTTGATGAAGTTGCTTATTCCTTCATGCTCTTAACCAATGTCCTAAAGAATTTACTGGGGGATGATATTCGTATTGTCCCTTAGTAATTGAATGCCTTCTCAAATTGTCAACTTTTGAATTGAACTTTGGATATTAGGAAACATTCATCCTTGCCCATGGTTTGTAACCATTTTCCTAATTAAGTTGTTCAAAAAGTTCTATTTTTGCCCACCTTCATCATTGCAGTTGCAATAAATGAGATCCTAAGCTGCCCCAAGTTTTTATTTCTTTGATATTCTCCATACCAAGTATGAAAATAATCTACTAACACCCTATTGATGCTGCTTTCTTTGAAATTCAATCTTAATATCCCAAATCCACTATTTAGGGGAGATTGAATTTTAATCAAATAAATATCTATTGTGAAATGTAGAGAGCTTCCTTAATCATACATTTTTACCTCAATTATAGTCATCTAAAATCTCACAATTGTCCAACTTTGTATTAAACTAGAAATCCAAAATATTTTAAAAAATCTTCTTAAGTGTGACTTCTTATTAAAGGTGAATTACTAAAAAAAAAATAGAGCTTGTCTATTATAAGGGAAGAATAGCTCAAAATCAAGGAGAGTAGTAATCACAAGCTAGGCCTCATTGAGAGTAAACCTAGTTCCAATGAATTTAGGTAACATTATTTTTAAATATTGCCAATGAGACATGTGAGAATGATTTGACTTGGCCTATTATTTTGAGTAAGATGTAATCAACATCTCTTAATTACATCTCTTCTAATGGTCTGCCACCAAACTTTAATACTCTTCTTGTTTGTATGGATACAATTCTGGTTACCACCAATATCAAAAAGGCTTTTAAAGATCCTTTATGGTGGCAATAATTTGGGATGAAATCAATAACTTGAAGAACAAAATTTAGAGTCACTTGCTTTTAAGGAAGAATCTGGTTGAATGCAAAGAAATTTTCACTGTTAAGTGTAATAAAGAAGAAAGTGTTGACAATTATAAAGCTTATCTCACAGCCAAGAGTTTTACTCAAGCTTATGTGATTGCAATTGTGGCTAAACTCAAATACTCTTTGGACTGATCTAGTGACAAAGTTGAATTGTTACTATTTCAACTTGATGTGAAGAATTCACTCATAAATAGTGACTTGGAAGACAAAGCATATATGAAAATTCTTTATAACTTTAAGGAGAAGAATCAAATGTGCAAGTTAAAAAGGTCACTTGTGTCTTTAAGCAATCTTCAAGAGCTTAATCGAGTGGTTTACAAGTAGTAAAGCATTAGAAGGAAGCCAACCATGCATTATATGTGCAGTAATCTCTTATTGGTAAAATTTCTTATCTTAATTATATTTGTTGATAATAGTATTGTCATTTGTGAATTCACAGAGGAAATAATGGGTCTTAAGAAAATACTTGCTAAAGACTTGAAGTTAAAGAGTCAGGGAATCTCCAATATTTCCTAGGGATGGGTGTTTTAAAACTTAGTAGAGGAATATTTATCTTAGAGAAAATTTGTCTTGGATCAACTGAAAGAAAGGAATGCTTGAACATGAACTTATTCACACCCATATTGAAGTTGGTACTAAGCTAGGAAAGGAAGAAAAAGGTGTTTTCTATTGACGAAGGCTAAAATCAAAGGTCCATTGGAAGACTTGTATATTTTGCTGACAACATACCAGAAATTAGGTCTTTAGTGAGTGTTATGAGCCAATTCATGAATGATCTTGGAAAAGAACACATGAGGCAGTTTATGAAACACTTGAAGTTGAGTTTATGAGAGGCATATTCTTTGAAAAGGCTCAAACCAAGGGGTGGAAATCTATAGTGATGCAAACTGGGCTAGTTTTAATTACTAATCTACAATGTATTTTCAGATATTGCACCTATATGTACGGTAACCTTGTCAGTTTAAGAAATAAGAAATAATCCATTGACTTTAGCAGTAGTATAGGAACCTTTTTTCGAGCTATGGTCTAATGCATTTGCAAATGTTCTGAATAATAAGATCACTTGTAGACTGAGATCAAAATTGAAGCACCTATTAACTAGCAATGTATTATGAAAATTGGTGAAGTCCTTGTGCAACATGACAGCACTAGGACTAAGCATTATGCAATTACTGGTCATCAAGAAGAAAATTGAAGGGAATTTCATCAAGTTTGTCTACACACCAATAATATCCCAAGTTGCAGACATCATAACTAAAACATTGCCAGGAAGATATTCTAAAGGCTTGAGTTTGAAATTTGAGATGAACAATATCTTCAACCCATCTTGAAAGGGGTATAGATTTTTTTTCAATTGAAGATTCATTCCAACTGTGTGCTTATGCTAGCAAAACTTTTAAATCTTTTTTTTATTATTTTAATTCTAAGAGATATCAAATATTTTTTCTTTTTCTATTCCTTGCCCACACTTTCTATTGTATTTGGGACTCAATATTTGCTTCTTTATTTTGGTAATTTTATTGTTAGCTTTTCTATTAAGAGTATTCTCCTATGCTATACTGTAAAATGTCATGTAATTCATCTATTTAAGAACAAAAAAATAAACTTGTCTTTCATTCCAAAAACTGTACTCATGTTCATTGTAATGGCAGTCAAACTAAATAATGGCTTAGCTTATGTCTACAAACCTTGGAAACTCAAGTTTGCTACATGCAACTAGTGATTAACTTGAGCGTGGTACAGGGAACTTGTCCTATTTTTTATGTTTTCTTGATGTTATTAACTTGAGCGTGGTACAGGGAACTTGCTCTATTGCAGATTATTTTTTTGTCTGCATTTGGCAAGCACATTGCTTTCCCACCTTTTGATATGACTTCTAGCATTATTTTCAGATTGATGCTGAGATATCATTTCATCAAAGTGTGACAATGCTTTTGAAGAAGCTGCATGGTCAGGTAAATTTATCTTGATTTGAATCCAAGTACAGTAGAATATTCTGCAGCTGATCGTGTGCCTTTGTTCATTTTTCCTTTTCTTGTGCTGGCTGCATGCAACTTTTTCTTAAGCCTACTGGCAACTTGTTCTGTGCTTATGTTGCCATAGATGGTTCAATTAAAGCAGCAAGCTGAATTTCCTTCAAAAACATCAAATGAAGCTAAATTGCATCCTCCAGAATTGAATGTGGATACCATTGCTCCAACATCAGATGTAGACCCAAGGAGCAGCCAATCTTTTGTCTCTCCTGAAAATGGTCAGAATGCCAACAATGTAAAGAAAACCAATCAATATGTGGAGTCCCCAGAAAATATTAATGAACAAAATGTGGATGGCAAGGTGGATTATGTCAGGGATGTTCATGCAAATGATCAGCATGGCGCATTTTATGTAGCAGAAGTAAGGCTGTCCATCTAATCTGAATATTTACTTACAGCACATATAATATAATGTAAATATAGAGCATGTCAATTCCTTGAGCAAATTGTTCTCCATCTCTCGTAATATGTTTGTGAAATTGTACTTTCTATGAAGAATGGTTTATTTTTTAAATGCTTGAGACAATTTATGTGGATGACCACAACATGATTGAGGTTATGCTCACATAGTGTTTCTGAGGGTTACCTAGGTGTTTTGGTGTGATTCTTCCATCTACTTGTCAAATCCAGTGCTTTCGTCCTTCCGCTTAGGTCTTCATTGAGAAGGTTGAATGCCAAAGGCAAAGGGGTTTGATATGTTCTTTGAGTTTGGTTAATGAAATTTATATGTTCCTTATGTGTTTTATCTACGAAATTTCTAATTATCCAGGTATGATTTATTCTAGGAAGTGTCATATTTCCAATTGAATAATCAGTTATGATTTCTAATTATTCTGATTATTTTTCTTGTACATTTGCCCACAGGTCATTCACTCTTTTGATGCGCAGACAGATGGTGAGCTCAGTCTCTCAGTTGGTGATTACGTTGTGGTACGCCAGGTACATCTTTCACAAACCTCTTTGCTCTGATATTTTCACAGAAATTTATGATAAAAAATTCAAATTTTATTTTTCCCTCGATCGTTTTAATAATAAACTCTTTCCAAACAGTACTTGGAAGAACGACTGACTGTTAGTAATCGAATTACTTTTTGTCATTTATGCTATGGAACAAATAGGTAGCAGCAAATGGATGGTCTGAAGGTGAATCCATGGGGAAGGCTGGTTGGTTCCCTTCTGCTTACATTGAGAGAAGAGAAAAAGCTCCGGCAAGCAAGGTGATTGGCCTGTTGTCATGTTGATGCGCTTCCCCTTCCATTTCTGTAGAGCAATCTTTCAGCTACGCTCTTGTGTTCTTTATTTCTTGACGCCCTTGCATCTGTTACTCTTCTGCAATCGTTGCATAGCCCTTTGTAAATAATATGCAGGGATGGGATTGTTATCAATTTATCCCTTGGCCTAACTTTTTTTTAGTCCTTGGTTTTCTACTCATGTGGAAAGCATACTGTATGTTTGCCTTTTGAGTAGTAAGTGAATAATTTTGCAGATGAATTGAGCCCGAGGATGGAGTTCAGCTCCTTGGTAATAACTTTCATGATGATGTTTGCTGGCTAAATACTTGACAGATACCATTTGTTTAGTGTCGATCAAGGATTTTATCTGTTGCTTCTTCTTTTAATCTGTTGGACCTTCTTTATATGACCTACTTGGGCACAAAATACAGTGAACTCTTCACTTTTTTGTTTGAAGATAGCATAAAAAAGTTATTTACAAAATTGTTTGAATGTTTATTATTTTTTAAACTTAAAAGATTTCTAATTGTTTGAATGTTTATTATTTTTTTTTTCTATTAGATGCAACTAAACTAATGCATTGATCAATAAATTGGCTAGTTACTTTTACTCTTTGGCTTGGCATTCAAATTGGGAGTGTTGATCCCCCAATTTGATTATCAATCTCATTGTGTGTTGTGCAAAATGAATCATGTTTTGTTCCAATTGATTGCTTACTTGAGTTAAAAACTTGTTCACACTAGGTTTGCTAATTGGTCAAGTATATGCATATACATAGTATCATAATAACTTATAACTTGTCTATAACATGCATAAGTAATCACAATATCTAAATCATGATTATCACAAATAAATAAATTGTAAAGATAACACTCAAATAAAAATGTTTCAAATAGTTTAAAGTTTAACATAAATTATCTCATATAATTTAATGTTTCACATAGAACATCAATTTGAGAATAAATAAGATTAAAATTGGGACATGATTAGATGATTATTAAAAAACAATTTATTGCGATACTAACTTTGATGTCATAATTCTAATGTTATATTCATTATTAACTCCTTGCACTTGCATAGGATATAAGGGAGAAGAGGGTGAGCTAATCTCAATAAGACATCCATATGTCTTGTTATAAAAATATATATCCAATAATACTATAATAGAGTATAATCATCGATGTATAGAGAAATCAAATAAACATTACAATCTATTAAGTTGAGCCAATGCATAAAATCATAATCAATAACTCTTTCATAAGTTCATCATAATTTAGTAAGTCTCAACAAAATAAATCTCATAGGATACACAGTAACTCATTAATAATCTGATAGTTTCTTTAAACCCATGAGATACTTGATGCAAGTTTGATGTTCCTATCTCATCATATGATGTAAAAGTCCACAAATTTGGTGTTATCAATCATATAAATCATTTCATAGGCCTATAAGAGTCCTCATCAATTATACGATGTTATAACAAGCATTATGAACATCTATAATTTCTTATGATATCTTATAATGTCACTTAGTCAACTTGAAATTCTCCACACATGATCAAATAATCCTAACTTGGCATATGTCAACCACATGGACCACCCCACAAGGCTCAAGGACTCCTATCATATGTGATGCTCAACCGCAAGCTTAGGTACACCTACAATCTCCCATGACATCATAATAATGAGGCATGCAACATTGATACCTGATGGGAGCCCTACCATCTGTTATATAGACCTACCTCACTTTGATTAAATAAACCATTAATTGGGGATCATTGCATCTTAGTTTTATATTGAAGTGTGATTTAGCAAGATGGGGGGTGAATTATTATGAATAAAATTTCAATTTATTACAAAATATTTTAAAAAAATATTTAAAATAATTTTTAATAAGGTTTAACAAATATATAAAAGTGATTTTCTACAAATTTTAATTTTATTTTAAAACATATTAAGTTTTATAAAAGTTATGTAATTAAAAAATTAATAATAATTAAAAATATACATAATCAATTTTTAGGTGATTCGACTTACAAAATAAGCCTATGTCTACCTCTGACAAAAAATAAAAAAAAACAAGCACAATATAAGCCTTTTACCAAAAAACGACTAGGCTAAACTCTCACAACAAAAAAACAAACGAAACAAGCTAATACAGTCTTATAACAAAATAAACAGAACAAGCTACTACTGTACTTTACAATGAAATAAAATGGCAATAGAAGAAAAATATTTGACAACTTAAAATCAAAATCAATTAAACTAAAATCCTATGCGTGATGAAATCATTAAAGAGACATAATTATTTTAATTAAATGAATTAAGGATAAAAAAAATTAATAACTGAAATGATTTGAGTAGGAAAAGAATTTCAGAAGTTTGACAAGTAAATGACACAGCAGCGTATGGAAGCGACGATGAAAACAAGCTATTAATGGCTTGAATATTTTTGCCTGAAACTTTTCTTTGGAACACATAAAAAATTCTCTATGTATATTTTTAATTATTATTGATTTTTTAATTACACAACTTTTATAAAACTTAATACGTTTTAAAATAAAATTAAAATTTATAGAAAATCATTTTTATATATTTGTTAAACCTTATTAAAAATTATTTTAAATATTTTCTTGAAATATTTGTAATAAAATAAAATTTCATTCCTATAATTTACCTCTTTTTTGTTGAATCACACTTCAATTGGTAATAAAGCGAAGTCCCTTTCTTTTAAAAAAATTTCAAGAAAGATTTATGACTTAAATTGATGTTTCAATGAGTTTGGGTGAATGTGTGTCTTCAAATAAGCCACCACTATTTTGTGGTGATTATTATCTTTATTGAAAAACTATGATGGTTAGTCATTTAAAATCAATTAATAAAGAAATGTGAGAATTGATGCAACTTTTATTTGGTTTTTTTCCTAAGAATGCATAATATACTTTTGCACCTAAAACATTTTATGAAATATATAATAGTGAAAAATATAAAGTGCAATTAAATGTAAGGGCATAAATATTTTACATTATGCATTGAATGTTATAGAATTTAATAGAATTATGAATTTAGAAACTGTTTATGAAATTTGACAAAAATTAGAGGTAACATATAAAAGAATCTCTTTAATTAAAGAAAATAAAATAAATATGATGATGCATGATTATGAGTTATTTAGGATGCTTTCAAATGAATCAATTAAAAGTATGTTTATAAGATTTAGTAATATTACTAATATACTTGCTAGTTTAGGAAAGCCAATTTCTATGAATGAATAGTGAAAAAATTCTTAGAATTTTACCTAAAGAGTATGATCCATTGAACACCACCATCAAGGCAGTCAAAATTATTTTCATGATGACATTAGTTGACTTGATGGGTGAGCTTATGACAAATGAGCTAAAAATGAAAATAAAAAAAAGGAAGAAAAAATAGTTGAGGCACTAATTGTTTATATGAATGGGTTACTTTTTTGTTATTAAATTTTTTACTAATTAATTAATATTATTAACACATTTTTTTATAATAAGTTAATTAAAATTTTTAAAAATATTATTAAGATAAAATGATGGTTAAGATAATCAAAAAAGATGGATAAAAAAATATTAAAAACCTAAATATTATTCCAAGATTAATTTGAATTTAATTTATGTGTCTTATAATAAATATTTTAATCAAGCTTAAAATTCTAATCAAAATAAAATTGAAATATCTAAAATTAAATTTAAAATAAATCTCTTAGTGGTTTGCAACTCCAGCCAAGATAATATTTATGAGATTTAACATTTGTACATCTTCTTTTTTTAGTTCTCTTACGAATACGAGTATCAGCTACCTAAAATTTGAAATTTCACTAAAACAAATTTATTAGAAATATTTAGAATTTGTTGTCATCAAACAAAGCATCATGACTAGGGGTCAACAATACAATAATCTCCTCATTTTGATCATAACAAAACCTATAATGAAATTGATAAAAACATAAACTATTTATAAAAAAATAAGAATAAATTAAGGCAATGTCATCATTTCTTCTTTTCATTTTTAGCTCATTTTTTATAAGCTCACCCATCAAGTCATTTAATGCCATTGTAAAAATATTTTTGGTTGTCATGATGGTGGTGTTCAATAGATCATACTCCTTGGGTAAAATTCTAAGAATATAAATGTAAGTATCAATCACATAAAATCTAAAAATTTACTTAAATAAATTTATTAGAAATATTTAAGATTTGTTATTATCAAACAAAACATCATAACTAGGGATTAACTATACAATATATATCACCATTAATGGACTTATTTACTCAACATCAGTATGATTTTGCTTACATTTATCTAAGGTTACCTAACCCTAATATGTCATCTAAGTTTTTTCAAAACCCTAATCAATTAACCAATTGTTTAAGTCTCCTCAAACCTTACTCTATTATCTGGGCTAACTTCAAGTTTCTATTAAATATTAATTCTCCTATTTGCGATATCCTTTCAAATTTTATATATCTATGTTTTGTCCTTACTTTATTCTTAATTTAAGAGTCATATTAAAATCTTTTAGCTTATTTAAGCTACTACTTGAGTATTTATTTAAGTTATAAGTACCAGTCTCAAACCTTTCAAATCTTAGTTCTTGATCTTTAACTTAAGTCTATATGAGTTTTATTAGTAATTCTCTCATCTTTAAAGACAATTTGAGTCACTCCACCCCTTCCAAAAGTCTCTCTTAAACTACTTAAACCTCCTAAGCCATCATTTAGTATGTCAATAGATGGCTTAAGAGCTTTAGAGATACTCATGATCTCATCCATTAAAACAAACTAGATTAAGATTTAGTCAAAATCTAAATGATTTTTAGTCCCTTGACCAAGTCTAACACAATTGTTAAGGTTAAAACAAAACTTTCTATTTCAATCAACCCTCATCTTAGATCTAACTAAGAGTCTTATCAAATCATGGTCTTATTTTAAGTGTGTTTAAGTCTGATTAAATACATAATATTCTTAATTCATATCTTAAGATTTGCTTTATGTAAAATCTTAATCCTTAAGAACTTCACCTAACTAATTCCTAAGTTATTCTTATCCTTATCCATGATCCTTTTAAGTTTTAACTTACCTTCAACCTTAACTAAGGTTCTTTGATTTTTAATCTTAACTTAAGTTTAAATTGCAAACCTAAGATATTTAAATTTTAAACCTTATGTATTCAAATTTTAGACAGAGATATTCAAATTTCAAATTTAATACATTTGAATTTCAAATCTTTCACATTCCAATTCTAAATCGTTGCTTCTCCTGATCAATTCTATAATTTCATAAATCTAGTCTAAGCTAACTAAGTCTATTAGCTAGAATGAGTTCTTTCCTAGTTTTCTACTCTTACTCAACCAAACCAAAAAAAAACTTTTTTGCTTTTCTTAAATCAAGACCTAAACCTCCCTTAACCTTCTTCAAAGACTAACTCATGCCACTCAAGTCTTCCTACAAGAAAAAACAAGATCTCACTTAAGAAGTCATTTAAAGTCTTTTTTAGGCCTTTCCTTGTATCACAACAGTGTAGCCACGCCTTAAAATCAACCCTTTGGACCAACTCGAGGCTACCAACCACTTTTTGGTAACTAAAATGTCCATTTAGTCTTGGTTTTTCAATTAAGAAAAATTCTACAAACCTAAGAAAATAATCAATAGCAAAATTTAGAGTACTTATCTTAAAATTTCTAAGTTAAGCTCTTCCTCTAATCAAACCTAATTAAGACCATCAATAACCCTAGAATTCTTTTAAAGCTTGTCAAGCTTCCCAAGCTCTCACAAGAAACTCAAGAGATTTCTCTCACACTAAAACTATTCAAGGTCTCTCTTAAGGCCTCTTCATGTATTATAAGCCTATGGCTAAGCCTTCCTACTCAACCTCAAGACATAAACTAAGGCATTTAGCCCCAATTTGGTTGAAAAATTGAATCTTAGGTTGGATTTTATTTGGAAGAAATTTTGCTTAAGTCACAATAAGGTCTTATAATATAAGTTAAAGAAGTGTATTCCTAATTTTCCATATTATGTTTTCTTAATTAATTGGAATTATTCCTAACTGAATTCCACAACAAAATGTGTAATAACTTGAATTCTTCTAAGATATATTAATTACATATTCATAATACTACTTTCAAGAAAATATATCAACCATAGAAAGCTTGATTGCATGTTTTTCTTTTATTTCATAACCTAAAGTTTTCTCAATTTGTATGTATGATAATATTTCTAGCAAACATGACATCACGAATATTCATGTTAGTGTAAAATTCAACATCTCATATATGCATATCAACAATATTCAAGCCGTGCAAATTAACCTTAATCATCATTCATGTTACTATTAAGGGTACTCATAATTTAATATTTTTATCTTCAATAACCCTTAAGAGATCACCAATATAAATCATGAAGTAACTAAGAAATTTATTACAAAATCATAATTTAACACTTTAGCTAGCATGTTTTTAGTATCATACATGTATTTAATGCTTTACAAAATTGCTTTAAAATAATCCTAACATGATAGCATCTTTTTATCTTCAGCATGATCATTCAATTTAGTATGAAAAAATAATATAAAATTTTGATAAAACAAATCTAAGGTTGCATACATTTGATTCTTTCATCTCAACTGAGATCTTAGTATGAAAAACTTTTAAGCAATATAATTCAAGAACTTCACAATTTTTCATCAACCTGAAAGCTATGATAAAGAAACCCATCACATATTTCTTATATTCTTGATCAACTTGAGACTATTGCATGCAATTTTTAGCAACATACTTCATTTTAATTTCCTAAAATGCATTTACATTTAAGTGCAAGGCATGAAGATCCAACTTCTTGAATCAAGTAGAGGTCTACACCACTTTGGATCTTCTCCACTTCACAATTTTGGCTCGCAACTCTCCTTCTTCTTCTTTCTTGATTTTAGGCTTGGCTTCCTTAGTCTTCATGGTTTGAATCTCCTTAGGTTAATCATGGCCACAATTCAATAAAAATTTCTAATCTTATCATATCATGTCTTTTATAGCTAAATGTTCCCTTAAATCTAGTTAGGTTGGTTAAGTTACAATTCTCTCTCTCTCTTTCTCTCAACTATGGTTATGACATCTTATCCACTTCTTTCTTTTTCTTGTATTACCTAGTTGGCCCTCAATCCTATCCAAAAGTGGTTTTTTTCATTTATCCCTTTAAACATTTTTTATAATATATTCATGTGAAAATTCTAATGCTTTATTCCAAATTCAATTTCAAAATTCAAACTAGACATAAATTTAAAATTTGAATAATTTTAAATTTCAAATTTTAATTCTCTATTTAAAATTTAAATATTACATTAAGGAGAAAAAATGTTAAATTAAGAGGATCATATATAAGGAATAGCATTCTCTCCACCTTAGAAAGATTTTGCCCTCAAAATCAAGTAAACAAATCTAGTCACTTGTTGTGAACCAAGGATTCCTTCTTTCAAGTAGCCCTTGCCCCTCTTGATTATTCCATAATACTTTTATCATGGGCAAGCTTCTATTCCTTAGTTGTTCAATGCTAAATTCTAGAATTTAGACTGAGTATTCATGATAGGTAATATGCTATTGAGTCTAAAGCTCTTCATAGTCCTTCTAAAGAACATAAGAAGGACCTAAAATAAACTTTTTAAAGTTAAATACATGAAACACATCATATATTCCAACTAATGCTTCAAACAACTGAAGTTGATATAACACAAACCAAATCCTTTCTATGATTTGATATGATCTAATATATCTAGATCTCAAGTTAAAAACCTTCCTAAATAAGAGCAAACCTTGCATTGGACTAACTTTCAAAATAACCTAGTCTCTAATTTCAAATCTTATCAGCTTGTGCTTATTATAAAAATATCCCTTTTGTCAATTCTGCATCACATGAAGCCTATCATGCAACATGCAAACCTTTTCATTAGTCTCCTTAATAATTTAGACTCCAAAGTCTTATCTAGACTCACCAGCCCAACATATGGGAGATCTACATTGCATGTATAAAGCCTCATATAATATCATGACAATAGCTGACTGATAGTTGTTATTATAAACAAAATCTATAAATGCTAACTATCTAACCTAGTCTAAGGAATATGTTTGTACACTAATTCTTAAGAAATCCTTCAATGTCGAGATAGTCCTCTCTAAGTATCCATCTATTTGAGGATGATAGGTCATGTTGAACCAAAGAGTAGTTCCTAGTGCTTGATATAGTTGATTTCAAAACTAAGAGGTAAATTTAGCATCTTTATTTGAGATAATCACTTAGGGAACACTATATAGATGAATTATCTATTACATATAAAGGTTTGCTAGTCTCCTTGCTAAGTCTGTCTTTTCAAATTAGAAAATGAGTCAATTGGTCCATAATAACTAATTAATGTCAAATCATTATCAGATCTTCATTAATCAAAAAATAAAATCCATGTTAATCTCATCATATTTTTATTTAGGTATGGTCAAATTCTATAACAACCCTCTAGGTTTTTAATGATTAGCTTTAACTCTCTAATAAGTCAAGCATCTCTAGACATAGTAAGTCACATGCTTCTTTAAACCTCTCCACTAGAAGATAACCTTTATATTTATATACATTTTAACTTCTCCTAAATGGATTGCCATCCTATTGTCATGAGCCTCTCTAAGTAATCTATGCCTAAACCCTTTGTGGTGAGGGACACACCACCTATCATGATAAGTCAAAATGCTATCCCCTATATTGAAGTCCTCAGACTCTTACTACAATTGAGTAAGCACACTCTAAAGTTTAAAAACTTCTTACTAAGGTGTCTTTAGCTCATCTAACTAATCAAACTAAATGCTAATAGCATTGAGCTGATCTAATAAAACTTGAACTGCTAAATGAACCTTAGTATACCCTTGGTCATGACATCACTTGTTTGATGAGAACAAAGCTATCATGTTAGTTTCTCTAATGTTTTTATCGAGTATCTTTTAGGTCATGCATCTCAAGCTCTTATAAGGTCAACCAATTTATGAGGTTTGATTAGATGTCTTATGAAATAATTTACAAATAAAATAATGTCAAGCAATGTTAGTCTAAGTATGGCTTAAATGACATATCAATGAGCCATTGATCAAACTCTTGATAGAACAGCTGACCATTTAAAGTCCATCTTCAAAATATCAATTAGTTTAATTGTTTGTCCTATCACTTATTTATATATAATATAATTAGATTACATATCATTCATTCACTTATATTATTATTTTAAGTAGTTATAAAAATATTTTGTTATTTTAATAACTAGAAAAATATCTTTAAAAATAATAAATAATAATAATAATAATAAATATAAAAAAAAAATTTTAAAAAACAAAAAATTTGGCAGAAGAATCTAACACATAGCCAAGCTCATAGGCTCAAGCCAAGTAGCCCAAAGTACTGGGCAATGGGCCTAAGGAGCCATGGGTAAGGAGACCATGTGAACTTATTCAGGTCAAGCCCAAGTCTCAGTCAAACCCAATGCAGCTGGAAAGCGTAACAAGTCATGACTGACTTGTGAAATGTTAAGTAATGAAGTGGGTTAAGTCATACCCAATATGTTATTTGGCATTTAATTCTATAAAGTATGCAAGTGGCCTAGGGTATGAATTCCTGAGGACACATGAGAGGAGCCAACCTCATGTACAGGCTCATAATGTGATATGTGAAGAATCCTTATATAATGTAAAGTCCATAACACTTAGAGCATATAGGATTAAATTTTGAATCCTGTTGTATCCAAAGCTGGAGTGACTCAATACCATATGATCACATGTTTTCACTATCAAATGGTATGGATCATGTCCACTTTTGTGAACAATAGATTTAATCTTACGATCCATTCATAAAGCTCGATCGAACAACTTTGATCATATCCACCTTTGTGAACAATACTTCTATGCTTCATCACCATCGATCTAGTATTCAGAATCTAATGGCCTAGATCAAATACCATTTAGATTAGATCTGAACCATTTATTCTGCATTATGATTAGGAGATTCTTATTCTATCTGCTCAGATCAAACGATAGTTACACATTCTCACTAGTGATAAGCTATTTTGGGTAGCCTTTCTAGCCATTAAAAAAATTCATTTTAATCTTTAATGTTCTATTATAAATAGAGGAGCCTTAGGAGTTGGAAGGGGATGATTTTTTAACTTTGCTCCATCAATATTTTAAGAAGAGGAGGTGCAAAACTGAAAATTATAATCCAATTTTGAAGTCTTTGCTGGTGTCATGTTTGTAACTCATTTCTCCTTGAACATTTCTTTATTACACATCTTACTAGTGACTTCTTTATAATAGATTATTTATTTCTTTATTTCTTAATAGTTTTTTCATAAAAGATTGTAAGAATGTAAAATATTTGTTGATTCTATTTTTCTTAATAATGTTAGAGTATATTGATAAATCCTTTTGATTTAATATTTTAAAATTAAGTCATTTAGGTTATTTCAATAATTTTTAATTGTATACTCATATTATAACATCATCATCCATCGAATTATATCATATAAGCTTTTATAAGTGAATAATAAAATATTATGATTAATTATTATTTTATATTAAGCTTCAACATAGTAAGCTTTTATATAATAATTGTGATGGTGAACCCCTACCTACTATGACAAAAGGGTGTCATTTGCAAAAGTGAATGATTTTGTTAGTGGAATCCTAGTCAGGTTGATTGGAAACGATGTAGGCACAGGTTAAGCTAAACCATTTAAAATTCTTTTATCATTTTTACTTTTTTATTATTTTGTAATTTATGGTATTTCTCTTATTTAAAAATATTTAATTAAACATATATAAAAGAAATTTACAAAAATATTTTTATCAAGCATAAAATATTTTATTAAAAAATATTTTAAAATAATGAAATTTTTATTTTCTTTTTATATTTTTATTTAACAAAATTATTAAATCAATGATTTTATAATTACTAAATTTTAATTTAAAAAAGGTTTTTAAAATAGCAAAAAAATTAAAAACACAATTCACCCATTCTCACTTGTGTATTAACTTAGCATATATTACATCAAACCCGAACTCTATTGATATCAAACATGGCTTCCTTATAAGTATAGACCTACGACTAGTACCTCTACTTAAGGAATTTGCTACTAAGTTGGCCTTCTCTTACAATATTTTATGTTCAAATCATAGACTTTAATAAGTTTAACTAATGCCTTTACCTCAGATTACGTTCTCTCAGGAAAAGCATATATTTAAGGTTTTTGTGATTAAAAAACAACTTAACCCTTATAACATATATATAGTGGCACTAAATCTTGAGTGAAATTACCACAATGACTAGCTCCAAATCATGAGTTGGATAACTGTGTTCATGCTTATGCAATTACCTAGATGCATAAGCTATAATCTAATTATTCTACATAGGAACTACTCCCAAACCAATGTGTGAAGCATTAGAATAAACCTATAAGATTAACCTTGGTTTGGCAAGAAAAATATTGGAGTCAAACTTAGTTTATTCTTGATCTTAATAAAGCTCTATTCATGCTAATCAAACTAAGAAAAGTTATGCCTTAGTTAATTGAGTAAAAGGTGCTACAATTTTAGAGAAGTTTGGCACAAATTTATAAAAATAGCTTGTAAGGTGTAAGAAATTGTGAATCTTGGTTACAAAGTCGATCTTCTGTATTCCACAAGAATACCAATTTTTAATAGTCACCTTAATTAACTCACGACTATCCATACACATGTATAAGCTACTATTCTTCTTGAAGCAAGAGCATCTAAGATTAGCTCACAAATATACACTCACCGACATCGCACTAATCTATAAGTTAGTATAAAATTTGGTTGAAAATTACTTCACAAAATACTTAAAATTCACTTTTTCACTGTTTTCACCATCTTGCACCATTTGCCGTCGTCTACTGCCATCACCTCTATCATCAACAATTCTGCTGCTTCCTAAGCCAACCCGCTTGCCCACATGAACCGATTAACATGGGAATTGACTAATCCACTCAACCTGCATCGACCAGTTACTTGTGAGGACCCGCTCAATCTACTTTGACCCGTTATGACTCATGCCAACTCACCAGTCCTCGTCGACCCATTCTGTTCCACCCAACCTACACCTACTTGAGAATTGGACTGACAACTCCGCTTGTGTGCTCTCCTCATCGTTTTGCCTCCCGTTGTTTTGTTACTTGCCATTATTGTCGTCTAAAATAAATGACTAGTTTGGGAACTACTTAATTAATTAATTTTATAGTTTTTTATTTTATTTTTATTTTTTAAAAAAAATTATTGATGAACTTTTGAAGTCCCTATAAATAAAGATGTTCACTATATAGATGAAAAAATGATGGAATAAATTTTTTTTATTTGTGAATAATGTGTGTGTTCCTAATTCTAATTAGAGAGATTCTAACTTCCTTTTTGAGAGATAAAGATCAAAGGTGAGAGACATTCCATTAGGATAGTTGGCAACAAAATCCCTTGTAAGAGACAAGGTTCGAAGGTAGGAGACCTTCCATCGAGAGAGCTGATAACCAAACAAATTCTCACTTCTATCAAAACTCGTAAGTCTTCATCCACCCTATCACTCCTTTGATCCAATCACAAAAATACCACCCTCCTCTACAAGACTTCAATTCCTAGCCTACTATCTTATTACCCTTTTAAGCCAAGTTTCCTTATGAACCCAAACTACTATCTTATCGCCCTTTTCTATCTTCAATGCTCGACATTAATGCCAATGGATCTATAAAGTAACATCGCAAAAAAGGTGCACTCTTTCAATAGCTTTTATTATTTTAAGTAGAAATCTAAAGTTAGAGTTACTCTTTTTTATTAAAGTACTCCATCTAACTCTGCTTAGTGTATAGTATCTTTTCATATTCTCTAATAATCTATTAAGTACCTCCAGTGTTGTAGGCTCCAAATTAGACTTAGTAAAAGTCTAAATCTATCTTACATCAACTTTAATATCAGAGTTATGATTTTTTACTAAACAAATTCTTTTGTTTAATGCATTTAACTTTGATATTAAGAATATGATTTTTTTTCTTCATCAACTTTCATATTAGATAGCATTATTTTCTACTTAAAAAAGATTTTTTTTCTTTTTTCTTAATGTATCCATTAAAGAATTCTTAACTAATTTTGGGTAAATTTGTCTTAGGAAGTGAAACAAAAGTAGTAATACAACTTCCCACAACTAGTTCTATCTAAGAGGTGGTCTGGCAAAAGTGTGACCCTGATCACTCGCCGTTTTCTTGGAAGCACACCCCATCTTAACTTTGATGATCTATAGATGTGATTACTTTACTTTCACAATTTCTAAAATAAAATATAAAAAAAGAAAGATATTTAATAGTATTTTTCTTCCTTGGTATCCTCTATATGATAAACCTTAATATAATTATAAGATCTGGTAGATCTTATCAAATGACAAATCAAAATAAAAAATTAATCTAAAACCAAGGACAAAACTTAAACCAAAATCTTATATCAAAAATATCCTAATCAACAATCCAACTCACTCAAATTGTTGGATAAATCCTTCTAAGCTAATAGTATAAACTAAATCTTAAAGACGAAAAGGATAATAGAATAAGAAGTGTCATACCCAATGATTTAAAAGAAAAAAAATCCCAGGTGATGCAGGAACCATAGAAGATATGATGATCCTTCTGATCAATTAGACCAAGATATCCATAAGATAAATCATGATCATAAAATAAGAAATGAACCTTTAGATAAATCAGACCAAAATGATGCTCTAGACATTTTTAATAAAGAGGAAAGACCTAAGAGACATTAAGATAAAGAGTTTATCCTATTATAAAGCTAGATGTCCCAACTTTTAATGGTAGTTATGATCTAAAGGATTATATTGACTAATATACTAGTATGGATGATTATTTTAATTAGCACCAAATAAGTGAGTAAAAAAATATCAATTTATTAAGACTAAATTCACTAATACTACTTGTAGGTTCTTTAGAAATTTAGAGTGATAATATATTAGCAATAATAAAGAGATATCCTAAACTTAGAAAATCGTAAAGTAAGGTTGTACAATAGTTTTGTTCTAATAACCTATAATGTCAAAATATTAGATAAATGATAAAAGTTTTTCCAAGGTGGTAGATTCATTGAGAAATATATTAACAAGTTTGAGAATTATAAACATATGTGTGATATAGATGAACTGAAGCATGTAGTATTTTTCCTTTTAGGGTAGGATTAAAGGAATATAAATAGGCTGAGCTTAACTTAAGAAATATTACTATCTTAAAAAAATCTATCAAATGACTAAAACTATAAAAAAATATAAAAGTTTTTATTTTAAGAGAAATGATGAGTCAAACCTTCCAAAGACCTACACCATAATTTCTTAACCTACTTATACCCACACTTCATCTATCCCATCTAACATAGTTTTTAAGCCTCACAAACCTATATTACCATCTACTTTTTCACACCATTCTTCAAGTCAACTCACCCAATCTAAAATTACCTATTTTAAATGTCATGAAAAAGGACATATAACTGTTAATTACCTAAAAAAACCTATAACTATGAACCTAAAAAGTATTAATGATAAGAAGAGTCAAAATAAGAAGAAAATATAATACATAACAAGAAAGCCGAGCAAGAATTAAAAAAACATAAAAAATGTCATGATTGGGTTGTACCTTTACAACCCTACAATCGCAAGATGATTGAAAATGCACCAATATTTTTAGCACCAGCTTAAAAATTAAGGAACAATCATATAGGTTGATCATAGATTGGTAGTTGCATTAATGTAATATCACCTGAGGTTGTTAAGTGAATAGAAACTTTTTTATTGAAATACCTAAACCCCTATTATGTGTCATGGATAGATAAAATCTTTTTACTTATTAAGTAGCAATGTTATATAACATTCAAATTGGGTAAGTATAACAATAAGGTTTTATGTGATGTCATACCCATGCAAGTAGATCATCTTATCTTTAAAAGGCCATAACTTTTTGATACGAGCATAACTTTGAAGGTTAAGAATAACACATATTCTATTGTTTATAAAGGAAAGAACATCACATTACATCTTGTCCAACCTCACAAGAATCCCTAATCACTCAAGCTTAACAAATCTATAAAAAAATTCTCTAAGCCCATAAATTAAGAAAAGAGAAAGATAAAGAATTTAAGTTTGATCACACTACACCAAGTTAGGAAGACCCTTAATCAAGGAGACTTAATTTGATTATTTACAATTAAAGAGATAACCATCTTACTAGACCTACCATTTATTATATAGTCTCATAGTAATCATTCAATGTCTTCCATTAATCTTATTCCTTTACCAATGGACTTTTAAATTTTTTTCTTTCTTTATATCTCTTTATTGTCTAAAATAATATTTGAAAAAATTAATCTAATTAATAATAGATACAAGAAACTAGTAGGTGCTTAAAAGAAGGTTAAGGAATTTCATAAAAGAGATTATATTATAATCAGAGTTATGTCAAAATAGCCCTTCCTAGAGCTTACATGAAATTTCAAGAATATGAAGTTGGACTTTTTAGGATTATTCAAAAACTATAAAGTAATATATATGTGTTAGATTTACTAGAAGAGTATATGATTAATACAACTTTTAACATTAAGGATTTAGTCCCTTATATAATACCACATCTAATACCTAGTGAGTCATTTGAGTTTGACTCTTTTATGTTAAGTGAGTCTATCATAACACTATATTAACATTAAGAGTAAGGATAATGTGAAGAAAATTTTAAATCATGAGAAAATTCTAACCAAATATTATAAACTTAGAAAATTTTTAATTTATTGAAAGGACAAATCTCTTATTGAGAACTTCTAATTTATCTATGATGACCTACACCATATCATATCATACCTGTTAAAGAACTACTTTACCCATCACCCAAACGCTATCGAGCCACTCTCTTTTCCACCTAAGGAGGATAATATAAGAGTATTTAACATTAGCTCACAAGCACACACTTGCTAACATCACATTAGTTTTATAAGTTTATTGGTACAAAATTTAGTCAAACATTATTTTAAAAAATACTTAAAATTGAGTTTTTTTATTATTTTTACAGACTTCCACTAATCGTCATCATTTGTCTCTATCACCATTGTTGTCAATAGCTATTGCAGCCACTCAAGCTGACCTATGTGTGACCTAATTGACTTAGGAATGATTGATCTGCACAACTTATGCTAACCCATTACCCATAATGACTCGCTTAATCCACTCTAACCCACAATGTCCCCACCAATCTGCTAGTCCTTGCTTACCTATTTTATTCAATCTAACCAGTGCTTATCCAAAAATCAGATCGATAACACCATCCGTGTCGATCGCCCCTGTCATTTCATTGCTCACTATTACTACCACCTCAAATGCACTAGTTTAAGAACTATTAAATTTAATAAATTTTGTAGTTTCTTTAATTTTTTTAAAAAATTACAAATGAACCTTAGAGATTCCTATAAATAGAGATATTCATCATATAGATAAAAAATGATAAAATAAAAATTTCTTTTTTTGTATAATTTCATATTTATAAACAAAGTGTATACACCTAACTCTATTTGAAGATATTCTAACTTCCCTTATGAGAGACAAGGATCAAAGGTGAGCGACCTTCCATCAAGAGAGCCAACAACTAAATCTTTTATGAGAGATAATGATCGATGGTGAGAGACCTTCCACCAAGAGTGTCAGTAACTAAACAAATTCTTGCTTCTACCAACAATCATAAATCTTCACCTACCTTTTCACTCTTTTGATTTAATCATCAAAATACCACCCTCATCGACAAGACTCCAACTCCTAACCTACTATCTTATTATCATTTTAAGCTAAGTTTTCTCATGAACCCAAACCACTACCTCATCACCTATTTCTATCTTTCGTGGTTGACACACTAATGCCAATAAAACTACAAGATATTACCACCAAAATGATACATTTTTATAATAATTTTTATTTTTTAAGTAATAATTTAAAGTTAAAGTTATCTTTTTTATTAAAATATTTTACATAGAGTTTATCTTAAATTCTTTATTTTATGTGTAAAATTAAAAATGACAAAAACTATTTTGTAGAATTTTATACTGAATGTTTAAAGTATTATCACTTACTCAACTTAATAATCTACGTTACAATTTTGAAACACTAATTTTTGAATAGTTTTAAAATATCACAAATGTCACCTAATCTTATTTAGTGTATAGTATCTTTTCATATTTCTTAATAATCTATTAAGCATCTCTAATATCATAGACTCTAAATTAAACCCTAGTAGAAGTCTAAATTTATCCTACTTTATTTCTTTTTGATGAATAGTACAAGGGCTTCTTTAGGAGAAACATCAGGCTTAATCAAGCCCTTATCCACCAATTCTTGTAGCTAAATCATGAGATATCCAGTCCATGCCAATAATAATGTTAAACTCAATAATAGAAACTTGAATGAGTTAAGCCTCAAAACCCTTATTAAGGATACCTAAATTACCATGTACTCTAAATCCAATTGAAATCTCATCACTAGATAAAAATTTCATAAGTAATGGTGATGGCAATTAGCTCTTGTCATGATCAATTTTCTCTTAAGCAATCTCAAAGATAAGGGAATGAGAAGTGATAATATGAAAAAGGATCATAAAAATAATATTGTAAAATGAAAACATACTAATAATGATATTAGAAGCTTATTATCCTACTATTGGGTGGGACATAAACTTTTAGCTACCTTCTTGTCTGACCAATGGTGTGAATAGTCTTATATTCTTTAGGACAATTTCTCCTAATGTGTTATGGATATAACAAATATTTTGTTGAAGCTTATAGTCTCTTCCATGTCTTTTACCATAGTGTTTGCATTTCATGCCCTAATCTTTAGACTACTCTCTAGGTCATGCACTAATTGGTTGAACTGTAATTGGCATAGCCTAACTATTTTGATCTAACTTTTTTCTCAATTTCTTGCCACATAATTTGCAATCCTTAGTACCTTTGGTATTATTAGAGTTCTTTTTCTTATCAGTCTTGTGATCCTCCACCTGATGCTCCACCTGTTAATTAACTTGGTAGCCTCAACTAAGTCACCATACCAAACAAATCGAGTAACCACTAAGTGTTTTTGTAAGGAAGGCCTAAGTTGCTTAATAAAAAACTCATAATGTTGTGCCTCAAAAGTCATTAGCTTTGATAAGTGAATCTAGCTACATAATCTGTTACAAACATCTATCTCTAACTCAAATGAGTTAGCACTTTATGAATCTAAGCTTTGGCCATATCTAACACATAACATACTTTAAAATAATACCATGAATTAGCTCTAAGGAATATCATTCTTCTGAACATCCTTGAACATGGCTTGACATTGACCATGCTGTTATTAGCTACCTTTTCTTAAGAACCAAGACTACTAATGCCACCATCCTCTCAGCTGAGCACCTTGCATTACATCAAATAACTCTTAAATATGTGTTAGCTAATCATTTTCTATGACTAAATCTACTATACTGAAAAAGACTCACGATGTCAATTATATGAAAGCCTCCAAGAATTGCTTCACCCTTGGTACAAGTTAAACCTGGGGTGTCTCAACACTAACTAACTAGCCTGACTCTAACTCTTTGACCTTATTTTGTGTCCATTGAGACTCAATGTAGCACTATGGGTCTTAACTATCTGTATCAAGGAGAAATATTATACTTATTTACTTTGGGCAAGAACTATAACACAAATTAATTTATCTAACTTATAATTCATACATATAACTTAATGCTCCCCACCTTAATGAGACTAGACTTAATCTACCTAGGATTATCCAAACTCTAACTTAGACTACCTTAACCTAGGATACTCAATGCTAGGCTTTGATACCAACTCTATCACACTATATTTTTATGGCAATTTTTTTCTCATAAGTGTAATGAGACAAATGCACTAGTTAATATATTGGCTAACCACCTTTCATTCCTAGGCTTGACACTAAAGTTGGGAGTCACAATATCATAATGTAATTATTGAGCTCACAGCATGCTACCCAAAATACACTGTGTCCTTGCTCCAACTAATTACTCAATTGAATAAAAAAACTAGTTCACTCTAGGTTAGGAACAAGCTAAGTATATTGGCATGTACATAGTATCAAAGTAACCTACAACTTATAAATGATCACATCCACATTATCTATAATGTACATAAGTAACCATAAAATTAAAAGCATGACTATCACAAGTAGATAAATCAAGAAATTGGATCTAAATAAAATGTTCAATACAGTCCAAAGTCTAATATAAAATATCTAATATAGTCTAATGTTTAACATAAATATCAATATTGAGAATAAATAGACTAAAATTAAGACATGACTAGATAATAATTAAAAAGTAATCCATGATAATACTGACTTTGATGCCCCTACTCTATTATTATATCTAATACTAACTCCTAACACCTATATTAAGTTAAATAGAGAATGGAGGTGAGCCAAGATCAACAAAAAATCGTTATATCTTATATATATATATACATATTATATAAGCTAATTAAATATTTCTACCATACTTTAATTTACTTATTAATGATATCTTCACCTTTCAAATTTTATATATTTGTGTTTATCCTTGACCTATTCTTAATTTAAGAATCTTATTGGGATCTTTTAACTTATTTAGACCATTACTTGAGTTATTCAAGTTAAAAATCTAAGTTATAAACCCTTTAAATCACAATCTTTGATCTTTAACTTAGGTTCATATAAGTTTTACTAATTATTCTCTTTTATCTCTTAGGCTAATCTAAGTCACTCCACCCTTCTCAAATGTCACTATTGAGCTACATACATCTCTCAAACCATCGTCAGGATTGTCAAGTCATGGCCTAAGAGCCTTTAAGGGCTACTCCTGAACTAAAACATCAAACCAAATTAATAAAAGTTTAGCCAAAATCCAAGTGATATTTGATCTCTTAGCCAAGTCTATCACCACTCTTAAGACTAAATAGAGATCTATATCTCAATAAACCCTTATCCAAGGTCTAAAAGAAAGTCTCATCCAATCATGGTCTCATTTTAATCCTTCAGAATTTTGCCTACCTAAATCCTAAGATATTCTTATCCTTATTGAAGGTACTTCTAAGCCTTAACATACTTCAACCCTGACTAAGGTTTTTAGGATCTCAACCTTAGCCTAGGTTCAAATTTTAAACTTAAGCATTTAAATTCTAAATCTTAGATATTCAAATTTTAAACATAGGACATTCAATTTTTAAATTTAAGATTTTTGAATTTCAAATCCTCCATATTCTAATTTTAAATCCTAAGTTTTCTTGATCAATCCTATAATTATGCAAGTCTAGTTTAAGCCAACTAAGTATATTAACTACATTAAATTCTTTCTTAGTTTCTTAATCTTACTCGACAAAATCTTAAGACTTTTTTTGCACTTAATCAAAACCTAAACCTCACTTAGCTTTCTTCTAAGGTCAACTCATGCCTCTCAAGGCTTCTCACAAGAAAACTTGAGTGCTCATTTGCCTTAGAAGCCATCTAAAGTGCTTTTTAAGGTCTCTCTTTGCATCATATGTCCTTTCCCGAGCCTTAACATGAGGTTACCAACCTCTTTTTTGGTAGCTTAAATGTCTATTTTGTCTTGGTTTTTCAAGTAGTAAACATTCTGCAAAATTAAGATAATAATTAATAGTAATATTAAGAGTACTTAAGATTTTTAAGTTAAATTTTTCCTCAAACCAAGCCTAACCTAGACTATCAATAACCTTAACCTTCTTTTAGGGCTTAGTTGAGACTCCTAGGCCATCCTTTCAAGACATTCGAGAGCTCTCCCTCTACCAAAAGCCATCCAACGTCTCTTTTAGGGCTTATTCATACATTACAAGCCTATGATCAAGCCTTTTTACTCAACCTCAAGGCATAACCTAAGACATTTAGCCTTAATTTGATTACAAAATTCAATCCTAGGTTTGGTTTTGTTTGAAAGAAATTTTTCTTAAGTCATAATAAGGATTTATAATATAGTTAATGAAGAGCATTCCAAAGTTTTCATACTATGTTTTATTAATTAATTAGAATTATTTTTAACTGAATTCCACATCATAATGTGTAATAGCTTGAATTCTTCCAAGTTATATTAATTACATATTCATACTAATACTTCTAAGAAAATATATCAACCATAAAAAGCATGATTACATGTTTTTCTTTGTTGCACAAGCCTAATTTTCTTAATGTGTATACATGATAATATTTTCAGCAAAAATAACATCATGAATATTCATGTTAACATAAAATTTGACAACTCATCTATGCTAAAGAACATCAACAACATTCAAGTATTTATGAAGTAATTTTAAACACCATTGATGTTATCATTAAGGGTGCTTATAATTTAATACTTTTATCTTTAACAAGCCTTAAGATATCATCTATATAAATTATAAATTAACTAAGAAATTCATCACAAAATCATAAGGCAACACTTCCTACTAGTATGCTTTTAACATCTTACATACATTTAATGCTTTACAAAATTGCTTTAAAACAATCTCAACATGATTTCATTTTCTTATCTTTAACATGATCATTTAATTTAGCATAACAAAATAATATAAATTTTTTGTAAAAAAAAAACCTAGGGCTAGATACATCTTGATTCTTTCATCTCAACCAAGAGTTCAACATGAAATTTCAGCAATATAATTCAAGCATTTCACAATTTTCTATCAACTCGAGAGTCATGATAAAGAAAGATATTGTGCATTCCTCATATTCTTGTTCAATGTGATGAGACTATAGCATGCAATTTGAACCAAAATGATTGATTTTAATTTTCTAACAACCATCTATATTTAAGTGCATGACAAGAGGATTTTTACTTCTTGAACTAGGTACAAACACCACTTAGAACCATTTATTAAAATATGATTTTTTTTTTTTTTTTGTGTTTGATAGGTTGGATTATTCTAAATATTTTTAAACAATTGTTGTAGAGAATGAATTTTTGTTAAAATGTAGATAAATTTAAATATCACAAGGTTTTTTATGGGGGTAAAATTGCCTTCTACTTTTTTTTTAAATATTCAAAATTATAGTTTAATTGTTCAAACAACAAAACAAAATTGCTAATAGTATTAAAACCCTAAGATTACAAAAAAATTTGTTTTTATTCTTACTTTTTGAAAAATATAAAAATATAAAATTTGGTGTGCTATGAACATTTAGATCAATCTTCAAAATTGAATAAATGAACCAAAATTTACTATCATTTATGGCTATCTTCAATGCCATGACCATCTTTTTAACATTTATTCTGGTCCATACTTATTTACTTACACATTATTTATCTTATTTGAGATGATGATTTGTATATTTTTTTTTAGAAATTGAACTTCAACATTATTCATTTGACATATGTTGTCATTCTTTTAGTATATGCAACATGAAATGTAATTTGTATACCTACATTATGTGACAAGTTTGACATTAACACACTTATGGAGTGAAAGAACGCACCGATCTCTTGGTATGCTACCTAATTGATTGTTGGGTATGGAACTTATGCAAAGATGATCTAAGGGTGAAGTATTTCATTTGAGTGGAAACATCCCTTTTCCATTTAGCATTACAAGCTTATTCGTTTTGCTAGGAAGATCATGAAAAAGAATGCATGACAAATTAATGGGACAACAAATGCTCAATTTCGAAGGATAAATTGTTTCGATCTCTATCACTTGTCCAATGGCCTTAGCATGCTTTAGCAATGTTGGTCTTGTATAGCAAGAGTGGAAATGGGCAACAAATAGCTTGCTCAATTGTTCTAAAAAATATTGATAAATATGGTGCAACATTGTGTGAATTTGATTGCAGACCAACAATTGGTATGAAATTGCCCATGTTATACTAACCAAAAATAATTCATCCATTCAAGAGCAAAACAAACTATTTCATTCTCCTTAAAAAACTACACACAAGTTCACTGTCATTGCCAACGCAACTAAGTTTAGATTGGTACTCATCTAAAAAGATGAAAAACTTAAGACATTGTTGTCATCGACACGACACAAAGGGTTCATTAAATGATGAGGCCATTTTATGATTAACGATTGATAATGATAGAATTCTCACACAAAAGACTACAAGCAAGTTTTTTAACCAGTGGCAAAGAAACTCGTAATAGAAAATATACTCTAGAACAAGAATATATCCCTTTCATAAGATTGCTACGTCATCTTTGTATGACATTTTGACTAAACAAATAAAAACTTTGATTTTTGATTTGAACCTCGTATTGGAAGACAAATTTCTATTCACATGCATGAAAATTATTATGGACATCAAAGTGGTATTCGAGTTAGGCTCGTCTCCAACTCCAGTTTTCGTTAAGAAATTCCTTCTAACATATCATTCTACAAATCAAAATTATCTTTTTAAATGCAAATAAAAGTTACACACATGAGATCTTCTTATGGGGTAAAACATGCTTTGCTGTACTCATTCGCATCATTTGCAAGTCCCAAAGTGAGCCCATCTAAGCTTCTGTTGAATCACCATTTGTCTAACTGATCGCATTTGTTAAGAACACAAGACTCGTGAGATGAGAACATGCAAACACTTAATAACACTCACAACATGAAATTAGAAGCAAAACAGATTTAAAGTACCAAAATCGCTCAACATTTTTAATAAAAAGAAATTATAACCATATGGTCAGTGCCAAACTTCAGCAGAGTTTATACAATTTCTCATATAAAATTGTATTCTAATATGTCCAAAAAATACCTATTACTCAAGCAACAAAAAAAAAGAAGATATAAATTTACTTATGTTCATTTTTGGAAAATATAAAAATATAAAATTTGGAGACTTCAATTATAAGTGCAGATATATATTCATAACTTAAATAAAGGAAAATAAAATGTACTCATTTATGTTTATTAAAAGTGGAGTGAAGAGTGTCATCTCTATCTCTCTCGACCCAATGTCCTCCCTTTTCTGCTACCATAACAAGTCACCATCTTTGATGGTTGCCATTTTTCATGGCACCTCTCACGATCACCATGCTTGTGTCTGTTAACCTAATGGCGAACAAAACAAGTGTGAGCAAGTTGTGAATTGTCACACTAAATTTGAGTACACTACTTTCTGAGCTTCCACTGGTGGTCTTATTGCAGGCTTGCCCGATGCTTTCAGATATTATTATTTGGATCTTTGGCATCAGATGTTTAAAGCAGATTAACAGAATTCACGCCCTTACTGACCTGGATCAGCACCTGCAGCATCAAATTACTCTCTTGTTTTGTGTACTCAAATCTCCATTCTAGAATCACAATGTTGTGGAAATTCACATTGGCAAGGACCTCTTCTAACCTGTCATAACCAAAGGAAACCCTAAGAGAAAGCTACACAAACCAGAGGAACAGTTTTATGATTCCTTCCAGCTTTTCACTTGTTTTATTTTTGAGAGATAACCACACAAGAGTGATTACCTTTCTAAAAGTGAAAGAAACCCTCCTTGAGCTTCTCCTGATACCATCTCCTCTTACAATGTCAACCTGCAATATCAAGCATGCTTACAAATAATTCAGAAGATCTCACATATATGTATCACCAAAGAATAAACATCAACTATGAATCTCATTTGAGCCAATTTAGAGCCAACATGAGATCAACTAAAAACTATGGTAGCTGCCCCGATATGTGTATCTTATCATGTAAAATATCAACCGGTGCAATATATGGATAACATATTACTTATAATATATGAACATTACTTATCAAGCCTATCCAAATCAAAACCTGGCAAAAATTCAAACCATAACTCTTTTGGCTCAAATTCTGTTTGGGATAAGCATGAAAAGTAAGTTTATATTAAATATACAAAAAATTATGATGTTAATATAAGAAGAGATAACTTTAATCTAATATTTAAGCTTTTGTGTTAATGAATGTTACTCGTATATTTGACCTAACATAAGCCCTTGACATTAAAGTTAGATTTGATTCAATTAAGATCAAAATGATTCGCTGAGTCAACAACACAATAAAGACAATTGACAAAGGAGATGGCAGAAGCTTAAGTGGAGACAAAGGTGATGATTCAACAGGGAAAACAAAGTGTTAAGAGTAGATTAGCAATAATGTAGTAAAGCTAATAAAACAGCAAAGTCAAACACAATGATAAGCCAGCCGCTTTGCGATGGTGCAGTTGATATAAGGGAAAGTTGATTTGCGATATCATTCAGAATAGTTAATTTTTTATTATTTGACGATGTTGACAGGTGGTGGAGTAGAATAGCGCATTCAATTTTTGATTGTTTGACAAAATTGTTAAGGAGAGGAGATGGATTCAATATGGTTCTTTAGAGCTTGTTTTCAATGGTTTGAGTTGATGGGCCCACGAAGTCGATATGGTCAACACAAACCCATTTGCGATGATTTAACGAAACCAATGCATTCACTTGATAATTAAAAATAAACTTCTGTTGGAAAGAGAGTGGATCCAATGTAGAGAGATTTTTTAAGATATACATAAAGAATAATCTCATATTAGATATTCAATATATTATATTAATATATCAAATGATGACTCATAATTTTTTGCATTAATAGATTCATAGATGTGCTGAGGCCTAACAAAATCAACGAAAAAAAAAGTTTTATGCCCAAAAGTTTCTCTTATTACTACCCCCTAGGAACAAAGGGTACAAAATTGAAAAATATAACACCAAATTACGTCTTAGTAAAATGTTAGTAAATGAGTTTTCTTTGCATACCTTATGATGGGGAATATAGTGATGCCAAGCATACCGCCCTTCCCCAGACAACAGAAGCATCGACCGAGCTGGAAGGAAAATAGACTTCCGCAAGGAACTTGAACATTCTTGGAGACTTTTTACATCAACTGCAGCAGTAGAAGAATGCCATGGGAGATACTTCCTGAACTCCATAATACAAGTCCCAGATAATGAAAGACTAAAAATCATATTATCAAATGCTGAATGCGTGTCAATATGTGGCGATAAGCCAATTCCTGGAGGATATTCGTTAACCTGCAAAACTTTATCAAGAGGTTAAAAGTAGGTCCCAGGACAAACATTTACGTTACTAATAGCTTATCATGCATGCTAGAAGGGAATATTGGACACTAGTTTTTAGTAGATAGCTAATGCGTTAAACTGGGAGATGAATATGATCCAGGGAACTGTAACCTATACCATATCCATGGTGTATCACTGGTGTATTAGCTTGTTTTTAAATTTTATTTTTAAATCTAACACAACCTCTGTAATATCATTTACATGCACAATGCACATGACTACTATAACATTAAATGATGTGAGATTCAAGCATGAAAACAATTTAGGAACATGTGGTCTTCATAGTCCATAAAACCTTTTCTAGAATTAAAAAGAATCCATGTATAAAATTAAGCCTCTTCAAATCCACTAACCATTTCACCTTAACACCTCCATGCCTGGTCTTCTCTCCCACATTTTTGTTTCAAATTATACCCCTTCTTCCTCTCAAACTACTTTGGCTGATTAAAAAAAGAGGACGTGTAGCTCTATTTTTTTGGAAAGGGAAAAGTATGAAAGTTGGCTAAAATCATTCGCATATACAATTGATAGAATATGAGGGGGGCATGGGAAGAGAGAAATAAACAACAAAATCATTCATGCATACAATTGAGAGAATTGGGGAATTGGGGCATGGGAAGAGAGAAATAAACAAAAATCATCATCTTATATGAGATGTTAGTTTGGATTTATGGGTTCAATTGAATAACTCGTCCACTTATGCTCAACCTAAACCTAACCCACATAATGCTCTTCTAAAATGGATTATTTAACCAAGTACATATAACTTATTCATTAATGAGACAACACAAAATATGCATCATTTTTTAATCATTAACAATCGTATAAGAAGCAAACTAGACTGTAAGATATCTTATCCACTAACAAGTATCCCAACAAACCTACCAAACACAATGTCCATTTGAGTGAATTTGAGCACAACAAAATAATCCAATAAAATTTATCAAACTAAAAAGCCTGTACCTACCTTAAACCACTTTTAGGCAAAGAATTGGCCTCAAGAGTAAACTCATAAATCCAATTTTAATATAAAACATATCAATGAATTTTAAATTTAAACATAGAAACAAATATATTATATTAAATATTTCATAATTTCATACTAATTAAAAACTATTCATATTTTCTCACTTTCCTTTAAAATATAACTGTTGAACTTAAATCTTAAAAACATCTTTTTTTTTATGATAATAAACTTTTTAAGTACTTATATTGTGATTTAACATATTATCTTAAGATAGATACACAAATTGATTACTTATTATAATGAGGATTGAAGAAATCTCTAAAACAACAAATCAAGGTATTTGAAGGTAAGAAGGAAAAGAGCATCTACCATGATAATTCATATATCCAAGATACGTGAGTCTACAATTACTTACAATATATATAAAGATTGAAAGTTAAGTTACTTATTATTTTAAGAACTTACAGATTGAAAGATAAGTTACTAATTATTTTAAAAATTCATGTTTTATTTCTCATGAACATTTCATGTAGAAAAATAAGATTTTAATGGCCTATCCCTAACTTGCATGAAAAGGTTTAAAATTGCATGGAAATAACCTTTTGAATCAAAGTGAGTGATTTTACAAGAATAGCCATTAAATCCTAATGACAATTAAGTTTAGAAAGAAAAGTGAAAAATTACCTTGAATTTATAATATGTCTAGTATATTATGGAATGTATGAAAAAAGGGAAAGATGGTCTGCCTAAGTGTTTTAACTGATGCCCTAAGCTTGCGTACGGCATGTCACTTTTAACGAACAATACTTTTAATTCAAATGGACAAAATACGCAAGCAAACTATGCATTAATGAAGATATATAAGTATTATATGTGATTTTGTTGCATGTAGTATCTCTAACTCACTAGAGATAACATTAATTTCTTATTAGTGAATGTATTTGCACTTGTATATTTGTCCATTATGTATACTTAAGCTTGGTATTGATTCCTTTTTGGATTTTCGTTTCTTGGCCCAACTCTAGGAAATGGCTCGTTTGCATTGGGTTTCTCTACCTAACTCTTGCAAAAGAGTATTTTTTAATAGTGTTCAAGCTTGTAAGCCTAAAGGTGCACCTAGGCTATTGAGTTAAGTAAAAACACTTAAAAATCCTAGTCTTTTGTCTCAGTTTACTTAACATATATCTTTGTAACATTGAAAATTTTAAATAGCATTAATCTTTTGTAAAATATTTCACATGATTATCCCAAATTTTCAAAAGCTTTAATTGCGCATTGTTTTGAAAAAAAATTTTGTTATAAAAACTTGTAATACTAATTCACCCTCCTCTTAATATCTCTTATTAATCCAACAATAACCTATGAATTATGAAACTAAATGAAAATATTTATCAAACTATATTTTAATAATAAATTACACCAATTTTTTTAGACAAGAAGGTTCCAACTCCAATTGATATGCATTAATAAAAAAGACTTTTCTACTTAATTCCATCTAACAATGAATGAATTGACATAACAAAGAATTGGAAATGATCTTACCGATTCAGCAGGAAAGGAAATGTAGTATACATGTTATGGAAATAATCCATAAGGCAAATAAAAATACCAATTATTTTACAATTAATGATTTTATTTACCTTAAAAACAAAGTCATAATTACCTGTTATAGACATCAATTAATAAGGTAAAGCATTGTGCAAAGGGATGGCTTACTATATAATTAATTCATTAATGCAAAAAGAGTTTTATCTTCCTACTTTGTGTACTTTTGCTTGCTTTTATTAGTAAAAGGAAGGAATTAGCAGATCATTTTCATTTCTTTCTTAGCTAAGCCGATGATGATCACCATGGCAAGGATGAAGAGGCAGAGCATGGAGCAACAGAAGATTGCTATAAAGAGGATCAAGAACAAGGAGGCTTGCCAAGTCTACTTCTTGAAGCGCTGATCCAGCATCTTCAAGAAGATCACGAAGCTTTCCATCCTTTGCAACACAGAGATTGCCATGTTTATATATGCTATAGTGCCTTCTGAATTTTGTCAGAGTTATCCAACCTATGGCAGTGCATAGGCAGCCCGAATAGTCTGAAGCATAACAAGCCTAGCCCATCCATTGATTAGGTCCGGCCATGAATTGAGATGGCTGTTGGTTAAAAGTCAAAACTGGATTACCTGACCAGCCACATATAACATATTCATTAATGAGGCGACACAAAAAGTGTCATTTTTTAATTATCAACAATATTATAAGAACCTAACTAGGCCATGAACCAAATATCAACAATGTTATAACAGCTAAATTGGGTCATGAACTGATGGCTATTGGTCAAAGATCAAAAAATTTGGATCATTCAGTTCAATGTTGAGAGTCAACATGAAAAAAATAATTTTACATGAATGCAATTATATTAAAAGCTAGAACAAGAATGAATTTATTGTGATACAAAATTGGATGAACATGGGCATGTATTAAGGAGAATTTAGGAAAAAACTATTTAACAGGAAATCAAATCTAATCTGTTTGTTTTTAAGTTTCATTAATATCCTTTTGTTAATAAACATAAAATCCAATTGAGCTAGAAAAGTTCAAGGCTAAAATGGTCTGATCAGTTGTTCCAATTCATCTGGCATATTCACCAACCATACCAAGTATGAGAATTTGACAGGACAAGAAATCATTTGACTTTTCAAGTCGACAGAATTAGTTCTTAGAACTGATTATCATTTCAATTGGTTCGTTTTAGTTCAATATGCAGGTTAGCAGGTCACGGACTGATCGGATAATAATCTATATGACCCATCCACATAAACAGGCCATAAATGATTATTTTTATGATTGGTGTGTTCACATGGACCCAAGGGGAAGCAGTTCAAACTGTTTGTGACATAAACTCAACTAGTTCAAGCACAATACCAGATAACTCAAGTTGAGTCCATTTTAGACATTCCTATACCTACAGTTATCCCACTTATAATATGCTTTCTATTAGGCAAAAATGTATATTCAGGGAATAAATTTTTCAAGTTTCAAATAAGCAAACACGTTTACTTTTTGCCAGGGATTAAATTTTTCAGGTTTCGAAGGTTTTGCCAAAATAAAGCACAGAATCAAAAACGTTCCGATTTCATATTTAACAGATATACAGACCAAATGTGCATTGCTAGGAAGAAATTTTCCATTTAAATCAGTTAACCCAAGAAGGTTTCATGAATTTTACATACCGTCAGTTGATCAACCAGTTTACTGTTGTTGCCACCTTCGCCATGGAATTTAACCAGTTTTTCAAGTACTGGAATTACAAAAGACGGAAGTTCACCTATGAAATTCTTGGAGTCAACATTCCTGGTCTGAAAAATTATGAATTAGATACATCATATGATCCTATAAAAATCATAGAAAAGGTTTGTGAAATACAACATTGCCATATAAAAAAGAGTTAAACCTTAGCTCGACATGAAACAGAAATTTCATAGCTTAAAGTTCACTTCTTGCTCCCTGCTTGCATCAAGAAGCAACTCTCCACCTCTTGGGTGCAAATGCATTTGAATGAAAAAAATGTCACCTAGATTCACTTCTCAAACCAAAACTAGAAATATAAACTTGAAATAAAAAGATGTTATCCTGACATTTTAAACTCATCATAGTTTTACTTGATGGTGATATATTTCGCACATATCTAGCTTATCCAACCTTCTCCTAACCAACCCCCCACGCCACTCTCCATGTTCTTGCAACCTCTCAAAAATCCAGTGTTTCTAATGAAGCAATCAGCCCTAATATTGAAGGATATGTCCCACGATATGATCCAATATAAGCTGAGAGTTTAAAGAAGCATGAGTTAAAGCTATTGTATGGATCACTTATTCCTAAGAGAAGGGATGAATTATGCAAGCACTATTTTTCAAAATGTTTTTCCAAATATTACATTTAGCTTTGATGTGACTATGCTGATTTAAGCATCCAATTACAAGTAATAGTAAATGCAAAAAGTAAAGAACAAAAGATTTTTCAAGTTGCTTGACTCATGCTCAATTGAGCCTACATCCACCTACAAACCAACAAGCTTGAGTCTAACAATTTCTTTTTCACTCATTTGCTACAGGTAGAAGAGAAACCATTACAAGTATACCTTTTTGTGGTTTAAACATAACTTCAGTTTTTTTCATGGGCTAAAACTTAACTCTTGATTTTTCATAAGACTCAATTCTAACCTATTATTTGATTTTTTACAAGGCCAAAATCTAACATATTTTGATTTTTTTCAATGGCTAAAATCTAACATATTTTGATTTTTTTCAAAGCCTAAAATCTAAATTTTCTCACTTTCTAATTTTTTGCAAGCTCAAATGTAACTTAAATATTTCAAACTAACCTCACCACTTTGTCTTGGGCTCAAACATAGCCTCTCTCTTGAGCCTTTTTGGAGTTCAAACTCAACCCTTACAAAACAGCCTCACACAAGGCAACCCTTAAAAATATTACTCAAAATGCTTGATAGATAAAACTAGAACCAACACATAGAATAAAACCAATGTTAGCTGAGGTGAGCAAGAGCTTTTGTGTGGGGAGAGGATGTGTTATGAAAAGCAGTAAGTGAATGAACCTTCCCAAAAAATGCACCTCTTAAATCCTCCAAATGTGAAAGAAGTTTATGCAGTAGAAGGAAGTTAGCATTTTCTTTTTACTGACAAAGAATTAGTGAATGCAGCAACAATAGGAAGAAGATCACTTCAGGTTTTGCCATTGAAGAGTGCTTACACAGATTTGGTCAAAATACTTCTTAGCTCATTAACATAATTCTTTACATTAAGAGAGCATTTATAAATGTAAAATTGCTATTAGACTTCCCTCATCTCTCAATTAACATTGCTGAAAAGGCTCAAAGTTCATGTGGATGTTTGGTCAAAACGTGTAATAGTTGTCGAAGCCCGTTCACGCAGTATGGTAAACTTGATGTACCATACATTAATTAAAATATATCAAACGTTAGTTGAATAAGCAATTATCAATTCCATATTATCCATCTGGCTCACAAAGCACTACATTTGAACTCAATGTACCATAGGTGAAAAATGACATACCATACGCAAATCTAGAGTTAGCACTTTTCGATTCGTGTTTCATATACTATACATTCAACTAGATATACTATACGTAAGTCTCAATTAAAGCTCACTTACATGTGGCATACTTTATATTCCATGCAACATACCTCTAAAATATGAATAATGTGCCATACATTGGACTGATACATCGTATGTCTCATGCAAAATTTCAAATTTTCAAAATCTTCTTTAAGATAAATATAATAACATGGATTGCCTTTCAATTATATTTGAACAAACTATTTTTTAATATTAAAAGCAATGCTAAGATTAACTTAATCATTTTCATAAACATGAATAAATAGTTCATAAATACATACGTAACTTAAGGCTTGCCTGAACCATTTAGCAAAAGCATTTACAGGTTAAGGCTTTTGTATAATTCTTGCATCAACCTCATTTAAATGCATCAAAATTGATTAATTTAAGCAAGATGTAACTTTGATTAATATTAAGTTAAATCATGTATTTTCATTGATGTTAAACTAGGATTTTAAGGTAACAATTTACCCGTGCCTAAATACAATCTCATGGAATAACACAACTATGCATAAGTGCAAATGTAGAAGAGTACAGCACTTTATCAAACAAAGATAAGACAAGGTTTACAGCATTTTGAGCTTCGACAATTGTCTTGATCACCAACTTATACTTTATATCTTCCTTAGAGTTTCACATCATATGTTTCTCTTCCTTGAGCTAATTGTATCGTCACTTGAATGTTATGTTCAAGCTCTTTTTGACTCCATAAGATGTTGGTGATCACCTTCTACTTATCTTATTTTCAACGTGAAAAGGTAGACAATTAGATCATCAAAAATAATAGCTCAAATACTTTATTACCATCAAAATCAAACAAAATTTTGGGTTTATGGGATTCAAATTTTATAATTCAATTGTAGGTTGTCAACCATAAACAAAAGCATGAATATAGCTAAACAAAAAGGAATTGCATTTCTAAGCAGTTTTGTACAAAAGTGTGCTAAATACCTCATATAGGAACTCATAACCATAGTGTTGCACTCTTCTTTTAGAAAGGCTTTTCCAGGGTCTACTATCAACTGCAGAAAGAAGTTCCTACAAAAAACAGTTAAAACAACAACTTTAAAAGGTTGACTTGAGCGGTGTATTAGTATAGCACATGCTAAATGAATAAGGAACAAGTAAAATTCTCCTCAAAGAAATGAAGAAATTAAACCTGCTCTTCTTCAGAACTGATGAAGTCATGCAACAAGTAAATTCCTGGAATGGCTAGCTCAGATGAAAACAAAGATACAGGAAGAGAGTCATTGCTGTCAACCTAAAAAAAGGATTGATCAATCTAAGAACTTGTAATAGCAATAAAAAGTTACACAAAATGATTTCATGTGAAGATAAAAGCCACCAATAAGGCCAAAAAGTAACCCATGTGTACATTTAAATTGAAATTCCTTCACAAAAGCTCACTTTAACTTTGATGCAATAGCATTTGTGTATGATATCATGACCAAAACATGCATATCAATCATAGTTTCCAGCCTTTTTTGTTATAATTGTCTGACATGTTTACCATCATTGGATTTAAAGTTTTAAACTAAACTTAGTTTCTCAGACAATTAAATCAATATTGAAGTGCAGGGCAATAAAGATATACATGATCAAAGATAGGTTAAACATCATGCAATCATGGGCAATGTGAAAATCGTAATTGACATTGCAAAAGTTGCCCCATTTAATCCCAACTATAAATTGCAGCCTCAACATTTCCTCGTCTCACTAATCCAAAAGCATCCACAAGTGTCATGTGACACTTGAGGGAGTTCCAAGTCTCAAGATTCTCCTTTCCTACTTTCTCGTGTCAAAGTTTGCTCAGCAGCTATTTTTTCTGTGCAGCATTCACTTCATCCACTTTCACTCCTTAAGCTCAACATAATTCTTCAAGCACCACACAGTAATAAAGGAAAGCAAAGCATTCAAACCAGATGATCACAAAAGAATTGCCTGATTCTTGGAGTGCCATACAGATGCTGAGTGGCAGTTGAACAACGTTCAAAATCTTACGTATGTACTTCTTAAGCCAAAATTGATCAAGGGCACAAGTTCGTCTATCCTTGGTTCTGTCTCCTTCCTTGCAAACTCTTCTTTAGGTAAATTACAAACAATCATGCCATGTTTGCCTAAGGATAAACTTCACTTCAAATTAGTTCAAACGATTATAACTACCACCAACTATACTAAAAAGTGGTAAATGAAATAAACATTGACATTTTCATCTATAAATAGTCCACCAAGACTCAAATTTAGGGAACTACATATTAATGATTTTTGTTTTGATCAAAATTTCAGCTCCCTCCCTCCTCTCTCTCTCTCTCCCCCCCCCCCCCCCCCTCTCTCCCATCCTTTCCTTGCAAAGCACTTTAGCTTGACAAAGGAATTCTTTTCTTATTTTTTATTCCTTTTTTCTTGGCTGAATCCAACCAATGGACAAGTCAAGCCTTCTTTCCCTCAGGTAACTAATTCTCCCTACAATTAGCTTGTTTTCATCAAATAAGGCTCAGTCTTTCCTTAATCCATAATTTAAACCAAGACCAAAAATAATTTGTTGTTTTGAAACCAACATTACTGTGTTCTTATTTAAAAGTTTTTGTTCTTTTACAAATACAAAAAGAATAAATGTATGATTAATAATATATCGCTTTCAAAAGAATGCTTTACGTGATAAAACACCATACCAAAAATATGTCAACTCAACTCAAGCATTACCTCTACAAAGCACTTTGAATATTGAGTGATTGATGTTTTGAGAGAAATCTGGAGCACTAGGCCCTTTACTTTCCCAGTGTTTTTCTCAAGAGCAGATTCTTTCATCGATGCATGCTTTTATCCAACATTTGGTAGTGCTACTCGAAAGGAACTATGAACTTTTTAGCTGGTTTCAAGAACCAACATTACCAACTACTAGTAGTCTATTACATCTTTGTACAATTTGCGGCTCCTTTGCAAGGTGTTGTGACAATTGGCTCAGGTACTACATTAGTCAACTCCAACCTTTCTACTTACTAGTTCTTAGACTCTCCTACTCCACTTTCAGAGGCATAAAGGAAGTTGACCATTCCTCTCTTCCTATCAGTTACACAATATCAAAACCAATGACAGAAAACAGGGTAAATGAAATGTTAGGGTTTACCTTTTATGAAGACAAAGACATGAAAGATTTACATAAAAGAGTCATACATTATTATTAAAAAGATCTAAATAATACATTTGGAACACCTACCTAACAAAATCTAGTTGCATGCATGGTGGAATTGCCCCCTCCAACATTCACATAAATGAGAAGATAAAACAAAGGGTAGCAAGGAAGACAGGATTTCGCTATATTATTTCTCACATTGAATCTAAGATCTCTATCTATATCCATAAGACTTTTAGGATTGTATTCTCAAGGCATCAAAGACCATTTGATCATCATTCAAATTACTTCTTGGCTTGTCAAAATAAGCAAATCATAAACGTGAGTCTCTTGTATCATAACCTCTGGATTTGCCTCACATGCTAATATTAATGAAAATTTCATTTGCCTTCAATGTTGAGATTCAATGAGCATAATATCCATACAAAAGACAGGATGAATTATATAATTTGTTAATTTAAACAACTCAAACACAAGATATATAACAATGAAAACACTCCTTTTTCTTAATGACAATTGTAAAATTAATTTTAGAAAAAGTTGTTTTCAACTTGAAAACCTTTGTGGGAGTAGAATGATGAAAGGTAAACAAAATTTTTAGGTGGTTCAATCTATAAACTCACCCTCAATCAAAAGACTAAGTCAAAATACTAAATGTCTTTTGCAAAAATAGTTATGCCAAAATCTCATTCTAAACCAAAAGAACTCACAAGCACTAGGCCAAAAGACCATACACATTAATCCAAAATAACTTATAATCATTAAACCAAAAAATACTACATACAAGTCCAAAGGAGCTTATAATCACTATCGGGCCAAATAACCCAACACATCACCAGTCCAAAGGAGTCTACAACACAATAAAAAGGTTAACAAGATCAAATATAAAATCTCAATAATAAGACAATGAAACAAAGTACAAAACTCAAATACAAGATTCTATAACCTAAATACAATTAAACAAAAGACACACAATTTCAACTTAGCTTAATGTAATGTAATAAAAAAATGAGTAGAAATGATGAAGGAAGATGATCAACACCATAGCCTTACCTTTCTCCAAATCCTCCTTTATGTGAGGGATGATTTCCAAAAGTAGTTTTTTTCAAAGATATGCAAGTAATCATTAACCTATTCTCCTCAGTTTGGACCCAACTATATAAGCATTACATACCCTCCAATGACTCTAAACAATCCCCAATAGCTAAATCAACATTTTCTAAAGATCAATCAAACTAGTCGTTACTCAGTCCTGAACCAATCACATTATCCAATTTAAAGATCACACAAGTACAATGCTATCACTTCACTAAATGATAAATGATCGTAGTAATATGATGATATTATCATACATATATGAATAGTATAACTCTTCAAATCCAATTTTTCATATCTCAAGTTTTCATACGATCATACAATATAATAATAAAGGCTGTACATGTATGAAACCCTTCTCACTTAAAACAAGGATCGTACTTGTACAAAACCCTTCTCACTTATAACCCTCTCTATAAAACAAGGATAGTACTTGTACGATAATGGATTCGTAATTATATGAAACAAATCAGCTCACTCACTGTCTAAGTCATCAACTATCACTTTTTGTTAAAAGTTATCATACTTGATGAAAGTGGAATCCCACAGTACAATAAGGCACACTGGTTTTCATAATATCGCCTAGTCCAGACACCTTGTTTGATCATACTAAGAATTGATTATGCTAATATGATAGGGATATCGTACTATACAAAACATAATAATTTAATACCTCAACTTACACCTCTCGAGAAAACAGAATTGTATTTATATGCTAAGAATATAGAACATGTATGTACAACATATTCAACACAATTTCAACTCTCTGTCTGATCCCAAAGAAAACTAGTCATACTGGAGGATGAAATTATCATACAAGTATGATTAGTACAAATTTTGCATTCTTCACTTAATTAACATTCTTTTTAATTTCTATGGACAATACTAACTAATACAATCTATTGAGTTTACTCTATTCTAAGGCATAAATGCCATCTTGATGGATTTGGGTAATCAAGTTCAACTTTGGAATGCTCCAAAAGCATAAAATAAGATGAATAAAATAGGTAGAGCTATTAAGCAATTATTCATGATGAAATTCCCAATCAACAACAATACTTCTTCGTTATTCATATGCATCAAATATATGCACATGCAAGGTACAAGTGTATATATGCATATGCCACAAGCGCAAGATAATTAAGCAAATAGTTGCATATGTGCATACACACAAAGGGGTCAGCCTAACACCCACATCAATAACACAAATAAGGAATAAATAATCATCTACATCTCCTCGGTTGGCTAGGTGAGACGAGAAAATCAAATCCAAACCTTGAATCTTATAAGTCTTGGCTCTTAAATTAATTATTACACTCTTTCACAAACTCACATCCTTTCCCTTCCAAGAATTACGGAGAATACGACCTTGTATACTTCAATTCTAAATCATTAGATTGACGAAATGCCCAATTTATTCAGGTTGCTAACAGTCTCTAATAATTTTTGTTCTCAAATCCCACCTCATGATTATCCTATTACAATTGAGGGTTGTCATGGTTAATAATCAAATATCCACCTCAAAAGGGACAATTCACAATATCATGAAAGTAATAAAGTATTAAATTCAACAAAGAGTTTATTTTTGTTTACAAGAATAGCTAGGAAACATGAATAAAATCTGAACTGTTATGATATTGGAACGTTAAAAAGCAGAGATAATATCTCAGCATTAATAGAATGAAAATTAACACCTTTCCAAAGTATATATTTAGATAATTACTGATCATTGCTTTCCTGTTTTAGGTAATACATATCTTTTAAATATATGTATGTATGTATGTATGTATATATATACATACATACATATGTACTAGAAATTAATTGTTCCAAATATTTGATTCTTGTACAGTAGAAAGGAATAAGATAAAAGTTGCTTCTATAATATCTAGTAATATGGCATCAGTGCCGATAATCTTGACGGTGTAATCCCCTTGTTTCTGTCCAAACCAAGGTCTTTAGATAGCTAATTTTGACCAATCTTGCTCCACAACCAAGTCTCATAGGACACTGATTCTTTTGATCAATTCAGCAAATCAAGGATCAGCCTTATCTCCCTCGTTCGATGACAATTCCATTCAGCTAAATCAACAAAAATTGTGTGAGAATAATTTCTGTGAATGGTACCAGTCCCTATTCTTTGTCATCGAAGGCTGAAGCAAAATGAGCAAACTTAACTAGAACCATTCCCAAGCCAAAAATCATAGATGCAAACTTCAACACTTGGAAAGCTGAATAGTCAACCTTTATGGGTTGGCTCATCAATTCTATTAAGGAAAAGATTGAAACGGCTAACTCCCTTACAAAACAACAAAGAAGGTGTGGACAACAGTTCAAGAGATGTATTTAGATCTTCAAAATACTGCCCGATGCTTTGAGATCCAATCTGCTATTCACAATAGCATGACAAGGAGGTATGGCAATTACTTAACACTGCCATGTACTTTAAGAACTTTGATAGGAGAGATCTATTCTATGACACAAGCCAGGAGACTTCCAAGAAATAAGATAAAATACAACATGATTCTTAAGAAAGATGTTTGTAGTTTTGATAATGACCTTGATGAAGGTCATGTACCATTTCTGGGTATAAATGGTTCATAAATACTATTAGGCTTAGCACAACCTCTTTATAATTAATGATAATAAAAGATGTCATCTAAAATATCTTATGAGAAAATATCCAAGGTATTCAAGAAATATAGTAGACATTCTATGACGTTATGAACATCTAAAAAGGAACTTAAACCAACTCAAATTAACGATGAAAGCCAAACCTTTAGAGGTTGTTGTTGTTCTGAGTATTGTACATGCAAAATTCGTCCACCAAGGGCTTCACACCGACATCCATTCAGAGTTCTATAGGCTGCTTCAGCAGCACTAACCTCCAAAAAGCAAACAATAATACGTGAACCACTTTTGTCAGCAGCATGAACCCCTGCAACTTCACCAAAGGAGCTAAAGAAGGATTTGATAGCCTCAACTGATATGCCCACAGCCGGACCACAATTAGCCACATACAAGTTTGGAGTCATATGATAAGTTGAATCCCTATGACGAGTGAATCTTGGTTGGCTCAGGTCCATGACAGGACGATCTATTCAGTAAATAGACATGAAATAACAAAATTAGTTGTAAGATGCATCAACCACAGCGGGGCACTGAAATGAAACTTCACAGCTTTTTTTAAGGCAATCCAAGTCTCCTACCAAAAGGCAAACGGACAAAGTTATATACAATCAAATATATTCATAGCTACTAAAAGATGATTCAGATAACATAAAAGCATAACAAATTTCCTCTTAACATGGCAAGATAAGCAATAACATAGAAATAGAAATTAGAATCAGCTTGATTTTGGGAATGCAAATTGAGCTAAGGTAATAGCAAACAGGCCAGTAAGTTAACCCAACCTTATTTAGGCGCTCTGGCAAACTTTCCATACATTAACATAAATATAACCATGATAAAAAAAACAGAACTTCAACACTGTTTTCACTTACTAAGTGTACAGTGTTCAAGTGCATGGTTCTCACATTGAGGTCACAGTTCGTGCCTATGAAACAGTTCATATAAATTAAAATGGTTTCTAATTAATGGCTACGAAATAGTTTATATTAATGAAATGATACTTTTTAAAAAATTGCGTGATATTCATTAAAAATTTGTACTTAAGAAAAACACTAATTAAGCATTCAGGTAATTTTCACAAAAGAAATTGACATCTAAAATTAAATCAAATGGTAGCATGACATTATTATTATAGTTTATTTAGGTAAACAGTGAGTTCAAATTTGCAGGATTACTCTCACATTGGACAACATGGTATTGGAATCTTAAACACATGCACACTGTTACAAACATGATTTTTTTTTGTTAATGAAGTCTAAGAGTGTATTTGGCTCAACTTTAGAGACTTGTTTGATCCAACACCCTTAACAAGAGATATTAAACCATTTTTGCATGAAATCAAGTAGTTTATACTGTTTCTGACTTTCATGAGTTTACTCATGAAAATTGCACATTATAATTTGGGTTCACTCTCATAACTCCTAGGCACTTGATAGACTTAAAAGCTTTTGTTTTGTTTATTAATATTTGGCTGAATGGATGACATGTCAATTAGACACCCAAATGTAGAAGAAAAGTTTGTCTCCATATCTTCTAGTGATTATTGACATATCTAGTGGTACTCAAATGGTTATTTTGATGATTTGTGTTTGTGTGTGGATTATATGGATCAAACTTTCTTCTAAGAGATTGTTCAAATAAGAATATGTTTAGTTAAAAATTGGATTTTGAAAACCTGTTAGAAACATATGTAAAATTGAATATGCATCAATAAGTTTAAAATTTTATTTTAATAGATACCCATCTGATGGTATATTAGACCTAGAATAAAAACCTCATTTGATCTCAACTTAATACATCGTTGTTGTAGTGTGTCTAACACTTTTCTATATTTTAAGCTCATACTAATTAATATTGGCTTCAAATTATCCCCGTTAGGTTACATTACCCAAAATAAATATCAAATGTGATAAAAAAAATATCATAATAAAAACAATTTGCAATCTACCAGATAATCTCAAAATTGGTATAGGTTTGATATAGCTCTTGTTAGAAGACTATATAGGAAAAGCCTCCTTTCAAATTCTATCTACAGAACTTAGCAACCATTAGGAACATTACAAGGGATTTAAGATGTTTGATGTAGGTCGTAATTGTTACATCTTCCAATGCAACAAAGTTGTAGATGGAGGTATTATATGAAAGGGAGGCCCTTGGACAATTATAGGTTAGGTCTTTTGGTAGAATGCATGGTCCCCAGAGTTCAAGCAATCTCCAAGGCTATCGCAACTATATCATTATGTATACATCCACCCATGCTACCATTATATTGTTGGGACTTAACCATCCTAGCTTAGATTTAATCCATAGCCAACTTCCCTTTGTGAGTAAACCAATTTATAGCCCAAGAGAAGAGGGTCTCATATGCTAGATTGTATCAAATTTAATCTAAATACACCTTTGAAGTCCAAAACATGGCTAAATGGCATCCATGGAAATTTTTTTTCTAATAATTCGAGTATGAAGGGAAATTCGTCATTCATTTTGCTTGTGGCAAATTCAAACATCGTTGACAACTTAAATATTCCAACCAAGTTAGGCCCCCTAGCTAAAGGGGTGTCAAAAGTGAGGAAGGCAATGGGATTGAAAGCAATTGTTGAAAATATGCAAATAAGGCCTTTAAGACTTAATAAAACCTTAATGTTGTAACACATTGTTGCAAGCATGAAACCAAGCAGGAAGAGACCAATCCTACTAAGCAACACAACAAACCATCCTCCAATAAGGTGAGGCCATGCATTAGAAAATCAATATAGCTGGGGTAAAGAGAAAAGACAAAATTGGGAAGAAAATTATGCATTGCAAGCATGTTTTTCTAAGTACATTTCCTCTGCTAATCGTGAAACCTAGCTAAGAAAGACCAACAACTAGTGATATGGTGCAACTCTCTACATTCAGCCCATTGAGAGTTGGTGATGGAGTAAAGACTACAATTATTGGTAGTTATTGGAATGTTGATGTAGTGGCCACAAGCCATAGTTGAAGAAGTTGTTAAAGGCTCACTAAGAAAGGGAACTTCAAAACCTTCAACTTGTTGCATTACATTTTGTAAGAGCAAGTGCGAGTAATCTTATTCATTGAACACTATTGCATTATAATCTAGAAGACTCAATTGGCATTAATAGATCAAGTTATATTTTAGTACTATCAACAAATTAAGAAGCCCACATCGAACAACTCTCTACAAGATGTGGCAAGTAATCATTCATCATTTGCTAGCTTCCTTTCAAAAACTCAAGTTTCTTTTTTTCCACATGAAATGGATAAGCTATTAGGAAAGAAATAGGATTTTCTTGTTGTTCCTTCTTTTGGAAAATCTGATGGTATCATCACAATATGGCAAGTCATGTGCACGTATTCGATTTTCACAAGCAGAATACCATCGATCACATAAGACGAGCAAAGTTGGATGTTTTGTATTGTATAAGTAGATGTAGATAATGCAGATTATCACCTTTGTAAGAGGAACGAAAAGCCATCATATAGGACAACAAATCTCCATGGTGATACTACACATTTCTTGACATGTGATCCAAGCTAACAAAGTTAAGCTGTTGGGTTTCCTTGTCATAATGGAGGAAACACATAATGCATTCTTCTCCCTCAACAATAATTGAGAAGCATGGGTTGAGACTATCATTACCTCATTTAAGTGATAGTTTTGCGCTTCTTTGCTAAACATTTCATGCCTTGCAAGTAGAAAGAAACCATGGTAAGTGATAGGAGCAAACTGGCCCAACCAATGTCCTCTTATCAGTTTGTGTATTTTCATTTACAAGTTTTTGAAAAATTATTGGTTAACTAAATAAAGAGTCACCTTGCCCAATTATTGCATCAGAACAAGGCAAACTTGTACCATATATTGGCATAGAAGCTTGTTCACAAACTCATGCAATGAAGATCTACAATTAGCTTAATGGAAATCAAAGTTTATATGGAAAAAAGTCTACAATAAGATATGATGCAATTTCCTACATCTTCTGCTCCAATATTTTTGCTTTCTTAAGATGTGTTGCAAATGAATCATGGCTTATGTGACACCACAAAAGTTTGATTTACTACATAATATATTTTCAAAATAGATTGAGAACACTTCCAACTTAATACAGGTATACCCATTGTCATCATAATTATTCACATCGACTTAGAATTGTTGTCACACTTCCTTAGCGAGAACATGGAGAGAGGCAACCCTGCCAATTTGCATTTTAAATCAACCACAAACTAAAACTCTAGTGCATATCTTATGTCATTGGCTATATCATGCTACTTCCAAGTAGAGAGTCAACTAAGCTAAGTCATCCATTATATTCAATTAGAAAAAATGCTTACAAAAAACAAAAGAAAGATGTTAACCAACAAGCTTGAGCTTAAAGGTGAAGGACCTATCAACCATGGTAGCTTTCTATTGTTAACTTGGCATAAAGAAAAAAATTGCAAGGTTCAAGAAATTAAATTCATGAGATGGGATTAGAACACATGGGCATCCAATATGCTAGCCTTCTATTGTTAACTTCTATATTTTTTTTTGGTAAGCATTATATTTAATATATTTATTATATTTAAATTCATTATATGGAAATGCCATTTGTGGCTAGCACAGTTTGCCTTCCAAGACCCCAATCTTAACCTTTTATACATTGGGCTTGTTGAGCAAAACATTTTTTTAATATTTAATATATTTGTAGTTATTTTAGCGAATCACGCCTATAGTGAGCCAAGACAAACTCGAAATCTACTTGAAAATGGAATCGGCCCACCAATCAAGGTCACAACTACACTCAAATGTCTTCTACACAATTCAAATTCAAAATAACTTTAGAGCAATTTGTAACGTATTTTCAATTTTTTGTTAGTTTATCACCAATCAGAAATAAAGCTTTGCAAATCTGAAAAGAGTCAAGGGCATTTAAGTTATTTATTCTATTTTGGCCATCTATTGGGAAGGCACCATGAAAGCAAGGAAAGGGGAAAGGGGTTCTACCTTCAAAGCATGGTAGAACAAATAGTAGACCATGTTTCAAAAACAACATAGTTAGAAAGTCTAATTCATAACCTAAACCCAAATCTCATAAAACATTTATAAAACATTTGTAAGAATAAAAGGCAATCATATTTAAATAAAATAAAGCCCAAATTTAATGGATTCTAATCAGCTTAGTTAGAAAGATTTATATGATGCAAAGATTTAGAGATTAATTCCTACTTGCATCCTATTAGAGTAATGCTCTTAAGTCAATTTAAAATAAATAAAATTTATAAAACAATGTATTCTTTAAAACGATGTATTTTTTAAAATAATATATTTTTTAAAACAATACATTTCAAATTGAAATTATATTGCAATACAAAATGTTGAGTTGCTCATTCAAGTCGTAGGTTCCTGGTGTTATAAACAACTCTTGCTCCAAATAACAAACTATGATTTATGAAGTCTTGGACCATGAAACTTCGATTGACTGATTTAAGATAGTCAATCCCAATTGATTGGTTTGAAAGACATTTTCTTCTAAGTAAAAACCATACGAACCTTCTTTATTTAGCAAAGTTGATTCACTGATTAACAATTGCTTACATTGAAAGCCTATAAATTGGTGCACACACACACACACAACAACAACTAATACAACTCACAGCACAAACTCCCAATGAATTACACTTACTCTAATCATTATACCACCAACATAACTAAGAATCCTTACTGTCTATTTGTAAAGGGGGTGTAGGAGATGAAAGTTTTATGCTTCAAATTGTTACCATAAGAAAATAGCAATAAGACCCAACGGTGCAAAGGTCTGAAATTGGCACTTTGTTAGACCCATTGACAATAAAATGCTTATAAGTGTTACTTAGACATGAATAAAAAACCTCGTAATATAATAATTACATGTAAAATTTATTATCTTATCAGGTTTTTTATCCTTGTTCTTCTTGGTTGAATGTATCAGTAACAAGTTACAAAAAAAAAATCTGAGGATGCTAGTTTACATGCTTGTCTCCATGTCTAACCCTTGAAGTTTGATTCATACAAATTTACAATGTTATTATTGAAAATACTAACATTTATTGTTCACCAAATAAAAGGAAATGGACATGCAGCTAAAAGTTTTCTCAGCATCCAATAAAAAATGAAATGAAATGTTGAGATGTGAAATCAAATTAGAGCCTTCCGAAGTTTACATGAATGATGTTTGAAACTCTCAACATTTACTTCTTTCGTTCTTTTCCTGCTCTTGGATGCCGAAAGAAAGTATTAGCTAAATTTACAATGGCCATTACTTATTACTATGTTGGGTGAACAACAAATATTAGAATTTTCAATAATAACACAGTAAATTTGTATGAATCAACAGCAATCCAAAATCAAGTAATGATAACCATTAAACAATATAAACCCCGTACCCCCAGGATAGAAAACTCCACGGAAACAAACAGCAGTAAAGAACCAAATATCTGAACATTCACATAATAGGTAAGATGAATAAAGACAAAGGCTTTGAAGAGAACCACAAAACTATGAACGACTGCTCGATCTGTTTAGCCTCAGCAATCATTTGATCGAACTGTTGCTGTGTGGCTAGTCAAGTGGCAGTAGCGCCTCTTTCATTCACTCCAATCGGCCAAGGTCGCTTCAAGCTTTAGTGTCCGTTGAGGCAGAGAGATTTGGAGGAGAAGGATAGGCGCCAAGGTGGCTAACGATGTGGTTTTGGACAAGCGAGCGCCTGGATTGGCAAGCGGCCTCCGGAACGGACGAGATCTTGGTCTCGGAGCCTTCCATCAGCGCAAGCTTAGTTTGTTTTACATGTTTTTTTAATTATTATGTTTTATTTGGTTTAATGTAAACTTCTTACCTTTTTAAATATTGTCATCAATAACTTAATTATGATAAAATTATAATATAAATATAATTAACAAAAAAATTTCCAGAATTCTGATTTTTTTTGTTCTTTTTATTCAAGTAAAAGCTTTTCTATTTAATTTTTCGTTTTACTTTTACGACATGTTATACTTAATTTTGTCATCAAAGTCATTGATATCATGTCAAAAAAAATTTTAATGACAAATTAACTTTTAATTTTGAACCAAAACAGGTATGCATTGCATCATATTTCTCCTTTATTAAATCTGCATCTGAAGAATATTATTAGAATTCTTTATATACAATCTCCTAAAAAACAAAACAAGATAATGATCCTCAATATAAATCATCACATAAATGATTTGATTTTTCATGAATATAAGTAAATATATAAAATAAATAATATTTTAAAAAAATCAAATAATATTAATAGTAGTACACATTTAGGGCTTGGCAATATTACTACATAAAAAGTGTATAAAATATCATATTAAAATATAAAAAAAAGTCATCAGTAACACGTGAAAATATTCTATTGTCTAATGTATAGGCATTAGATGGATGCCCTTGTCATAAGTAGTTGTTTATGCCTTAGTATATTAAAAAAATCTTATAAAAAATATCAAATAATATTAAGGGTTAGCAATAATATTACATAGAAATGTGTGATATTATAATGTCAAGAAATAAAAAAAAGTCATCAATGATGCTTATATGAAAACATATTATTGTCTAATATAGGCATTCAATAGGTGCCTTTATCATTAAGTACTTCATTCCTTAACAATGACTTTGATGGCACATTCACTAGGTCCTCAAATGTTGTAGAAGACCCTACCTCTTCAACGTCTACATACTACATTGAAGGATCACCCTTATAATCAATTGACTCTCTTCAAAGCTTTGCCCATAAGAAGCACTCCACTTATCAGAGGTAGAGTAAGTGGGTTGTGGTTGTTACGGTGTGTCAACAAACTATGATTACATTGACAAAAAATGTAGCTATGCATGTAGCATGTTTGAAAGCTTAACGATTAGGTCATACTATTACAATTACAAGAAGGGTATGCTCCCCTAGGTCTAATAACCATAATCCTATGCATGAGTTTGAGAAGTTCATCTTTTGTCAAAAATGAATTAAAAAAATCAATTAAAAACATTAAATGGATAACACATCCAAAATCAATACTTTAAAAGATTATAAAATTCACGAATTCAAGTGCAATATAAGTGACATGATAGTACAATATTGATAGATTTGACTCTATAAAACCAAAAGCTAAGTGTGCCCCATTCTTATAGAATGATGTATAACTCTGTAATATCTCAATAACATTATCACAAGCATGTATCAAGACTTAAATAAGTTAACAATGTCACTCCTTACCTAAATAAACTTGATTAAATACTTGAAAATACCAAATTACTAGGTAAAATAAACTAAGTAGCAATATCTTCATAACATACCAAAAGCCAGGTAGATGTGATAAGAAATATTACAAAATCCAAATATCACACCAAATAATTAGAACAATAACTGGCCACACAGTCTCAAGCTACTAATACAATTCAATAGCTAAAAAAAATACTCAAATACATCATTTGCTAAATAAATACAACATAAGACTTCACATATAATAACTCTCTTGTAGAACTCATAAATTAAAATTCCTCTCAAACTTGAGATCCTAAGCTATCCTTTAGGAATCCCTAGTTCTATAAATATCTATAATTTGACTAATAATGTAAATAAGTAATAAGTATAATATACTCAACAAAAAATACTAATTACTAGTAAATAAAATGGTTAACAATATAATATGTGATGAGTAAATAGGGATAGAGTGATAAATAAAAATGCACATCTATAAAAGATATAAAAATCCTAAATCATAATATATATATGCATTTATACTAATGTATGTATATATAATAATCATATCATCTCTTTTTTTATACTTATTTATCTTTGTCATCTTTTCATCTTTCATATTTTTTATTAAGATCATGGTTTTTCATATGATGATTATCCCCACTTAACAAGATCATATATCATATTCTATCACCTTTTTATGATATCAATTATATTTCAAATCTTCATTAATAGCACCTAAACCACCAAACTCATCTCCCTCTTCACCACTAACCCATATTAAAGTATTACACAAAAAATATGTCTCTACTCTCTACTACTTAGCATGAAGTACTCACAAACAACAAAAATAAGGTCAAGTGTCAATTTTTATAATGAAAACATCATTTATATTACCTACTTTGAAGTACTCATAATGGTGGAGTCTTTACCTATCCTGACTCACAATTTAGGTTCTAAGGATAATAGGATGAACTCATCATATTAGATAATAATAAGATAAGGTCATAAAAAATATTATTATATTTTTTATATTTCTTATGATCTTATATATTAATAGATTTATTCATCTAATCATTCTCTCTTTTTTTATTTCATTCATTTCTTTCATATTTTATGTCTTAATATTTATAATTATATGTATGTATGTATGTATATCATGATAGTTTGCTATCACATAAGTTAGAATATATGCAAACAAATTATGTCATGTATTATACTTACATCACTTCTCACTTTTATATTTATATTCAAACAAAATTTAATAATTTAATATACATATATCACAATTATTTAATTTATCTATTTTATGGCTTTGAGATGTCTCTTTTATTATCTTTTCTTTCTTTTATGTATTTCTTTCATTTTTTACACAATGTTCATTATAATTTATTAATAACTACTTACATTATAATCACAAGTCATCATTGAATTTTTAACTTTTCTTAAGACTTTGTTTTCTTTCATCATTCCATGAAAATCATTGGTTTTTGATATCAAAAGTACTTGCAAACATAATTGCTAAGAGTATAAGTGTTTTTGAAATTCTATTAAAATACTAATCATTTTCTTCATAATGTACCATATATTCCTCTTATTATATTATACATTATACAAAAAAAATATAATATGCTTGCCTTAAGTACAATACATATTATCATTTTTGTTATATGCTGGCACAACTAAACAAGACCATTCTTCAACTATACACACCATTCCAATAAGCCTAACATATGATAAAATAACTCTAATATATGTTGTGTGCACCATATGCTAAGGATTGAATGCACCACACCATTAACTAACTTCAAGGTTTTATTTCATGCACTAGCCATGCAGTACATTTAAAAATAATGTAATGTATAATTTTCACAAAAAAAGTAGGTGCCAACAATTGCTCTTATTCCTTCACATGAGCATATGGTATGTTAATAAATAACATATCATCTATTTCTCTTAAGAAGGAGATCAGTCTTGAACTTCTACTTAGCATACCATCCATGCCTCTAAACATATGATATGTTCGACCTTTATGTATAATATGCAAAAGAAGGACAAGAGGATGCACTTCCCTAAATCTTGATTGATTTCTCCTTAATTCTCAAATCAAACCTTGTGTAGCTAGAACATGCCTTATAAACATAACAAAGAAGAAAAACTCTATACAAATCATAACTTCAATAATCCTTTTTAAGTGATTCAAGATCTAAGACCATCCTCAAGTGCTTTCTTTCTTGAGTTGAAGAACTCTTATTATAGTGCACTTGGCCTTCTCTCTTGCATACTGCATCTATCAGGATCCTCCCCTTCCAATTCTTGTCTTCCCTCTATCAAGCTCTCTCTCTCTCTCTCCCAACCTTTCTTTTGCACTTTATCTTTTTTCTTTTAGAATATTCATATAAAACCTAAATAACTTTCAAAAATTATAATAAGAACACCAATGAATTCCTCAAGATAAAAGCTTCTCAATTGTATGCTCTGATCTCAAATTTGGTTATAACAAATGACACCATGCCTAGATGAGTCAAAATTTATTAGTTCCTTTGACTTAATTTTGTACATAGTAATAACCAATGTTAAACACACAATTAACTAAGTATTTCACGATTAAATATTTGGGTCATCACAAATGACACATGTCCCAAAGTCATCAACACATCATGCGCTTGATGAACTTATCATAATGAGTACATCATTTGACATATTTCTTCTATTAGTTAAGGTCCATAAGCTATAATATCATATGTTAGTGGTGCTTGCATTATCACATAACATGCTATGAAAAATATCACTTGACTACAACTCAAGACAAGATGTTTGTTCCCTCATGCATAGAGAATTTAATATTTTGAACACATCTTGTAGAAAATACAAGATTTGACTTTATCACAATGTTCTAAAATCATTGCTATGAGATGAAGTTTTGTATAATAAGATATAACCAATGAAAATTGTGAACTACTTGAGGACAAAAGAAATGCAAATTAGATAATCAAATAAACATTTAAATGACAAGTGAATCCCACATGTGAAAAGTACCCATCAAGCTCTAACATTCTTACATGATCAAGATAAGTCACTTGAAGTATCCCATGAACATCCTAAAGCTACTCATGATTGAGGGCTAAATTGTTTGCTCTCCTTCCTTTGCCCTCCATCCTCATCCTTGCCTATGTAACATTTTCTCACAAGAAATGATAAAGCATATTTTTTTTCAAGTATTATAGATGACAAAAGACTAGATATTAAATATGCAAAATAATTAACTTGCAAAATACCTTATGTTTTATATATTTACTAGTAATATAACATTGAATTGTTTGCAATGTTGATTGGTCACTCCTCTTGACTCATCCATAGTCTTTCTAAAATGTTTACTATGAGTCTAATCAATCATTTTGGCATGCAACATGTGAAAAATAGAATGATCAATATCAATAGGATCAAATGTTTCACATCAAAGACAAAATGAAACTCACCACCATATGTCTCACAATAGTTTGTAATTGATTAGTAGCTAAAGTCAAAATAATAGTAATCCATGCAAAATGAAACTAATGAGATAACAAAAGTAAACAACGTAGATTATATATTAGAGTACCTTAATATATTACTCATATTTCTCCTTCCCATTGTATAAAACCTATATATCCATAAGAGTAAGTAATTACATCAAATTCTCTTTGATTTAATCTTATTGGATATGAAAAAGAACTTGTTTCTATTCAAGTCCTTAAAGTCTTTCTTTTATATTAGAAATATATATGTAGATATTTCAAACTCCTAAACATTGATGTTACCTCTTTAGGAATAACCTTATGGTGTAATAAAAGGTTGCATATACCATTGTTTGAATAATTATTCCACACCTTTTTTTTCAAATTACTATTAAAGCACTTAGACACATTTGTCTTATGTGAATCCATCATTAAAAAGAATTATACATTTGGCACTATCATGATCCTATAATTACTTTTTAGCTTTATAATAAGCAATGATGATTTCATGAATTTGCTAGTTAATGGTATTAACATCATTAGTCTTCTTTATTGATGCATCTTATCATACAACATTTTTTAGCATGAATTTCAAGTCTCCTTAATGTTTACTTGAAGTTTTCTCTCAAATGTTAGAGATAATATCTTTGTATAGCCTATTATAATACAAAGAAAACCCTAAGTAGCAATCTGATGAGTTTATCATGGAGTAAAAGATTAAGTTTTCATAAAATGTGATTGACTAAATGTCCAAGTTTTGTGAAAAACCATTCCTAGAAGCCCTTTACGTCAATTGTGGAAAATGCTAACAAAAATATGATATTGTTCTTGTCAATTTTGACGATCACTAGAAGTGTGTTGTGATATCTCCCTAATAGAAATATGTCATCAACACTAAGAATTGGCTCATAAGAATGTCATTCATGATAAATTGTTTGAAGCTTTAGAAGCATTCCTCAAATTTGCTTGCTTGGGCCTTTTAAATCGCATATATTGTTCCAAATAAGACATGAGTAATAGTCTCTTGACATTTGTATAGACGTTGATTTGAATCTTCCCATCCATAGAAGATGGCTTTGATGAGTTTTCTTTAAGCATCCTATGCCTTCATGTAAATAATAAATAAGTTGAATTATTCTTTGAAATGTACAATTATTTCTCTAGAATGCATGTGATGTCGAATGAAATTACTAAGAACCTTGCTTTGGCTCATAACTAATAGGAAAATATTTAGGCTTAAGTAATACATCTATAAAAGGGAATATCTAAGGTGTTATAAGTTTAGAATTAAAATATTCTAGGATCACTAGGTAAGTAAGGACTTCTCCAAAAATTATCTTGAATAATTTTTTCAACACAAAGGATCTCAACCTAATAAGGAGACACCAATGTAAGTTAAGCTTATAGTGAAAGTGACAAGATATAATTAAGTAGAGTTGTTAGATTGTAAATTGATTAACTTACACATTTATATACACAAGCCCAAGAAATGGGACACAAGTAATCGCTCTCAGAAAATCATGAAGTAAAATAATAGTTGAGTCAAGCACTTTCTTGGTAATTAATGTTTTTGTTGCTGTTAGATAATGGGTTAAACTTTTCCCTTTTGAGTCTCTCACTCACCTTCCCAATGAATCTTCAAATTTACACTATCAAATGATCACTCGCGACACTTCTTGTCACAAACAAGCTTAGCAAGGGCACTTCGTTACTTCACAAAAATATTCACCATTTACAACATGTTAGTAATCCTATTGATAAAGACCTCAAGGGATATCATGGTAATATGAAAGAACATTTAATACTAAGGGTTATATTTTAGAATTCTAAAGAATATTTTAAGAATTTTAAAAGTCATCATAAATTAAAAAAATTATACTTTAATGTTTGCCAAAAAAATTATTGAAAAGCTTTAAAATTAAATACAATAAGTAGATCTAAAATAGCTTGTGTTAATTTTCTCATTTCAAGAAATGGTGTGGCGAGCGATGTGATCGCGAAAACATAGGCAAAGATAGCATAGGTGATGTCTTAGTGTCTGATTCAAGGATCAACGAGGGTTCACGAGTTGGCACAGATTCACTGATCAACAAGGGTTCATGGGTTGGCAATATTTGTATGACATGGCAAGTGACATGGAGGCACAACAGAGCAACAATAGGCTAAGCAGGCAAAAAATAGCTACAAAATCTTAAATTAACTAAAAATTGACCAAATTTTATACTAATAAAATTACAAAACTATTGTTATGATTGCTTGAACTGGATTGTTTTAACCTAAAAATATTCAAAAAATTATAAAATAATCTTTAATTGACTCAAAATAAAGTATAGATATAAATAACTGGATGAACTAAATAGAATCTAAAATAAGTTGAAGATAAAAACAAAAAATATGTTATAATGAGAAACAAAAATCTATTATAATTGTTGCCCTTAAAAGTAACAATAATAGAGACTAATAAAAAAAAGACAATCTTAACATAGCTTTGAGTCCAAATAGAACTAATAAATTTTTAAGTGAAACATTTATATGATGTGTTAAACAATACTATGTTAGCATGTCTATTTGTGCCTTCATGATAAGGCTGATAAAATATGCAACAATGCTATATGACATTATTAATGGTCATCATGTAGCATTGGACTGCCATAAATATGTGGGCCACTCAATGTAGATATTATTTAAGCTAATGTGAATCACTTTAACATAGCATAATGAAGATGTCAATATTAAGGTCTATCAGTATCCTATGCATGTTTGCACAGAAATGTCAATTTTTGCTTATTCGACATAGATTTTTTTATTTAGACATTATAGCAATCAATAAATCATAATAGTTCTCACTTTTTTTTAAAATATAGTGACTTATAACATAATAACATAAACCTTTGTTTTATACCAATGACTTATTTATATTGAGATTTTGTTAATAACATGAAAATATTGGTAAGTAAAATTTGATGTTTGGAATATGGAATGATTTGAGACTACAATGTTCATTTTTGTATTCTTTGAAAGCCATATCAATTTGAATAAAAAATTAATTTTTGTAGTTCTTTGAAAGGCATGCCAGTTTGCAAAGTGACTCAAATTTTCAAAATAATTGTATATTTAGAAATACATTATTAAGATGAATCAAATAACACTTGGTTTATAATTTTTAAAATTAAATAATCTTTTAAGAATTTTTTAGAGGAAAGAGTAATTAAATAAATTAATTGTGTTGGCTTAAAGGTTAATGATAATTAAGTTAATCATGGAAGTTAAGAAATTGCTTAAACTTTCTTACCACCTAAAAAAAGGATAATTTCATAACCTAGAGTCGACTAAAGAAATAAGAAAAAATAAAGACGGAAATTTAGAGAACGGAAGAAGAGAGAGAGCTGAGTAATAAAAGGAAGGAGTAAATAAGCTAGGAAAGGCAAGAAGAGACAAAAAAAACTTAAAGAGAAGCTTAGGAATGCTTTTGAGTAGCTAGTAAAATGAATAAAATAAGAAAAGCAAGTTTTTTTAGAAGAATTCTCTCTAATTTTACATCTAGTTTAGTTTAGAGGTTAATAAATAAAAAAAATATAAAGGATTATGGTAAATAAAGATTTGAATATATATTATTTTCAAAACTTTACATTTCAATGAAATCAAAGGAATTATTCTATAACTAATGTGCAGGTAATGCTATTCATGTTGAGAGAAATCCATTATGATGATTGGTAATAAAGAATAAGTAGAAAAATGGGATATCACATACCAACTGACCCTTTGCATAAAAATATATTAAATAATTCTATTATTAGGGCTAAAATCATAAATAATAAATTTGGAGGATATTGTTGTCTTTCAAATGAGAATGACAATAAAGCCCATGTTTTCTTTATTTCATAACCAATCAAAACCATCCAAAAAATATATAAATAATAACCATATCCATCATTTAGATAATCAATTGTGAAATATATACATATATCTCATACAAAAACTCTAATAAAATACAATATAAGTATACATACAACTCATGACTTCTTATCATAATAAGCCTCTCATCTCATGTCTAACTCTTATCCCCTACTTGAAGCACATTTGTTGTCTAATCTATGATGTAAGTAACAAGTTTCTAAAAACTTAACACGTAAATTTCTCAATATAAATAATAAGATTGGTAAATACAAATAAAAATATCTAAAATTTGGTATGAAACATCTATATAGATAATATCAAAGAACAATAACAAATGATGATATTATAGATAGATAAATATATCAATTTCTTATTCTACTTTCATACATATATATAAATATCATTGTATTTTTATATTCATTTTCTTAGCATAATAATTTCATTCAATATTCATTCTTAAGTTATTTTTAATCATTTTCATATTAAGTTTTTTATTTTTTATATATGATACTATTTTAGTTTTATTGAATATCATATCTTATATAAATGTATAATGTCATATACTAACATCACATATCTCATCTTAGCATATCTTATTAGATAGTTATAGAGTTTATATAAGTTTAGTTGGTAATATATCTCTGTATAGTTTAGAAATCAAATTAATTAAGCCATAAACAAAGTGCTAGCAGCAAAACGAGGTCATATCATATCTTGATACAACCATAAATTGTGCTTGTTTAGCCATGCATAAAATGTTAATGATAACTCATATCGGATTCCATATCTTATTTACACAATTCCAAACCTTTGCTTGTCAAGCCTTGCATAATGTGCTAGTGATAACTCATAATGTGTGAAAGTTTTGGGATAATATCATAAAAAAAATATCATACACTCACTTGCATATATTATATTATGTCTCTAATATATATTATATCTCATATTATATTTCATACCATAGCATTATCAAAACCAATGTACACTATAAGCTCACATGGTCTAAATTGTCATATCATTTATTATTTCTTATTTTTCTTTTCTCTTTTCCTTTACTATTTATCATTCTTTCTTTATTATATTTTGATATTCTCATCATAAGTTAAGTGATATATATATTTTCATATATATTATAGTACACATACTTAGATATCATAATATATGATAACATTTATATTAATAGTTATAATAGTTTTGTTATGTTAAATCATATCAGAACATGTATAAATAAAATATAAAAATATCAGCTCATAGTAGTTATACCAATATATTATCTAGTGATAAACTAGTTATATCATTTTTATTAAATTTACTTACTTATTCCTGATTAAATTATCCCTTTGCTTATTTACCAATTACATTGTGTTCTTACATATTATTAACCATACTATAACTATTAATAAAATATTCTCTTTATATTCCATTCTAATTTTTCTCATATATTTTATTCATTTATTTTGCAAAATAAAGCTTCTAATTGGATTGTGAATCTTTTGATCAGATTATCGATCACTCCTTATTAGAACATCAAATCTAAAAGTCGAATCACCAGACAGGTTATCTTCAACCTCTAGCTCTCTATCATCGGACTAGCTATCAAGTTGTCCAACTAGTATGTTTTATGCCAATTAATGTACCATATGACTGGCCAAATAGATGATTAGACTCTTTAATGTTTCATCTGACACTTACACATGCTTCTAACACTTGATTAGATACATATTGGAATGTTGAATCCAATCGTATATCCAATAAAATTTTCCATTATTTCATTTTTTTTATTTCTTTTCAAATAAAAACATTCCAAAAATATTGTTCATATTAAAAAACAATTTAAAATCTTAATTATGTAAAAATCTTCTACTTTATTAAATGCATAAAAGAATTAAAATCCACACAATCCCAATTTCTATTTTATCAATCTTAAGCTTCTTATATTTCAATTTTCATGGTTTCCAGGCTGACCTTAATCCAAAAATAGTATAAGCATAATAATTGCTTTATTTTGTTGATTTTTTTCATTCTTTTACAATTGCTTAATAGCTTCTTGTGATTTTTTTGCAACCTTTAAAGCTTCTTTCCTAGCTTTTTTTTTTTAATTTTTGTGTAACACTTGGTTATTTGTAACATTTTTTCTTGAGTGAAACTACATCGACACACCAATCATAGTACCTGGCTTACCACTTTTTGCTCCTTAAGCATGCCATTCAAATTGAGAGTCACGATCTCCTAATCTAATCACCATGCTCATGGCATATCGCCTAAAATAAATCATGTCTCCATCTCAATTAATAATCCAATTGATTCAAAAATAGTTCACTTTAAGCTAAGTAAGCTACATGAAGTACATTAGAATATATATAGTATCACAGAAACTATCAATTTACATACAAACATGCCTATACAATCCATAATATGTAATAAATCTCTACATAATCCAAATGTATGTCACCCAAGGGCCAAGTCTACCACAAATAAAAAACCACAAAAACCTAAATCAAACATAGAATGTTTCATATAGTCAATGTTCAACAAAATAAATAACAATGCTAAATATAAATAAAACTACAACTATGACATCATATGATGCTAACTAAGTAACAATATGCTAAGGAACTATTTTTAATGCCCTCACTCTAACTATTGTATTAGCTATTAATTCCTTACACCTACATATGATATAAGGGATGAGCCAAGATTGATAAAAAATCCTCCAATCTTGCCAATAAAACATAAGTGAAGTAGTAAAATAGCACAACAAAATCATTGACATAACAAAAGAATCAATAAAGTATCACAAACCACTAAGATGATCTAATGCGTAAAATCATAACCATTAATTTTATCTCATACTCATCTAGGCTAACAAGTCTCTATGGAGTCATAATCAACTCAGAATTCATAATAGCCCACCAAAATTTGACACTCTCTTCAAGCCAATGAGATCCTCAATACAATTTTGACACTATCATCTCAACAAAAAACTTGACACTATTCTACAAGAAAGCCCAATCATCAACCATGTGGCACACTAACAATCACTCTAACACACCTACAATTTCTTGTGATGTTTAATAATGGCACTCAATCTAGAATCCTCCACACATGATCTATAACCAACACATCAAGGTTTACCAATCATAAAGACCACCACATTAGGCTAAAGGCCACCTAAAAAACATGTGATAATCCAAAACTCTATGCTTAAGCACACCCATGGTCCTCTCATGATTTCTTAAGAAATGAGGCATATAACCTTTATACTTGGTGAGAGTCCTATCATGTGGTGTATCCAACCTACCTAACTTTGGCTCAGGGGTGCATCACTTGTGCTCCACTACATCTTAGTCCATATGATCATCAAATAGACTTATGATATTAATTGATATGAGTTTATTTGCATTTATCTAGGGTTACTTAAAATAACCTTTATTTGTTATTTAAATGATCCTAAGGTTTCTTTAAAACTCTAATCCATTAAGTAAGCCATTTGGGATTTTCTTAAAATCATACTCTACTATTTAGTCTAACTAAGGGTTTCTATCAAACATTAATAAGAATTTCTTAAGAATTCTCTTCTATTTAGTATTTCATGTCTATATCTAGTTCTTATCTTATCTTAATCTAGGAGTCTCACTAGAATCGTGCAACCTCGCACAATTTTTAAATCCTTGGCTCGATGTTAATTTATTACCTAAGAGCTAAATTCAGGGTTACTCATGATCTCTCCCAAATACCATGCTAGTATAGAGTTTAAACACTAATCAAAAGAAACATTAGTCCACTGGATCAGTTGAACACCATTCCTAAGAAAAATTGAGCTAAGTCAATTACACCTTATTCCAAGGACTAACTGAGTATCTCACTAAGTCATAACCTTATCTCAAGTGTACTTAAGGCATCATTAAGTACTTAATGTGGTGCAACCCTAAATTTTATCTTAGAGTTTTTCTTAAATAAAGTTAAAGTCTTTGGGAATTATATATCCTTAATTAAAGCTATTTTTGTGCTTAATTCCTAAGTTACCATCAACCTCATTTAAGGTCTACCCAAGTCATGATTTATTTCTAATCCTAATTAAGGTTACATTGATACTCATCCTCATCCAAGGTTGACATTTCAAATTTTAGTTCTTTAACTTTTAAATCAAGGGCCTTTAAATTTTAAACCTAAAATATTCAATTTTTAAAACCTAAGTCAATTTAAATTTAGAATCATAAGTAATTCTAAATTCACCCTTAGGTTCATTCAATCAATCAAGTAGTTATTCAGACCTAGTCTAAACCAATTGATCCTATTAGTAGATCTAAAGTTTTTCTTAATTTTTTATACCTACTCAACAAAACTCCACTCTTTTTACTACTCTTAACTAAGACCTAAATCTCACAAAGCATTCTTCTAAAGCTAACCCAAAACCTCTCAAGACTCCTCAAAAGAAAACTTAAGATCTTTATTTGCCTAAAATCCATCAAAGGACATTTACATGGTCTCTCTTTGCATTCTAAGCTAATAACCAAGCTTACACTCATTCTCATGGTCTAACTTAAGGCATTCAGCCTCTCTTGGCAACAAACCCATAACTAAGTTTTAGCTTTTATGTAAAAATGTGCCATATGTTCTTAGTGATATTTCATAGTGCCACTTAAAAAAATTATCATTAAGTTTTGAGTTAGAATCATCATCATCATGTTCTTATGAAATTTTAGTTAAGCAGTGATTTTTCATGATAATTCTTAGGTTTCCAACTTAGCAAAATCATAAGATTTATAATAATATCTTGAAAAACATAAACTTAGTTTATGTTATCAATTTCATGCTTGATAATGGTTTGGCATATATCCACAATATTTCTTAGATATTTATTCTTTATCAAGATAGCAAATTTAAAATGTATCATGATAATTCAAATTTTTAAACATAAATATACATATAACATCTCATGATTTTCTACATATAAAAAAAAGCTATGTTTCAAAATTCATAGCATCAGCATTGAAGGAATCCTTCTAGCATGAACTCAATATTATAACAAAAAACATTCATTTTATCCTTTTCAATTTCCACATAAATGCATAATAGAAGTTAATCTCTTTTCAAGGTATTCTCACCTCAAGCCATTGATATTTTTAGAGTTACAACAATGAAAAATGAAGCAAAAGAATGATAAGAAATTAATGAAGAAAGAAGGATAAGAGAGTTTTACCAAAAGAAGATGGAATTTCCAAAGAATATAAGATTTCTTTTGCTTCATACATTATTTTTATCCGTTTATAGAGAGGTTTGGATATAATATTTTATTAAAAAATATATATTATTTTAATTTTATAATAAAAATAAGTTTTTTGATAAAAATATTAAATTTTATAAAAAAATATGCAATAATAGGCCTACTTGTCCACAAATGAGTTGTTGCATGCATGTAGATGATGGCATGCTAGTACTATTCAAGCATGTAAGTATTATTCCCACGTGTAAATGTGTTCTATAGAACACACATTGACTCTAGGTTTGGTAGGTTTACTTATCATTCTCAGATCATGTGCAAGTAGGTGGCATGGCACGTGCACATGCAAACGTGAGACAGTTTTGCATGGTCCTCAAGCATTATGTGCGTGCTAACACATCCACACACAAATTATTGCATCCTTATGTAATAACAATGCTTTTTGTCATTTGTCTCCTTCATTGATTTTTTTTTTCTCAATTTTGAATTTTTTTAATGCATTAATGAATCTATAATTGATCTTCTAATTAGTATCAATAAACTCGAATATAACTACAAATTTTATTAAAATTTGATGTCCATATAATTAATCATCATATAGAAAATCTAGTTTCATAAATTTGTTTAATTTTCCTTGCATAAACATATATTCTAATTCCTTCTAAAATTTTTAGGGATTTAAAGTACACATTTTACTTACCAAAACAATAAAATCACTAAAAATTCAAACATGGAAAACTCAATTTTGAAGAAGGAAAATAACATACGTTCTTAGTTAAAATTCATTTTTAGGCATATAAGTAATTTATTTCATTTTATTGCCCCAGCATGCTTATAACTTTATATGCAAAACAAGTGAATCTCCTACATTCTTAACTAAGGTTTGCACCGAAGACTGAGTTTCTCTTATTCTCAAACCAAGCTTGGAAATTCTCCATTTTCTTTCTTGCTCTTGGCATATCTTTTTTGGTTAGATCTCCCTAGTTAAGTCATGGCTAGAAGTTATGGAAATGTCTAGTCCTTGTGCATCTTAAACCTCATATAACTAACCAATCCTTCCTCTTGTTAGGCTAGTTAGGATAATTATATCTTAACCTTTTCTTAAGGATTTTATATTCTATATTCAATTTATTCTTTATTTTGTTCGACACTTGATTCTATCTTTAAGGCGCCTTGTGCATTCTTTAAGATATATCTTCCTTAGAATTATTCTAATTAAGCATTTAACTTTTAAAGCATCCATGCAAAGCTCTTTTATCATGTAAAAAAGATATCTATATGATAAAATCCAATTTCTTATATTTACCATTCATAATTCAAAATTTAAACAAGCTTTACATTCAAAATTCAAATACAATTAAATTTGAAAACATCATTCAAAATTTAAATGATGAACTAAGGAAAAGGTGCTAAATCAAGAGAGCATACCTTGGGTGTAACATTCTCCTCATCTTAATTTAGATATCAACATCAAAATCAAGAAAATAGTTCTCGTCACTTTCGATGAACCTCAACCTCCACCTTTCTAGTAGTTTCTGATTCCTTTTAGTTATTCTACAACACCTTTACCATGGGTAGGCCTTATTTCTCAACTATCTAGTGCTACTTTTTAGAAAATGGATTGGGTGTTTTTAATAGAAAATATCTAGTCATAGATAACAATCTTCATACTCCTCTTGAATAATATGAGGAGTTGGGGCATAATTCTTCAAATGAGATAATTGAAATGCATCATATATCCTAGTCAATGCCTCTAGCAACTATAGACAATATGTCACTAACCTAATCTTCTTTATGATTTGATATGGTCCCATATACTTAGACCTCAACTTAGAAGCTTTCTTAAACCAAAACAATCCTCTCATAGGATTGACTTTCAAAAATACCTAATCTCCAATCTTAAAGATTACTCATTTATGCTTGGTATCAAAGTACTGCTTCTATTAGTCTTACAAAAAACATAGTTTATCAAGCAACTTGTAGATCTCCTTGGTAGTCCCCTTAATAATTTAGGGTTGAAAGATTTGTCTGGACTCACTTTAGCCCAACATAAAGGAGAAGTATAAATTCTCATACTGTGTTATGCTAATATCTAACTGATAATTTTTAATATAAAAAAATTCTATCAGTGATAGCTATCTAAACAAGTTTAAGTAAGACTACACACCATTCCTCAACAAATCTTCAAAGGAATATGTAGTTCTCTTTGATTGACTATCTGTCTAAGAATGATAAGTTGTGTGTTGAACCAAAGAGTAGTTCTTAGTACTTGATATAGATGATTTCAAAATTGAACGATAACTTTAGCATCTCTATCCAAGATAATCACTTTAGGAATACCATGTAAATGAATTATCAACAACACATATAGCTTTGCTCATCTTCCTACTAAATGTATCTTCTTCATAGCTAGAAAATGAGTTGATTTATCCAATTGGTCCATGATAACTCAAATCATATCATAACATTGTATAGACCTTAGTAAGCTAGAAATAAAGTCCATGGTAACCTCATGTCATTTTTAATCTAGTATGGACAATTTTTAAAGTGGATATTTAAGCTTTTGATGCTCAACATTAGCTCTTTAACATGTCAAACACCCTTGAACATAGCTGACCACAACATTTTTTAAACCTCCATGCTAAAAGATGGGCTTGTGGTCCTTATAATTTTTTGCTTCCCTTGAATATATTGTTAACTTGATATCATAAGCTTCTTTCAATAAGTTATCTTTGAACTATCAGTGCTAAGGAATACAATACTTACCACAATTGATTAAAATGTTGTCCCTAACAATAAATTCATCAAACTTTTCTTATTATAATCTAGTAAGCACATCCTAAAGCCTAGAATCCTTCTAAAGTATTTTCAACTAACCTAATCAATTAGCCTAAGTACTAAGAAAACTAAGCTAGGCTACTAAAGCATGTATTATTAATTGAGCCTAAAGTAACTTATTTTCAAACAAAGCTTCTCTCTCTTTCTAATTTCATTATAAGCATAAATCTGAGAGTTGCATTTCTACTTAAGGCATCAACTACTACATTGGTCTTACCTTCATAATATTTAATATATAGATCATAATCTTTAATAAACTTTAACTAATGTCCCTAACTTAGATTAAGCTCTCTCTAAGAAAAGATACACTTAAGGATTTTGTGATCATAAAAAAGATTAATTTGACTCCATACAAATAATGATTCAAAGTCTTCAGTGCAAATATCATCGTACTGACTCTAAATCATGAATCAGATAGTTAAACTCATGCTCATGCAATTTATTGGAGGATAGGACACAACTTGGCCATTCTACATAAGAACTACTCCTAACCTAAAGTGTGATGCATCAGAATATACCTACTTAGGCTTGCTTTATTATGGAAAAGTTAAGATTGGAGTCAAACACAATAAGTTCAATTTAATAAAGCTTTTCTCACATCTATCAGACTAAGAAAAAGTATCCCTCTTTTTATCAACTAAAGGGTGTTGCAATCCTAGAAAAATTTTACACAAATTTATAATAATAGCCTATAATTCTCAAGAAGCTATCAACATTAGATGTTGTTGTTGGACTTCTTTATTCAACAATAGTTGACCTTGTTAGGATCAATAGATACTCTCTTAATAGTCATAATTGGCCCAAGGAAAGCTACCTGTTCAAACCAAAAAGAGAACTTAGAAAATGTTTCATGCAATTACTCAATCTTAAGTAATTCCAAAACTATTTGAAGGTGCCTGGCTTGCAAATGTAATAAATTGGTTTGAGAAGGTTGAAAGATTTGGTTTATTTGATGTATGAACACTTTAGGTGTATTAGATAACTTAAATAATAAGACTATAAACTCAAAAACTCTATATTATGTTCTTAATGCTATTTTAGGGATATTTTTTTCCTCAAATTTGAATTTATTGATAACTTGACTAAAGATTAATCTTAAAAAAGTTGAAGCACTTATAAGCAGATTATCAATTCATGGTAAGGGATATTGATTCTTAATTGAAACCTTATTCAACTCTCGATAATCCACACACATTTGCCAATTATCATATTTTTTTGACAAAAAGAATATGGTCTCCCTATGGAGAAGCACAATAGGCTTGAACAAGCCCTTTCTCACTAATGCCTACAATTAAATTTTTTAGCTCCTTCAATTCTGTTAAAGCCATATAATATGGTGCCTTAGCAATTGTAGTAGTTCTTGGCTACAAATCAATGAAGAACTCAGCCTCATGCTCTAGTAGCAATCATAATTAGTCATCCAGAAAGACATTAAGACAATTCGTCATAATGAGAGTGTCTTGTAAAGTCAAGAATTGAGTCTACAAATTAGTTACAATGGCTATCCATGATGAATAGCCTATATGGTCCAACTCTAATGCATAAATAGTTAAAATCATAAGTACTTATTAATTGATTCCAAAATAGATCACATTAATCATGTTTGGCCCCTTAATATGGACCTTCTTCTCCAAATAATCAGTCACCACATCATGTTGGTCATCTAGTCCATGCTTAATATAATATTGAACTTTGCAATAGATACTTATATGAGGTATACCTTAAAGCGCTGTCCGAGGATAACTAGATCACCTTGAACTCTAAATATGATAAATATCTCAACACTAGAAGATAGTTCACAATCAACAATGCCATATTTAGCCTTTGTTTCCATCAATTTTCTTCTAAATAATCTTAGAAATAAATGAATAGGAAGCACTAGTATCAAACAAAACCTTACATAAGTAATTATAAAATGAAATCATAGCAATAATGACATTCAAAACATCAATGTTCAGTTGTTGGGTGAGTACATAAACTCTTGGCTACCTTCTTGCCTATTTAGTACCCTAGATGACCTTATGTTCTATAAAATTTTTCTTAATATTCCCTTGATTCAAGCAATTATATCAAACATTTTGTTTAAACTTATGTGCTCTGTCATGTCCTCTACTACAGCATCGACACGTCGAGCCCTGATCTCTAGAGTGATCTTATGGCTGCTCACTAATGGGCTGAGATGTAATGAATGTAGTTTGATTGTCTCCATCAAACTTCTTATATTTTTTTGACATGAAATTTGTCATTCTTTTTCACTTTTTGAGTTGTCCAAACTCTATTTTTTTATTGACCTTCTAATGAGCCTCCATTTGATGCTCAACCTGCTCAATTGACTTGGTAACCTCCATCAAGTCATGAAATTATGTAAAGCAGGTAACAACCAAGTGTCTTTAAAAAGAAGTCTTAAGTCCATCTATAAAGAGCTCATAATGACACTCCTCTAAAATCACCAACTTTGAAGCATATCATGTGAGATAAGTGAACCTAGTAGAATAATCCATTACAAACATTTGTGTTTAACTTAAATGAGTTAGCTCTCTCTATACCTGAGCTTTGGTCATCTTTGACACATAACAATCTCAAAAGAGCTATCATGAATTGACTCCATCAAGTCATTACTACTCCATTAAGAGCCAAGGAAACCAATGCAACTATCTACTCAATAGGGTACCCAAAATGAATTAAATAGCTCTTAAGAATATTTTAACCAATCATCTACTATAGCTAGATCTATTATATCTAAAAATGCTAATAGTCTCAACCACATAAAATCCTCCAAGAATGGCCCCATTATAAGCACATGATGGACTTAGGGGTCTCACACTCTAGTTGGTTTGTCTAGCTCAAGCTCTCCTTTGACTTGATCTTTATCCATGGTGTCCCTTAAGGCAACCCTATAAGTTTAGACCCTCTGTGTCAAGATGTAAATATAATAATTAATTAATATGGCCAAGAACAAGAATACATATATCTGACTTACAAAATAATATATATCCTAATGTACTACACCTTAGTAAGACTATACCTCATTTGCCAAGGATTTTCCTTACTTTAACTTAGGCTACACTAACCTAGGTTACTTTAAACTATGCTTTGATACCAACCCTGTCACACCCAACTTTTTATTACATTTTTTTAAGGTGCAACTAAACCTATGCACTAATAAAAGTACTTGATTAACATCATTTCTCTTCCTCAGCTTGACATTCAAATGAAGAAACACTATCCCCCAAACTAATCAACATGCTTGTGACATGCCACCTAAAATGAACAGTGTCACTATCTTAGTTGGTCCCTTAATTGATTCAAAAACAAGTTTACCCTAGTCTAAGTAACTTACAAAAGTACACTAGCATGTACATGATACCAAACCATCCTACAACATACATAAAAACATATCCAAATAATCCAAAATATATAATAAATAACCACATGATCCTAAAGCCATCCAAAGACAGTCTACCACATAAAATAATTGTAAAAATCTAAATCCAACATAGAATTTATTATATTGTTCAATAACTAATAAAGTAATTGGAATTATAACTATAACATCATAAGATGTTGATTAAATAACAATCTATTAAGAATTAACTTTGTCCTCTTACTCTTATATCAATTACTAACTTTTTACACTTATATATGATGTAAAGGGGGTGAGCCAAGCTCAATAAGAAATCCTCAAATTTTATTAATAAGACATGCATGTGATAGTATAATTATAGAGTAAAATCATTGATAAAATAAAGAAATTAATAAAGTATCTAATAAGGTGATCACCTCAAAACTTATTGAATCTAGAATGGATAAAAAAATTAAAGGAGAAAAAATGAAAAAAAAAAGTCAATGATGTAGCACGAAGCAATAAAACCATGTGTGGAGACATGATGTAGGTGCATTGATCGACCATTGCACATAGAAATGTGGGTGCACTTGAGGAAGGGCATGACTCTAGTCGAGTGGCCATGCATGCTAGCACATGTGTTTGGGTAGAATAGGCTCATGTGCAACATAGATGTGCCAGTCAAATACTTACCACATATGTGTTTGACTTATGCATGATAAGTACACTTACTGCACTGTGATAGTCAACGCATGTATGGTAGGTAGTTCATGTGAAGGAACAATACCCACATACATGGAGAACCTCCTTTGTTCAATCGTACATATGATGAAGTTGGCCGTGTGCCTAAACATGTGCAAATTTTGTTAAATTTGAAAAATTTTAAATTTTTGATCAAAATCACATAGTTTTTATAATTAAATATTTTGTTCATACTTTTATATAAAGAGGTGTGGAGGATCTATGAAGTAAGTTAAAACTTTTAAGAATCAAAACTTTTGAAAGTAAGAGAGTTCTCTGAATCAAAACTTTGTTAATTTATAACCCTTTTAAAGAAAATTTCTTAAACAATTCAATCTTCTTGTGGCAAAACAAAACCTTCTTCTCCTTCTCTTTCTTCTTTTGCTCCTTACCATGCTTTCACTTTACTTTTGTTACTCTAAAAAAAAGGTCTAATGATAAAGGCTCATGGTGAGAAGATCTCATAGATAGATTAACCATCAACTCTATCTAATACCCCTCAGGGTCTTACAAGTCTTTATGAAATCATAATCAACTCATTGAGTTCATAATGATTCACCAATAATTTGATACTATCTCTAAGCCTAAGAGATCCTTAATGTAAGTTTGGTACTCCCATATTAACAAATAACTTGAAATTCTTCTACAATAAAGTCTAGTCTTGTGGGGCTACCTTATAGGCTATAAGAGACTTCATCAATCACATAATACTCTAACAAGCACTTTGGCTTGTCCATAGTATCTTGTAATGTCCTATAATGTCATTCAACCATCCCAAAATCCTCTACACATGATTTAGTAATCCACACATTAGAGCTCTACCAATCACATGAACCATCCTATAAGGCTTAAGTGCTTCAAATTATGCATGACAATCCACCATATATTGGAGCACACCTATGATCTTTTCATGATGTCTAAAGTAATGAGACACACAACTTTTATATCTAGTGGAGTCTTACTATATCTATATCTAACCCAATTAACTCTAGTTAGAGGTCTATTAATATAAGTCCATTATATTTTAATCCATGCAATCATCAAATAAAGTTTCTTATGACATGACTTTGTATTACTTTATTTACATTTATTCATAGTTACTTGAAACAATCCCAATATATCATCTAAATGATCCTAAGATTTCTAATCCATTAGCTAAGTCATTTAGGATTTCTTTAGAACCTTACTTTATTATTTGGGCCAACCTTGGGTTTCTACCAAACCCTAATCAACTTATTTGGAGTAATCCTCTTACATTTGTTTCCATGTCTATATCTAATTATTGCTCTTTCCTTAATATGGGAGTTTCACTAGAATCTTATAGCTTTTTTAAACTATCACTTAAGTATTCACTCAAATTGGCTCAAACCTTTAATGTCATATCCCTTTATTCTTTAACCTAGGCTTACTTGAGTTACACTGGTGACTTTCTCTTTTTCCTCACATACCAACTTTAGTCACTCTATCATTTTTAAAAACATGTTCTAAGCCACTTGAATCCCTTTGATAATTATTTAGAGTGTTAATCAATACTCTAAAAGCTTAATTCAAGGCTACTCATGATCTCTCCTAAATACTAAGGTAATATAAAGTTTAGCCACTATTTAATAGAATAACTTGCCCTTTTGTCAAGCCTAGCACCTTTTATAAGGCCAAAACCAAGTACTCTAAGACAATCCCAACTTATTCTAAGGTCTAACTTAGAGTTTCATTAAATCATAGTTATATATCATGTGTAAGATCTCACCAAGTGCTCAATGTCATTATCTAAACCTAAATTCTATCTTAAAAAAAATAGATTTCTTTTGAAATTGATCAAGTGAAATTAGAATAAGTTGTGTATCAAAATGTTGGTTTGTTGTATTAATTTTCAATAAAGTAGTATATTTTCTATAAAAGAAGATAACAAGATAAAGAAAACCACCAACTAATATAGATGGTTAGGGATAAATGGAAGTCTAATTTTACTCTTAACGAGTATGATATATTGAGATTTCTAAGAAGGTTGCATATGCCTATCCATTAGTAACTTAAATAGTTGTTATTATCCAAGGCTCATAACTTTAAGTACTCCATCCATTTAAGAGATAAGAAATGTATCCAAAATAAAAATAGAATTATTGGTGGTTTTGATTAAAACATGATGTGGCAAAGTGGGTGAAAAGTTATTTTGTATGCCAACAAGTCAAGAGTGAATAGTAAAATCATAATGGTTTGTTGTAATCCCTTGTCTATACCTAAGTGAAAGTGGAAATATATAGCTATGAATTTTATTGTTGAACAACCGAGGACCCCTAGATATGATATTGTTTGGATAGTAGTAGATAGATTAACTAATTCTTCCAACTTTCTCACTATTAAAACCACCTATTATGTAGAAACATTACTCAATTATATGTGTAGCAAATTGTAAGATTGTATAGTACTCCAAAGATAGTATTGTTTTATAGAGATTCCAAATTTACTTCTCAATTTTAAAAAAGGTTACATAAAAACTTTGGGCCTTAATTGAGAATCAATACTATATTTTACTCTCAAATAGATTGATAGATTAAAAAGACAATCAAAACCCTTAGAGTTTTGATGCAATTATGCGTTCTTGATTTTGGGGTGATTGGGAATGTCACCTACCCTTAAAAGAGTTTGCATTCAATAACAGCTTCCATGCCAGTATTAGAATGTCTCCTTATACAGCCTTGTGTGGAAGAAACTATTTATCCCCTATGTGATCATTTAAGGGTAGATAAAAATAGTTGATTAGTGTTAAGTTGTTGATGATGATATAGAAAAACAAAAACAATAAAAAATAGGATTCAAACTACTCAAGATTGCAAAAGAAATGCTTCGATGAAAAAAATATGGATGTCAAATTCTAATAATGATAACACATATTTCTCAAAGTGAGTCCTCTAAAAGAGGTTACTAAATTTGGTCAAGTTGGCAAATAAAATCTAAATATGTTGGGCCTTTCCAAATATTGGAAAAAATTGGATCTGTTACTTATAAACTAGATTTGCCTCTTCAGATGTTAATCGTGCATAATGTTTTTTATGTGTTATCATTTAAAAGATATGTACTCAATTCATCTCACAAAATTTAGTACGGTCCATAGGAAATTATAATCCATCCTAACATGTCTTATTAAGAGCATGTATTTAGAATCCTAAAAGAGCAAGAAAAGACATTCAAGACTAAGGTCATTCCCATGGTAAATGTACTTTTAGGAATAAAATAAATAAAAAAAAGAAGTGATCACAAATATGCCTTGAACAATACACAAAATTCTTTTAAATTTTAGAACAAAGTTTCTATAAGGTTGAGAGATTGTAATGGCCCACATAATTATCCATAAATATTCTTAAAACCTTCTGTATTAGATATGTGTATTGTAGGTTTGAAACCCAAAAATATTTTGACTAGTAGATGCTCTGAAATGCTAAAAATGATAGTGGCTAGATCTCAAATTTGAGCATACCATTATGAAGGTCTTATCGTGAGGAATCTATAGGTATGTGGTTTACATTTTTAAGAGAACATTTAAATTTTTGACAAATTTCTAAAGATAAAACTAATAAAATAAAGAAATTAATATATATTTAAATTTTCTTATATAATATGAGGATAAGATTCTCTCCCAATCTTGAGAAACATTTGTAGCATTTGGAAAATTTGTGGGAAAGTAGAAAGGAAGAGATAGGATAGACAAAAAAGGGAAGTGAAGGTGAATCTAAGCTAAACAATTGTGAATCTCTAAGGAGATTCTAAGAGATCAAGAAAAAAGGGAAGAACTTTAAGAAAGGAAAGGGGTTATAAACTTTAGCCTTTACAAATCATATAATAATGTAAGATCTCCTTTGAAACATTATGTATAAATTAGATTTTGATTGCTTCAAAAGCAAAAAATGGGATCTTATAATTTTGGGTAGAACTTTGGTGGTTAATGGCTATTGTAGCTTTTTACTGCACTGATCGTGTAAAGACAATCACTCAAGTCGTCTAGTGCTATCTATGTGAAGGGGTTGACAAAGGCTTTTAGCTTAAGCATGGAAAAGGTTATTGGGAGACCACTGTATAAGTACAAAAGGGTACCAATCTAGTGTAATATGGTTATGTAAGCTTACAATAGATCATTTGTCTAATCCTTCGTATGACAAAGTACCTATATGGACCATACATGACAAAAAAAGATTAAACATGTATGATTAGTCCATGTTATATTTAGCAAAAATCATCATAAATCAATTTCCTAATTAAAGAAAGCCTAGATTATATAATATAATATGGATTATTATATTATATGATGTGGTGACAAAAAAATGAAAAAATAATAGTTGTGAGGGTTAACTTGGAATAACTTCTGAAAGAGTTTTCTTATAAATTAAAAATAGAAATTAATTTGTTATTGATAAAAATAAATGTGAAATATGTAACAAATGAGGAGAATCAATAAAGAAAAAGATAATGAAAAAATCTTCTGAGTGTTAAACCATAAAAGACAAAAGTTATGAGAGGGGGTGAATTGTAGTAAATAAAAAACTGAAATCTTTTTATAGCAATCTCTTCAAATAAAATATAACTATAATTAAAGAAACTTGAAAATAAAATAGCAAAACAAAAATACAAAAATGTGAAGTAAGAGTAAAAAATAATAAGAATATATCAAGCCTTAAATAATTAAAAGAAAACATAAGTTTATAACTTAAAAAAATATTTAATTTAATTCATCAATTTGTGAACAAAATTAAGATTTTAATAACCTTTAGCAAAACCAACCTTTAAAGATAATCATATGCTAGATTCAACAAAAATCAAATTTAAGATTAAATTTTGTAAACCATCACATTAATTATAATTAAGTAAATATGGAAGAAAATAATAAGTGCTAGTAAAGAGGACACAAAGATTTTTATGTGCTTCGGCCTAACCAATGCCTATGTCTATCCCAAATAACTATCTTTTGCTAAATAGGTAGGGGTAAACCTTTAAAAAAATTGGTTCTTAAAGGAGACACCAAGCAGTAGCAGAAATAATTAAGCATTATAGGAATTAAGCTTCAAACAATTCACTTTTACACAATCCTATAGCACCAAATCCTCTTTCAAGTAATATAGCACAATATAATGTAAATTTACATTACCAAAATAATACAAGTATTGATGAATAGAAAATGAAATATAAATGAATTAATTTGTTGCAACAAGAATAGTAGTGAAATACACATCTTGCTTCTCAGCCTTTAGCTTTTTACTCAAAAATAAAAATCTTATAATTTGAATTATTAGTTCATTTTTTTAAATAAAAAGCATATTTATACTAAAAAAAAATAATCCCCAAGATTATTGAAACCTACTACATTTAAAAAGAATTTACAAAATAGTTAAGAAAAAGTCATTAAATGACTACTTTTCTAATCGTATTAATACGTTAAGCAGATTGTCTCATGGAGATAGGATTCGTATAAAGATCATCCTAGCAATTAGATAATAAGACTATTGTAGAAACACTTAAAATAGTGTATCATAAAGGTCCAAAATGCCTCTCTTAAGTTTTGGTTTTGATTATACTAATCTAAAAGTAGATGACAATAGTATAATAAATAATTTATACAAAATTTAAACTCTCAAAAAATGTCATACTCTATAATCGTAAACAACAAATGCTTATAAGATTTAAATTATACTTAGTTTAACCCGATTTGAATACAGATCACACATATACAACATAAATTATTGTATTTGCATTACAGTGACAAAAGGGTATGAAACTTGATATATTAATTCAATTTGAAATCATTCTTGTACATTTGACAAAAATTCTTAAACATTTATGACATTATTATTATAATTCAATAACAATAAATCTAAAAAATATACAAGCTAATGATTTTATCATTGATTATATTAGTTTGATGTACAAATCATCCTAGTACTTTGTGAAATTTCAAGATTAGTCGATGTTCTTATATAACAAATATATCAAACATGTACAATACTAAAGCAGCATACTTCAAATATGTACAAGTATGATGCATGGACTTTATACAGTTTAAAGACAAAAATGAAAGCAAATTGAGATGAACTATTAATATACAATGATTGTATGAGTATGTACTATAAGCATGAAAAATAACTTAAGTGTTATTGAAATTTACATATGTGATAGGAGAAGTTTATATTATACAACATATAGCACCCAAATAAAAACTTACATAAATAAGATTGTTGTTATATAAAGAAATAATTGTATACAACCAACCTTAACCAAACACAAGAACTAAGAGGCAAAAATGAACGTGCATATATGAACCAAGCTTCATCTGATATGAACCTAAGCTAAAGTCAAATTTTAGCAATTATGAAAAGAACCATCCAAGGTGAATGTATGACAAACATAATTTAATATTTTTAAAAGTTAATATGTAATATGTTAATGCATGATTTTGACTCATAACAATGTAAAATAATATTTACGCTTTTCTAAAACATGATGCATGATATAAATTGACGATCCTAAGTGACAAAAGCTTCAAGGATAAAATTTAAAAATGCTAACCAAATCACGAGTAGTATAGTTTAGCTCCTTGTGGTTTAGCCACTCCATAAATAACATTTTGAGTTTCATGATCCACAAGTTGAAGCACCAATAGCAATGCTTCTTCAATTTTCAAATCCATGCTCCAATTTTAAGTAGAACCTATCAGATACCCAAAAATGAATTTGCATAAATGTCAACTACACATTAATACTGCACTACTTTGTTTTGTGATCAACATTCTTGAGTGTACAATAATCTCTCTTATGATGATTACAAAAACAAAGATAAAGAGAAAAATAATATTAATAAATTTTTTTAAAAAGTAACAAATAATATATTAACTTAATGCATAATGAATAATATAGTAAATGATATAGATTTTAATGTAAGCTCATTGTGAATCTGTACTACCCCTAAAACAATGATTATTGTAATCCAATAGCCAATACCTTAGAACACAAAATTTGTCCCCTTTTTGAAATCACTCAAAGAGGATAATGACTCCTAAAATTAATCTAAGTTTATTGAAGGTAACAATTTAGAGAAAATACCAGCTAACTAAGTAGAAAATGATACAAAAGATAACATAATTTCTTTCTTCTAAACAAGTTCTCTAATGAAATGATATCTCAACTCAACATGCTTAGTTGTAGAATGCTAGATAAGGTCCCTTGAATGATAAATAATATGAGAATTATAGAATATTATAATTTGGGTTAATTCTAAACCATACTCTATTATTTGTTATTTAATCCAAAGCACCTTATCAACATAGCTACCTATGACAATGTATTTAGCCTTAGTTTTTGATAATATAACACAACAATGGTTCCTATTGTCCCATGAAATTAGAGAACCACTAATTAACTAGCACATATTAGAGGTACTCTTCTTATTAGTATGTTGTTAAAAAAATAAACATCTACATATGTTAATAAATCAAATCCAACCTCACATTTGAGATACCACAAACTTAAAGACTTAGTACTAATAAGATGCTTAAATATAACATTAAATGTTTGGAAGTGTGATTATTTTTAGTTATCCTAAAATCTTGGACACAATTCAACATTGAAAATAATTTCAAATCTGTTTGTTGAAAGGTATAGTAGAGATCTAATCATTCTTCTAAATAATTTTGTATTTATAGGCTTTCCAACTTCATCTCTCTTTTTTGAAAAATAGATATGTATTATTAAAATATGAAAATTACAACCTAGAATGGGCTTAGTACATATTACCATGTGCTTTGAAATAGCCCATCATATGAAAATGTTAACAAAATTGTAGGATGATGAATTGACAATAGGAGTAATATTCTTAGATGTTTGATTTGCAACATACATCTAATTGAATGACACATGTAAGATTATTTAATTATCACTTAACAAGCCTCTTTGGAAGGTTCGAAACATAGCTCCTAATTTAATGATCAAAAGAGTCCAAAGACTTTGGTCACAACATCATTTTAGTCTAAGTGCCCCAACTTTGTTATATGCAAATGTTTTTATCTAATTATCATAAAGACAGATCACCAAGACATGACAAGATGTGAGCAATACTTATCCTACTTCATATAAGAATAAAAAAACTTGTAGTGAAGTCTAATGATATGCTAATGTGAATAGTACTGCTATAATTCAATGATCTAGAGGTGATATTAGATCGTATTTGTCTATGTGATTAGTAGTCGAAATTTTCAATAGAGGGAAGAAGGAAATATGTCATCTAACATGATTTAGAAGATTGTTTTGTACATTTTTTTGTGGTGAAAAAACAACCCTCAATATTTAGCAACATATCATATTTGATCTAAAACAACTAAGCATCATACCCTATATGATGTACAACTAAAAGGCAAGTGAGCATAATCCATGCTTACTAAAGCCCTGTAATGTGATGGAATCTTATATCCATCTCATGTTTTTGTATTGCCTTATTGAATAAGAACTTTCGTAGTGATTTAACTACTTTGTTTCACTCTTTGTGAATGAATTTTTATTCCACCCTAATTGTTTTTATCTCTTGCTTGATTTTTTGAGTGCATTTTGTTAATTTCTGATGCATTTTTTGAAACTCATGAATCATTTTGAGCAATGTAATCTAATTTAATCACAACAATTGTAAGGTTAATCTCATGAATACTACTTGTCCTCTAATAATAGCAAACATAGTTTTCATTATTAAGTATTTACTAGTAGAGAAGGCAAAAGCTTCTACTATGTTACCTTTGTGATCTCAAATGATTTTACTATCTTTAGACACCTCATTCTTACTACTTCTATTGGCATTAAGCTTCAATTTGTCAATAGGTGGTGGGTGATATCCAAGTAACCAATTCACATGTTTTGAAATGCATGTAGTTGAATGAGGGGACAAAGGCCAACTATACCAAGAGCCTCTTAAGATACTTGTGTGAGAAAAACATTTGAATAGGTTATAATAGCTACTAATGATAGTTCTTATATTACTCTTCTCTAATTGGGTTATTTCCTCATATATTTTAAGATTCCTAGCTTTCTAAATGCTCTAACATATTAATAAAAGAAAAATAAGAACTTAATCTATTGCTAAATTCTAATTAAGCTTCTCCTACCAGTTATTACGTATGTCTTGTATGTTGCATTATTTTCCTTATTGAATTATCAATGCTTTAACAAAGAAAGATCAGACCTTTTTTTTGCAAATTCATAGAAAGACAAGGCAAGATTTAAAGAATGCTCACTAGGATAGTGAGGCAATTTAAAGATGAGCTAAAAATTTAACTATGATAGCTTTGAGAAGGAAAGTAGTTTATTTAGGATTCTTCATATTAGAATTGAGATCTTGATAGGGCATATAGAATTCCAAATCAAGTTTCTAGACTTCAAATTGAGGTACTTATTTCTAATAACATTCCAGGCAAAATATAACCTAAAAGACTCATCCATTATAAGAGTCTAGATAAGATAGCTAAAGTTGGTGCAAAAGTTTAAAGTATCTATCACCAAATTCATTATATCTCCTATACATTTTCATGTATCTAAGGTGTTACCCTTTGTACTACCTTTCATTTATTTACCTTTTATGAATTTAATCTAGAGTGATTTTCCATTTATAAGTTTCCAATTCAACTTTGAAGAGAAGGAAGTAATAATTTCTTTAAGTTTCTTGAGGCCTAAGACATTTTTCTCCATTCGAGCACAGGATTTTATCCCATGCAACTCAATCATGTTTTGTGCATTTTTGTTGTCCCCTATAAGAATCTGTTCATTATTTTCTATTCTTTATTAAAACTTTGCAATAGTGGATTAATTATCATGAGTGAAAATGTTAGAATTAAAGTTAGGATGTGTCTTATTAGGATTAATCTTCCACCTATTAATAGCAATTTCTTTTTCTATCCAATCCTTCTCATGAACAATTTGTCTATGATTTACTAAACATATATATTTTTATTCTTGCAAGTGTATAAAGGGCATTCCATATGTAACATTAGAAAAGAGATACACTACAAACCAATAACATTGCATATCTATTTAATTAAACCTGCCATCATTTTCTTACTAGTAAAAAAGTTTAATCTTGAGTAAATTTACTTGAAGACCTAAAGCACCTTGGAATTTCAACAAAACTTTATTATTATTAGAGATTGATCATTTTCCTTAATGAGTTCCTCTATTAAATTGATCATCTCCCATGATGAGTTTGATTCCATCATCCTAAATTTAGCTTTCTTAAAATTATATTTCTCTAAATTTAACCATATCATCAACCCTTCTAATTGATTGAAATATGTTTCAAAAGGTGGACTTATTCCATTATTTGAAATAGTCTTTTAGCCTCGTAAGTTCAAAATGTTAGTGCCAACATACCAAAGAGATGGGTGGCTAGTAACCAATTGCTTTCCAGCCACATTTCATAAATTTAATTATTTGGGACTAAAGGTAGGAGCCATGGAAATTTGAAGTATTAATGGTGAGTGATCAATGCTAAAGCTGCACAAGTAGTGTACAATAATTAGAGAGAAGTAGTCTATCCATTCTTGATTCAATAATAGTCTATTTAGCTTTTCTCATAATAACTGCCCTTTCCTTTTCCTAACACATTTAAAAGTTGTTCCATTATAAGGAAGTTCTCTTAAGAAAAATTGGTTTATACAATCATTAAATTCATTCATTGCTACCAGACCAAGATTATAAGAGCTCTTATACTCATCCGTTGAGGTAATAACGATGAAGTCTTTTCTAGCAAGTCGAGCATTTAAATTATGTCGTAATATGGGTTAATTTGTGCCAAAATGTACTTTTTTCTACACTTTCACATTTAGCACAAACAAATATACAACAAGCCCGCATTTGATTCCTTATTTTCTTAATTAGTAAATGGATTGACTAATTATCTTTACATAGTATTTGATATTGAATGTTTCCTTATCATAAGACCCAAACCTTGCTAAGTGAGTTACTTGTATAATGTTCAAAGCCCAAAATCTTAGAAATCATAGGTAGCTTACCAAAGTGTGACATTGGTTCAATAAGAGCAACTAAAGTAATATTGTTAGAAATAATTAAGTGCATAAGGCAAGAGATTGAACTCTTATTCATGGCCCATTTTATGTCCCAACTATGGGGGCTATCCATTAGTGATTATTTGGTCATTATTTTGCAAGGATCTTAAGCTTTTGGGTGACCTTTTTGAACTCCTTTGATGCTTCTACATTATCTTAGCCCTTCTTTTTTAATGCCTATTCTAAACTAGAATGGAATCATCCTATTCAAGCTGTATTGATCTAGAGTTTGTTGTAATTTCAAACAAGTCATTAAAATCTGTAAGTGATTGTAAGTCAAGATTCCATTGAGAGCTATCATTGGCTAGTTTTGAATTAGACTTAGAGCCTCCATGATTGTCATTCCTATGAACTTTTGAGATGATAGAATAGTTATCTAAAATCTTATTCAAAATTATTTTCTTATCGCTTTCAATTGAATGTGGCATCATTTTAGTGGCTATTTTATGTGTCATCTAAGTTAGCAAGAATACTTATAAAAAGTTTGTGAGTATACATTAGGGTAGAACAATGTGGTTGTCTTTCCTTGAGAATGCAATTTGTGCCCCTATGGGGTTTATTAGATTCTCTTATAAGAGTCAAATTATTAATGTTTTACATAACAAGCTTAGTTGAAGCTTTAGGAGTTTTAGTTGACACTTTTGCATCAAATGTTAAGTTTATGGTTACAGTGTCTACATTTAAAGGGTGCCAATTGCTAAAGCTAAGAAGTGTAAGGATACTTTGTTAAAAAAATTGATAAGTAAATGCTCAAAGGAGATACAAATCGAGCTAAAGAAGGCTTAATGTTTTGGTGAAATTCTAGATGCCACTTAAATATTCTCATTTGAAAATTCTCAACCTTCCACAAAGGGTGAAACCAACAACTCAAAGCTAAATCTCTTTAGTAACTCTAAAAAATACTTTGTTTAAGAAATAAAATTTTCATCACTAATTTGCTTGAACTAAAATCCAAAAAAACATTAATTCTCTCACAAAACTCATTTCAAAGTTGGTCTTTATTAGTTATGTACATCTCCTACACAGCTCTTCTTTGGCAACTCCAAAATGTAGATCATCAACATACACTTAGCCTACAAGTTAACCCCATCTATATTTTGAATAAGCAAGGTGTTGTTCAACTTGCTCTTATACACCAAGCTCTTGGAGCTTGTTTCAATCCATATAGAGCCTTCTCAAACTTATAAACATGATTCACATTATCATGTACTTCAAATCTCAGGAGTTATACTACATAAACTTTTTCATTTATGTAGTTAATTAAGAAAACACTTTTTGATATCTATTTCGTATGACTTAAATCCCTTGTAGCAAAAAAAAGTAAATAAATCTCTAATAGCTTCAAGTCTTATCACTACAACAAAAATCTCATTTTCATCTACTCATTCAATCTGATGGTATCATTTAATTACTAATTTAACCCTATTTTTAATACCTTCTTTATTCTCATTCATCTTGTTTTTTAACACCATTTTATGACAATGAAAATTTGATCATTTGGCCTAGACACAAGTTCTTATAACTAATTTCTCCCAAATTGATCTTGCTTTTCATTCATAATAAAAATCCATGACTCATCTCAAAAAACATTTTCAATAAAAGTGGGTTCAAATAATGATGTAATGGCAACATGATTGAATAAACATCTAGTCATAACTTTCTCCTTTACAACTCCAACAACAAGCCCACTATGATGATCCTTTGAAAATCTCCATTTCTTCACATTCTAATTCTCATATTCTCTTAAATCACTAACTTCCTTTTTATATAAATAATCATCTACAATACTAAGTTCTTCTAATTCTTCTAGCTGATCTAATTAACAGGTATTATAGATGAAGAAGACGATACAACTATCATCCAATTAAGTGAACGGAGGAGTGGTAATTGTCAGATCAGATTAAATGATAAAGGATATATATGTAATCACAATGAGATAAAGATCTGAAGGTCTGAATTTAAAAATCGAATGGATGGTAATGATGATCAAATTATTATTCACGTAGACAGAGAGACTATTAACCATTCGATCAGCCATTCTAGAAAAATAATTGAAGAAGGTTAATTGTTCACAAATATGAGCATGATCTAGACCATTTGATGGTAAAAACATGTAGAAATCTTAAGTTTGGCAATAGCTTTATAGTCCCACATTACAAAATAGTTTGTGAAGTGTTTTATGTTTATTAATTGTATAATATAAGTAACCTAGTGGGTTTGGCTACATTTAGCATTCTCTAGAAGTCATGACTCGGATCACCAGCACGCATCTACGAGTCTGACCTGACTTGATTTACTTAAACAGATTAATGAGTCTTCCCTAACTCGTTTCACCTAAGTCAGTTTAAAAATAAAGTCCTAGACTGATTGACCTAGAGATCACAATAATAACCTTGACTTGATCAATACTTGGGCTTGATCAATCTCATATTTGGTTGGGTTACTTACTTGTGGGTCCTCAAGGCTTGTGTCCCTCAATACTACATGCGATTTGATTCAAGCCTTTCGAGCTTAGCTGTTGAGTGTGGTGATGCTTAAGCAAAAAAAATATTATTTTTATAATAATAAAATTTTATATAAAAAATAATTAAATATTTATAAGATTTTCAAAAACTTAAATATCTTCAAATAAAATATAACTTGAACCAAATTCACATGTCCATGAAAGATGATAACCTATGTGCCATAATTGCAAAGAAATTGAAGCTTTACACACTAACTATAAAGATTTAAAAATAAGGTTCTTTGTGGATTAGCCACTCCATAAAGACCATTTTTTTACTTCAAAGTCAAGAGATTAAGCCACTAAATTATATTTATTATTTATGCTATAGTCTTTACTCTAACAAATCTAGATCACTAGAATACTCATTGAGATTTAACCAAAAAAATATTAAGCTCAATAAGGCATTAGTAAACACTTAGTCTTGATTTTATAATCAACACATCAAAGATATAATAATCTCTCCCTTGTAGATTATAAAACCAATGGTAAAAATATAACATTAATAAATAAATCAAATAATTTAATATTCAATATTATAGTATATCATATATGATAGTCTATACTTCTACTAAATTCTAACTTACTCTTCCCATGAATTCTAACACTTAGTTCTTCTACTTTTTATAATCATTTAAAGGACACTTAAGATTAATTTAAGTTTATTAAAGACTTTAAGAGTTAATGGCTTAGTAAAAATATTAGGTAATTAAGTAGATGAAAACACAAATAATAATAAAAATACTTTTTGTTGCACATGCTCTCTAATAAATTGATATCTTAGGTATATATGTTTTGTTCTTGAGTTTTGAATAGGGTCTTTAGCTAAACAAATTATTATTAAATTATCACAAAAAATTAGAATTTGTGTAAATTTTAAGCTTTAATAAAAAATTTGTTACTTAATTTATAAAACTTAAGTAATACAGTCACCTGTAGTAATGTACTCAATCTCTATTATTAATAATGTCATGCAATTTTGTTTTCCACTAGCCCAAGAAATAAGTAAAGCACCAATTAATTGACACATATCAGAGTACTCTTTTTTTGATCTTGTTACTCATAAAATTAGTATCTATGTAGGCTATCAAATCAAATCTATACTCACACTTAGGGTACCATAAGTATAGAGTCTTAGTTCTAATAAGATATTTAAAGATATGTTTGATTGCTTATAGTGTTATTCTTTAATACTAGCTTGAAACCTTGCACACATACCTAGTCTATATGTAATATTTACCCTTCTTATAGTAAGATACGACAATGATCAAATCATTCCTCTATATAATTATGTTTCAATAGATTTTTTAACTTCATTTTTATCTATGGTAGTGTCTATATTAACGGGAATCTTCCTATGCTTCATGTTCTCATAACTAAATTTTTTAAACAACTTCATCAAATACTTTGTTTAGAAAATAAATATTTCTTCACTTGTTAGTTTGACTTGAAGTCATAGGAAGAAGGTTAACTCTCCTATCATACTCATTTCAAACTCATTTTTCATTAAATTAGAAAACGTTATTCATATTTTTATTAGAAGCTCCAAAAATTATATCATCCACATAAACTTAACATATTAACTGACCTTTTGATGAATTTTGAATAAATAAAGTATTATCTATTTTGCCTCTATAAAATCATTTAATATAAGCAAAATCCATAATCTTTTCATACCAAGCTCTTTGGAGCTTGCTTTAAATCATAGAGTGGGTTCTTAAGTTTGTATATATGATCTATCTTTTCATGTATCTCAAATCTTGAGGGTTACTCCACATACACTTCTTAACTTATATATCTATTCAAAAATGTACTCTTAACATCCATTTGGTATAATTTAAACCTTTTATGACATGCATAAGCAAGTAAGATCCTTATTACTTACAGTCTAGCTATAAGTGCAAATGTCTCATCCACATCTACTTCTTCAATTTGACAATAACTTTTGGCTACTAATCTAGTTTTATTTTTTTATAACTTTTCCATTTTCATCTAATTGATTTTTGAACACCCATTTTGTACCATAATTATTTTATCATTTGGCCTAGGTATATAATCCTAAACTTGATTTCTTTCAAATTATATTAATTCTTCATTTATTGTAATAATCTAGGACTCATCTTCAAAAGTATTTTCTATAAAACTAGGTTTAATATTAGATACAAATGTTATATGATTAAAAGAGCCTCTAGTTCTAACGTTCTATTTTACATCTCTAATTATCAACTCACTAAGATGATCCTTAGAATATCTTAATTATTTTTCAATCTAATTTTCTTTTTTATTGATTCATTATCTTCAACTATATCTTCTAATCTTTTTTTCTAAGATTTAAATCATTCAATTCATTAAGATGATCATCTTGATGATGACTACTAGATACTTCAATAAGAGATTCATCAAATTTAACATAGATAATTTCTTTTATAACTAGTGATCTCTTATTGTATACTTTAAATGTTGTAGTAGTAGGTGAGTATCTTAAAAAAATTCTTTCATCAGACTTAACATTAAATTTATCTAAATCTTGTTTTCTATTATTTAAAACAAAATATTTGCTTCTAAGCATATGAACATGAGATACCTTGAGCTTCTTATTATAAAGTAACTCAAAAGGAGAATTATCTAATAAAACGTTACATGTTATTCTATTAAATATATATAATAGATAGTATTGACTACCTCCACCCAAAAATACTTGGGAACACCATTCTCATTAAGCATACATCTTGTGGCCATCTAGCAAAGTTCTATTCTTTCTAATACACTATTTTATTAAGTGGTTCTAGGTGAAAAAAATATGTTTCACTCTATTTTGACATAAAAAGCATAACATAACTCATTCTTAAATCCTCCTTCATTATCACTCTTAATTGAGACTAACTTAACTTTATGTACTTTTTTAATCATAGTAATCAATCTTACAAAGGTTTTAAATACTCCCATTTTATTTTTAACAAAAAGAATCTATATAAACCTAGTATAGTCTTCTACAACTACTAACCCATATTTTCTTCTATCAAAACTCTCTGAATGAATAGAACCAATAGGTCTAAATGAATAAGTCTTAATGGTTTCTTAGCTATAATGTTTTTAAGTGATTTAAAACTCTTTTTTCTTTATTTTCCTAATCAACAAGGGCCAAATAATTTATCATTTGACAAGCTAAGGCTTGGCAAATCTTTAACTAGATTAAACTTTGAAAGTTTTTCAAAAGAAGATTTTTTTAAGCAAAAAAATCTCCATGCTATAATATTGAATCATTATTATGTATTATAAGGCATTCTAAACCACTATCTTTAATCATATGTAAAAAATAAAACATATGTGTTATTTATTCCATTTCTAAAGATAAGTAAAACATTATTTTTACTAATAATATCTTTGTTTTTATCAAATAAAATATTAAAATTTGGATTATATAATTTACTAGTACTAAGAAGATTGTATCATAAGTCTTAAACAAGAAAGACCTTTCTTATAGAAGTGTGTGAGTTACCCATGATTCTAATTTTAATAATTTTTTTCTTGGAGTTGTCACTAAGAGTACCTTCATTATCATCATAAGACTTGAAGTAGATGAATAAAAAGTATTTTCAATCATGTCTCTTAAGAATCTATTATCCAACTACCACATATCTCCACCAGTCTTTAAAGGAAGGCATGCCTAAATAATAAATCAAGCATTAGTTTTTAAGACCCAAACTTTTTTGGATCCACATGTCTTAAATTAATTATTTATTGAACTATCATTTATAATTCATGCAAATTTAGGAGACTTATTATCAACAATATTTTAAAATTTATAATAAGTAGAAATGTGTTTAATTATTATGTAATAATTATAAATTATATTTGGAGTAAAAGAATATGTAATATTTTTAACACATCTAAATGAATTCTTACAAAGATCATGTAAGCTTTTTAAATCATTTAGCTCTTTAACAAAACATTTGTATTTCATAATAATAGAAGACTTTTTTTTATCTCTTTTAACCTTAATCTTATGCAAGTAATTAACATTCAACTTATTCAAATGTTCACATAAACCTAAATAGTTTTCATGCTCATCTTTTAATTTAAAATATTTAAAAGCCAATCTTTTATATTTTGTGCAAGCACTAATATATTGTTCTTCTTAATTAACAATAGAAGAAAATGATGAAAAGGAGGAAGAGAAATATACCTCATCTTTTGATGTTATAATTGGAATATAATCCTTAAACATAAGACAAATCAAACTTTTCTTCTTCTTTTCATCACTAGAGAAAGAACTATTTGAATCATCCAAAGATATTTTCATAATTTTCTTATTCTTTTAATTGTGAAACTTATCTACTCTCTCCTTATAATTGGGGCAATTTGTCCTTGCATGCCTAAGAAGTTTACAATTATAACAAATTATTTCTTCATGGAAGACCATCTTTATCTTTTTGTTTCTTATTATTACCAAAATATTTACTTACATTGTTTTGTTATATAATCTAGATAAATTTTTTATGATAAGAGCTACCTACCTTGAGATTAAAAAATCTGAGTCTATAGAGGAATCGACTATAAATGCTATTGCTTCTTTCTTCTTTTTCTTTCCATTTTCGATCACAAGTTCTTCATCCCTTCCTCTTGTAAGCTCAATTTCATTCGTCAAAACCTCATTCAATAACTCATCTAATGACAAATAAAATTTTTTTGGCTGCTTTTATTGCCTTCATTAATATATCATATTATTGAGGAAGAACTCATAGACTCCTCTTCACCTATTCACTAGTAAAAAACTCCTTATCAAGATTAAATAAAATATTAATAATATTTGTAAATTTGATAAATATAATCTTAACAGTCTCATCTATATCCATAAGAAATAATTCGAACTCATGAACGAGTGTGTTGATTTTAAACTCTTCAACTTGACAAGTACCTTCATAGCTAACTTCAAGTTTAGACCAAATATCATGTGTAGTTTTCAAGTTCTTGATTTGATTATATTCAGAGACACCTAAGCCATAACATAAAATATTCATAACATGAGATATGTTGTACTTTATATTTTCTTTAGTGGTGAGTTCACTTAAAGGTTTTCTTACTTTTTCTTAATCAACAATCTTAGTCAGAATCTTAAACATATTTTCAACAACATCCAAATTTCTAAATTAATGGATTCTAAAAATAAACACATACAATTTTTCTAATAAAGATAAAACTCACCTTTAAACAAAGGTGATCAATGTGACGAAGCTCCCTTGGATAAGATCACATTGTTCTCAACATAAGGGAGAGCCAGGATCTTGTTTTAAAAATTTTTTTCTTATGATAGAAACCTCACTCTGATATCACTTGTAAAATGTGTGAAGAAAACTGTACAAGAGGGGATGGTTGTGAACTATGTATTTAATAAATTTTTTTATTCCAAAAATTAAATGAAAATTTTTTGAGCTTAAAATATTTTTTATAAACATTATCAATAAAATAAAATTGCTTAGTAATAAATAAAATGTATGAAAGATTTGTAGGTGGTTCAACCAAAATTTATGTTTACATCCACCCCTGATCCCTAATCAGGCTTCTACTAACTACTCTCTTTTATCAAAACCAATAGGGATAAATCAAATACATACTAGTGTGCATACCAATGCACTAATGAGACACCAAAATTAGAAATATTCAAACTATACAAAAAAAAATTTAATACTTTGTGGTTTTTTCTTATAAAAATTCTTACATTTTTAATTCTTTAAACAAGAGTAACACTACTAATGAATGAAGTAGATGTTACTAAGAAAGAATTGATTATGAACAGAAGTATAATAAATAACGATTTAACAAAAATTTGTAGCTCCTATAATTGTAAAAAAATTCATTACTCATGGGTTGAACTTCACTTTGACTCGTATGAAATATTTTAAGTTTGATTTAATAGTTTAAATGTTTGGTAAATTAACCTTATTTAAAATTAAAATGAAAATTTTCAAAAATAACTCTCCTAATGACTAGAATTTACTTTTTAAAAAGCTAGTCATTACAAACAAAGAAGATGGTACAACTGTCATTTGATTAAGCAAACAAAGGAATATTAATCATCGAATTGGATTAAATGATAAAGACACTACACCTAATCACAGTGAGATAAGATATAGAGCATTGGATTTGAAAGTCGAATGGATGATAATGATGATCAGATTACTACTTACATAGGCAGAGAGACTCTCAGTTATTTGATTAATCATTCTAGATGAACAGTTGAAGAAGTTTAAATACTCACAAATGCAGGCATGATCTGGACCATTCGATCACAAAAATATACGATCAGTCGGTGCAAAAATCTTAAGTTTGGCAATAAAAATTATTTTGTCCCACATTATAAGTAGTTGAAGTGTTTTGTACTTATAATACATCCACTATGCATTATAATAACCTAATGGGGTTGGTTACCCACTGGTGTTCTCGAAAAGTCACGACCCAGATCGTCAGCACACATATATGGATCTGATCTCATCTGATTTACCTAAATTGATTAACTAGTTTTCCCTGACTCATTTTTCCTAAGTAGATTTAGAAGTAATTCTCTGAACCAATTGACCCAAAAACCACAATAGTAATCTTGACTCGATCGATACTCAGGCTTAACTCATCTTGAATTCAATCAAGGTTCTTGGTCAGTGGTCCCTAAGGCCCGTGTCCCCCGATGCTATGGCCACTTAACCTGAGCCTTTTGGGCTTAGCGGTTGAGGTGTGGTAATGCTTAAGCAAAAAATATATTTTTATAATACAAAATTTTTATATATAAAAAATATTTAAATATTTATAAGATTTTCATAAACTCAAATACCTTAAAATAAAATACAACTTGAGCCAAATTCACATATACATGAAAGATGATAGCATTGTATGCCATAATTACAAAACAATTAAAGGTTTAACATGATAATAAAAAAGATTTAAAAATGAGATTCTTTGTGGATTATTTACTCCATAAAGACCATTGTTTTTTGCTCCAAAATTAGTAGATTGAGCCATCAAATTTTATTTACTATTTATGCTACAATCATTGTTCTAACAAATCCAAAGTGCTAAAATAATTTTTGAGATTTAATTAAAATAATTCTAATCACAACAAGACATTAGTAAACACTTAACCTTAGTTTTATGATCATCACATCAAAGGGTACAATAGGTGTGATATCTTAAGCTTCTTATATAATAGCCCATATGAAGAAACTTTCAACAAGAGTCCAGTAAAAAATTTATTCAAGACAATAAATTGTGTTAACTACCTCTACCTAAAAATACTTAGCAACATTATATTTATTTAGAATACATTTTGCATCATCTATTAAGGATTGATTCTTGTTCTCAACTACACCATTCTATTGGGGATTCTAAGTGATGAAAAAGTATGCAATACTCCATGCTCTTTACAAAATTTAATAAATAAATCCTTTTTGAACTCTCATCAATTATCACTTCTAACTGAAACAAAGCTAAGATCAAGTTCCTTCTTAACTCAAGTGATCAAATTTATAAACTTTTCAAATACATCACTATTATTTCTTTTTAAAAGTACCCAAGTGAATCTTATAAGATCATCTATAATCACTAAACTAGATCTACTTTCGCTTAGATTCTATTACTAAATAGGCCAAATCAATCTAAGTGAAAAATCTTTAAAGATATATTAATTGAAACATCCTTAATGGGTTTAAAACTAGTATTTAATTTGTTTTATTAATTGGCACATAGGTGTTTAGTGTTCCAATGAATGCTCAATAGACCTCTAACTAATTCATACTTAATACATTTGTTAAAAAAAGTCCTACTTAAATGATGCATCCTTCTATGCATAAAACAAAATTATTATCATGTGATGAGACGCATTTCAAACAATTATTTCTAATGATATTCAAATTTAAAACATAAGTATTTCCTTTTCCTAATTACAATAATCAATGGAATAATATTTCTATCGATAATAGATTAATTTCTATTGAATATAATATCAAAATTTTAGTCACATAGATGATTGATGTTAAGTAAATTATACTTTTGATATAACACAAATAAGACCCTATTAATGGATGTTAGAGTGTTGCCTATAGTTCTAGTTCTAATAAATGTCTTCTTTGAATTATAACCCAAAATAACCTTTCCACTTTCATAACCCATTAAATGCATGAATAGTGATGCATCCTTAGTCACATGCCAAGAGCACTTACTACCCAAGTATCACACACCTTCCACAATCATTCTATGAAGGAATGCCCACAAAACAAGCTCACATGTTAGCTTTAGGGACATAGACCTTTTTGGTACCACTTCTCTTAAAATAAATAGTATTTAAGCAATCTTTTCTAATCCACATAAACTTAGTATACTGGTATTCATAGAAGTTTGATGTTGTAAAATGAAGTAATATGGCCAGTCATCATACAATAATTACAAATAGGCTTATGAAAAGCCATGACAACAAGATCTTTTACGCATCTATTTTATGAAGAGCATTCTTACAATGAGCATCATTATTTTTCAAAATAATTAGCTCAATAGATGTCATAGAACTTTTAGAATTTAATGTAGCTATTTCAACATTCTTGACTTCAATGTCTTATGTAATGCATCATTCATTTTATCTAAATCTTCAATCATGGTCAAGTAATTTTTATTTTCTTCCATCATTTCAAGATACTTGATAGAAAATTTTTATGCTTATGCACATGCCAATATATTGATTTACATAATTGTTAATAATAAAAGACAAAAAGGAAGTAGAGCAAATCTCAAATTCTAAAGAAGCAACACTATTCTCATCCTTTGTCATCAAATGAATAAATCATTAGTTGTTTTCCTCACCATTGAAAGTTGTACTATCTAAATCAACCCAAGAAACTTTCACAACTTTCTTCTTCTTCATGTAATTTACCTATCCTTTCTTATAAAGAGGATAGTTCATTTTATTGTGGCCAAGCATTTGCATTCATGGTGCATAGTCCCTTTAGATGATACCACTTTTCCATTATATTTTCTATCATGGCCAAATCTTTTGCCTCCTTTTATTTTATTATAATGCCTTTATAGTCGTTTAGAAATTAGTGCTACATCACTTGAGATTCATGTATTATAACCTAAAGTTTAGGCAATAATAAGAGTAATTCATTCTCAACCATGGCCTCAAGCTCCTCATCTTTTCTTGTAACAAGCTCTAGTTAATTGGTCAAGAGTTCATCTAGCAACTCATCTAAGGACATAACAAAAATGTCCTTTATCACCTTTAGTGTAGTTACCAATTAGTCATACTATTACGGGAGAACCCATAGAATCTTTCTTACTAGATCAGAGAACTCCCTTCCAAGACTAGATAGATCATCAATTATGTTTGTAAACCTTATAAACATGATCTTGATATTGACATCAATATCCATAAAAAAGTTCATACTCATGGATTAGTATATTTATTTTGGTCTCCTTAACTTGTGAAGTACCTTTAGAAGTTACTTCAAGTTTTGACCATATCTTATGAGAAATTTTTAAACTTAAAATTTGATTGCACTCAAAAGCACTCGATGCACAACATAAAATGTTCATAGTTGAGGAATTTAGTTGTGCCTTATGCTTTTCCTCAAGTGCAAGTTTGGTGACCAATTATCTTACAATCATGTCATTTATAACCTTAGTAGGAAAGCTAAAAGGACATTCAACAATATTGTAAACTTCTAAATCAATAGATTCCAAAAGCAAGCACATTTAATTTTTCTAGAATAGACAATCACCATTAAAAAGGAGGTTTATGAAAAGAAGTTTCTAACTCAAAACATCATTGTCTTGAATAGATGACTAAGCCTTATGATCTTATTTTAGAAATTTCTTTTAATTGACAGAACCTTTCTCTAATATCACTCGATATAAATATGAAGAAAAAAGCTACAAGAGAGGGAGAATTGTTGTATTTAAAAATATAATTTTTTATAATAACATCTTCAAATAAAAGATTATTTCTAATAAAGACAACTTTAAAATAAAATAACAAATCAAAAGTATAAAAATATCAAGCAAGAATCATAAATTTTGAGAACTATATCAAGTTGTGAATAGCAAAAAGTAAACTTAAGTAAAAAACTTAAAAATCTTTGATTTAATTCAATAAGTTTTTAACAAAATTAAGGCTTTGACAATCTTTAACACAACAATACTTAAATATAATGAAAAGCTTAATTCAATGAAAAATAGATTAAAGATTATTCTTTGTAAACCACAACAACAATCTAAATTAAACAAATCCAGAAGAAACTTGAAAATAAAAGTCAATATAAGACTCAAAGTGAGTCAATTTGACCATGCTTCATTAACAAAGCCACTGTCTTTGTCATAGTAGAAAAAGGAAAACCTTTACAAAGATTAGTGCATAGAGGAGACAATAAACAGTAACAAAAATACATAAGTATTTTAGGATTTAAACTTCTAACAATTCAACTTTACACAACCCTAATAGTTTAAATCCTTTTTTAAGTACCATAACAAAGTCTAATACAATTTTAAATTACAAAAAGAAAATACATATTAATAAACATAAAAAATGTAAATTGATTCCTTTGTTGCTACAAGAATAATAGTGAAAAACAAATATTACTTCTTAGTCTTTAACTTTTTCCTTAGAAATATGGATCTTACAATTTGAATACTAAAAATTAAACACTTCTTATAATAAACACAATCCAAGGATCAATTTCGGAGCCTACAATGGTTAAAAAGAATTTCTAAAATAATTAGAAAATATTCACTAGCTAATTATCTTTCTGATCATATTAATGTTAAGCAGATCATCTCATGGTGACAAGGTTCATACAGAGACTGGCCTAGTTATTATAAAATATGATTATCATTGAAAGGATTAAATCAACATATTGTAAAAGTACGAGATGCCTGTCGTACTATATGACACAAAAATAGAAAGCAATGCTTTAAGCTTTGATATTGATCGTACTAATCTAAAGGTAGATCGCCACATAAGTAGTAGTATGAGTGAGATAGCATTGCATGATACTTAAGCCAAGCTCTTGAGAAAATGTTATAAGTTGTGATTATAAACTAAAATTCGTATAAGATTCAAATTTTATTTAATTTAATATGACTACAATGTGGATTGTACTTATATGATATACACTATCATATTTATATGATAGTGACAAAAGTGTACAAAACATGAAGTATTATTTCAATTTAAAATCATGCTCATACATCTACAAAAATGCTTAACAATTGAATGTACTAACATGAAATTACCATCGTAATAGAATGATAATAAAAAATTTGAAAAATATATAACCTAATGGTTTTAAAAATGATTACACTAGTGTGAAGCGTAGATTATCCTAGTACTTGGTGAAATTTCAAAAATTAATTCGCATACGAATATGATAAATATATCATACATATACAATAATAAAGCATGATAATTCAAGCATGTACGAGTATGATGCATGAACTTCATATTATATAATAACCAAAAAGGAAACAAATAAAGATGTATTATTATGATATAATGATTATATTAGTATGCATTATAAGAACAAAAAATAACTTATGTGTTATAGTAAACATATAATGTTTGAATAAAAACTTAAAGAAGTTTATCATTATACCAAAGAAATAATTATATGTAACCAACCATAACTAAAACCCAAGAATTGAGAGGTAAAAATGAATGTATATATACAAAGCTTGCTTTATAGTAAACAAACCAAAGGTAGACTCATTTCTAAACAATTATGAAAAGAGTGGTACAAGAGCAATTTATTATACGATAAACATAAAGTTTTTAAAAAATTGTTTTTAATTTGTTAATGCATGATTTGACTCATAAAAATGTATAATGTTTTTTATTTTCTAAAAATGATGCATGAAATATATTAATGATCATAAGTGCTACAACCTTAACCGATAAAAGATGAAATAAAGTGTTGGCATTAAGGGAAGAGATTAGTGATGATAAGGTACTTTATTTCTTAGTTCATAGACACTAAAATTGGGGCCCCATAATGTGTTGCATTAAAGCTTTTATGATAAGATATAATATAGGATCCCTAAAAGTAAGGATAGAAATTATTGAATGAGTTTGGCTCAACAAAAAGAATGAATATGTGAAAAAGAAAAAGTAAAGTGAGAAATCAGAAATGATTTTAAATATGAAAAAAGAGAAGTAATATATATTATGAGTAATACTTGATATTAGTACTATATGAAGTGTATCTATATAAACTAAATACATATGGCCATTGAAGCATTAATATTACACTTGTCTTTACAAATTGTTATCATTATTATATTTATTCATCCATCTTATTTCCCAACTATTCTTTTACTCTTTTATATTACTTATGATATGTAACTAGTAGTTTGTCTATTATGCATATCATATTTATCATTTGCTTATATACAGATCGAAGTGGACACACATAGTATTGGGAGGTCTTTAGATTATAGTTTAGAACTTTGAAGCGAGAGTATGTTAAACTTGTGTGTGTAAATATTATGGTCTTTAAGTACATGAGAATATCTTGTATATTATTTTTAGATGTTATATCACTTTTTTTTTGCTTTTATATTATGATAGCTATTTATTATGTGATTTCTTTTTTGTTAATTATGTTAAGCTTGATGTTTTGAAATTGATATGGTGTTTTCATCACCTTTGTTGATTTTGGTTAACTCATGTCCTTAGTTTATGTTTCTTCTTATGATTTACCTATTAAATTTTTTTAATGGATGTATTTTATCTAGTTATGTTGGTTTTTATTAGGTGCAACAAGATAACTTCTCTTTTAGTTTCCAAAATAACTTAGTAGCCCGTCCACATTTGATGATTACAAATGCAATAATTTAAAAATAATTGTAGTAATTCATGTATAAAAGATATATATAGTAAGATAATACGACGTGTCTTATAAATCGAATCCAATTATAATTAAAACTTATAAAAAAATTTTGCAATTTTTTAACCAATTTTTAAAAAAAGCTTTCACCACATCAAGTACAAATAAAAAAATTAGCATACACAAATTTAGTTTTCCAAGATAAGGGCCTCTTACTAAGAATCTCACATTCATCACCCAACTACACTATGGACATGGATCGCCTATCCTTGTACCATTTATGGTGGCCACATCTTAGAATTGTTTCTTGTTTACTAGAACTTCCTAAACTCAACTACTTTTTTCTCTTCTTTACTTCGCTTGACAGCTACAAAGATCTTTTCAAATTCATCCATAGAGGTAGTTAGATCTTCCCTTAATTTTTTTATCTTTTCCTCGTGTCTTTCCTCCCAATGTTTTCCCAACAACAAATCCTTAAAAGCTAATTTTTTTCCATCTTATAGTTTTCCAAGTATCAGTTCCTCTTTTAACTCCTCTTCTTGAAACATCTCAATCAATTAAATGAAAACTATTCTCAAACCTTTCAAATTTTAGTTTAAACTTTCAAAAAATTGTGTTTAACCTCCCTCTCCCATTCTTTCTTAAGCCAATCATTAGTCTGTGAAAAATTAAAAAAAAATTAGTTTTAAGTTTCAATTATATCTTTTGGCCTAACCAAATTTCTTGAATGTTTTAATCAAATCATCTCTACAAATTTACGAGCCACTCTTAAAACAATCAACACTTCAAACTTTGTAAATCATACAACTTTTATAGCATTTTTCAAGTCATTTTCTATTTCTGATATTTTTTATTTTTACAAATCATATAAATATTAACTTAATATTCTTTTTTTATAAGTTTGGAATCTCATTTATAATAAAAATATATTTGATTTTTTTACAAAATTAATGTAATTGGCCTCCTAATAAAATTTACTATTTGTCATGAACTTTTCATAATTTTTAAAGATATTAGTTCTTTTGAATAATTTACCTTCTCTAAAAATCATATAAATTAAATTAATACTATTTTTCCTATGTCTTCAACCCTTCAATTGGTTCATTCTCAAATTTTAGGAAATTTATACAAATAGATATGTAAAATTTTGTAAGTACATATTTTAAGCAAAAAATGCAAAACCAACAAAGGTATCCAATCTCATGTGATGTTATATCATGGTAGCAAGTGTTATGTCTCAATAATACCCCTTCCACCTCTTCATTTTTCATCCAAAGTCATTTATTCCTAACTTCTCTTTTTATACTTGTCCAAGTCTAAGTTTTAACCTTAGATTCATCCATTTCTATGTTTGACATACTATATGATTGTTTCTTATGGTTCTTATCTCTAGGATTTTGACTACTTTGATACCACCATTATGACATCCTTGATTTCTTAAGAGTCATTTTATTTCATAACATCACTTATATCAAACTTGTTGATGAAACAACATTACTATAACCTAAAAATCCAAATCTTAATGCGTGATATTTAATGTAATAATAAAGCATGAAAATATTATGAACTTTCCACTTATTACTTTCCTAGATTCCCATGGTGTACATCTACATTACTTGATAAGCTAAAATAGGCTAAGCTCATATTCATAAGCACAACATGTAAGGCAAAACAATCTTAATGCAAAACATTATAAAGTTGGGTCATGCCAAATAATAAGGGTATAAACATACATGTAACATAATAAACATCATGAATTGCTGTGTATAAAAGCACCATATTATCCAACCATGCAATGTATTTAAATATACATGAATTCTTAGTTCCTTAATCCATATTTATTTTCCCTTAGTCACTTAATCATTTTTAATTTATAGAATCCATATTATGATTAAATTCTATGTTTTCCATCATCTATAATGGATTAAATAGGTCAACTAAGGTGCATCATTTATAACTTTATTAGGGTTTTACCCAATACAATCACATTTTGTGAGTTTACTTGATCAGGCTAGGTGTATCATCTTTGTAGGCATCATTAGCAAGCTCTACCCAATAAGATAATACTCTAAACTTGCTTGACTTTTTTATTTCCCTTAGATGATGCAAACTAGTCTTTTGTTTTTAAAAAAGTTTCTAATCGGATCCTATTTTAGTCACACCAATTATTTGCATGCCTACAATTTTCCTTTTTATTTTTTAAAAATATGCCCATATCCATGCCAAACATTTGGATAATTTCATATATAGTATTTAAGAGAAAAATTTTTATATAATTTATTTACATAAAAACCTTTTGAAATCAAAGCATGATTAATATAATATATGAACTAAATCCATAACAAATCATGTCATTCAAGTTAAATTTCAATCAAAAGTTTAGCATGTACATCAAGCAACAATTGTAATGCATTAAGCATAACATTACATATAAATTATCAAAAACATTGCCCTTATCTTTTTAATAATTAAATTTGACATAATAAGGTCACTAGATTACAAACAATAATCACCAATTATATACACAAAGATGCACATAGTATGCCATTATTTTTTGAGTAATGGCCACATCTCAAGAAAATTCATGTTTGCATGACTTTCCATGAATTACCAAAGCTCTAGCCCTCTCCTCCCTCTCCTTTCCTTGATCGTCCTCACTAATGGTTTTTTTTCCTATTCCCTCTTTTTATTTTTCTCAAATAATGCAATGATAAACTCCAAAATTCTCCCTCATAACTAAACCAAAAATTCTTTAAGATCCTCTAATAATAGAAATTTTTCTGACTTTTTCCATAGTGGGCTATTTAACTTTTAATAAACTTCTAAGCTCTTCTTCTCCTTTCCTAACAATTCTTCTCCCTTAAATAGCCACACACCCATGAATAGCTCCGTTAGTCATGTCCCTTCATTATCCCATCACTTAAGCTGCCAACAATTAACATCTAATTGCCATTTGCACAAATAGGCCTTTAGAACACAAATTTTATAGAATTTGTAATTTTTAGTCAAAATAAATTTTTTTATGAAAATTAAAATAATATGTAACTAAAACTCTATTTAAAGGATAAGAATGGTAAATGAAATAATTTAGAACTAGTAAAATATATTACTAAAATGTCTATCAATATATCATATTATTTTGATATCAGAGTGCTTCAATCAAATCATATAAAAAGAATGTAGTTAAGGAGCAAGCCACAAGAAACAATTAAGAGATTGAGAATACTTCAATTGATGTGACTACATGACTACTTAACCATCAAGCGTAGAGACATAAATAGCTCTATTAACTCAGCAAATACAAATGTTAATAAAGATGATGGTAAAATCTTAATCTCTTCCTACAATAGATTTAAAAGATAATTTGCTAAAAAAATAATCTTAATCAAAGAAATTTTAGATTAATTGATAATCTAAGGATAATTAAATATGACACTATAGATGATATCATTATTTTAAACTTTTTAATACACAAAAATTGAGAACTTTCTTTCAAGGTTAATTTTATACTTGATTGTCTATTTGTGGTTATACAACGAATATAAAAAATTAGATGCCTAGTTAGAGACCTAGAGACATTTTTCTCTATACAATTATTTATCAACTGATAAAGTGATGTATGTTCAATTAAAAATGATAAGTTATGCGTTAGCTAGTAGAATACTTATTTAAGAACAAACACAATTATATACGTGATATGTAGATAATTTAAAATTTTAATTAAAAAAATTTCATCATAGTTTACATAAAGAAATGGTGAAGAAAGTAGCATATCTTACAACACCAATAATGATAATGGTAAATGAATATAACACATAATCTAACAAGTTGCAAGTTTAAGAATATCTAATGATAAGTTGCAAATATTTTAAAAGTACATTGTAAGTCTACACTATTCTAATACCACCAAATTATCTCTTTTTTTATTCAATATTTAAAACAAGCAAATACATTTATGATGGCAATTGAAAAGAAGAATAGATACAAAAGGACAAAACTAGAAGGATAAAATATCAAAAAGTTTGAGTATCTAAAAATTGGAAGCAATTAGAAAGGTATTTTTCAACAAATTTTGTTATAATAATAATTATTAGTAGAACTCAAAAATATTATGATTGTTGTAGGAAAATAGGGCATATATGATAAAATGCTGAAAATTACATCATAAACTATTTTAAAAAAATTGAAAAAAAATAAAATACTTATTACAATTAAAATTAAAAAGGTACTTAAAACTCTTTTATAAGTTTATGAAAAATTATCTCTCATAGAGAGTCCAAAAGACATCTCTCATGAAGCAAAATAATGAGACAAAATCTTTGTCATCCAAATTCAAGTAAAAAAAAGCTTATTAGTGCTATCATTGATACTAAAAACAAAAAGAGCTAAATATTAAAAAGTAATGAAAAGTTTAAACCTAAAGGCTGCACCACATCCAAAACTTTATTTCCCAGGTTGGATTCTAAAAATATAAATAGTGAGTTGAAAAATAATGTAAGGTGAAGTTTGTCATCACCAAAGACTATACGAATGAGATTATTTATAAAGTTGTACCTCTAGATTTTTGTTAAATTAAATTGAAAAATCCATGCTTATCAAATAAAAATGTTGCCTATTATTTATGAGTATAATAATAATATGTTAAGGATGGACAAAACTTCCTTCTGTTATGAGACAAAGAAGTATTAAAAAAAATACATTTTTAGTATTGACCAAGTGAAAAGCCATGTATACACTTACCAAAGTTATGTGTTACTACTAAAATAGTTAATAAAACCAATTAATAAGGCTAACTAAAATCTCAACCTCCTAAAAAAGATAACTAAACTAAATCTTACAAAGAATCAATTCAAAAAACAAATTTGATGGGACTCAAATCATGAAAAGAGGGGACCTATTATCATAAGCTTAATTATAAGTTTACTAAATCTAAAAATTATGAAAAAAATCAAAAGAGGATAAAATCAAAAAAGTCATCATTGTGACACAAAAGAGCCAGAACCATGTGTGCAAATGCATTAGGGCACATATAAGAATGCATATGCATCGAATGTTGGCTCACATTGGATGCACACAACATGCAAGATTATTTCATGCGCGCTACATGTGTGAGCGTCGACCACTTACCACACACGTGGTCCACACATGAGACAGGGCTCATTTATGTGGGTGAACAATGCCCAGTGGCATAGTCTTCTACACATGTGCGCATAAATAAGCCCTTGTAATATAGATTTTGAAGAATCTATTATTTTTTGTCAAAATCACATAGTTTTATGGAAATTAAAATATATATTTTTTGTAATAAAATATTATATCTAAATCACTATTTAAAAAAAATAAAAATGAAGCAATCTAGAACTTCTAAATTCAATCTTCTTGGAAATTTAATATTTTTGTAGCAAAATATCTCTTCTTAATCTTTCTTCTTAGTTTTTTTGTCCTACTCATGCTTCAACTTTCATTGTTGTAACTCTAGTAAAGAATGTCTACTATCAAGGGCATTGGGTGAGATTGCTTTGTAGAATGATCACTCTTTCACTTCCATTAGTATTTGTTTAAAAAAATCCTCTCCCTTACTTAATATGTGTTCCTCCTTCATGTCCTTTTTTAGTATTGATTATTTCTTTTTATCCTTCCTTGCTATTGTTTATTTATATTATTCTTTTGATATTAATTTTACTTCTCTTTTGATATTTGTTGTTCCTCTTCTTTCAATATTGGTTGTTCTTACTCCATCATCAATATTGATTACTTTTTGTCATTTTTTATGTTGTTTACTCCCCCTATTATTTTAATATTAGTTGTTTTCCTTGCCTTCCTTGATATCAACAGTACTTCTTGCTTTTCTTCTATGTTTTTATATTGGTTACTCTTCTTCTTCCTCTAACTTTGGCTACTTTATTCCTTCTATTGTTTTTATATTTATTGCTTATCATCCATAACCTTTTCCTTTGATATTAATCTTTTCTTTTTCTCCTTCTCCTCCTTTAATATTGATTTTTCTATTTATTTGATGTGGGTTATTATGTCTCATTAAATTTTGCTTCTTCCTTATTCAAGGTTAGTTTCTCCACAAATTTTGTTATGTTTTTCCTTATTTAGCTTTGATATTTGTTATTTATTATCTATAATTTCATCTTTTATATTGGTATTTTTCCTCCTCATTCTCCTTCGCAAATATAGGTTGTTGTTATCCATTTGATATTGGTTTTCCTTCTCATTCAGTATTGATCTTTGTTCATTTGATATCAATTGTTCCTCCATTTATAATATTTTTCCTCTTCTTTTGTTGACATTTTTTCTTAGTCTTCCTCATATATTTGATTGATCCACTTATTTTTCCTTATCTTTGATATTAATTGTTGCTCCTTTCCCTCATTCGACATGTATTGTTCCCTTACATTCCACTTCTTCAAAATTAGTTATTCCTCCTTTGATATTGGTTGTTTCTCCTCATTCTTTAACATTGTTTGTTCCTTCTTAAATATTATTTTTTCATATTTTCATTTTTTTATAGTAGTCATTCCTTCTTTGATAATGATTATTCTTTCTCATTCTCTTTTAATATTTTTTACTTCTTTTTTTAGTATACTATTGTTTGTTCGTTCTCAACCTTCCTTATTAGTTCAATAAGTAGGGCCCTAAGTTTAGGTAATTTCTAGTAATCAAATTTAATCCTTCTTTTATTTAATATAATTTTATTTTTTAAACCATGTCAATAATTTGATTCCTTAAAAGGGTCTACTTTTAAGAACTTTTAGAATTCTAGTCTCTTATTTTAGTTTTGTTTGTTCCTTCTCGTTCTTCTAGCTTAATATTTTTTTTTGTATTACTCTTTCAATATTAGTTATTTTTATTATGTCTATTTTTTAATATTAGTTGTTCCTCCGACTCATTTTTTAATAATGATTCTTCTCATTGATATTGATTATTTTCTCTTCTTCTTTCAATTTGACTATTCCTTAGACTTTTTTGACATTAGTTGTTCTTTTTTCTTCAATATGGATGGTTGCTTCTGCTATTCCTCTTTTTTTATATTAGTTTTTGTTCCTTTTCATTGTTTAATATTGATTCCTCCTCTTACTCATTATATTTTGCTTTCTCACTTCTTTGGTATAAGATTTTTCTTCCTCCATTACTTTTTTCATTCGATTTAAGTTTTTTTATTATATAGTCGATTATTATATCACTTGTTTGATGATAATAAAATAAATTTATTATTAATATTAAGATTTTTTTAAAAATATTTTTAGATCATGCATCTTAAGAATGCATAGGTTAATTAAACTGAGAGCTTGATCAATTGATTAAAAGAGCTTAACAGACATATTTTCATGATAACCATAACTAACACCAAGTGAAACAAAATTTTAAACAACACAATAAGAAGAAGATATTTATTAAGTATCTTTATTTTAGTAGTTAGAATATCAAAACCTATAATAATTTTATTGAGACTATTAGGTTTTGGTGAAATTAAGTGAGAGTGTTTTGAATGTATTAAAAGTATCTATTCACTCATTTAATTTTTTTTAATTCAAGGCATGCATTCCATTTTGATTGCTTACTTATATGTCTTTTGCCTAAAAACATTACCTTCAAACTAAGTATCATTAATTATTATTGTTGTAATTATAGGCTATAGAATAACCACAAAAGAGAGAGTGAATTTTAAAGTTTTAAAATTACTTAAAATATAAATAATAATTAATCTTTTTCTATAACAAAATAGTTTGTTTAAAATAATTTGTTTTGTAAGATAAATATTTTGTTTGATCTTATCTAATAGAAAACATTTTAAGCTTTGTTAAGCTTTTATTATGATATATTTGCTATGAAATAACAAGTAGGTATAGCAAGTAAAGCATAAACAAAGAGGTATAAGATTTTTAAGAGGTTTAATAAAATATTTACTTATATCAACTCCTTATCAACTTGATTAAAATTTTACTAACAAAACACTCTCTTTTACTATAGTAGGTGGAGGTAAATATTCACAAAATACTTTATTTTTGTCAGAAACTAATACAACTCTACTTTGTCTTTTTGGCATCCAAGTAGGGGTCAACCTTACTCAAAAGAGTAGAAAGCAGCTTACATTATTGTTACAATACTTATACAAAAGTAATACAATAAAATCTTATACCAGTTACAATGATAATAATATGACATAATAACTAAATATTATGAAATGATGTTACCTAAGATGTAAAACTTTAATATAGTTGTAAAATAGATGATGTAAGTAAAACATTTGATATAACAATAAGATGAAGAAGGATATCATAATGAAAAAGCACAACCCATAACTTTGTTATTTTCTCACTTATAATTAATTTAATAATTTGTTCATCAACTTATTCTTCCTCAAAACCACTTCCATTATAATTATAGGATTATATTAAATTAAATGTAGTTAGATTAGTTTATTTTTATATCTCTTAACATATCCTATTAATATGATGGGTATGTTATATTGTATGACAGAATTGATTTATAAAATCTTAATTTTAAGATCTCAAGAAAATGTTGTATGATGTAGTATTATACAATATGATATATTACATAAGAAGCTTACAATACTAATCAATAATGATTATATTGATATAATAATTTATCATATTTTCAATAATTCACTTAGTAAATGATTAAGTTTATAAATCAAATTCTTATGTATGTATGCATCGTACTATTACAATAATGGTATTATATTGGCATGATGAAATATGTCCAAAATTTGATTAATTCCCAAACTGCATGTGTTTGATTGATATTACTTGTATGAAGTATGTAACATACATGTACAAGAATGCACATTTCAACTCAGTTGACTTGATCATACTCATGTGATTATTGGATTGTATGGGTACTGCACATTGAAGTGTTTCGTGCTAAGGAAATCCCACAAGAGGGGGGGGGGGGTGAATTGTGGATTTAAAAATTTTAAGACTTCCGAAATTAAAATTTAAAGGTTCTAAGCACGAATAAAGAAATTTGAACACAAAAGTTTTTAGGTGGTTCGACTCAAAACCGAGTCTACGTCCACCCCCAACCGGTGTTGGGAAAAATCCACTAAATGCACCAATTACAAGTGAGGTTTTTTCGTACGGTTCACCTCAAACCTACTTGGGATTTTTACTACGGCTAATCCCAAACCTACTTGAGTTTTTCTCTGGGCTCAACTCAAACCCGGGGCTTTAGCACTACTGCCGGGATGCCCTTACCCCAAAACGAAAAATACAACAAATGGCAAAAAGAACTTAAGAGAAATAGGAGAAAAAGGAGGCACACACAATTGAGAAATTAGAAGGATAAAAATGAGAAAAATTGAATCATGAACCTCTAATTTCAAGCGCCTTGTTGCAGTTTTTCTTTTGAGCTTGAAGGCACCGTTTTTGCTTGTGATTGCTCAAATTTGAGATCTGAAATCTTTGAAATAATTTAGCAAAGGTAAAAAAAATAAATCTTAATTCTTCCCTATTTATAGAGCTTAAAATTGAGCTAAAAAATCCTTCAACGGCTCCTAAAAAACAACTAGCCGTTTGGGCAAAGGACGGAAAGCAGCCACCGTCCGATCCGGGCCCAAAATCGAACGACGCTGATCAATTTACGAAACAGTTGTTCGATTTTGATCTGGAGCGTTGGATCCGCGCGCTGAACGAACGGCGCCGATTAAACTCGCGAAACAGCCGTTCGATTTTGATCTGGAGCGTTGGATCTGCGCGCTGAACGAACGGCGCCGATTAAACTCGCGAAACAGTCGTTCGATTTCGATCTCGCGCGTTGGATCTGGGCGGGCTTGATCTGCGCCTTTGGATCCTGTCGAAGTTATAAGGTGGGATTTTTAGTCCCACACTGCAGAACAAAAATCGGTGCAGCGCTTTATAAGGGATTTGCGCTGTTAATCTCTCGAGCCTCTGTGGGGCTGGCTCCCCCCTTCCTTGACCGGGATTTCACCACCCGGTCGGGTTGACTTGACCATGCACTATTCATTGACCGTTGACAGTACCTGTAGTTTGACCTAGCTGAGCTCCTCTCTGCGGGCTTTGGGCGGGCTTGGCTTAGCCAAGCACTGTTCATTTGACCGTTGACCACCGCTATAGGTTGACCTCGCCGTGGTCCTCTCGGCGGGCTTTGGGCGGTCTTGGCTCGCCCCTTTTTGGGTCAACCAATTCTTTTTTTTTTTTTTTTTTAATTTCTAAAAGACCTGGAAGGGCTAATTGCGTGACGGGTCGACCCACCCAGTGCCACAGTGAATTTCCCGAGACTTAAGCTGTTTTAAGGTTGATTGGAAGAATTTTTGTGCTAAAATTTTAAATATAAGTGTACCAAGATAATTTTATATTATCATAGTATTATAAGTTTTCTAAATGACTATGAAAAGAGATTTATGAAAAATAATTCCTAAATAATTTTAAAAAATCAAATACCAATGTCTATACTTTTTGTCAATAAAGCTTGACCCAAAAATCAAAATTCAATAGTTATTAATTTTATAACATTTTTAAATATTAATACTACTAGTGTGCCTCATAATCTCAAAAATTGGACATCTCAATTTCAAGAAAAATTAATAAAAACTCAAATATGAAAATTCTAGCACATGTCTCAAATTTCCTTGAAGTATGCCATGACTTCAAGGTCCTTAGAGACCACTATTTTAGACATGTGAAATACATGGCTTGATTTAGTTAAATATTAACAATTTTACTTAAAATCAAGCCTAAATAAAATATAAACATTTATGCTTGACTCATCAAACACAAGGGTGTAACACACATTCAGCTCACTCAAGATTGAATGTATTCTTATGATGGTAAAAACAAACTTGTATGCCATTAAAATTCACACTTAATAAGATCATAGTAGTATAATACATACATCATACTAACATAACAATATTAAACTCTAATGATTATCTCAGGTTAGATTACTTGAATAATAAGGATATCATACAAGTATGACTTATAAAATATTCAACTTAGTTGAAAAATCATATGTAATAGATAAAAGGATTAGCTTAGTATGAGTAGGTCAATAATATCAACAAAATGATTATATAATTATGAAGAACTTCTACTTATATGGCACTACAAGTTTACCATAAATACCCAATCACTCAGTTCAATCCACTAATAAACATATCATATTATACAAAATATAATATCACAAGGAACAAAGCTCCAATATTCCACATCTTGACATACACTTCACATGTTACCCTTTGACATGCTAGTATGATAATAATATCATACTAGTATAAATAATATAATTTATACAAATCTTTAGGGATCTCATCTAATTGATGTACTATTTGATGTTATGCAATACAAATTATATTGTACGATAATGATATCATACAAATAAAAAATACAAATAACACATTACTTAAATCATTTTGCAAGCTATGAAAGTCAATCAATTTAGCACATGTAAACCTATATAATTAATGATCAATATTACATAGTTAAATGTATGTAAACATGTCTTCAATGCATACATTATGATCTCTCAAATTCAATCATACATGAGTGATATAATACAATCTTATATGTCACATCAATATCAAATAATAGTATTAATAATTCTAACTCAAATAAAATATAAATAATACACTTTAAATGAGCAATAACTCCAAAGCTAAAATAATGACTCAATTATCTACAAGTTAAGTTATACTTGAGCAAGGCCACCAATACTATTTCATATGTCTTTAAATATAGATTATTTTATCAAACACTTGATCAAGCTCTCTAATTAATTAACCCTTATTTAAAATTAAGATGCATGATCTAAAAAATAACTAAAAAAGTATTAGTAACAACAACATAATAGTTTTATGCTCATCAAACAAGTAATGTAATAACTAAAGATACAACAATTATTACAAAATCAATTAGGATTTGAAGAGTGAATGATTCAAGTGAAGAAAGCTAAACGTGTATTAGTTGTGCATGTATAGTGTCCTTCATCAAACATATCATTTGTTTATCTATAGGTCATATGGTGTGTCAGTCGAAGGCAATCCTGAGTAATATGGTAATTCACATTATTCATACCTATAAAAAAGTCTTATCATACAAGTGCATTGATGGCTTACCTAAGAGATGTATTTTGAGATTAGTGTTACTGAACATCAAATTAATACAAAGTTACTTGTCATATTTGTATTATATATTATTCTTGAGGATCAAATAAGGATCAGACTAAGTGATGTTATATAAATTAGAAGTTATGCATTATCATACAAGTACATTATCACCTTTGAACTAGTATAATCAATATATCAATATATTGAGAAGTTGGAATTAGGTTGTAAGTGCATTATAATCATACATGTATAATATTATCTTTATATTATACAATATCATTTCACTCAGGATCCTTGTATTAGAACTTAGTCATATATTAAGTATATTTGTATTATAAGAGTATAATCCATTTATCACACTAATATGATATGTTATAATTAGTATGAGTGATTTTGTTGTAGTAATTACCATATTGTATAATTTTGCACCTATAATATTTTCCAAAGAACTTGAAAATGTTGAATTGTGTTATTCGTATGATGCTCCATTATATAACGATGCTTATTTGAAAACTAAAAAATGAACTAATCAAATAATGACAATTGATTAGATAATATTGATGGTGTTGCATTGTACTTATGCTATCACTTAGATCAAATAATAAGATCAATTCAAATTATGAGTAATAATTAGTCTGATTATTTTTGACACAATCATTATAGAAAATTTTGGAGCCATTTGAGAACTTAAAAATAACTATATAGAGGCATCCAAACTTAGGAGAATAAGTTAATACTTAACTGAAATATCTTTGAGAAGGAGCTCACATTTTATTCATCGTTTCTATGAGAAGACAAAAGCAAGGCTTTAGTTCATGCATTTATTTGTTTTTAATATGATTGATATTGTGTCCCTTGATTAATTTTTCATTTTATTTTAAGATTTTTGTATTGAGATATATTTTAGTCACTTTGTCCCATCGTTTGAAACTTTTATTTAATCTTTCTTTGTAATCTTTTATTAGACCAGTGTTATAAGCTTTTATCAAGTCGATGTTTGTAAGCTTTTATTAAGCCAGTGTTGTAAACTTTTATTAAGTCAATGTTACATATTTTTATTAAATTAGTGTGTAGTGCTTTTGTTTAACATTTTGTCCAATAGTTGATGTAGATCAAAGTTTGGATTAAACAACTTGAAATCATTGTATACTTACACTGTTACACAATTATTTTTACAAAACCTAATAATATTTTCTAATAAAAATATTATAAGAGCCAACAAGATTAAAAGTAGAAAAGCATTCTATTGTAAATTTGATTAAGTTATTTGAGTTTGCTTAAGCTTTGTAATTTGTACAACTCACCTTCCTTTTCTTATGAACAACATGCTTTTTTATAAGATTTGCAAAACATTACTCCATAATTTGACTTTGTACCAAAGTATCATCTACATAAGCTTCTATATTTCTTTGGTTACTATATACTATAACTATCATTCTTTAATAAGTTTCATCTAAGTTCTCTAAGTCAAATGGCATCATTATATACTAATAAGAACCATAATTCATCATAAATGTTGTACTATATACATCATGATAAAACATATAAATTTGATGATATTCAAAAAAAACAAAAATAAAAATTTGATCACAAAATACCTTACAATAAAATTTATAAGAAATTTATTCTTAGTAATGGTAGCAACCCTTAGGACATGCCTTGTTCAAGTCTATAGAATCTATGCGCATTGTTTATTTTTCATTTCTTTTATTTACTAAACCATATTAGTCAACAAATTTAGTTATTGAACTTCTATGATTTGTTCAAAATCTAGGATCTTATCAATCTCTTATTTAATTGCTTTTGATGTTTTTTACAATTTTTTTCTAATGTAGATTATAATTTTTATAGAATATTTAAATAATGTTGAGTCACTTGTTATCAATTCTTGAAATGTTAAAGGTACCCCATGCAAAAACAAAAAACTCAGTATACTCAAACATCAATCTCATTGTGTTATTTTTTCCTCATCTTACAAAGATGTGCTCAAATTCATCATACAACTTTGTTCCTTTCATATCAATTAATTATGTTATGATTTATAAGGTTGTATGGACTCACTTTTCCCTCTTCAAATTTGGTTATGCAAGGATCAAGGTTTAACAAATCTAAATTCTACTTCCTATGTTACTCTACCTTTTCATTTATTTCTTATAGTTAAGGAATAAGAGTCATTTTAATTGCTCAAATATAATGATGGATAAGTGTTACACACCATTTTTAATGACAAATTTGTTTTCTTTGATTTAAAAAAACCTATATACTAGTTAATGTATTTAACTAATAGTCTTTCACTCCCTAGGCTTGACATTTAAACTAGGAGTCATAATCTCATAATTTGATCATCATGCTTACAATATGCCACCTAAAATAAATCATCTTTACTTCAATTAAGACCTTGGTTAAGCTAAGAATTGATCCATCTCTAGTTAGGTAACTTATTTAGTACACTAATACGCATATGATATCAAATAAATCTGTACTTAAAAATAATCATATCTATATAATAGAATAATCATAAATAATCATATTGACCATGTCCAAATATTACCCAATACAATCCATTTCTAATAATCCATATAATCCAAGTCTAATGAATACTTCTTAATGCTAAAAATGAACAAACTATGACTAAGACATGCCAAAACACTATTTGATGAAGGTTCTATTAAGATATCAATTTTAGTACCCACTCTAATGTTGTATTAATAACTAACTTCTATACCTATAGATAATATAAGGGGTGAGTCAAGCTTAATAAAAACACTTACATCCTACTAATAAAACATACATGAAATGATATAATAGTAAAGTATAATCATCAATATTTCAAAGAAATTAGATGAATATCACGATCTACCTAGTTGAGTCAATATATAAAATCATACCATTAGTCATCACATATCTATTTGAGCTTAGCAAGTCTCAACAAAATCATAATTAATCATATATGATACGCAATGACCCATCAATAATCCAACACTCCCTCGAAGCCACTGAGATACTCATTACAAATTTGGTACTCTTATCTTAACACATGATCCAATAGTTAACAACTTTAGCTTTATCAATCACTTGGACTATCACATAGGGTTATAAGAGTCCTCATCAATCATGCAACACTCTAATAAGCACTCTGACACTTTTATAATCTCTATGATGTCCTATTATGACACTCGACCAACTTGGAATCCTCTATACATTTGAAAGTCCTAACCTAAACTCTATCAATCACATGAACCATCCTACAAGGCTCAAAGACTTTAAATAATGCATGGTGCTCAACCACCATAAGCTCAGACACACTCATAGTCTCTTGTAATGTCTTAGTAATGAGTTGCACAACTTTTAAACTTTGAGGGAGATTCTAATATATGTCATCATCAAATAAACTTTAAAGCATATCTTTTATATGGTTTTAATCACAAATATCTAGAGTTACCAAACTCTAATCTATCTTTTAAAGGATCTTAGTTTCTTCCAAACTTTAATCCATTAACTAAATCATTTAAGATCTCCTCAAATCTTATACTATGTGACTAACTTATCTTTTAAAACCTATTATGACTATCTAGGATAATCAATTGAGGTCCACTACATTTTAATTTGTCATCATTAAATAAATTTTTATGTATATCATTTATATAGTTTTAATCACAAATATTTAGAGTTACCAAACTATGATCTATCCTTTAAAGTATCCAAGGATTTCTTTCAAGCCGTATTCTATTAACTAAATCATTCAGGGTCTTTTCAAACCTTATTGTGTTATGTGACTAACTTATGTTCTAAATCTTAATCTATTTATCTAGGTTATTTCTCCCCTATCAATTTTTTCATGTACATGTCTAGTTCTTCCTCCTTTTTTTAATCTGAGTCTAACTAAATCTATTAGCTTATCCAGGATACCACTTGAATACTCACTCAAGTTACAAGTCTTTGGCTCAAACCATCAAAGTCATATCTATAAACTTAAGCATGGGTTGACATAAGTTTCACTAGCAACTTTCTCTTACTCCCAAACCAACTAAGTCACTCCACCGCTTTCTAAAAGATCTCTTGAGGCATATACACCTCCTAACCATCAGTTTGGTTGCCAGTCCATGATCTAAAAGCCTGATTCAATGTTACTCATGATCTTACTTATCATCCAAATTAAATTAAGGTTTAACCAACCATCCAAGTGTTCATTTAACCCATTGACCAAGCCTTGCACCACTCCTAAGCCCAATACCAACTCTCTATCTTAATCAAGAGCCTCATCATAATCTATCCTCATCTCAAGTGTGATTAGGTTTCGTTGAGTGCTTGATAACTTCAATCCAAACTAATTTCTACCTTTTAGGTTTTCTTCATGCAAAGCCATATTCCATAGGAATTACACATACATAATTCCTAAGCTAACCTTATTATTATCCAAGGTCCTTACCAAGTCTTAATTTACTTTCAACCCCTAAGTAAAGTTATGTGGTATTCACCTTAAATTAAGTTTAAATTTTAAACCTAAGACATTTAAATTTCATATCTTATATATTCAAATTTCAAATTTAACACTTCAATTTTCAAATCTTCAACATCCAAATTTCAAACCCCAAGATCTATTGATCAATCTAATAATTTCATAAGCCTAATCTAGGTTGATTGAGTCTAAAATTAAGTTAAATTATTTTTTAATTTCTTAATTTTACTAAATATAACCCAATCTTTTTTATTGCACTTAATCAAGACCTAAGCCCCTAGTCTTCTTCTTAAGCCAACCTAAGCCCCTCAAGGCTCCTCATAAGAAACTTAAGAACTCGCTTATCTTGGAAGTCATCCAAGATCCATTCTTAGGTCTTTGCTTACCTTTCAAATTCCATGACAAAGCCTTACCCTCAACCCTTGGACAACCAAAAGGCTCTGACTCCTTTTAGGCAACATAAATGTTAATTAAGGTTTGGTCTTTCAAATATAAAAATTTCTATAAATCCTAAGTAATGATTAACAATAAAACTTAAAATATTTATCATAAGATTTTTTAAGTTAAACTCTTCTTCTAACCAAACCTAACCAAGACTACTATATAACCCTAGCCTTCTTTTAAGGCTCAATCAAAACTTCAAAGCCCTCCTTATAAGAAACTGAAGAGCTTTCCCTCATTCCAAAGCCATCTAAGGTCTCTTTTAAAGCCCCTTCATGTATCGAAAGCCTATAGAAGCCCTTCTACTCAACCCCAATGCTTAACATATGGTAATCATCCTTATTTAGTTACAAATTTTTAATCAAAAGTTTGGTTCATGGAAGAAATATTTCTTAGGTCATAATAGTGTCTTACGATAGTTAAAAACACTCCTTACTTAGGTTATACTATATTTTTTTTCATTATAATACTTGTATTATACCTTATCTTCGAACAAGTACATTCATAGTATAACTTAAATCTCTCCCTATTTTTTATATTGTCATCCTTATATAATGATATAATCAATAGCAAAGTCTCATGCCCATTTACACTTCCATCCCAATTGTTGTTATACATTTGCCTAATATCTTATTATACGATATTTACAATCGCGTTTTCTAATAGGTTTTCTACCCTCATTAGACCATACGGCCTTCTATCATTGTAGTGCATGATTCTCATCAAATATTATAGCAAAAATCTAACTTTATCATTCAAATTTTGTTGGTATTTAATTCACATATTCAAATAAAAAATTATATATTTTGACTAACAAATTTGATGGGTGTAATAATAGACCTTTGAAACATTTGAAAAAGCCCTTACTCTTAAATTAGATAATAATCCTTATCTAGAACTTCATTAATGTTTTAATAAAAAATGGTTTTCTTGAATTATGTTATAGAATTTAAAGAAGTCAATAAAATAACTTGTGATAAATCAATAATCATTATTAATCATTATTAATCATCATTAAACATTTAAATTACTTGTACAATCAATGATCGAACAAATTTATAAGCTAGTATTATACCATAAAATCAACCTATCAATAAAAGCCTATTTATTGTTATATATGTTTTAAAGGAAAACTTTTTCTATATACTTCATTCATTTTTCTTATAGTTTAGAATGTTGTGTAATTTTTTAGGTTATCATAAGGGATTTACTCTAAATTATGTTTTTAAGATTTGTCAACAAACTTGAGAGACAAGGAGAAAGGGAGAAAAAAAAAAAAAAAGATAACTCAAAAAAATATTTAATAAGAAAAAGTTATCTATACCCAATTTCTTCTTATTATTTCTTTTAATCACTTTCCAGTAAACTCTTTTCTTATTTCTCTATTCCCACCATTCTTAATTTTTATGTGTCCTCTTTCTGCTCATTCAGCAGGTGTTTACTCACTTTCTAATTTCCGTACAGATGATAACATACTTTGTAATTGCTAACGTAATGTTTTTAGTGAAATCTATGGGAATAAAGGTTCCTAAAAGAAACCAAGCTTGACTTGGCAAGTCAGCCACAATATAGCGCAAACACTTCAATTACTTTCGTGTACTAAGCTCGTCTTAACGTTAGCGTTGTGTGATTGGTTAAAGAGTTCACCAAACGGCAATATAAAATTCAATCTGAAGAGTTACGTGTCAATTCTTTCTTGGTTGTTCACCTATAGTAGGAAAGAGTTAGCTGACCTTCCCGCCACCAAGCCGCTCCTCCCCGCTTCTAAAAGGCCGAAAGCCTCCTCACCACCTCAAACCGCTCCCGTTTGTCAAACCCAGATCAACAATACAGCATTTTATGGGCATCCTGGCAGCCATGGATGGAGAGCAAGCGGCATCAGAAACTGCCGGATCAAGCCAGCATGAGCGACAGGGAGCTGAAATCGTGAGAGGTGCCGATGCCTGCTACCAGAACTCGATGGAGCTGCTTGAAGAGCTGGGTTTCCCCAAGGGAGTGATGCCACTTAAGAACCTGGAGGAGTGCGGACGGGTACGCGCCACCGGCTTCGTGTGGATGAAGCAGAAGGCCCCCTATGAACACTTTTTCAAGGGTACCAATACCAGGGTGAGCTATGCCATCGAGGTTACGGCTTACATTGAGAAGGGAAAGATGAAGAGAATGACTGGTGTGAAGAGCAAGCAGATGATGATATGGGTGCCCATTGTTGAGATGTGCAGCATTGAAGATGGGAGCAGGGTATACTTCAAGAGTGCTGTGGGGATTGGAAAGTCCTTCAAGGCAAGTGCCTTCGAGGAGGAAGAGAAGGGGGATAATTAATATGATGAGCAAGACATAAGGGATAATTAATAAAAAAAGATGTGTTCTTCGCCTATTTTTTGCTCTTTTGATTCAGTTTTTTATCAATCGGAGGTGTTTGTAAGAGCTTCAGGTACGGAATTTACTATGACATCCCTCACTAGCTTGGGAACCTGCAAGGTATTTAAAGAAAGATTTTCTTGTGGTTACAATGGATATTGCTAATGTGTTCTGTTGTCCCAAAATAATTATCTACGTTCTTGTTGTCGCTGATTTAAGCTTTTGACTAAGTTGTTTAAATTCAAGTAATAGAAGAAAATACATATTGATGGTTGGCCAAATGTCTTCATTATTCAGTTATAACATTACTAGTGACTTGTAACGATCTCTTTGAGAAAGAAGTGAGAAGATACTTGGTATAGAAAGAAAACCCTTTGCCCCTTCTTGAACTCTAATTTCAAATAGAAGAAGCTCATCTGTACATATAGAGAAGTGTATTAAAATCTACATTTTTATTGGCTCTATGATAAAAACTGATCACTTGTTATAAAATTTGATTAATATGTTTATGAATTAATAACTAACTTATAATATTTATTCAATAATCATATATCACTTGTATTATAGTAATCAACAATCATAAAAATTTGTAAATTAATATCATATAACAATTTCCAGTTTAGCAATAAAACTAATCATTTTTTATTTGCTTTTATATAATCCTAGTTTATGATAGTCTCTTATGTGTTTTTGTTTTTACATTACAGATCTTCACCTACGATAAATTATATATAGATAATTAAAATGATATATCTTTTTATGTAATTAACATAATTTTTCAAACTTGGAAGTCATAAATATTTTGTTAAACCATTAAGCTTTAATAATAAATGACACATAAAAGTCTAATATATTATATTTGTTACAAAAAGTTTACTTATAATCTTTGAAAAAAATTCTCTTGGATTCTTTTAATACTTTCGTCTCGTATGTTCATAGAGTTTACTTATGTTTCTAATTTTCTACTTTACAAAAGTTTTTTGAAAATGTCTTTAGAAGAGAATAAATAATTTTTAAAAAGTCTAAATCAACTACGCACCTATTCTTATAATGTCTGAGTGCTAAATAGATAATATTAGTAGAGAAAAGGACGCATTGATTTAGGAGGAGTCAAATAAGAGAAACAATCTTATTTTGAATTAAGACCAAATAAGAAAGTTTTTTTTTCTTTAAAGAAAGAAAGGAAAGAGATATAATGACTAAGAATATTCAAATAAAAGTTGAATTTGATATGTCATTGAAAAATTCGAAGAATTCTTAAAGGGATTGGGTGAGGTTGAAAATGCATTTGCAAATCCAACATAAAATAGGATAATTATTGAGAGAAAGAGCATTGAATTGTTCAATAATAAGCAAATTATCAAAAAGCAAATAAAACCTCTTTGAATCTATTTGAGTTTGTGAGGAGCAAGTGAGAGAAGACATTGCTTAGGGCACAAAAGATGCCACAAACACTATGCTAATACAAGACTAATGGATTTCAAATAACTTCAAAATTGAATCAAATTAATTAATGATGATGTTTATTGATAAGAAGGTTATACATATCATTTGGTTGAAAGCTATTGGATGACTTATCAAATATGTTTCTTCTATTTGTGCAATATAAATACAAATGCAATTGCAATACACGATGAAACTTTTGCTTTTCCAAGAGTTCATCATTCTCAGTGAAACTCTACCTAAATTAGCCATCAAGAAAGCCAATGGCTATGAATTTTTTTATTGACTTTATGTGCTAGTATTACTCCTATTTCATTTCTAAGCTTCATGTAATCTATTTTCTACAAAAAAAATTCCTTTTCATAAACAATTGTATGTTTAAGTCACACATCTATGTACATAAATACTAAATATCTTAATTAATTATAATGACTAACCAAATTAATGATAAAATTTAAAGAATCAAATTTTCACCTTCACTTCTTTTTACAAGATTCCACAATATTTTGTGATGGTAATCACACTAATGTTTTTCCTATAAAAACATAATTCATAAATAAGTTTTACTTAACCTTTTTTCTTATGCCCTTTATTTTTAAAGATGAATTCGTGCACTATTTTGCCAAGGAAACTCAAGGAAAGTTAATTTTGCAATTGAATACTGACTTTAGTAACTAAAGGGTTTTTCTTACAAATATCTTATTCTCCTTTATGTGAATCCTCTTATTTCTCTACTTAAGTGTTATCAAATAAATTAATCAATTCATTATTTTATATTTTATTCTAAATTATTTTAGATTATTTTAAATTATTTCTACCAAAATTAAGTTTTGAAAAAAAAGTTATGAGTCTCTCAAATAAGGGGATGAATTTTAAATAGTAAAATATACAAAATTAGAAATTTATGCTACTAATTTTATTAAAATTAGATATTTCTTGAAGGTCAAACTTAAAAAGAAAATGATAATTATATATAAAACGGTATCGAAAAATCATGAAAGTTTTATGTCATGCAAAAGCTTATCGAGTATCTTTCTTAAAAGATCCCTCATAAATTTTTAAAAATTATTTGGATTAAAAAATACAATGATTAGTGAAGAGTCTACGGTTTAATTAAACTTTGTTTTTAATTAATTCCATTTATTTCCTGAAAGTATAGCGGCTAGGTGGCAGTGTAAGGGCCAAGACCAAACTTCTCTAAACCCTAAACCTAACAAGCATGGCAGATGATCAGTGTGGAAAATTCCCAAATAATTAAGGGCTGCAATTAAGCAAAAAAGATTAAAGAACTAAACCTACGTTTCTCTTATCCATTCATATTGCAAAAGTTATCGGGAAGGATTAAGTCATGAATACGTTATGAACAATTCAATTACCTAAGAGGCCGGCTGAAAGGATTAACTTATTCCTTATATTCCAAACGAAGCATATAGTTGGGGGATGCTCACCGACGGCCCTTTGCATTCTGAGCGGACGGCCACTCGGGAAGAGAAAAAACAAATAAATAAATAAATTAACCGACTCTTGGTTTAAAAAAAAAAAAAAAAAAAAGGTAGCGCTTCCGTGAGGAGGCTGTGAGCGAGAATGGGTTTTAGCCACCTTCCAAGAGAGAGAACTGTAAGCAAATTTTAAAAAACTATCACATCCAAGAAAATTAAAAATTAAGATAAGTAAATAAAATAATTTTGTATATAATATTCTCATTTGATGTATTGAAAATAAATAATCTATATTTTCTTGTTTTAAATTTCATGAATAAATATTTTTTATTATTGAATATATCTCAATAACTTCTTAATTAAAAAGTCATTTGTATGCAAATTTAAATTTGATATGTAAATACAAATCATATTGATATTGTAATGGAGTAAAAAGATACAATAATAGTAGGTATATTATATGTTCATAGATAAGTATTTTTTTTAATGACAAAGTCATTTATATATAAATTTAATTTTGGTATATAAATATAAATATAGATTTTAACATACAATTATCCAAAATGTTGATGTATATCTTATAATTTTGTTTGTTAAGCTTGCGACTATAAACTCAACTTATTTTGATATATTTTTTAAATAGTATAAATACACACACATAACTTTAAAGGAGTGGTAAGAGAATATAGTCTTTAAGTCACAAGTTTATTAACTTTAATTTTGACGTAATATTTATGTATAAAAAATTCTTTTTACGTTATAATAACATATTAATAGCAAAAACAAAGGTTATATTATGATTTTTTTATTTATTCTATTATAAATAATTGTAATAAATCACGAACTTTCTAATAAAAAGATTATGTTTGATTTTTTTTTCATTTTATTTAACATTATTTTTTTTAAAAAAATTGGTTTTAAAATTTGATGATACTACGTTACATTAGAAAGCAATCATCCTAATTTTATTATTGATTATAGACTTTGTGTTTAATATTTTTTATTGAATATTTTCTTCATGTCGTCAACCTTCTAGGAAGTTGTTTTTTTCCCCTTGTTGACTTAATACTTGCATAATTAAAATTCACTTCCTTTGTCATAATTTTTTTATTTTGTAAATGGTATAGATTTAATAAAATAACACAATGTAATGAGTTTTTAATTTGGAAAGTCTATGAAATTGTTAGCATTTATAAAATAATTAATAATTTCATATTCTAAAATAAACAAATCTTAAAAAAAAAAAAAAATGAAAGAATAAGCACTTTTTCATTATCTCTGTGAAATTAAAAAGTGAGAACAAAGAAATAAACAAGCAAAGATCTAGAGTTACTTCCTTAAAATAGAAAAGTTTTATTATAAACATATTTTAAGATTAAAATTGTTAAAATATATTTATGAGAAGATGTGCATATTCATAAAAAAAAAAAAGAACATGTATCTTAAAAATTTGTGATGATATCTATCTTACTAACTCTTGTTTATCCTTTCAAAGATCACAAAACTCTAAATATATTCTCTTTTAAAGAAAAGAAGACTTTAAGTATAGAAAAAGAAGAAGAATAATCAAACTTATTTTCTCCATAAAAAATGTAACTAATACTACTAAGCCCTTCTCTTGAGAATACTAAGATAAGAAATGGAGAAGAGAAGAATAAAAATCAACAAAAAAATAGCTCTTAAACTTTCTTGTTGGGTGAGAAAGAAATCAATATTTAAATAACTATTTTTGCATTAATTTATGATTAGTATATTAATTTACTCATTTAAAATAATTATTTTAATCTAATTTTGATGAAATTATAATCAAATTATATTATAAAACTGAGTTTACCTAATATTAACTTGTTTAGATTTGAGTGAAATCTCGGAGGAACAGTTTAATAAACCGACAAAGTATTGGCGATTCGAATGTGCCTAGTTAATGCCTAGCAAGGAAGCCAAAGGTTATTGAACTGTTTTAACTGGGTGAGAAAGGTTTGGTGGTCTGGAATCTAGAATTGTCTACTTGCTTGCCGTTTGTCGAATTTATAAAAGAAATGGCTGGATTTTGCTAACCCTCGCTAAAACCCTAGCGAGCAATCTATATACGCTCTGTCCTGCTTCTTGGAACTGAATCCGAAATGGCGATGGTAGTGTTATCTCTGGTCTTGAGGCGGCGAGAACTCTCAGCTCCTCTGTTCTCCTGTATCAGATCTGTGAGTCCCCATCTCGTAACTTCCTGGTGTGCAATTGGTGACATCCAGCTGCTTTGCGTTCTAATTGACGTTTTTTTGCTTTCATCTCGTATCTCTTTGGTTGTTTGATTGTTGTTTTTTTCTTTTCGATGCAGTCCCTCAATTACAGGCTATTGGTTGAGTTCTTTGGTGCACCTCGTGATATTTGTAGTATTAGTTGTTTTTGTTTTTTTTTTTGAAAGGAGACTCTTGGAATTGCTTTTATTTTCCATAATTATGGAACATTTGGGATTCTGAATAACAATGATTGTAAAGAGTGTACAAAGAACTTTGTAAAAGTGCTGCTATCGTGTAAAAATTTATTGATCAGATGCTTATTTTTTTTATACGTATTTTTAGTTTGAAATAGATGTGTTAAATTCTCGGTGAAGCCTTATTCCCTAACCGAATTTAATCGTCTCGGAATTTGTTTCATAAACAAGTTCTAAGCTTCCACACCTTTGTAAAGTGTTTTTTTATTAATTTACGTGGAAATATAATGCCGCTCCTTTTCTCCTTAGTGAAAAGCCTCCTGAGTTTTCCTTGTCAGCCGTGCATGATTTTAAAAGTTAACAGTGTACTGAATTACTATCTAAAATGGTATATATTATAGGGTTTAGTTGAGATTAAGCTAAGTGGATGCTATCTCTTCCCTTTGTTGTGCAGTGCCTTATGGAGGTTCAAGAGAAGCATGAATTTTAGTTTTGCATGAATTAAATTGAATATAATTATTATTTAGCAGTTATTTTGTTGGAGAATTGTTTTGGGAAGAATGAGTCATAACCTAATATGTGCTTTGTTATGGGCTAATCTGGCAGTAAAATGGATTTTTCTTTACTCCATTAAAAATGTTTAATTGCATAAAGAAGATATCTGTTGTAATTACTTATATTGTAAAACTATTTATATTATAATTAAGTTGGTTATTTTCTAGTGTCCCTTATACCTGAATTTGATCAATAATATCCAAGTGACAACTAATAGTCCTATATTATATGCAAAACAAACAATTTTAGTTAACCTTTAGCTAAGCGCAGACTTAAGAGTTATATTCATTATTTATTAGTTTGTTTAACTTTCATTAAATAGTTATTTAAGTTAGTTGGAATCTAGTGAACAAAACTAATGAATGCACAATTTTATATAATTGTTAGGTACTGCTATGGAAATTTCTTCAATTGATTTGAATGTGTATTTTGGTTTTTCATGACTAGGTAATCTAAATTTTAACTGAGTGTTTGTAAATAACAATATGGATTGACAGCTTGTATTTCTTTCGATGAATTTGGTTCATGAAAAGTAGGATGGTAAAAGATAATTCATATTTTTGAGTTTGGTAGTTTGAATTGTCATAGAAATGCACATTACAGAAGGCATTATCAGCTTGTTTCAAATTGCTTTGTTTCTTGCTCTCTTGAGCTGCTGAAATAAGGTGTTGGTCTTCACTACTATAGTTGCTAAATTTTTGGTTTTACCTTATGGGGAAGCATGTATACCTCATGGGTGTTATTTGTTTATGTTTTGAACATTTCTTGTACTAAATGATTGGCTTCTTGTTCATTTAATATTTTTCAGAAATTTGATGGATTGTGGTCTTCTAATTTATTGTCATTTGCCCCCCTTTATGTAGTATTTTTTATTTATTAATTAGATAGTTACTTTTATTAATCATTTATTTTGAAACTAGCCATTTTCTGTTTTTTCTTTGTGATTATTAGGAAAAGTGAGTCTTGATACAGGAGATGAATGCAATATAGATGTCTTTTGGGAAATTGTTGGGGCTTATTGATAACACTTTATTATGTTAAAAAATAGATCTTATTCTTGTCTTTATACTTTTTCTCATGGTTGAGCTTATCCATGTATGTTTTGATGCATTTCATGTTTGTCTTTATAAATGCATGCATGCCTATCTACATATGTACACATATGCCCTTATTTATGAATATATTGACTTGGATGTGTATATGTATGCATTTGTCTTTATATGCACATACGGATGAATTTATATCGTGCATTCATATGTATATGCATGCATATAAGTACAAATGCATCCAAGTGTTCTTTTTTATTTGTAGGCATTACTGTTTATCTATGATTATATACATGTATATCTATGTAATGTATAGATAACCAACAATTGCTTGTTTTCTATTAGCTGATCTTGAAAAATGCTATCTATGGTTATATTGGTGACATGCAAGGGAGTGGCCAAATGTATGAACCAGAAAAACAAATGGCATGGAGGCTTAGGATTAATGAGGAGTCAAATTCAAGCAGGTTTCCCCCAAATCAAAATTAATTTAGTGTTGAATTTGATTTCTAGTTGAGTTGTCTCAAATTTAGCTTTAGTTGATTTTGGACAAGCTTTAGGCTGAAAATCTTTAGGAGGTTTTATTATATGATTTATCATTTAATTAGTGCACTAAAATAGCAAAACAAAGCGTATTCTTGCCACTAGGAAACAGTTAAATATATTTTATGTGAACCATATAATTACAAGAATATTTCAATTGACAAATTTCCATCATTTCTTTTGCAATCATATATTTTAACTTCATTATTTAGCAAACCCTTGTACAGTATGGAGCATGCACGAGATTGAGGTGAATCATGTATCTTCAAATGTCAAATCAAATGTCACACAAAGGTTGGGCTTCCTTAAACTCGTCTTTTGCAAATGTAGGAGAATGAAAAACCTTTACAATTGGTGGCTCAAAAGAGTTTACACATCAACTCAAAAGAGTTGTAAACTCATTAGTTAAAAGACTTACAAACACTAGACCTAAAGGGTTCTTACAATAATACATCTTGAGCCAATAGTGCCATGCTAGCAAGTATTGAAAGAAAAGCAAAACAAAACGACATGAATAGAATGGATAGATCGTTTGATCTGCATTAGCTAGTCGTAAAAGGCTAGCAACTTGGAATTAATGGTTATTTCAATTTAATTAAGGAATGGAAATTTTATGATTCTCTTGTATACTTTAGACTATAGAATAATGAAGGAACTCAAATTAAAAATTAATGTTATATGTGATATCAATTGAACTAAAGACTTGTAAAAATTTGAAGCTTGACAATTGTGTTTAATTCTCACTCTCTCGATAATCCTTTTTGTCCTCAAAGCGCTAGCTTTCCTTTTTAGTGTAGGTTTTTTGTAAGCTTAATCTTTTTTATATTCAAAATTGTATTTTTCTTCATTTTTACTTTTTTACTTTTCCAGATTTTGGTTCCTTAGAATTTAATCTTTGTTGGTATAATTTTTGGATCTTTTGGTCCAAATTGTTTGTATTAGTTTGCAACTAGTGTATGATTCTTTGAAATCAAAATGATTATAAAGAGTTTTCTTTTCACTTGTATTTGTGAAGAATACTAGTTAAAGAAGCTTAGCCTTTTTTATTAGGGGTGGATATATGTCATTATAACCTTAAAATCTTTGAGTGCTTTCATTTATTTTGTTATAGCAATTATGTGATTGTTTTTAATGAGTATAAAAAGATTTTGATTAAAAATAATAGTTTTCTTAACATCATCAATTCACTTCCCTTATTGTGGGAACTTTAACTTTTCAACCCTTTGTCAAAGTCGAAAATTTTTCATTATCAATAAAAATTATAATTTCAATATTATGTTGATCTCTTAAGGTTAATTAACTTTATAGTATTATGTTATGCTAGTAGTAAAATTGATACTAAGGTGGTAGTCAGTAATATTTAAGACAAATTTTAACCTCATCTAAATGTAGGGAATTCTAAGCATTGACATATGAGGATTTCCAAAATATTACAAACAAAAGATATGCAGAATGATAATCTTTATGCTTTATTGTTCAAATGAGGTATATCTAAGAATCTATTAAGCATTGATATAAATGGTTTAATATTTATTTGGTACTTGAAGGCTACTTAACAAGCATAGGTAGACCATGCCTTCATATAGTATGATATTTAGTATAACATGATTGAAAAAGTGATGACAAACATTTATATGCATAAAAAAGAAGTGAATCATGTTTCTTGAACATTACTTATGATGAGATTCTTATTCAATATCAAGGCTAAAAGGGGCATACCTTTTTATTGTTTGAAATATTCCTTGAATTGAAGTTAATTAATAAAGTTTTCATGTTTTATGATTATAATGCTTATGTTAGAATAGTTTTAAAATTTTTGGAATTCATATTTACTTTGTAGGTTCAATGATAATTACTTGATTTTAAGAATTTTGATTTGTATATTTACAAATCATTTTAATTTGATGTTAACTAAGATGTCATAATTCAAAACTCATGTTTAGAAAGAAACTTGCAAAAGGCAAGTACGCTTGTAGAGGAGTTGCATCTCTCATATATGTAATAATATGATAAATTTATTATTTTATAAATTTATGTTTATATATCATATCTTAGTTTTTTGTTGTACTTTTTGATGTTTGTCATATCTTTTGTATCCGTGTGGTATTATTGTATTTGTATCCTTGTATTATACTTATACTTCATAGCCAAGAATTAAAAAAAAATTAAAGACCTTTGAGATCAATTGACTTGTTTATTGTGTCCAATATAAACCAAAGCATTATGCATATCCTCATTGCCCATGGAACCTTATGTTGTTTGCATGAGGAAACTAAAACATTGTATTATAGAGGGTTATGTTTGAGTGGAAATTAATCATGTATCTTTTCAAAAACATGAGTTACTAGAATATGTAACATCTTAATACAAAAGAACCATGAAATTAGTTTGAACTTCATTCATCATCTTAATCATTGTTAATAATTCATAAAAGTAGGCATCATATGCAATGTTAAAATGAGCATTAATTGAAATGCAAACACAACCCATTGAACTAATGCAAAGAAGTCTTAAAAAATGATTGAAGAATTCCAAATAAAATAGAAAAAAAAATCTTAAACTTCATGAAATTGAGGCATTGAACAAAGTCTCTCAGTATGCAAGGATCAATAAGAAGGAAACAAGAAATTATTTTTGAGTATTTGTATGTGGAGGTTTTTGCTCAACTAATCAAACTTGATGAAGATAGTTTGTCAGGTTGAAAACTATTTATGAGAGGAATTCTGGAATTAAAAAATACAAACATGTCTAATTACATTGTTATGTCATTGTAAGACACTTTTAGGACATGACATTCTTGGATGTGAGAGGATCATATCGAAAATTCCATGTAGAATTTTTGGATTAGAAATAATCATGAAAAGACTTTTAAAGTCAATTTTTTTCCTCATGCTCATCGTTTTTCTCTTTTTGTAGCTTGTACACATGCACTTGCAACCTGCAACATTTTTTTTATTGAGATTGCTTTATTGCATTCCATGCTTTTCATTGTATGTCTTACTTTGAATCTCACCTTCAATTACTCAAAGCTTGCATCTCCATTATGATCATCCTGAGAGGTCATAAGAGCATCTTCCCCATTGAGTTGTTTTTTTTTGGAAATAAGAATGGACCTATCATGCAATATTAAGAATTTGAAATTTTTTGTCCAATCCATTATATTTGTTTGTTTTGATTTTCTTTTTTGTTTTATGCAAGGGATACCTTCATTGTCTATGTTTATTATATTTACAAATAATTATTTGTTGACTTGTGCATATTACTTTATTTTTACTTCTATCTTATTTTTTTGTATTCTTTGAAAGTTGTGTAAGCCATGTTTCATAGCTCTAAAAGGGTTGAAGGAGTTGACGAGATCTATCAGGGAATAACAAGAAGTTAGTAGGAGATTAAAAAGTAGTGATTGTACTTCACATGAGCCCTTCATCACTCAATTTCTTTCAAATGTTCATTGTCATAAAAAAAGGTCTTAAAAGTGTCTTAAGGGCCAATTGAAGAATATTAAAATCACATTAAAAAATTGTAGTAACATTTGTATTTGATCATTACTATATAAGATATATCGAACTAGACTTGGTTCAAACTAGAGTTTGTGTTATATGTCTTGCTCATGAATCAACTCAAATTGACTTCGGTCGATTTTGATTCAAACAAGCATTGATTTATGATGGACCAAGACATTCCCTTTTGCTTAATAATCTTTTTGGAGAGTAAAATGTTTTAGACAATGATGTGTTTTATTGATACTTTACACCTTCCCTCAAGGAAATGTATGGCAAACTTCATTATTTTCATGCAAGCATATTTGCATGGGTGTAAATATGCATAGCTGCATTTGGTCATTTATAAAGTTGCATGCATGCATGTATGAAGGCATGTGTGGTTATACATGTATATATGTGTATAGTTGAAAGATGAAGAAGCATATTAGCTTGTGGTTTCTATGATCGTGGGTCTCGATTGTGTGCACTTGTACTATTCTTTCCACCCACCCTATTCATTTTGTGATGTCGCTCACTAGCGTCTATTTTCATATGTTGCAACCACCCTTTTAATTGTTGGTTTGCCTTTTGGGGCTATATCTGCTGTTCAACCATCTTCTCGTTACTTGCTTGAGCATTTGCCTTGGTCGTATTTGTGCGTATTGATTTGGGTGTATGCTTGCTTTTGTTTGTTCAATGTTGTCACTCAATTGTGTGCTATTTGCAAATGTTGTGTCTCGAAGTTAGATTGATATTCAATTGTTTTGTTGCTCTTTAGACACGTGTTGGTTTCCTCAATGTGCCTTATTTTTCTTTGTCACACTTATCTCAATCTATGTGTATGAGCTTTCCTTTGTTGATGCCATTTTGTTTTCAATTGTGTGTACGCTTTATAATTACACCTTTGGTAGGCTTCATTTTAATAGGTTGTTAATGATTTTTGTTTTTAGTTGTTGGTGGAGGATTATAAGTTTTTATAGTTGCACTATTGTGATCGATGCCTTTTGGATTTGTAAGGACAAGTGTTCTATTATCATGGCTCTTTTGGTTGGACCTTTTGTAAGATTCTTAATTTTGTCAATTTCTCTGAGGAGATTTCTATTACCTGGGTTTCTTTTTCAAGGGTTATTGTCAACGACTGTCATCATCCCATCAAGGATTCTTTGTTTGTTATGTCTGATCCATGTACTTTTTTTCCTCATATATGTATTTTATATGTACGTTCATGATAAAAAACAATAACAAGCCTTAAATACTTGAAGTAGTACGCTACATGAATCCTTGGGTATAACTCCATTATGTTTAGGCACTTATCCTTTAGCCAGATCTAAGCATATTAAGATTTTTTTTTTTATTTCACTATTTATCCATCTTTTTTATTGTTTTTATCTATTCATAGAGGAATATTTTAGTGACTCATCTCTTTTAATTACAACATTGAGTGGATTTAATATGACCAAATTTTTTAAGCAAATTTGTGCTTACTTTAATCATAATTAGCTATTACATTAAGTTTCTCTTGTATGGATTCATTTGTAATCGCTTTATTTGAAGTATTACAACTCATTCATTTTGGCATTCTCTTATCTGCAATGCTCAGCCTAATTGTATGCTTATATTTCATCGACATCTTAGTATTACTCGTAATGCTTGAATGTTTGCTTTATTGTTGCATGACTAGAAAATAAATAAAATTTTTCTTATATATTCTCTCACACATGAATATGTACATATATCCTTGGTGCAATAATAAAGGTTGTTTCAATGAATCTTAAACGTTGTGTATGTGGGAGCTTCTTGTACTTCTAGTTGCCTTCATATATATTGGGCATGACAAAGCTTCTATATGATGACAAAAAGAAAAAGCATTTTTAACATTGCATTTGGATTTTGGAGGTTTGTAATTCATAATAGTTTTGTTTTCCATCGTGCATTAGATAAAATGGATGTACTAATTCAATTACTAAGGAAGTGATGGTAGTTTAGGTGATTTATATTATATGAAAATGCTAACAACTGGATGTTTTATGTAAGTTCTCTTGCAAGGTTCTACACTTGGGACAAGCTAGATATTTTAGCCAATAGTGCGAAGTTTATTGTAATATTTTGCCTCACTTCTTCAGATTGGTGTCATTAATCTCCATTTTTTTTCCAATTTAGCACAGTAATAGCTTGCCATGTATGTTGAATGTGAGCTTACACAAGAAAGTTTTCTTTATTTGTCTATGAAAAACACTTTTATGTAGTTGGTTTGTAAAGTCAATTTCATTATGAAGTTTTTTTCTTCATAAGATTTTATTTGTTTTGCTGGATTTTTTTTATATTTTGCAATTTGGCATCAAAATTTCTTATCTCAATCCTAGTTGGAGATTGATGGAACCTAGCTGAGGTTGTCTAGGCCATTTGATATGGTCCTCGAGGATAGAGTTCATCTTGAGGCCATGGCTTGAGGTCATAAGGTTTAGTTGAACCCACTGCAAACCCTCGAGGCCGCCATCAAATGCCATGTGGGGCCTATGGTTGGAGTTCTAGGAACCTCTCCTTGTGTTGCATTTGGCTTGAGGGATGCGTGTTGCTTAAGTTTGGTTTCTTCTCCTTCGATGTTATTACTCAAAGACATCAAGTATTATATCAATTTCACCCATTTGAGATGATTGTAAACACTTTTTCCGTGTTAGCCTTTTTGGCAAGTTCTTTGTCTTCTAATTCCTTCCATTCTACCAATGATAAACAAGGGTACTTATTGAAAACTTTTTTTTCTTTTGGTTATTTTTTTAATGGGAGTTTCTCTTTTCAATTTTTGTTTTATTTATTCTTTGTTCAGTTTGACTTGTTGGCTTAGTTGAACTTTACTTTGCAATCTTCTTTTTCATCCTCGTGATTTCTGTTATTTTAAGTGTTAGATATTTGCTTTTTTCTCTACCATCCATTATCATCACTAGCACACTTCAAACTTTATTTGGTAGCCTTGGGTTAGTGGGTTAATTTAACTTTTAAGGGTTGCTAATTGGTCTATTGGTTTATCTTGTGGTTTAGTTAATTTTAATCCATCCCTCAGCTAGTTAATTCGCTTAATCCCTTTAACCTTAAACCCATCTCCCTCTTGTGTTAGCATTTGCAAAACTTAGTCACCATGTGTTCTTCTTTTACCATGTGTTGGCCAACCTTGTGTTAGTGGTCCCTTTGCTGCTCTTGTTGTTGGACTAGGTCCCCTAAACATGCCTAAGTAACTATTCCACAAGGCATTAAGGATCAACAATGTGGGGAAGTTGAATTGTTTGGTTGTCCCGAAGGATCACTTGAAGCACATCCTACTTCCATCAACTCAGTATGTATGGGCACAATGCAAAAATGTGCTTCTAGGGTTTGAGAATGGGGACGAAAAGGTATGGAGGTTTCAATTTTGACTGGAGAAGTGCTTTTTGAAGTGCGTTTTGGCTAACACAACTGACTGTTAAATGATATTTATTTTAATCCAAGCTAATTTGGTTTAATAGCTAAATACAATTGAAATGTCTAACATGGCAAGCTTAGGGTTAATTGGGTTAAGCCATCCTCAAGTGATTTAACACCAGCTTATGTCAAATGGGGGCCGAGTATGGGCACAATGCAAAAAGGTGCTTCTAGGGTTTAAGTATGGGGGAGGCTTCAATTTTGACTTGACAAGTGCTTTTTGAAGTGTGTTTTGGCTAGCACAATTAAGTTGTTAAACAAGATTTTATTTTAGCCTAAGCTAATTTGATTTAATGGCTAAATACAATTAAAATGTCTAACATGACAAACCTAAGGTTAATTAGGTTAAGCTAACCTCAAGTGATTTAACACCAGCTTATGGCAAATGGGGGCTTAGACTTATCAGCAATTGTGATTCCATTAGCAAAAAGCATTTAGTAATGACACCTAGTCTTTAATCTTATGGATAAGAATGTCATTAACCATTGCAAAAAAATGAATGTGTATGCAAACTTTTCTTCCATTATGTTAGTTGGGAAGATATATGTATAACCAATTTCTTGGATGGTATTGGAAGTTCAAAAGTTATGGTTGTGGAAAAATGCCTTGCCAAGCTTACATTTCATATCTAAGGTAAGACCATTTGCTTGTAGAGCTTTCATACTAGATATGGTGACAAGAAAACATAGTTTTTAGGTTAGAAGAGGTAATTCTTTGATTTGGAAGCTTGTGTTTTTTGTAAAGGATGTGGTGGAGGAACATTGCAAATAGATGATCGGCAATGTCAGTGGCATCTCCTTTATTCATAATGCATGGATTGCTTTGAATCCTCTTAACGTGTGGCTAGCATTGCGGGACATGGAGATGTGTATGTCGCAAGCAATTGCAGAATTGTTAGTTGCCAGGAGCAGCATGGACTTAAGACAATGATTAGTTGGTGTGGTGCATTATAGAGTCATTGAGGGGTTCCTAATGCTAGCCTCTAAGCATTGCACCTTAGGACTACGATTAGTCATTGTAGCCTAAGGCATGCACCTTTATCTAATGCTAGCTATCAAGGATGTAGCCATGGATCAACATGTTCATTTGTAAGGTATATTGGGGAATAATGCCTATGTAGTATTGGCTTGTTGCATTGGGGATTTCAATCATGTGGATGTGCTTATAAGGCTTTGGTGTAGAGGACATACATCATTTTGCTTATTTATTCCCAAATGCACCTAAGATGGGTCGTACTGATTGTAGCCATGGATCAACATATTCATTTGCAAGGTCTATTGGGGCATAATGCCTATGTAGTATTGACTTGTTGCATTAGGGATTTTAGTCATGAGGATTCACTTATAAGGCTTTGGTGTGGACATACATCACTAATTGTATACAATGGATTCTTATGAGATGAACATAGAGAAATAATAGTAACAAAAGAAAAATAAAATACAAAAAAAAATTGTAATTTTGTTAATTAGAATACTTTCTCTACGTCATCCTCCAATAATACTCTTGGATAACAACTTCCCAAGGTTCTTGCTTTCCTTTGTGAATACTTTTGTCGGATTTGACCCTTAGGAAGTAAAACTTGAGGCTTAACCACCTCTCGAAAAACACCCCCTAGATTTAAACTTTTCTAGGATTGGTTATTTACTTGCTTTTTTTTTTCCTTTTTGAAACCTCTCTCTCAAAATCAATTTTATTTGATCAATCCACTTGATCCTTTTGTCTAACAAATAGGAACTTATGCTCTAAGTTTTGGATAACTTCTAAGCTCAGATAATTGATACCACTATTACTATGCACAAACATTCTCCAGGAGTCTTGGGCCAATCCATGTAGTTTCTAATCTAGATAACTATAGCCTTGTTTTTTGTTCCTCACTAATAGCCTCATGAATTATCCATGAATACTCTTGATTACAGATGATCTTTGAGAACTTCTCAAGTTAATCCCTTCGAGATTCCTTACACCAACCTCTCATTATTGTTGCATGAAACAAACCTCTCGTTATTGTTGCATGAAGGTCAAAGCCATCTTGAGATCTCTTCCTGAGGTCTTTTCTTGTGGTCTTTGTTTGATCTCGAGACATTAATGTTCTTGAGACCTTCCACTAGACAATTTCAATTCCATGAGACCACCTCTTGAGAAAGCTTCGTCTCTTATCAAGAAAGAAACCTTCTTGAAACAACACATGATGACTGATCATATGCTTCTTTTATAAATGATTTAAATCCCTTTTAATCTCCAAATTCTTATATTTTCTCCAGGCAAGTTACAAACCCTAAAAAATGCTTTGATGTGTCCTTTTTTCTTTGAAAAATGGTGTTTTTTGAAGGACTCACTTTGAGTCGTAATTGCTGTCGAGGAAGGCCAGTGTCTGTAAGACTTGTGGCATCTACATGCCTCGTGATTTGAGACCACCATTTCTTTGGGCTCCCCTAAGAAAAGCAACTCCAGGTGGTTATCATTCTTTTGCTCTTAATACAATCTATTATCTTGTATTACGTTTAATAACGTGGTTGATTTGACAATTTACCTTGCAAAATGAGCTAGTCACTCAAAAACTTGTCACTTAGACCACCCTTTTACGTTGTCTCATGATTTCTTTTCAGCAAAAAATTCTTTTTGGACATACAAAGCCTCATCCTTTGTTGTCATTCGTGATATATATTGTGTCCTTCTCTTACATTAGTTGATCATGAAAATCACTTAACAAACATTGAGAAGAATGACAACACATCACTTTGTTAGTGAATATCCAAGTGATGGCAAAGTTTAGATAGTACTACTTCACTTTACAAGGTTATTGATCCATTCTAGAATGTATGAACTCAGATGGGATATCTTCTAGAGCTCGAGCTTTTTCATGAGAACTATGGTTGTCGCGCCCTACCCATCAAAACGCTAGTATTACCACCTATTGACGGCAAATCAGAGTATACGTAGCTGATAGTGAGGATATAAACTACTGTGGATGGGGGTGATGAAATAAATACAACAATTTTATCTATTTCATGTTGTTTCTTTTTTTTCATTTCTTTTTTCATTTTTATTTTCTTCATTTTCTTTATAACTAGGTCCCAAATAGTTCTCATAAGATTGTACACTTATATCCCAATCATATGTCATCTCATATATGACATCTTATTATTTCTAGATCCTTACCCATAATCCTCCCATAGGCATAGCTGGCTAGCCATATCTATCATATATCATCTCCGTTTCTCGTCCTTACACTAAGTGCAAGCGATATCGGAGATCTCTGATACCATCTCATCTCATCTTATCTCATCTCATAGTTTGGTATTAAATCAGTGCTTATAATTCCCAGTATCCCTTGCTGGTGCTTTTTATATCTCGTATAATATCATAGCCCGGTATCAAAACAGTGCCTATGATGTCCAGCATCTTGTGTTGGTGTTCATCTCGTAATACCCAGTATCCTGTGTTGGTGTTCATCATATCTCATGGAATCATGAGAACAAGTCCAAAAAATTTTATGTTTTATTTTTATTTTTTTTTCATAAGGATATTTAATCCTGTTATCTTTATCACACAACACACATCATACCATATGGTTATCTTTTTATTCTCTTTTTAAGGCATATTATAATATCAGATTGTGCATGTATACATCATGAATATTATATATTTAAATTAAATCTTATCATTGACATCACTAATAATTAAATTCACTTATTTTTGTTCCAGATAATCTCTTAATTTCTCTCTTTCTTTTTTTCTTTCATTTTCTGTAAAGAATTTAAATATCTCAATCAATTCTTACAATTGCATATATCAATCTTAATTAAATATTAAAATTTAAACTTATCTTTATAAACTTCTTGTTCTTGTTAATAAATTTTTTTTTTCTGATTTATTGCCTTTAAGACAACTTTTCTCTACATAAAAAGAGTTGATCAAATTTTCTTTATTAGCAATAAATTGTTATTAGATAAATTGGTATATTTCTTGACATTTTTTTTCTACAATCATTGTTGTAAGAGTTTCCTTCTTTTGAATTTTAGATTTTTTCTCTTTTTTTTTTCAAATTTTATTTTCCTCGAATTTGTTTTTTTATTAGCCGACGGCGAAAACGACGCCACATGTTTGTCGAAGGGAACCCTATACAAAAACTTTTTCCTGATTTATTGTCTTTAAGACAACTTTTCTTATACATAAAAAGAGTATCAAATTTGCTTTACTAGCAATATTATATTTCTTGACATTTTTTTTCTATAATCACTATTATAAGAATTTTCTTTCTTTTTAATTTTAGATTTTCTTTTTTTTTTTTTCGAATTTTATTTTCCTCGAATTTGTTTTTTTACTGGCCGTCGACAAAAACGACGCCACATGCTTGCCGGAGGGAACCTGATACAGAAACGTTTTCCTGATTTATTGCCTTTAAGACAACTTTTCTTATACATAAAAAGATTATCAAATTTTCTTTACTAGCAATAAATTGCTATTAAATAAACTATTATATTTCTTGACATTTTTTTCTATAATCACTATTGTAAGAATTTTCTTTCTTTTTAATTTTAGATTTTTACCCCCTTTTTTAGATTTTATTTACCTCGAATTTTTTTCATTAGCCGATGGTGAAAACGATGCTGCATGCTTGTCGGAGGGAGCCCTATACAACCAGAAATAATGCATGCAACGGCAAAATTTGAAACCAAAGGAAACTTTTGCTACATGCCAGAAAAATCAAGAAATCAAAGGTAAAACTGGGACAAGATCTTACCTTTAAGCTAATCCCTTTTTGGTTTCAAATTGCAGCCCTCGGAATTTTTGGCGACGAAAAGCTTGCGGTCTCAACGATTAAGGTCTCGTTGGTTGGAGCTTGCATTCCTTTTCGATCGCCACATCCCTTCCACAGCGGTTGTCCAGTGATCGGATTCTTGTTGAATTGCCCCGGAAACACCGCCTCTCGTGAAACCCTGACCTCTTTAGGGAAGGGTACAAAAAATTGAGTGCAGAAGTGCTGAGGCATAAGAGGGTTTTGGGATATTTTAAATCTTGATTTCTTTTTATTTATGTATTTCTTTATTTGAATTATTTTAACATTCTTTTCTTAATAACTTCAAAAATTAATTTTAAATTAATCAGGGCTCTAAAAATTGTGCTACAAGAACCAAAATTCGTCGTTGAATTTGCCATATTCAATTTTATATTCGCATTCCAATTTCAACTGTTAGAAATTATTCTACAAAATGCTGAAAAACTTGTACTTTTAGGTGATTATGCCGACAAGGTGTTACAATAGTGACCAATTTCTCATGACATTTATAATTGAACATAGCTTTTGCCAATTCCTCTTGTATACATTTGAAAGCAAAACAACTCTAGAGGTTAAATCTTAGAGTTGGGTTTCTCTCATAACCTCTATAAATTTACTTGTAACTCTCACCTTAGTGGAAGACTAGGATAAGTGTATCATTCCCTCAAGATCTTAATCTTTATTCATAAAAACATCAAAGTTCTCTTCTCCTTCTTAGAATCTTGTCTTATTTAGGTTTTAATTTATGGTGCAACTTTAAGTATTCTCTCTTGGAAATGCTCTAGATTCTTACAATGGTAGTATAGAAAATTTTCTTGAAAATCCTATGGCACTATCCCTTAATGTGCTCTACTTCTTGCTTTTGTTTTTGGAGCCAACTTGAAAATGAGTTTTGACTTCTTGTCGTGATGTCGATTCTTCTTCTTGGTAGCCTTAGATGTCATACATGCTTGGATGATATTGGTGAAGGGAAAAAATGTGAACTCAATAACGATTTAAGAAAGTAATCTCACGAAGTCCTTGGTCAGTGTTCTACCCTGAGTTGCACTAAGTGAGACCATCTGTCTTTGAAGCTCAATTATGTAATACTACACCAATTGCTCTCTGTGCTTTCATATTGCATGTTATTGCCTCTATCTGTCTTCCTCGTAACCCATGGATAGAACTCTTGCTTAAGGAGCACCTTAAAATTACTTTAATCTTATTCTTGCATTGCATTCGAGTATAGAAAATCATTCCACCATACTAGAACATGATGGTTGAGCTCTAATCTTGCAAAAGAAACTTTTTAGTAGTATTATATGTATATATTGAGAAGTGTGTGTTCAACTAATCTAACTGTGTGTTTAGCTTTTTGGTATCCACCTCTCCCACATAAGCTAGAATATTGACTAATCCTTCCGCATGGAAATGTTTCATGAGATTGTATTCACCTAATGCCATAGTTTCATGATGGTCATCAAGGCCATTTCTTGAGGGTCACTTAGTTCTAGTTGGCAATTCTTCTTGAGCTGTAATCATCTCTGTTAGCTAGTGTTTCTTGGGGGTAAGAGCTTTTGTCTCCCTTTATCACATTATCTCCACAAGAAGGTTCACCAATTGCATTAGAAAAGTGATGTGCTCTTGTAATGATTTAGGCTTCTCTCTTTCTTATACCATCTCTCTCATGTGATTATCTCACGACAGTCAAAGCCATCTTGTCTTCATTGAGACCTTTTCATGAGATTTTTTTTAGATATTTTCCTTCGCTTGATGCAAATCTTCGTTTGACCTCCTCTAGACTTCGATACTCTTGAGACCTTCCTCCTAACGATTCAAATTCCACAAGGCCACCCTTGAGAAAGCTCCAGCTCTTTTCAAGAAATTCTTGTTAGCAATACCTAATTCCTAACTGTTTGCTCATATGGGTATGCAAGGAAGATGGCATGACTTGTTGAAAATGCTTCACTTTTATCCCTAAAGGCTTGATTTGGTGGAAGACTTGCTTACTTTTCTTGCAAATAAATGATTGCTATGATCAAGTGTTGGGAGCTGTAGCTTACATCTATTATTTTTGGAATGCTTGGTGTGCCAAGGTGCACTCCAAGTGTATATCTCCTTCAGTTATTATAGTTTGTGGTGAACATGGTGCCCTTGGTTGTATGCTGCTTTAGGATGGGGAACCAATCTTCCTCTTGTTGAGTTGGCACATATACAAACTATTTTTCGCCTGGATGGCCCAACTTTTATCTTGGTTCAAGTCGAATTTCGATGGCTCTCTCATGGGCAACAAGTAAATAGGGTATTGTGTTGTTAGCTGGGACCACCATGACCCTTGTGATGAGTGGCATGCTATTGTTCTCATACTTTGTGGTAACAATTGAGCTTAGTGGTGTCAGTTTGGCCGTTTCCTTGGCTCTGGTTGATGAGGGCTTATGGGCATGGGAGGAGATTGCCTCCATCGTTACTGTGATCATTCAGGTTCTTGGAAAAGGTTGCAGGGAGATTGAGGGACAACTTTGAGCTGTTGTTGTATTTTGTTTTGACAAATGTCTAATTTTTTTGGTAGAGAATGTAAAGTGTGATAGATTATGTATTCCTTGTCTTGTTTGGACGAGGCACATAAAGAGAGTGTTGTCGCTCCCATGAGATCTTGACTCTACTTGAACTTTTTATACTCAAACTTTGTGATTTAGTAATTAATGGAATATAAGCTAATGAAAGATCTTTAATATATATATATATATATATATAATATAGTTTTGTTTTATTTGAAAATTTGAGGACAAATGTTTGGATTGATTTCTATATCATTATCTTGCAAAACAAGCAAAATTCAAAAATGTTTTTTTTGAAAATGACATCATAATAATGTTTATATTGTTGTAATGTTTGTTTTGTTGTTGCATAACCATGAAAAAACAAGTTTATTCTTATATATTCTCTCTTTTGCTCTTGCACTTGATGTATACATGTTTTTGCCAGCAGTAGCTTTTCTTCCTATGCAAATTTGTGGTTGTATGATTAAGACTTGGAAATATCCACCTTACAAAATGTATTATTAGGGTTTTATTTTATCTTAAATTTTGTGCTATGAGTTTTCATAGCATTGAGATGCTTGTATTATAATATTGTACATATCAAAGAATTTCCTTTATAATGTAGGAATATAATAACTTTTTCACATTGTTTTTTGATTATGGTGGCTTGTAAAACTAGCTAATATGGCTATTTGATATGTATCAAATGAAATGAATTGTAATAATTCAATGAGTGTGATTAAGTGTGTTAATCTTATGACTTTATGTGGGAATTTGATGATAATAAAATCATATATTAAAATTTACTAATGTATTGCATGAGATTATTGTCTTAAGAATATTATAAGATGATGGTTAAACAAGATATTTTGACATTTTATTTTACTAAGGATGATGCATTTCACAAGTAATTTCATCCATGGATGAAATTTTCTTTTGTTGGTGTGGTGATATTCTTGAGTATGTTTTATTGTACTTGAGTGCATTAGAATGTCAATGTTAGAATGTCAACATCGGAAGTCAACTTTTTAAGTGGCATGTATCATTTATTGGGAAAATGATGTTTTAGTTCTTGCCATTGTTTCATTGAATTTTTTTTGTATCTTGGCTATTGTAAGCCTTTGTTTGATTGGCTTTGTTAAGTATGGTCTTATATAGTCAAGGCTAGATGTAGACTTATTTTTTTGTGTATCTATTTTTTTGTAGTTGTCATACAACCTATTTTTAAATTAATTGAGCTTTTTATAATGATCTTTTAGGGTAAACAACATTAAGTTTGAGATTACAAAATAATTTTAAGGTGTATATTTTTGATTGAAAGGAATCACAATTCAACTCCCTCCCTCTATCTCTTGTTAGAAGGCTGTTCTTAGAGAGTGAAGTTTTGGTGTCACATTGCTTATTTTCTTATGATGCAATCCCTTGATGACTGTAGCTTGCCTTGATTTATTACATGAAGATGAAAAATAATTTATTTTTTATGAACATTCTTTTGATAAGGTGCTATACTTGTTACTAGCAAGAAATTCAACCAAGTGGCACAAACACTTCTACATTTTTTCCCCATTTCTTTAGTTTGGTATCAGCAATCCACAATTTCCTTCTTCCTATGATAACTTGGCATTTATGGTGAGATGGGAAATTGTTCATGATTAACACAAACACATCTGTTTCTATGCAGTTGGTGCCTTGAGATTCAAGCTCTTCATAAACTTTTTATTCATTTATTTTTGCGTATGATTTTGGTTGTTTTGCTGGAATTTGTATAAAATTATTAATTTTGACTGGAAGTGTTGGCATTTGCTTGGAGGTATTACTTCCAGAATGCGATTTTATAGCTATAGTCTTGCAATACATGTGTTTTACCAAACAATTACTCCATTAAAAGATGTACTTTGCTCATGGCTATGGCAAGATGTACCAAACAGAGGTTTCATTTTGTAGTATTAATTTTTAGAGCCTCTTAATTTTTTTATTGTTGACTTTCAAAAGTTTTTTAAATTGCTGCATGCCCTTGAAGCCTTCTGGAATCACGAGCACATTCGCTGGTTCTTTATCAAAGCATACATGGGCTAGGTTGGCTAGACCATTTAGGTGGGTCATCTTATACTTTGGTACATTTGCAATACTTTCGCCTTCAAAGAAGCTAATTCTGAGTTATTAACGATCCCATTTCTTTTCCTTTTTGTTCCTTCTTACATTCAGCACAAGACCTGCTGGTAATGATGTAGTTGGAATTGATTTGGGAACTACCAACTCATGTGTTGCTGTTATGGAGGGAAAGGTTGAACTATATTGTGTATTAGTACTTTTTGGTTATTTTCATGTACATTTTCTTTATTTATTGACTCTTTGGAATGCCTTTGTTTTTCAGAACCCTAAAGTTATTGAGAATTCTGAAGGAGCTCGGACCACCCCATCAGTTGTTGCTTTTAACCAAAAGGGTGAACTCCTTGTTGGAACTCCAGCCAAGCGGCAGGCAGTGACCAATCCTGCAAACACAGTGTTTGGAACAAAGCGATTAATTGGTCGTCGCTTTGATGAGCCTCAAACCCAAAAGGAAATGAAGATGGTTCCATATAAGATAGTGAGGGCTGCCAATGGGGATGCTTGGGTTGAGGCTAATGGACATCAGTACTCCCCAAGCCAGATCGGTGCCTTCATTTTAACAAAAATGAAAGAAACTGCTGAAGCATACCTAGGGAGATCTGTTTCAAAGGCAGTGATAACTGTTCCAGCATATTTTAATGACGCTCAAAGGCAGGCTACGAAAGATGCAGGTAGAATTGCTGGACTTGATGTCCAAAGGATTATCAATGAACCAACTGCTGCAGCTCTTTCTTATGGGATGAATAGCAAGGAGGGTCTAATTGCAGTCTTTGACCTTGGTGGCGGAACTTTTGACATATCTATTTTGGAAATATCAAATGGTGTATTTGAGGTGCGTGCTTGTTTTCGTTTCGAGGGATGGCAGTATGGAAATTTATTTTAAGGCTTTAGGATGACGTATGACTTTATATTACATTTTTTATTTTCTTAGGTTAAAGCTACAAATGGGGACACCTTTTTAGGTGGAGAGGATTTTGATAATACGTTGTTGGATTTCTTGGTAAGTGAATTTAAGAGAGCAGAGGGAATAGATCTCTCAAAAGACAGGTTAGCCTTACAAAGGCTACGTGAAGCTGCAGAGAAGGCTAAGATTGAACTTTCGTCAACATCCCAAACTGAGATTAACCTGCCTTTTATAACAGCTGATGCATCTGGAGCAAAACACTTGAATATTACTTTGACAAGATCCAAGTTTGAGTCCTTGGTCAATCACTTGATCGAGAGGACTATAAGCCCGTGCAAGAGTTGTCTAAAGGATGCAGGTGTAGCTTCTAAAGATGTTGATGAGGTTCTTCTTGTGGGTGGTATGACTCGAGTCCCTAAAGTTCAAGAAATAGTTCAAGAAATCTTTGGGAAGACTCCAAGTAAAGGAGTGAATCCTGATGAAGCTGTTGCTCTGGGAGCTGCAATTCAGGGTGGTATACTCCGGGGAGATGTAAAAGAACTGCTGCTCTTGGATGTTACTCCATTATCACTTGGAATCGAGACCCTTGGTGGTATATTTACTAGGTTGATCAATAGGAACACTACGATACCAACAAAAAAGAGTCAGGTAAGTCCGTGATTTTTCCTTAACTATTCTTAAATTGCTGCAAATCTTTGTTTTTAACTTTCATTTGAAATACCCAGTTAATTTGTATTTAAAATGGTTCAGATTACTCACCAAGAATTGCACGTTTAAGTTTCACGTGCATATCTTCATTCTTAGAGGCCTTAAAGATCTGAAATACTATCAATAGTGATCTATGCTTACCTTGTGAAAATCATATCTACAAGTTTCTTATCAACCCAGTGGAAATATGAACGCGCTGGGAAATGGAAGTAAATTAGGCATGAGGAATTAGATCATTGTACCATGCTTTTAGATCTCGCATTTTCGTTCTTACAGATTTTATATCAATATTTTTCAACCAAGCAAATTAAAATGTTACAGTGAAATGATGTCTTCTGCTTCCCTATTTTCATTGAGCTTCCATCACTCAAGTTTTTAAATATTTTTATTGATTTTAATCAGTTTGCGCTTATTTAATTTGAACTCCAATGTTATCAGACATTTCCAAATGATTGCGTGATTATATTTTGATTGTTTTATGAATTTACAACTTGCGATCGATGCATCCAAGACCTTCAATTTTTCCCCACATTTTTCAGGTATTCTCCACGGCTGCAGACAACCAGACCCAGGTTGGCGTCCGTGTCCTTCAAGGCGAGCGTGAGATGGCATCTGACAACAAACTTCTTGGTGAGTTTGAACTTGTGGGCATTCCACCAGCAGCCCGAGGCGTGCCACAGATTGAGGTGACCTTTGACATTGATGCAAACGGAATTGTTACCGTCTCTGCAAAGGATAAGGCCACCGGAAAGGAGCAGCAAATCACCATCCGTTCCTCCAGTGGCCTCTCCGAGAGCGAGATCGAAATGATGGTGAAGGAAGCCGAACTGCATTCCCAGAAAGATAGGGAGAGAAAAGCTCTGATTGATCTCAGGAACAGTGCGGACACTACAATCTACTCCATTGAGAAGAGCCTGAGCGAGTACAGGGAAAAGATTCCAGCTGGGGTTGCTTCAGAGATCGAGTCTTCTGTGTCCGACCTTCGTCAGGCCATTGCAGGTGAAAACATTTATCAGATAAAGGCAAAGCTTGATGCGGCAAACAAGGCGCTGTCAAAGATAGGACAGCATATGTCCGGTGGAGCTGGTGGCTCTTCTTCCAGTGGTTCTCAGAGTGAAGAGCAACCTCCCGAGGCAGAGTCTGAGGAGGCCAAGAAGTGAGTTGCTGATGTATGAATCTTTGGACCAACTTCGTCTCCAAAGTTAAACGATTGGATATTTTCCTTATTATTTTTTTAGATAAGAATATAAGTTACAAAATTTTTCCACCCTGCATTGTGATGTAACCGTACAATTTTGAAAACGATCTGTACAATTGTTAACTCTCGGACAATAAGATCGTTACCAGCAGCCCGTGACTGGCTTTATTGTTCATAACGTTTCTGTTTGCCTTACCGCTTTCGCAATGGCTATGCTACCGTCTTGGTTATGTACTAGCTAGACGTATTGCTTTTCAAAATAATTTTAACTTAAATAATTGTGATAAATTATTTTTAACGTTTCAATTACTAATAAGCATTTTTTCTGAAAAGTTATTTATGCCTAATAACTCAATTAAGAATTCAGAGTATAAAAGTGTGCACATCTTCATAATAACTTTTGAATGGAATCCTATAGAACAATCTATGTTACATATTTAGTGACCTACCAAATCATATAGTTTAATATAAATCCATCATCACAACAAATCACTATTTATAATAAATAGAAAGCACAATATAGTAAGAATCAAGAGAAAAAAATAATAATAAATGTTGAGAACCATACAATAGCATAAGAAATCTTGACACATACTATAACACATGCCAACTAAAAAACATACTTATCACGAGATGCATGATGTTCATCATATATTATAAAAAATATGTCATGTTTAATCACATGGTGTGCATTGCATGTTGAAGAGAAACTGTACATCACAATAAAGAAGCAAAACTTTTAATTTATTTTTTTTAGCAAAAGCTATGAATTTGAGGCAAAATTGTATGAGTACTATGTTGTGCACTAAGTGTCATAATACATAAGATAAACTATAATACCTATATCATAATTATTTTTAAATAATTTGACTAAGCTGTTAGCTTATATCTACCCTCAATCATAAAGATTAAACTTTTTTATTATACCATCTCTAGTAAAAGAAGATGAAAACAATTATGTACATTAATCTCAAAACAGATCCAAACTAATTTTTAATACACAAAACCTATAAATGATGCCCAAAATAGCTACAATATATTAGAGGATTCTATACACCATCTTTTACACAAAGTTAAAGTACATGATAAAAAATGAAAAAAAAAACGATAAATGATGAAAAGTTAGAAATACAAAATATGAATACAAGATCATATAAGTCAGATGATATGGAAGTTAATAATTATTAGGCATGTCTAGTATGATCGAGGAGACTTTTTCTTTAAAGGATTATAATGAGTTCAATTAGTATAAAACATTATTTGAAGACTACAGTTTATGTAAAATTAGTAAAAGTTTCAATCTTGTTAAATATTTTAATTTTTATAAGTATAGCTTTGGTTTATAGGCAAAACTAAGAAGAGAGGATAATATGATTTATATAAAATTTATTAATTAAGATATTTTACTTTCATAGATAGAAACCTAAAAGTAGTTTTGAAATAATAAGTTGTTAAAAAGTTGTGTGAAAAGTTTTTAGAAGAAAAAATAAAGATTTTGATTGGAAAATTATTTTATTTTAAGAAGGAAGCATTAATCTTCTATAAAGAAAGAAAATAAAACTACACTAAAATAATGTAATATAGTTGGAAAAAATAATAATAAATTATTCTTTGAACACTTTCAAAATCTTTCAAGAGCTATGTAGTTTAACAATGAAGTAATCTTGCAACCAAAGAGTTAAGAAAAATAAAACTAAGTGAAATATGTTCAAACCTTCATCTTAGGTTGAATATAAGAAAAATGAAAAAACGTGTGTGGTCATTCAACCTTCATTTTGTGACATATTTAGAGAGGAGTAAAAAAAGGTTATGCTTTTGACAATACTTCATACACTTAGAGAGAACAAAATAAAAAAAGTAAAAACATATAGTATTTTAAATGCTAGTTATTAGTAGTAGTATTAGAAAAATTAGTAAGAGGAGAGAATATAATCAATTAATATGAAAAGAGATAAAGTGTATTAATATCTTTCATGTTTTTGATTTCTACAACTTAAATACACACATTGATTAAGCATGTAGAGCTAAAATGTAAGTACAAGAGAGAGCATTCAAATAATTTGATGTTGTAACTAAAGTGTTGAGTTTTTATATGTAATTAAAATTTAATACAAGAGAGCAAAAATAAAAAAAATGATGATAAAAAAATATAAAAATAAATTGTCTTATGTGGGCAACTTGCTTACTCCAATACCTTTGGCCATTGCTTCAAATTCTTCCTCATTTTAAGTTAGTTAACAATTCAAATTAAGCCAAATGATTCGAAGAAAGATAGGAGGTGGAACCAATAAAGAGAGGAGAGAGAAAAAGCAAGAAAGAGAGAGTAAAGTGGCATGATGGTGTAGAGAAGAGATGCTTAAAGAGGGTGGTGGGTAGTTGTAGAGAGAAAGATTCTTAGAGAGAGGGGCAACATGTAGGTGTTACGAGAGAGAGGAAGGGGGAGAGAGAAAGAGAGACCTAGAGAGAGAATATCATACTTGGTTGAAAATTAAAGAGGAAGAAAATATTAGTTATGCAATGGGATGTGAGACGCCAAAAAAGGGGGGTGAATTGTTATAATATTATTTTAAAATTCAATAAGCCAATCGAAACTTTAACAACATACAATGAGTGAGCAATATCTCTTTGATAATTTTCACAAGATATTATAATTATTGTAGGTTGCACTTTTAAAATTATGTTATGTGAAAATGATAAGAGCACTAAAGAATATGTAAAAGTGATAAGAGAATTTTAGGTGGTTTAGTTTAACCATAAGCCTACATTTATCCTTAAGCAAAAAACTCAAGCATCACTAAAACAAATCATTCTTTTGTTACAGTTAGGTCTAAGCACAAATTGTGATTTTTTAAGGATCAACCACAAGTTAAAACTTCCACACCAAATAACCAACTTTAAAAAATCTAAAGCAAATAGTTGGGAGCAAGAATAGTAGAAACCAAATATAAAGAATAAGTTTATTAAAATTTGAATTGTATATAAAAGTAAAAATCTCAATCTAATAGATTATAAAGTAGAGATATCACTTAGAATAAGAGCATGTGTAATGTAAAGACTGAATAATGTTGGTATAAAAACATATTTACATAATTATTTAGGCTTTAAACTTAAAACCCAAACCTATCTTGAGTTAATATATGATAGCATGTAGTGAATGTGATTTTGAAAATTTTGCATTGCAAGCATATCTTTTGGGAATCCAAATGAATTTGCTGGCTTCAGTATTTATGGATTTCTTATTGAAATAGTCAAAAGAAACATTACCTAATTTTGAATAAATAATTGCATACAATATTAGTTGGTAAATGTGAATAACACTTATATATGAAGTCATTGAAGTATGTACATGTGTACGAATATAATCTCTTTCATCCTTGGCATTCACAATTGTATAAAAATAAAATATGAGAAACATGTGAAGGAGTATAAGCAAATTATGCTTTTAATATGTTTAATTTATCTTGTATCAAGGAAAAAGAACTTAATTTTTCTTTTAATTTAAAATTTTCATCCCAAGTAATTTATTTTACTCCTTAATTGTCAATGATGGAAATAAGCTTACGAGATGAAGATTCAAGATTATCACACTTTGTTTGTAAAGACATGTAATTCTACTTTGTAGGTAAGAGTTTGATTTTTGTTCTTAAGGGCTTCATATTCTTTTGAAGCTTAAGAATATAAATTTCATGCTTAAAGTATGGCCTTCTAAATTAGCTTATTTTTTAATAAGTTTATCATGCTTTTTAATTAACTGTTCAAAAAATATCTTGAAATTCTTCATTAGATAAAGCATTTAAACTCACACTTTCACTTGAAGAAGCTCTTACTTGATCAAGTTCCATCGAAGAAGTAGAATCTAATGAATTTCTAGGACTTCTATACTTCTTCAACTTTCTCTTCTCCTAGTCATGAACCATTTGACGTTTTTTTTCTCTATACAATTTGTCTAGCTCATTCAAAGTCTCAAAACAAGTATTACAAGTAAAGAGTTTCACACCAATCTTATATTTAAAGACATAATACAAATATTTAATCTTTGTATATTTAATTGTGTAAGCCTTAGTTGACTTTATCTATAACAAATATATTACAACCAGGGACTATATATAATTTTTCAAATATCTCCCACACATTTGGATTTGTAGTTCTTATAAATGACTTGAATTTTATTTTTCATTTCTCAAACTTAGTTCTAAGAAATAAAAGAGAATTTTCCATCATAAAACCAAATAAAAAAGGGAATATCAAATTAAAAAAATCAATTATGCTTATAATGATCAACTCAATGATATTAAGACTTATAAGTGAGAACCTAGTTTTAATGGCACTTATAGGGAGAGTGAGGCACAGTAAGGGTGGTGGATCAACTAATTGAAACTTCATCAACATGTGATGAAATGTTTACACCCGTTCGAAAAATTTGACAAAATATTGCAGTTATTATGAGCTGCATTCATGCATTATGTTATACGAAAATAATGAGAGCAATAAAAAATATGTGATGGAGATGATAGATTTTTAGATAGTTCAACTCAACCTCAAGTCTATGTCTACCCCTAAACTACAAGTTCAAGTACTATTATAACAAATCACTCCTTGTAACCAGGTTGAGAAACCTAAGCATAAACCATGATTTTTTTGGATCAACCACAACCCAAAATTATTCCATATTAAGCAATTGGGAGATCAACCAAATCTCTTCACAATAAATAATTGGGAACATGATCATGAATAACAAAATATAAAGGACAAGCTCACTAAAATATGAATTGAATATACACGTAAAAATCTTAATCTAATATATTACAAAGTAGAGTTATCACTTGGAAGTAGAGTGTGTGAAATTCAAATGCTAAATAATGTTAGCTTGTATTTCTTTCTCCCTTTCTTTCAATATAAATGATTTTGTAATGAATACTATTACCTCTCTCAAGATGCATACAATGATATAAAAGTGGATTACTATAAAAATATTTATTAATCACTTATTAATAACTTGTCTTTTCTTCATTGATTAATCATCTTTTAGTCATTAAGCAATTTGCTATTATTAGTGTGGTTTATATAGGGTTTACAATGCATAAAACTCTTCTAAGGAAACATAAATGACTACTTTTACATTTAAGGCATGTTTAAAATAGTCATTACTTGCTTTCACTTCCTTTCATATTATATGATGAATGGACTGTACCATACGATGCACATACAATGAACTAATCATATTGAAACTCTCTAGTTTTCACTTATATACTATGAATTTGTATCATTAATTGATTGCATTTTATGATAAAAATTATTATATCATATAAAAGTTTTAAGATAGTGTAATTGATACATGATAGACTTAAACTTTTATTAGGATTTAATTTGGAACCTAAAATATTGAAAATTCTTAATAGATTATTAGAAAACATGAAAAGATATCATACACTAATTAGAGTTAGGTAATTATGTGATATTTTAGAATTGTTCAAAGATTGGTGTTCCAAAGCTATAATATAAATTATTAAGTTAAGTGACAACATCTTAAAAAGTAACCATAAAATTTTACAAGACAATTTTATCATATCTAATTTCATACATATAAAATAGAGAACTTAAGAACTCTATGTGAAGTATTTTAATAAAAAAGAGTAACTCTAACTTTAGATTATTACTAAAAAATAAATTTTTTTAAAAAAGTCACATTTTGATGATGTGATGTGGGTGTTAACAAAAGCGATTATTTCTTTGGTTATCGAATCTCTCGGTGGAAGGTCTCTCATCTTTGATTCTTGTCTCTCACAAGGGGTTTGGTTAAAAGATCTCCTGATGGAAGGTTTCTCACCTTCGATCATCGTCTCTTATAAGGGAAGTTGAATTCTCTCTAACTAGAGCTGGGCATACACGCTTTACTCACAAAACTAAAAGTTCATAAACAAAAGAAATTTTATTTCATTATTTTTTATCTACTATCTATATGATGAACATTCTTATTTATAAGAACATCAAAGGTTCATCAGTAGTTTAAAAACAAATGAAAAAAACTACAAAAGTTATTGAATTAAGCAGTTCCTAAACTATTTACTTGTTTCAAACAATAATGATGGTGACGAGGAGAAACAGTGGGGTGAGAGGCATGTGTGGATGTGTTGGTTCAATTTTTGGGTAGGTGTAGGTCGAGTAAATTAGAACAGGTTGATGAGACTAGCAGGTTGGCGAGGGTTGGTTGGAGCGGATCGAGCAAGTCATCGTGGGTAATGGGTTAGCATGGCTCGAGCGGATTAGTCACACACATGCATAGTAGGCTTGGGTAGTGACAACGGGAGCTCACGATGGTAAGGGATGAAAACAGAAAAGTAGCAGCAGTGGAAATCACAATAGTTGTAGTAGAATCACTAGGCCCCTTCTTTAAGAGAAAAGAGGGCAGGTAGTCTGCGATTCAAGAGGCATGGCTTAGCTCCTTTAGGTTTGCCCACTTTTTAGGATCTGATTCTGAAAAGCACTTTAGATGGCTCAAACTAGAGATTGACTCAATTTTAAGCATTTTTGAAACAATTTTTAGCCAAATTTTTGCATCAACGAACTTATGGAGGTGGTGCAACACTAATAAATGTGGTTTGTGAGCTAATATTAGATGCTCTTATATTAATAGATGAGATACTTGATTTGAATATTACATTTATTTTTATTGATCATCATATTATATGATATATTAGTTAGTACGATTTGATAATATTTTTATGATTTAATATTCTAAAGTGTTCCTGATATATAATTTTTGAATTAATTGTATAATATAACCAATAATATTATACTATATAAAATTTCCAAGATTTTTATGTGATACAAATTGCACATTCTAACAAATTGTTTGATCATTTATAGACAATTATGAACAAATTATACCGATCATATGATCATTCCATCTAACTACTCAAAATATTAGTGAAATACTTAAATTGCATAGTCTAATATCTTGATCCTATACTTTATACTAAAATAATAGTATTATATGAAGTAAGTTTCACATTATATGATCAATAAAAGTTTACTTACTTTTTGGTTTATTTTTACAAATAAAATTTCACTATTCTTAACTTATCATTTTTTTATAAAATTATGCATTAATATCAACAAAATTAGTTGAGTTGATCTCAATAACCTAATTGATATGCAACTAGAAGTTTGGTTATTAGGATATATTTTATTATGTGGTATGTTAGTACTTTTTTGAGTTAAATGCAAGTTCTTGTATATTGAAGATGACTTAGCTTCTTTAAGCTTACACGTCTTAAAAATTTCAAGACTTTGATTGCTTGTAAGACACTTTCATTTTCTTTAATTGTATTATTGTATATCATCTTCCTTCTTCGCTTTTAAGTATCTTGAATTTTGATCCAAGGCTTCATTCATTTATACTTTGGTTAATAATCTATATTATCTACCTATTTTTAGAATAACATGCAACATACTATCTAGATAAGTCATATTACAAAAAAAAAAAAATATTAAAAAAATTATTATCATTAAATTAATATATTTTTGTTTTAAGATTCATGAGATTTAATAAGTTTAGAAGAGAGAGAATGGTGACAATAATTAAGAGAAAAGATAGGACAGAAAGAAGGAGAAGGAAGAGGGTGGCCATTGGGTAGAAAGATTAGAGAGAAGACAAATATAAAGCCATATTTTTCTTACGTATTTGTCATCCCATCCAACTTGGGTTTGTGGTAGATAGATATAATCACTCATAAAACAATTCAAAGGAGTGACATCGGGTGACAAAGACACGTGATACAATACATTTAGAGACTGGTTTTCTATTTATTAAGTATAACCTAAATTTTTATATTTATTAGATTAATTTTTTTTAAAAAAGTTGAATGGCGATCTTAAATTTATAATCTAAGCATTCATTATAATGATCAATTTGTTGCACTTCTTCAATTGTTAATCTTCTTTTTTTCAAATTGCACAATAAAAATTCCCAACAGGCTGAGTATTTTCACAACACATCACTAACGTGAATGTACACTCGCAAGAAATGCTTTTTCCCGCCTGTTCCTCGTTACCCTTCACATCCCGCATTTCCCTCCCAACCTCTTCATCCCAACCATCTCTTCATCGACTCCCCATCGCCACAATCATCCCGTTGTCATGTCTAGTTCCGGCGGCGCCACCGCCGCGTGTGGCGCTCCGACCACAACCGATCGAGTCCGTTCTGCAGCCGAATCCCTCTCCCAAATACTTGACCTCCCACTCTCTTCCAAAACCGATCCCGCTATATTCCTCCTCTTAGACCCCGCCGTCTCGGCCACCGTATCCCGGCGACTTCTCCTCCGGTCGTCCGGCGCTGGTGATGACCACCTCTGCCGTTGGCTGTACGATACCTTCCAATCAACTGTTCCCTCCCTCCAGCTCGTCGTCATCCGTTTCTTCCCCGCCATCGCAGCTTCCTACCTCGCTCGTGCACTCTCCCGCCAGCCCCTTGCCGGCTTCGAGGCCGTCCTACTCGCCCTCTATGCCCACGAGACCGTCGCCCGACAGGGCAAACCCCTTACCATTAATCTTCCAAACCTTGCCAATGCTAGCCCCTACCATGAAACCACCAAATCTGCGGTCAAGAACAAATCAGCAGCCATTGATACAGCCGATGCCGTGCCCGAGACCGAGATAGCGGTGCTCTCCCCTGTGCTCGAGCCCCATGGCACCATTCGATCGACGAAGAGGGCAAGGATTGTTGGAGTGGGCTTCGAGCTTTACTACAAGCACATAGCCAACATCCCTGTGTCATCCAAATTGGAGTTTATCGAACATTGCATTGCGTGGGTGGGTAATTGTGGGAAAACATCTTTGAAGGGGAAGAAGGGTGAATGGAGGATTCCATTGCCATGGGAGCTGCTTCAACCCATAATTAGGATCGTGGGCCACTGCTTGCTGGGTCCGGGAGAGGATAATAAGCTGAAGCAGATGGCAGCTGATGCAGCTTTTTTGCTGTACCAACGTGCAATGCAGGACATGGATAGTCGAGCGGTGCTTGCAACACGATGTTTGGTCCACTTTGTGGCGGCGCTGGAATCGCCGAAGGCGCCGGTTTCTCCAGCCGAGACGGTAGCTGATGTCATGGCTAGCTCTGCTGTTGAGGCGTTCGAGTCATTACCTACAGCTTTGGCTGATGTGGATATCATTGTCGAAAGCACCAGCGATGATTTTTGAAGCAAGCAGGCCATTGTTTTGGTGCATTTAATGTATTGAATTTTATTAATATGTTTTGGATATATTTTTTGGAGATTAAGAACAACACGTTACATTGTATTAGATGAATTGATTCTCGTCAGTTATCAATTGCTTTGTTCTGTCATTTCTTAATTGAATTCCCGTCAACTGCAATAAAGATCACCAAATTAAAGCGTGTTTGCTTTTTTACTTTTCATATTTCAACAAGAGAGGCCCTTAAGCTAATGATATGATCAAATATGGCTTTCTGTACCCTCCCATAGGTCACATCTGGTCAGACTAACTGGAGGGAAGGAGAAGGAGATTGGATGTTTGAGTTGTTAACAAATGGTGAAAATAGTTGGATTCATCTGTGATAAGAGGAACAAATCATCCTAAGGCATTGTTTTAGTCCCACAAGAAACAAAAAATGGAGTACCTAAAGGAATTTAGAAATGATACAAGTATTGATATAGATATGAATTCTTCACTGTAGCCGAAGTACTGCTTTGGGATGATCTCAAAATAACAAGGTATGTCCCAAATATTGACATATAAGTATACTACTGACTGTAAAGACCATATAGCTAATTTCTAACTATATGTGTGTACCATATATCTAACAGGATTCAAGTGATTTGTTTGTCAATACTCTAGTGACAGATTCTCCAAGGTGTAGATGTAAGATATTTTATCAAGTGTCATTTGTGTACAATGCATCAAGCGTCATTCGTGTGTGAGGTATTATTACCATAGTCTGCATTCCAAGGATATCTCAAGATATAGAATAATGAGATTTTATTAATCATGTTTATTCAATATCTTTGGAGATTTAGGTAAGTTTATATTGCATGTCTAGGAATATCTTTATATAAAGGATTACATCACATCTTTGCTTTCAAAGCTAAGCTCCCAAAAAAGCTAACCACCACATGCACAAGTGATGGAGATAACACAAAAATATATTCTAAGTAAAGAAATGGATAAACCCATTTATAAAAAGGGACTAATTCTCAATGAGAGTGTGCATATTGATTATGAGTTATCATAGGTGACAATCTTTTGAATTGATTCTCATTCGCTTTGGTCATAAAGACTATCCTAAGTATGGTAACTCATATAAAGAAGCATTGGTAATAACTATCATTATAGTGAATTGTATGTGTGGAAGGTCCTTATTGATATATGAAGTTTAGTTGATATAATTCTTGATTATGACTTTAATTAGCTATGATTTAGCAAAAGATAGGATCATTATTGGAGATGGACATTTGATGGGATTCTAAGGAGAAAGATTGAATCCTAAAAGAATGATTTCATTAGCATTGACCTTGGCAAAGGGATGGAAGAAATCACCCCCATGTTTGACATCGTTATTGCATGGAACCATGTGCACATAATGCCATTTAAGGAAACCTTTGTCAAAAAAGTTAAAGGTAATAGTCTTATTCATACATGTTTGTTATAAACTTCCAATTGATTGTTTAAATTTTTGTTTATAAAAAGAGGCTTACAATAGTCTAAGAAATTGTATTTAAGTATGAAAAACTATTATGCCCATATAAGATTTTAGTAAAAAAAACAAATCATACCATATTGAATTAATAGAAGAGGATTCAAATTAAAACATAACTCTTTAATTGAAAAACAAAGAAATAGAATTATGAAAAATAATTTCCAAATTATTCAGAATAATGAAATTAAAAATAATATTAGAATGCTTAATTGATAGAAGGTGGTTGGTTGGTAGTTTAACATTCCTCTTGAAAATATTAAGAGATAAAAACATTAAAATAAGATTTTGACTCCAATATGTATAAGCATTTATAAATGGCATTATAATAATTAAATATAAAATAATGAGAATAAATATACAAGTTTTCAATGTTGGTAGCTAGATTTAATATTGGTATGTTGCAAGAAGTGACAAAATGATCGTTTAACTCAAAAAAAGTTAGTATGACAAGGTTTTGAGTGTGCTTTTTTGCTAAATCTTAAGCATATATATCAATTAAATCTTGTTGAGTTAAAACACAATAGTAGGTAAGAATGTTCAAATAAAATCAACATTGTGATTAAAGTATTCAGTTTTCATACATAATCAAATCATTTCATTAGAGAAACAAAGAAAATAAGTTTGATAAAAAAGGAAAGGGAGCCATAAGGATCTCACTTTGATCACTTGTCTACTCCAATTCCTTTGACTTCTTCTTTGGAAGACTTTCACTAAGTTATTTAATGACCAAGCTTAAGCCACACTACATTACAATAAAGCAAAAATCTTTTTCAAGGCTCAAGATTGATGCCATGATTTTTCTTAATGTAACCTCTACTCCAAGGAATATCTCAATATCACAAAAATTTAATGCTCCAATGATACTTATATGTATTGAAATCTTAATCTTTATAATCATGCATTTTTAACTATATAATTAAAGTTGACATTTTTACTCTTTTCATCAACATAACTAAATAAAATACAAAATAAAAAAATAATAGAAATGAAAGAGTCACATTTTATCGTAGACCACTTATACTCACTATATGTTTCATACTAACTAAAATAATAATATTTTATTATAGAAGTTTTGTTTTTAAGATCCTAATAGGTTCATTAGCAACATAAATTTCTCGCATTACTATTTTTTATATGTTTTGTGATGTGTACTTTCTATGCTTATACATGTTAATAAATATATATTAAGCCAATATGAATGGGCATAACTAATACAATTACTTGTAGCATTATAACAAATAAAACATGCTACAAACTAATTGCATACATATTTAAAGTATTGAATAGTCAAAATAATCTCTCACATGTCTTAATAGTTATTTCATCATTCACTATTCTTGATTTAGTTTCAATAAGGTATGCTTACCTTTTGTGATATCATTGCCACCCAAGTCATATCACATCTAATTCTAGTATAATCACTACTTTTGGTTATATAACACCTCATCCTGGCATGTCATCATTCAACGTCATATCGCACTTCCTTGTTACATTATCACCACTGAAGATCATATCACAGTTCCTTGTGACATCAGCGTCACTTAAGGTCATATTAAATCTTCTCCTTGTATCATCATAACTTAAGTTGATATCACACCTCCTTATGACATCATCACCACTTAATGTTATTTTATACCTCATCATGGAAACATCACCATTCAAGGCTATATAAACTCATTGCACATATAACATTACCCATCATGTTTTTTTTTAAATCAACATTAAAATGCATTTAGGTAATTAAATAATAAACAACATTAAAAAATAGGCAATATTCACATATAATTATTCTTTACCCTTAGCATTTGCCTTAACCTTATCAAGGATCCTCTCTAGGATCTCCTTGCCTATTTGGGCTACCCTTGAGCTCCTACTTAACTCAAAATTATTGGCTTTACTGTTAGGAGTTTTTTCCAAGTTATGGCTAATCTTATCCTTGGTTTACAAGAGTTCCATCATTGACTCTCATACCTTATAGCCAAACTTGAGCTACTACATCATCTCGCAACTCTCTCCTGACCCACAAATATCCTTTAGATTGTCACAAGGTTGTCAACCTATGGTTTAAGAGACTAGACAGGGTCACTTAAGGTCTTACCCAATAGTCTAAGCCATGCATAGGGTTTAACCAAGATCATAAGAACAACTAGCCCCTTGGTTGATCCAAACATCATTATTAAAGTTAAAACCTAGCCCTCCAACCTTCTTTTAAGGTTTAACAAAGAGCCTCACTAGCCCAAGACCATATTTTAACATGCTAAAGGTCTCACCAAGTGCTTAAGCTCTTAATTCAATCATAATTTCCTATTTAAGATATCATAGTGTTTCTTTCAAACCTTAAATTCTTTATTTAGATATCTTAAGATTTCCTCACAAACCTTAATTCAATTATCTAGGCTACATTAGGGTTTCTTCTAGATCTTAATTATCTTATTTGGGTATCTTAAGATTTTTTTCATAAATTTTAATTCAATTATTTGAGTTACATAAGGATTTCTTTTAAACCCTAAATGTCTTATGTAAGATATCCTAGGGTTGTCCTATAAATGCTAATTTAACTATTTGGGTTATATTGGGGTTTCTTCTAAATCATCATTTCTTTTATTAAGATATCATAAGGTTTATTATAACTTTAAATGCCTTATTTACGATACCTTAGGTTTCCTAATAAATCTTAATTTAATTATGTAAGTTATATTAAGGTTTCTTCTATAACATAATTACCTTATTAAAGTATCTTAAGGTTTCTTCTAACCCTAATGCCTTACTTGAGGTACCCTAAGGTTTATCTTACCTTGTTAAGCGAATTAATAATACCTCTTGATTAAGCCCTAACACCATCTTAAGGTTAGAATTGAGTCCTCACTCAACCTTAGATTTCATTTGGGTCTTAATTTCTAACTTGAGCCTCATATGGCTTAATTGAGCCATATAACAAGCTTCCCAAGCATAATTAAGGCTAGGAAATGTTTGGCCAAAAGAAGTTCTTAAGGTTTGTCAATAACTTAAAGTTCTAATCTAATGACCATGTTCTTGTCTAAGGTCTTAATTACACTATAATAAAATTCAAATTTTCTTAACAAAGTTGCAAGTTTATAAATACATAATCTCATCTTGCCATGGCATTCTAAGTTTGAAACCTAAGTTTATCATGATTTAAACAAGTTCTCACATAACAAGCATGGAAAAATTCTTGATAATTTTAAGGATTCAGTAGATCCATATATAAAATCTAGTATTTGATTAGCATGAGTTCTTCGCAAGATATTGAACGAAATCAAATCATACTTCCCAGCAATCTCTGTTCAAGGTTTTCCATAAAATGAAATCTATAAGATCCATGGTTTGTCTTGAACACATTTTGTTCTATAATCTTATGATTAATATTACAATTGAAACCATCAATTTTTGAGAGAGCATAATTATGTTAAGAAGATTATAAGCCATGGTTTGAGATTGAGCATTCCTAAATCTACAAAGTTTATGTGAAAGTCAAGAGATCAATTGGACTCATAACTTAAACATGCATTTAATTACAAAACCCTAACATCATGTCTTGATTGTGAAGGAATAATTAACCTCCATAGATTTAACATAATCTTCCTATAGAGAATTTCAAAATAGACATCTTAAGAATGCACTTAACAAAGTACATCAACAATGTGGTTTAGTTTTATCATCACTTTTCTTAAAGTAGGCTTCATGAGAAGGAAATTTAACAAATCATATACATGATCATAACCACATATCATCACATGCATGCTTTTGTAAAATAGCTAATTTTTATCTAGAAAGTATCTACATTTATTGTATGACCTCAAGGTTCATCATACTTGTTCAATCCATTCTTCTTCACTAAGTTTTGAAGTCTTTTCCTCCTTTTGCTCATGGCTAGACCCCTTCTTTTGGCTTTTCTCAAGTAAGGCCTCCTTGCTAAGAGTCACAACTAGGGTTTTTTAAAACTATAGAAAAACCACATCCTTAATCTTATATACTTGATTTTCCAATCCTCCATCAAGGTGTTTTTATAAAAGTAACTAGTTAGGATTTTAAAATCAAAGAAATTACATGAATCCCCTTAAATTTCTATAAGGAAACTACCACCTCATTGATTTTGTCATTTATAACATCTACAAAAATCTATTGTGCCACTTGCATACATGATTGGGATTCAACTATCCAATTTCGTTCCTTAAATGCATGAAATCAAGAAAAATTCAAATTCCCAAATTTTCTTAAGTGCCACATTGGATTCTTAAATTGTAGGAATTACATGCCTCCTAAAATCCTTAGCTCATGGGTCATGTTACTTAGAAAGTGCATGGTCAACCTAGCTTGGTAATAAATATTCTTATTTTATTCATGATTAACACACAAGATAGATAAGTCAAATAAATTTACAAGTACATGATTAACAAGATCAAAAGATAAACTTCTTATTTTGGTTAGCCAAAAGAGGTGTAAAAATCTTCCCACCTTAATTAAGATTTTGTTTCCTTAAATCTAGAAAATAACCCTAGTCACTTACAATGAGTCTTGCTCTCCACCAAATTAAGTAGCCACTCTCTTCTCTTAATTGTTTCATAAAACCTTAACCATTGGTAGGCTCTTATTTCTCAACTACTTGGTATTGAACTCTGAAATACACACCAGTCACTTCTAATACGACTCATAAAGCTACAACTAATGATCCTTAGGCTCCTCTTAAAGAATATTAGATGAATTTAGAATATATTGCTTTAGTTTAAATACATGAAAAATATCATGTACCTCTACTAGAGTGTAATATTCTTAAATATTATAAATAAAATACATTAAAGATGATTTGAGCTATTTTTATATCTAGGGAATTTATAAAATGTTTTATAAATTCTTTATCAAAATACTTATTTTTATAAGGCATTGTACAATACAATCAAGAGGATTATACATTATGATAATAGTTGCAATCAAACAACCTTAACTAAAAGATGATTGTATAGTATGATATAAATAATACATCAATATAATTAGTTGATAAATAATGCATCATCTCAAGGTAATGGAAGGGACTAAGTGGGTGAGAAAAGGGATGATAGGATTGTATAATATTGTAGTGATAATCATATAATATGATTGAGACAAAATGGTGAGGTTAAGAATTTTGCAAAAGATGGTTGAGCATCATATAATAGAAGATAGATATCATATGAGTGAGATCAATAAAAAATTAGCATCGTACATAAATTCATTTGTTATGCTTATGAGGAATGTGCATTAATAACGTATCATATAAGTATGATAATGAAATCATGTACATACAATAAGAAGGACTAATAATAGATTTATGCAAAAATGAGCATTCAATAGTATAAAGATAGATATCTTATTAATTTGATTATTAAAATATTATTATCATACATGAAATCATTCGCTATGACTTAAGAGGAATGCACTTTAATAATGCATTATATAAGTATAATAATGAATCTATATTATTACGATAAAAAGAATTAATAGTAGATTTAGGCATGTATGAGCACCATATAATATAAAGATAGATATCATACTAGTATAATCAATAAAAATTAAAAAGATTTTAAAACCTAAGATGATAAATTATAAAAAATATTGAATTGGGGACAAGTTTAAGTATTAAGAAACTTTTGAAAAAGAAAGTGTAAAAGGTGAAAAGGCATCTATATGAAGAGAAATAATTATGGAGGCATTAAAAATGCCAAAAATGTGAAAAAATATGAGAACAAGTATAAAAGAAGGGCTATCCATTATTTAGAAATGCTTTTTTTTATGGAAAAATTTGTACAAAAAACTTTGTCAAAGTATCATAGTGAAGGAGAAGAGAGAGGGAGTACCCTCAAGCAATTGAAAGTAATCTATGAAGATTTAGGGACACAACAAGAACATAACCAAGGGAAAAGCTCACGAGTCATGTAGCTTGAAGCAAATTCCTTGCTTCTAGAGAATACCACTACTTAGATTTAAGAGGTAGGAATGCCTTCTCGATGAATATGTTTCATATAATTTGTAATGAAAGCTAGAGATTTTGATGATTTAAGAACATTGAATTGATGATGCTTGTTCTTATAATGATGCTTGATATATGTTACACATTATGTTAATAGAAACTTAGGCAATGACTTTATATAATATTTTGAGGATTATTGATCCATGTCGAATTGTAATTATTTATCATTGTTCAAGGTCTACATGAATCTTTACCATGTTAGATTGTCTTAACTATGTCACTTTCATGATATAAGAATGAAAAAAATGGTTAGACCATTCATATGAAGGAAATTAGATGAAAGATAACATAAGTGTGTGAAGATAAAAAATAAGTAGAGGAATAAATAAAAGTGGAAAAGGGTATCTTTGATGGGAGGATAATGTTTCAAATATGATAAGATGGATGGTTATCTAAAGTGGAGACAATACATTTTAGAATAATGATTCCAAATATGAGCCAAAAGAGTCATTCTATTTAGGATGTTTAGGTTGGAATAGCTTGTTCCTAAATATGCTCAATTGTTATGAAGTGAGCCTTATCCTAAAAAAAAATCATAAAAAGAGGAAAAGATAAAGGAATGAGTAGTTATAAAAGATGATAAAAGATTAAGTAAACATATATGTTGCTACCTGAGTTGTGCTTTACAATTATTTTTCTCACTTTTTCCATACGGTACCATTCACATGCTCTTAATTCATAGTATTTATTTCATTTGACCATGCACGTCACAACTCAAATTTATTATGCTTTACATAATGTGAGCTAATGTCAATTGGTTCATTCTTATTTTGGCCAAACACTTAGAAGACAAAATGAGACACCACATATGATAATAGGAAAGCAATAAGGGCTAGGTCATGGATGACACCACTAGAAGATGTGATTCAATAGACGAATTAAGTATTTTTTTATTTTATTTATGTGAGCAAAATATGTTTAATTGTGAGTTTTATGACATTTTGTTATTGTAAGGACATGTTGGGAGCTTATGTTTTAAAACTATTTTTTAAAAATTGATATTTATGAACAAATAATTTCATTCACTTTCACATTAATTTTTAAAGGTTTTATATAAAAAATGATTTCATTTAGAAACATGCTTCTATTATTGTGTTTTTTATAATAAAAGAAAGATTTGAAAGAAATCTATGTCCAAAATCTAGGAAGGGTTGGTAATGGGTCACCATAAGGTTGGTATTAAAGTAGTTGAAGTCTTTAGGAGGAAATAATCATAAGATATTAAAGAAAACTCAAGGTTAAGAATGACAAACGAAGGTGAACAATTTTTCATGGACAATAAGTAAAACTAGGGAAAAAATAAGTTTAGTAAGAAATGTTTCAACCTAGATTTGTGAAGTGAAAACTGGTGTACGAATCTCACAAGAGAGGGTATTTTTTATTTTTGAACATATTTATTTCTCAAAAATAATTTTATGTTTGTAGAAAAATTTGATTACATATATATATTGATATGATAAATAAAAATAAAAATAAAAATTAAAATAAGATTTTAGAATTTTTAGGTGATTTAGTTTAAATCAGAACCTACATTTATTCTCAATAATGATTAGGAAAACCATACTAACAAAATGTTACGACTTGAGGTTTTTTCTTATGGTTCATCTCTAACCTACAAGATTTTACGAGTTCAACTATAACTCAAGGTTTTGCGAGCTCGACCCTAACTCGATTTTTTTATAAGATCAAATTGAACTTGGGCTTTTGCAAATACCAAGCTGCCCAACCTAAGAGGAAAAGAAAAATACAACAAGATAGAAGCATTTTTGATAAATTTGTACAACTTTTTATACTAGTTGATTAATGGAATGTGACACAATGAGCATAAATTTTAGAAAAAAATTTAAATTTGAAAGTTTAGAAGTGCAATGCTTAGCTAACAAATTGTGATGATTTAAGGAGAAGTCATCGTTGTTGCCAGTAGAATTTATGCTAGTAGAATATGGAGCAGTGTTTTGTAAAGATCTCAAAGAATGATTCATATTCATTATTCATTTTATTCATAATGGTTAGGTATTTATAGAAAAACATTTGTCATAGCCATTAAAAAGTTAAGCAAAAACTGTGTAAAAAACTATTACCAAACTGCCTAAAATACTTTTCCAAATGTCTCAAAAAATATTCTAAAATGGCTACTTTGTAAACTCTAGTTATGTAGCCATTATACGAGATTGACTAGAGCCATTGGATCAATATAGAGGAGATGTAGACCATCCCATCAAATGCTGTAAAAGTGGATGATTTATGGATAGTTAGATCAAGTTGGACTAGATCAGGGTCATTCGATCAAGTTAGATGAGATATGGATTATTTGATTAATCAATGATAAAGTTAAGATTAGATCTAGATCGTAAGATTCAAACAATATCTAGGCTATGAGATCAATGATAAATTATTTAAAATGATAGAAATAAAAATAGTAGTTTGATGAAGTCAGATGAAATCATGACAATTAGATGAGCATGGATCAATCAATTATAATGGATGTAGTAACCATCTGATCGACTTATCAAATGGTCGGTTGGATCGATACAATCATTGCTTAAAGGTGAAGGTGATATCCATTGTGCGATAGTGAAAATGCACGATCGGACGATGTTGAGGGATGCCAGTTTTGGATGGAGATAGACATAAAGGATTTAGTCCCACATTGTAGGAAAAGATGAGTAATTAGACTTTATAATCATTTTTGTGGGATTAATACTCAGCTTTATTGGGGCTAGCTCACCCCTAATACATATGGGAATTGATCACCTGGGCATACTTGTAACATACAAGTTTATACGGGTTGATCTATCTCATACATAGTTAACTCAAGTGCTACCCAACTTGATGCAATGGTTTTCCTTATTTGGTTTAGGGATTCGTCATTAGTCAGAATAAGCTTGACCTGATTTGGTTTCAACTGTTTCTTAACCCGAGGCTTGTGAGTGGCCACTTAAACTTGCCCAGCTTGAGAGCTTTGTAGTTGGGCTTAAGTTTAGATGTGGTAGAAATGTTTCTATTTTAATTATGAAAAATTTAATGAATTAATTTCTTAATTTAATCAAGATTTAGAAATAAACTAACATAAAATTTGACAAGGATAGAATTTAACCAAGAAAAGGATTATGGGATTCAAAAATAGAATCTTATAAATTAAGGAGATGATTAAATAATTTGATGCTCAAATATGATTTGAAATTGATATGAAATGTGTCATAAAATCAATAAGCTAACATTCTATTCATAATAAAGAAAAATCTTATCAAAACTGATACATCTGTCTTCAATATTTGAAATTTGTTAAAAACTCTAAGGTGCTTTGAAGATCACTAATTCATTATCTTCAAAGATGCATGACTTGCTCATTAAAAACTACACTTGATTCATACTAAAAAAGCTCATTAGAATAAAATATTAAATATTTAATGCTTGACTCATCAAACATAAAGGTGACTTAATAATTTTTCCCTTTTGATGATGATAAGAATTAAATGCTTAAATAAAATGTAACAAATAAAAAACACATTTAAGAAATGATAAGAGATATTAAAAATGAAATATATATCTTTTCCTCTACTTCATGTTCCCTCCTTACTATATGCTCTTTCTCACTATTTTAAAAAACACTCATTCTTCCCCTTTAACACCATCAAAAGAGAAGTGTAATTTGTACAATTTATATTGCGCCTAGTTGTTTTCTTATTATTTGAAATTATTCGATAGGAAGAGATTTAGTAAATATGTCAGCTAATTCTTGTTTGGTAGAAATATATTCAAATTCTTCAAAATCTTTAGCTACTTGATCTCTGATAAAATAATATCTTACATCAATGTTTTTAGTCCTAAAATGATGAACTTGAATTTTCACTAAGGTCAAGGCATTAGTATGATCAATTTGAATAAAAATTTGCGAGAGATCTAAACCATAATCATGAAGTTGTTGTCTTAACCATAGTACTTGGGGCAACACAACTTCTAATTGCTACATACTCGGCTTCTGTGGTCAATACAACTTTGTAATTTAGCTTCTTATTTGACCATGAAATTAGATAATTTTTTAAGAATTGATATATAATTGAGATACATTTTTTATCTATCTTAGAACTTATAAAATTTGAATCTATGTAACCTATAAGATCATTTGAAAAAGTATTTTTAGGGTATCATAAACCTAGGTTTATTATACCTTTTAAATATTTTAAGATTGATTTAACCACTTTTAGATGAAGTTTCTTAGGATTTGATTGAAATCTTGCACATAAGACAACACTAAATAAGATATATGGTCAACTTAATATTAGATATAGTAATGATCCAATAAGACGTCTATAAAATTTTTTATCAATGAGTTTCTAATTTCAACTAAGTCTAAATAGATTGATTGATTTATTACAATCGTTTAATGTTTCATATATTTATGCCCAAATTTCTTAAATAATTATTTTAAATTCTTAGTTTGAGAAATAAAAATCCTACCTTTTAATTACTTAATTTGTAATCTTAAGAAAAAATTCATCTCACCCATCATAAGCATTTCAAACTCCCTTGTCATTTAGTCCCTAAATTTTTTACACATATTTTCATTGGTGCTTCCAAAAATTATGTCCAACATAAACTTATACAATTAACAAAGGACTATTTAAATATTTTAAGAATAATACGGTATCTATTTTTCTTTGTTAAAATTACTATCAACTAGATAATTACTTAATCTATAATACCATACATGGAGAGCTTGTTTAATGTCATCAAGTGCCTTCTTAAGCTTATATACATAATTAACATGTGCATGGGTCTCAAAATCAGGGGGTTATTCTACATACACATCATCTTCTATTATCCCATTTAAACATACACCTTTTACATCCATTTGAAATAATTTAAAATTTTAATGTCAAGAATATATTGAGAGAAGTCTAATAGCATCTAATCTTGTTACTAGTGTAAATGACTCCTCAAAATCTGTATCATCAACTTGGTTATAACCCTTAGAAATAAGTTTAGCTTTATTTCTAATGATCACTCTATTTTCATCTAATTTATTTTTGAATACCTTTTTAGTTTTAATTACTTATTGATCACTAGGCCTAAAAACTAATTCATATACTTTGTTTCTCTTAAATTGATCTAATTCTTTATTCAATACTTGAACTTTATAGTCATCCTTCAATGAATCTTCTATAGATACTAGTTTTATGAAAGATACAAATACATTATCATTAATTTCTTTTATAAAAGCTCTAGCCTTAACTCCTTGATTAACATCTCCTATTAATAATTCCTTTGGATGTGAATCTTGATACCTCCAATCTTTAGATAATTGATGACTAATCTCTTCTCCTTCTTTTTACTTTTGGTTTTATCTTCATCCTCTTTGAAATCTAAATTTTCTAAGAACTTTATCTCTTCATCTAATTTTTTATTATTTTTCTCTTGAATAGACTTATCAAAGGTTACATGCATCGATTCCTCTACCTTTTGAGTATTTATGTTGTAAACTCTATACACTTTTATAAGAGAAGAGTATCTTAAGAAAATTTTTACATTTTCTTTTTCATCAAACTTATTCAAGTTAGCTCTTTCATTATTAAGAATGATACATCTATACCCAAAAATATGAAAGTAGCTAAAATGTTTCTTATTTTGAAATAATTCATAGGAGTTTTCTTAAATATTTGCTTTAAAATAATTCTATTTATTATGTAACAAGCTATATTTATTGCCTTAACCTAAAAATATTTTGACAGATTGTATTTGGTCAACATTGTTTTACCCATCTCTACCAAGGTTCTATTCTTTCTTTCTATAATCTCATTTTATTGAGGTGTGTAATGACGTATAAATTAATGCCTTATTCTCTTACCCATGTAATAATCATAAAAATCTTTATTCTTAAATTCATTGTTATTATCACTTTGAATACAAATTAATTTGAGATTGTTTATCTTTCTATCTCTTTTATCAAATTAATAAAATTTTTAAATATCTTACTTTTACTCTTAAGACATACAACCAAGTAAATCTAGAAAAATCATCAATAATCATAAATATATATTTTTTATCACCTAAACTCAAGGATTGTATGGGTCTAAAAAGGTCTAAATAAACTATCTCTAAAGGTCTACTAGTGTTTAAGCCATTTTTTTATTTAAAAAAAGATTTGACTTACTTTTCTTTTTGGCATAAATTATACATTTTCAAACTAATTTGTTTGGTTTAGGAAATCTTTTAATTATATCTAGCTTACTTTTTTTAAGGTTGAATAACTTACATGACTTAGTCTTCTTGTCATTAACTGTTCTTATTTGAATGTGTAACAAGATATTCTATTTCATTAGCTTTTGGTTGATCAAACTTAAACACATAGGTATCACATTTTCTTCTACCAACTAGTAATATTTAATCATTTTTTAATATTTTGTAATATTAAGTATCAAAATTAATAAAGTAATAATTATCATATAATTGACTAATATTAATTAAATTAAACTCAAATCAATCAACTAAAAAATATTTGAAAGTATAAAATTAGGTGTGCCTATATTATCAATTCTAATTATTGTCTTCTTCGGGTTGACTTCTAATATTACTTGTCTGTTTGGTTCTGCTCTAATGATACGAACTTTGATTGATCTCTAGTCATATGTCTTGAGAATCCACTATCCAACACCCAAGAGCTAGATCTCTATTTTTTATTTATGTATGACTGCATAAATTATAAAATTTTAACTTAGTAATCATAAAATGTAACTTTTATTTGCTTAGTTTGTATGCTTTCTTATACATAAAATTTTTTAGTATATTATTTCTAACTTATGAATATTTCCAATATATCATATCTCCACACCATGATTGTGGAGACATCATATATTAAATTTTTTATTCTCTAACCTGAGGAACCCAAGCAAACTTGGGTTGAACATTAATATTCATTAAGGGAGCTTGCATAATATCATTTTTAATTGCCTATTTCTAACATTTTGAATTAGAAATATTTTTTCTAATTTTATAATCTTTGATGACATGACCTTTTCTATAGTAATAAAGACATGTAATATTTGAAATATTTTGCATGTATTCAAAAGAAGACAATATTATATTTGGAAAAATGAATACCATATGAAACAATAAAATTTTTTGCATGTTCAAGAAAGTGAATTTTTGTTTTTGAACTAGTAATTTTCTTTTTTAAGGAAGTATGCTCAATAATCATGAATTTTTTTATCACAAGTTTGAAGCATTTTTATTTTTTTTTTCTCATCTTCTTTCATGGAAAAACTCTAAAAGATCAATCCTTTTCTTTTAAAATTTCTTTAATTTTTTATGTGTACACATTAAATAAGTTAAAGTACTAATAAATTCTATGTAATTACTTTTAAGAACATCACAAGACCAAGTGCCTATCTCATTCTCTTCTCTTTAATAGATGTGCTTGAATCATCATTTATCATGAAGCACAACATCCCTTCCTCCTCACTATTTGAAGTTGTTTAGTTAGAATCTTTTGAAGCACTCCAAGTAAGTCGAAAGGCTTTCTTCTTCTTCATTCTCCTCTTTTTCTCATCTTTTCTTTTATTTTCTTTTAGTTGTGGACAATCTGGTCTAATATGATTGGTTTGACTACAATCATAACATCTTGGTGCTTTTATCTTCTTTCTTTTTTATTTCTTTTATCAATTCCTATTTACAAAGCTTTTTGTCAAAGTTTTTGCTAAACCTTTAATATAAAATTTTACCTCTTCCTCCAAATCCATAGAAGAGATGGATGTCGTATCCAAATCTTTCTTTCTTGATTTAGATGCAAATGGTTCCTTTTTTCTTGCTCCATGCTTTGCCTTACAAGTGGAAGCCTACTTTTCAACCATTCTATTCATCTCAATTTTGGTCATTAATAATTCTCGAAATAGCTCATCTAACGCTTATTTATGTCTTTGGCTGTCTTTATTGTTGTGGTAAGAGAATCATATTCTTTGGAAAGAATCGTTAGTACTTTTCTTACAAAATCTACATTAGAAAGTACTTTTCCAAGATTTTATAATCCATTAGTAATATTGAAAATTGAATAAACATCTTGTTTATAGTTTCTCTTGAATCTATTCTAAATAGCTCATAATCATGTGTAAGAAGATTTATTTTATTTTTTTTACTTATGAAATACCTTCATAAGTAAATTCTAATTTTTTTTTCTAAATCTTATGTGTAGTATGCAAATTCATAACTTGATTAAATTCATTTTGAGATATGCCATAATGAAGGTAGTTGAGTGCTCTTTCATTGTGTTTTGCGATTCTCCTTTAGTCACTATTAGGTTTATTAAAAGACTTGATTTCATTTGTGAATGAATCTTTAGGTAAATCATATTTTTTAATAAGTACTACTTAAAGTTCTAAATTAATTAATCTAATAAAAATTATAGATATATTTTTTAAATATAAATAAAATTCACCCTTAAATAATGGTGAACGAATTAAACAAGATCCTTTATTGGTGTCACCCCAATATCAATCATAGATAAAGTTATATTGAATACTTAACAAGTAAACTAATAAACAAGTATTTTAGAAAATACACAAAAATGATCAGAGATTTAAAGTAGTGTGCATCTAAACTAACAATTAAGGAAGCTAAACAAAATAATTAAAATGTACATGTTAGATGACCTAAGTGATTTGAATCATTTTATATAGAGACCCTCTCAGTATCAATTGAAGTGAAAACTAGTGTGTGAATCTCATATGAGGGGGTGAATTATGGCCTTAAAAGTAATTTTTGTTATTTTTGAATGTATTTATTTCTCAAAAATAATTTTGTTTGTAGAAAACATTGATTATATATATATATATATATATATATATTATTTTTAAAATGATAAAGAAAAATAAAGGTAAAAATTAAAATGTGATATCAAAATTTTTTAAGTGATTTGTTTTAAATTAGAACCTATATCCACCCTAAATTGAGGTTGGAAAAAACATATTAACATAATGTAACTTTTTGAGATTTTTTCTTACAGTTAATCTCTAACTTACTAGCTTTTATGGGTTCAACTATAACCCAAGTTTTTGTTAGCTGAACATTGACTCTATTTTTTTACGAGAACAAACCAAACTTGGGCTATTATAAATGTTAGGCCACCCAAGTCAAGAGAAAAAATACACTAAGAAAAAATTTTTGATAAATTTGTATAATTATTTTATACTTGTTGATTAATGTAATAAGACACAATGAGCTTAAATTTAAGATGAAAAATAAGAATTTAAAAGTTTGGATATGTAAGACTTAGTTGAAAAACTTTGGCAATTTGAGAAGTCATAATTACTGCCAATATAATTTATGCCAATAGAATATGGAGTATTGCTTTGTTAAGATCTCAAAGATTTATTCATGTTTATTAGTCATTTTATTCACAATGGTTAGGTGTTTGTAGAAAACAGTTTCATAGTCGTTAAAAATTCTAGCAAAAGTTGTTTGAAAAGCTACCATAAAACAACCTAAAATGCTTTTCCAAATGACTCAAAAATATCTAAAGTGGTTGCTATAATGGCATATATAATGGCTAATTATTTAGCTATTTGGTGGAATTAATTGGAGCTGTTGGATTGGATGACTAGATCAAGCTAGGTTAGATCAGGGCCATTTGATGAAGTCAAATGAGATTTGGATCATTTGATTAATGAACAATAAAATTGGGATTAGATTTGGATTGTAGGATTTAAATAGGAGAGATATGGGCGATCAAATCAAGGATAGATTATTTTAAATGACAAAAATAAAAACATTCGTCCAATAAAGTCGAAGAGATCATGACTGTCAGATGTCGAGCATGAATTAATCGATTATAGCAGATGAAGTAGTAACCATCTGATTAGCTGATATGGGTATGATCCGACCTATACGCACTTAATTGAAGTGTTGCTCAGCTAGATGCAATGTCTTATCTCATCCGATTCAAGAATTTGTTGTCAGCCAAAATGAACTTAACTTGATTTGGCACTGGCTATTTTCTGAATTGATGCTTGCAAGTGCTCGCTTGGGATTACCCAACTTGAGAGCTTTTATACTTGGGCTCAAGTTGGGATGTGGTAGAATCTTTTTTATTTTTAATTATGAAAAAATTAATAGAATTAAATTTTTAATTTAATTAAGATTTAGAAAAATCAAACATGTAATTTGATAATAATGGAGTTTAATTAAGAAAAGATTATAGGATTCAAAAAGAAAATCTTATTCATTTGTTCAATTAAGGAGATGATTGAATAATTTGATGCTCAAATATGATTTGAAATTGATATAAAATAAGAATGCCGTAAAATCAATAAACTAATATTTTATTCATAGTAAAGGAAAATCTTATCAAAGCTCATGTACATGTCTTCAATCCTTGAAGCTTGTTGAACACTTCAAGGTGTTTTGAAGACCACTAATTTACCATCTTCAAAGGTGCATGATTTGTTCATTAAAAACTATACCTGATTTATACTAAATAAGTTCATTAGAATACAATACTAAATATTTAATTCTTGACTTATCAAACACAAAAGTGATATAACAATGTGAAGATTAGAAAAGGATTTTAAATCTTAAGTGGTGAGTAAGGGTAGATACTTTGGAAGGAAAAACACACTTGTTGCCCCTTGATTTGATTACTTGTTACTTGATTTGATTGGTTGCTACTTTTATGTGTTATATGTATTGCAAACAACCTAGAATAAAAAAGGGCCCAATTTTTAGAGTTAATCATACAATATAATTTCATACATCATGTAATACAATATACTTAAAATAAACACTGATGTAATATGTATTGGAATGTAGCATAATGCATTTGATGATATTGATTTTTGCATAATACCATGGTTGGGGGATACTGTAACTCCTTTTGAAGCTAAAAACTACCTTTAATGGATTGAGATGTTATTTGATGGCATGGCCTATGATAATCATCAAGAGTATAATTGATTGCATTAGTACTAGATAATGCTACTAGTAATTGGTGAAGGGGGCATGGAAAAACACTTTTTTGTAATAAATCCAACTCACAGAAGTCTTTGGAGGGTTTCCAAAATTGGAATGGTATTTTCTAGGTTTTGTTAAGGATAAAATAAAAGATGAATTGTTGTGACTATACTAAGGGAACTTGACCACTAATGAATATAAGGAGATGCTCTTAGGAGTTATAGGATACCCTCCACAAATCATGGGTTCTAAAAAAACAAAGATGTTATTTATTATAAAGAGGGGTGGTATATGAAATATGCTAGCATCACTAGAGTTTGATTCCTATAAAAATTTTTTGGAGTCTACCCATGAAACTAAATATGAGCTTAAGTTAATTGAGTCTAAAAGAGCAGCAAAAAAGATGAAGGGACATTTTACTCCACAAAAGAACAATAAGCATAAGAAACATGATGAGTAGACTCCTAACAAAGATCATGAAAAAATGCTAGTGTTAGAATTTTGATAAATTTCATTAAAGAGAATATTAAAAATGGGAATTAAATGCTTTAATTATGTGAACTTTGGGCAAGGAGGAACCATGAATGCTAATAGTAACATCAAAAGAAAAAGACAAAATCATATGCAGGCTCAAATTGTAAGCACCATAATTTATGTCATTAATCAAGTAGAAGCTCTAAAGTGTGGTTTGATAAGAGAAGAGCAAATTAATAGGAATAAAAATTTTAGTTTCTTTTAAAAATATTAAAAAAACATATTTTATAGTTATTTGTAATAACTTGGAGCAAAATAAAAAAATAAAAAATAAAAAATGAAAAAAATTTAAGAGCTTAGCTAATTTTTGAAGAAAGTAGAATTTGGAGTTTGATGATTGAATGACATAATGCAAGGGAGCAACAATGAGTATTGGTTGTTAACAGTTAGATTGTCATGACTTGAAAATTGTTCTTCAAATTTTATAAAAATTTCATGAATCCATTTTGTTCAAGAATTTTCATATTTATAGATAGTTTCTAAAGGCTAAAAGTAGTTATCAAACACCAAAATATCTATTACTACTTTAATTAAAAAATTTTCCATCATACATTTTTAATTAGTAAATTATAAAAATTATAATGGCTCAAAATAACAACATTACATGATGGTATGTTTGCACACCATTTGATAGCAGAAACAAGAGCTACATTAATAAAAGGATTTTGGACCATTCAATATATTAAAACTATCTCATCAAATTACTAAGATTCAATTTGCACTCTCTAGAAAATAAGTTTTGATCTGGATTTTATATTTGAATTATGATCTGATAATTGGATTTAGAGTTTACATGTGGATTAAGCATAAACTGTGTGATTGGAAAACTACACAATCAAATGATGAATCTATTTAGATGTTTTTAATCTATATATGAGATTATGATTGTTTGATTATGAAATTGAGTGATTGAACAACTCACGTTACTCTTGTAATTTAGAAGTTAGTTACATGAATAGAAGCATGTAGTTTAGTCTCATATTACAAGCTCCACATCATTTTATATTATAATAGGTATTTTATAATTTTTAAATGAACCTATGATAATTTTATTTGCTATGGTGCATCCCACTCTTTTGCATCGACAACTATAGTTAATAAAATGTTATTGAATAATTATAACTAAGAGCTCTTTAGAAGTCATGTTACCTATGACAAAAACCATAACAATAGAGAAATAAATTTAAAAAAAAGCTAGAATTAAATGGAACATCATTTCATTTCTAGTTGATTTTAATTAACATTTTTGGAGTTTGATATAATTCAAGGTCGCAATAGATTATTGGGAAAAGAAAGTAACCATTAAATTAAAAAGATTGATCAAAATTTGTTTATTTTAGGAAAAGAAGGTACACATCGTATCTACTAAGAAGGCTAAAAAATTATTACAAAAAAGAAGTGAGTCTTACCTTATTTCTATATAAAGTACATTACAAACAAAACCCCAAGTACAAGATGCGCTAGTATTTTTCAAATATGTAAATGTTTTTCTTGTGGATTACTTGGATTAGTATTGAATTAAGCAATTGAATTTGTTATCGATCTAATGGTGGATATATAATTGATTTCTAAAGCACAATATTGGATGGCTTAGGTAGAAATGAGTGAGATGAAAATCCCATTTTAAGAACTTTTGGACAAGGGATTTACTACATTGAGTGTCCACATTAGGGTGCACTAGAATATTTTGTAAAGAAGAAAGATGGTAGTGTGAATGCACATTGATTGTTAAGAATTGAATAAAGTTACCATCAAGAAGAATTACCAATTTCTTGAAATTAATGAACTATTTGATCAATTACAAGGAGTCGAGGTGTTCTTCAAGATTGACTAATGGTCAAGCTACATCATTTGAAGATTCGAGAAGAGGACTCTCGAAGATAGCTTTTAAGACTTTATGTGGTCACTTTGAATTTCTTGTAAATGCACTGACATCTTTTATGAATCTCACAAACATAGTGTTCAAACAATGGTAGAATGAGTTTGTTATACTATTCATTAGCGATATCATAATGTACTCTAGAAGCGAATATGAGCATTCCCAACATCTTGAGATGGTGCTACAATAATTGAAGGAACAATGGATGTTTGCAAAATTATTAAAGTGTAGTTTCTAGTTAATAAGCATCTCATTATTGGGCATGTCATAAGTGTTAAAGGACTAGTAGTGGATGATCAAAAGTGACAATAATAATAGAGTGGCCCAGGCTCACCAATGCTACCAAAGTGAGGAGTTTCTTGGAATTAACTAGTTTTTATAGATAGTTTATCAAAACGTTTTCCTAAATTGCTTTTCCCTTAAAAACATTTACACAAAAGGTATTCCCTATCATTTGGGATTAATAATGTGAAGATAATTTTCAAGCACTAAAACAAAAGCTAACTGCTACGCTAGTTTTGACCTTGAAAAATTTTGATGAAGAGTTTCAAGTTTACATAGATGCATCACTACAAGGTTTGGGGCAATTTTAATGTAAAACAAGAAGGTTATAATTTAAGCTTCCCAACAACTCAGGCCGCATGAAAGGATTTAATCCATGATTTAAGGTTGGTGATAGTCATTTATTATTTGAAGATTTGGAGATATTATTTATTTAGAGTGAAGGCTTAGATTATTGAGACCATTAGATTCTAAAGTACATCTTCACTTAAAAAGATTTGAACCTATGATTGAGATGTTGGTGAGAGTTAATGAAAGATTATGATATAAGCATTATATATCATCTAAGGTTAGCCAACATAGTGGTAGATGCCTTAAGTCAAATAATAAGCTTAAGCAAATGCATTTCTAAAGTTGAAGAAGTACAATTATGCATCAAAATGAACAAAATGCATCTTAATGCCATATCAACAGGCAACAAGAAAATTTTTTAAAGAAATGGCTAACTAGTAGAATGGCTTAAAGATCTTAAAGAGTTTAAAGATCAAGATGAAGAACTATAAAAGGTAAAGCTTTAGTCTTGGAAAGAGAAGATTAGATATCCATTTAAATCAAGAGAGTGGTCTTGTTAATTTTAGGATTAGATTGTACATACTAAATAAAAAAAGAAATAAGATGAATATTATGACAAGAACCTCATGGATCTAGATATTCAATAAATCTTATAGAACCAAGATGTATCATGACATAAAAACTAAACTTTGGTGGTCAAGGTTTAAGAAGGACCTCTAGGATACAATAAAATGGTGCTTGATATACCATTAGGTTAAGGTGGAGCATCAAAAGACAAATGGAACTTTGCAACAACTTATTATCCCAATGTGGACATTGGATGGAATCTCTATGGAATTTGCAATTGAATTACCTAAAATGACTCAAGAAAAAGATTCTATATGGATTGTAGTAGATTGATTAATAAAAGCAAAATATTTCATCCATCAAAACTAATTATATAGTAAAGAAATAGACACAATTTTATTTAGAGGATATAGTATGGTTACATGGAGTGGCAAAAACCATAATATGAGATAGCAACTTCATGTTTAGCTCTTAATTTTTGGATTAGGTGAGGTTGCTTTTGAAGTGTAGTTACAACAAACTTAGTAAGAACACCTAATGTTTTTCATAATTCATCATTGAGATCATATATGAAAGATCTAACATGTGCAAGATTTGGATTTGAATGAATATTATCTGCAACCAAACTTGACACATGAAGAAAGACTAATAACAATCTTGGCAAAGGAAGTAAAGAAATTGAGGAATAAAGAAACTCCAATGGTGAACGTTTGGTGGACAAACCATAATATGAGATAGAGACTTCATGTTTAGCTCTCAATTTTGGATTAGGCGAGGTTGCTTCTGAAGTGTAGTTACAAAAAACTTAGTAAGAACACATAATTTTTTTTTCATCATTCATCATTCATCATTGAGATTGTATGTGAAAGATCTAACATGTGCTAGATTTGGATTTGAATGAATATGATCTATAACCAAACTTGACATATGAACAAATACTAATAATAATCTTGGCAAAGGAAGTAAAGAAGTTGAGGAATAAAGAAACTACAATGGTGAAAGTTTGGTGGAAAAACCAAATAAAGGGAAAAGCTACATGAGAATTAGAAGAAAAAAATGATGAGAAGATACCATCATGTTCTAAATTTTTTTGGATAAAAGTTTTTTGAGGGAGAAATTATAACATTCTTAAATCTTGTAAATAAACTATATCAAAGATAATTTAAGAGACTTTTTCATTTGGGAATTTTATAAAGTTTTTTGGAAATTTTCTATGAAAATGCCAATTTTTGTCAGATATCATATAATATGATGATGATGATCATAGAGTACAATGAAAGGCGTCGTCAAATAATCTCAACCAAAAGAAGATCGTATAGTATGATATGAATCATCATTTTGATAAAATGATTGATGAATAACCCGTCATCTTAAGGCATCAGATGAGTTTGAGAGAGTGCAAAAAGTGATAGTAGGATTGTATAATACTATAGTGATAATCATATAATACGATCAAGCGAGAGAAAAATGTAAGGTTAAGAACTGTTGCAAAAGATTGATGAGCATCATATAATATGAAGATAGATATTATATTAGTATAATAAGTAGAAGATTAGTGTTATGCATGAAATAATTCACTATAACTTAAGAGAAAGTTTAGTAAAAATGTATCCTATGATAATGAAATCATGTTTGTACGATAAAAGAACTAATAGTAGATTAGGGCAAATACGAGAATTATAGAATATGAAGATAGATATTGTATTATTATAATCAGTAGAAGATTAATGTCACACAAGAAATCATTTACTATGACTTAAGAGGACTGTGCATTAAGAATGTATTGTAAATGTGTGATAATGAAACTATATTAGCTTGATAAGAAGAACTAATGGTAGTTTTGTGGAAATATAAGTATTATACATTATGAAGATTGATATCATATTAGTATGTTCAATAGAAATTGAAAAAAGTTTAAAACGTCAAATAACAAATGATTTAGAAAACTAAATTGTGGGAAGTGTAATTCTTTAGTAATCCCTTTCAAATGAGAGGATAAAAGATGAAAATGCATTCACATGAAGGGACATAACTATTAGAGGTATTTGAAGGGTCAAGAATGTGAAATATCATGAGAATAAGTGTAAAAGAAGGGTTGTCCATGACTTATCAAGGTTTTTAGGTAAAGGTTAGTACAAATAATTTCTTTCAAGTGCGATCGAGTGAAGGAAAGATAGAGGGAATGATCTTAGGCATTTAAAAGTAATCTAAGAAGAGTTAGGCACACGATAAAATAAAAACCATGGAAAAATCTCATGGGTCCTATAATTTGAAGCAAATTCTTCACTTTTGGAGAATACAACTATTGGTATTTGAGAGATAAGTTAGGTTGCTCTATATGCATTTGTTATATTATTGACCTTAATAATGGTACTTTATTTGATCATAAGAAATACTAAATATTTCTAATAAATTTATTTGGATAAATTTTTAGAGTTTAGATAACAATGTTTATGTTAATGAGAGAACCTAAAGAAGAGAGAAAATGTCAAATATCATGAAGATCATTTTGATTAGAGTAAAATATCACTAAGAGATTTATTTTGAGTTTAATTTTAGGTATTTAAATTTTATTTTAATTATAATATTAAGTTTTATTGAAATCATTATTATAAGGCATAAAAAAATTATGTAAATTAACTATCTGAAGAAAAGCGTATGATTAAGTATTGATTATCTCAGCTCGATCATTTTAACAATCACTTAATTTTGATCATATCGTTAAAAATTTTCATTTTATAACTTGTCACAAAAATTGAAATATAGTTATTATAATTAATTAGTAAAAAATAAAAATGATATTAATAACAATTAAAATTTTTATAAATTAAGAAAAAAATGAAATTCTATTTTAGCCATAACTAGCTTAGAACTAGATAGCATAATCAGGTTAGGACGTAACCACCAGACATACTTATGTATGGGAAAAGGGCATTAAACACAATTTCCTTAATAAAATAATTAATTATAAGAAGTGTAGGTGGTTAACTCCTAAGCAAAGCAAAGATAACCAACCCCAAATAATAAGTTAACTTATGAGCATAGGGAAGGTACTATAGAAGAAAAATGAAGAACAAATACATAATGTGGGACTAAAATGGAGTGCTTTTTTTTACTATGTTGGACTTTCAAATCATAGGAGTAACATGCACCATCTGATCATGCATTTTTGTAACTGAATGGTTATAATCTCATTTTCCTTTTTATAATGCCTAATTAGATTCACCATTCGATCATACAATTTTCTGATTATATGTCCTATGTATAATCTACATGTAAAATCTAAATTCAATTGTTAGATCACTATTCAGATCCAATAGTCCAAATGAAATCTAAATTTTAAATGGTGCTAATTTAATCTCATCTATTTGATCACATAGTTTTCATGATTAAATGGTCTTGAATGATTTCCATTAGGTTCAACAATTAGCTTATGAGCTCTAGTAGCTATACTAGAGCCATATAATAAGTGGTTTTTGTTATTAGGATGACTCCCATGCAATTCTAACAAGTTGTATAGAAAAAATATCAAGGTAATTCTATATAGTCAAGGTATCCTAAAGAGTCAAGATCTTAACCTTGGAATTAGCTACAAATTCTAGCTATGTAATACTACCCTTACAAGCCCAATCTATGACTTGAAATGCCAGAATTATAGGAATCTACTAGTTGACTCCAAAATAGACCATATCAATCAAATTTGGTACCTTGATGTAAACCTTCTTTTCCATGCAATTTATCACCACATGGCGTTTCATCATCTAGTCTATTTTAACATACTATCAATCTCAATAGTGAGTACTCAAATAAGCTTAGGCTTAAAGCCCTAAAAAAAATAACTATATCACCTCAAACTCTAAATGTAGTTAGAATCTTCTCACTAAAAGAAAATTTCTTTAATAATGGTGACTACAATTATCCTTTGTCATCCTTAATTCTCTTTCAATCCAATTAATAAATGAAAGAATGTGATTCACTAGTATCAAAAAAGGGCAATAACATTAACATTGCAAAATAAGAGCATACTAGTGATAACATCTAATGTCTCTATATTTTGCTCTTAAGAAAGTTCATAAATATGTGGCTAATTATAATATCCTAAAATTTGGGGCTAAAATTTTAATAAAATAAAAAAATGAGATATTGAAAAAAAGAATATTATAAAATGTTTGTTTATCTTAAAGAGATTAGAGTTATAAATAATGATTTTGATCTAAATATATTTTGAAAGTTTTTATAACCTTTTTTAGAAATTTTTTAAAGATATTTAAAATTTTAAAGTATCATATAATATGACATCATAGGGTCATGCACTATGATTAAGAGAATCAATAGGTGAATAGATTTTTGACATGGGATTTCATACAAGTATAACTTAGTCAATGTTGAGTATGATATAGTGCATTTGGTGCATTATTACTATGGGTTGAAGAAGTCTTATAGGATAAAGTAAAGAAGGGGTTGATCGTATAGTATGATCATAGAGTGTCATAAGGTATGATCGAACATGAGATAGAATGAACGTGTGACAAGTGCGAACACACACAAAATTAAGTAAGAAATGTAAATAACTACTAGGCCATAGTACTAGGTCATTAATGAATAAATAGAAAGGATTAGTACAAAAATAAACTATCACATAATTTAAAAGAAATAAATAAACAAGTACAATAACGTGTAAAGCCCAACACCCAATAATACATGTACAATAGGATGAACATATTAGTACGACCTTGTGTAAGTACAAATTCGTTAAAGTATTGGATCGTGTGTATGATTTGTAGAAACTGAATAGATTTTAAAACATAAACCCTAAATGATCAAGAAAACTAACATAAGCAAGTTTAATCAATACAAAACCTTTTTAAATGAAGTAATAAAGGGTAAAAAGGCATTCACTTAAAGGAACACAACTACTAGAGGCATTTGAAAGGTTGAGAATGTGTAAAATCTTAAGAATAAGGATAAATAAGGTGACAGTTATGACTTAGTTTTTTAAGAATTTATGAGCTACAACACTTGGTCATAGTCAATAATGAAAGATGATAAAAAAAGAGGTTCTTGTAAAATATTTAGAAAGAAGTTGTGTAAGAGACAAAGGCAAAACCAAGGAGAAATGATCTCAGGTACTGTAGCATCGAGACTTGGAGCAAAGGTCTAAGACTTGGTAAGCCAACTACTCAAATTTAGGTGACAGGGAATACTTATTCATGGTTAATATTATTTGATGTAGCATATATTCTAGGTTAGAGACCTTATTGATTTGAAATATACAAAAAAATACTTTGTAAGCAAGACTTGTACTTAATGTAAATTAATTAATACATGAAAAATGATATGTGAAGATGTTTGCTACTATTTATTGCAATAATATGTTATTATGCTTGCTTTGTCACATGTCTTTGTTAGTTATTACTAATTATTTATCACTTGTTGACATGATTTGATAGATTATTTGTTGGAACATAATGATGTTATGTTCTCATAGTCACATTCTAAATGTTTGACTTTCCACATGTGTTACAAAGCAATGACTAACCAAATATTGATATAAATGAGTTAAGAAGGATATGATAAAGTGATCAATATGAGAAGCATCAATGATTGCCTTTGAAAGTGAACTAGTTATCTAGAATAACATTTCTTCAGAGGTATGCATTTTATTATCCAAAATAACATTTCTTCAAAAGAAGGGCCACTACTTGAAATAACATTTCACTTAGAGTATTGTTAAGGAGACGTTGATAAGAAATTTAAAATAAATTTTGTGAATGAATTACAGAATGAAAAAGGGCTAAAAAAGAAATTAATATAATTTCATGAAGATAAAATTGGGTTTCAAATGAATCCAAAGAAAAAAGAGATAATGTCTTTTACTTATTTATAATATTATTTATATAGACCATGCATTCAGTTACTTAATAAATGCTTGTTTTACATTTCATGCTTTTGTTATTAATCTAGTTTTAGTTGGCTCATTTTTATTTTGGCTTAGCACTTTCAAGTCAATGAAAAGTATTTAATGGGACTTATTTGATAGAGTGATAGTTAATAGATGATGATTTAATGATTCTATAATTTTCATAAGATATATAATTTTTATTTTTATTTTTGTTTAAAAAAAGAACATGTAAAAGATTTGTTAAGTTTGATATTGTATGTGCATATGTTTTTAAAAGAAAATATAAAAAGCTTGATGCTTGCATTTGATTATAAGAGATGTTTATATTACTTGATTTCAAAAGGATAAAAGTTTGCTACTATTGTGGTTTTTATAAGAAGTAAAGAATGGTTTTTTTATATATTTTCAAAATATTAAGGGAAAATAAAATACAATTGATGTCATGGAACCAAAATATAATAAAAATATTGATGTGATATCTTGATCTCATCATGTTAAGATATTATCACATTAAGTCATCCCAAACTAACACAAGTTGGTTTTACCCTTAAACTTATCTCAATATCTTAAGATTATAACATCTCTTATGAATACTAAATCACTCTCTGTTCTCTTTGATCTTAGGTGTTGTAGACTCACTAATTATTGCTTGATTTATCCTTAAATTATATTAAACTAATAGTACTTTATTACTTTAATACCAAATGTGACATCCTAGTCTTGATATGTTTAGGTATTACCCCCTAAGGTTATCTCATATTGACTCAAGTAAGTTTTTACCTAAAATAATACTTCAACATCTTAAGTCAATGGCATCTCATATGAGCACTAGGATCAATCCTTTAGTAGTCAATATAGGATAATTCATCTCTATATTCCTCTACATAGAAGCTTACCAAAGTCACTTTTTCTAGTGATTCGTCTCTTAGTAAATAACTTAACAATTACTCTTTGACCTCTTTGATAATAGGATTTAAACAAACTTATTAGAGTGGCTCTTACATACCCAACACTTTTGAATAAACCATTGTCCCTTAAAGATAATTAGCCTTCATATGACTAGGCTTCAAGAAATTAAAGTAGACATTCTCTTTATATTTTTAATTACAGTTATGTTACTACCACAATGCTTGCATGTTTGAGCCTAATCTTTAGGCTACTCAACTACTACTTACCAACTAGCTTAGGTAGAATAAATGTAGCCTAACTATCTCAACATAATGCCTTTATCATTTCTTTCTGCAAGATCTATTAGTTCTCATGGTCTTGTAAGACCTAGGATTCTTTCTCTTCTTTTCAACCTTATGATGAGCCTTCACCTAGCACTTTGCCTCTCCACTAACTGGGAAGTCTCTAGTAAGTCATGATATTGGGATAAATAAGCCACCACCAAGTGCTTTTAATGGGAAGGTCTAAGATCTTCTAAGGTGCCCCTTTCTATCACTATCTTAGAGGCATATTATATCAAATAAATAAATTGGGAGGCATAGTTTGCCATTAACATTTGGCCTTGCCTAAGGTGAGCCAACTCCCTATAAATTTGAGCCTTGTCAATATTTGGTACATAACATTATATAAAAGTAGCTATAAACTCATCCCAAGGTATATTTAAGGTTTCCTCAAACAAAGTTTGGTATTAGCCGTGCAACCAAATAACTTTCTTTACATCCAAAATTGAAGCTATAAACACAACCTTTTACTTTATTAGGAACCCCGAAGCATAAAACCACTTTTGGATATGGGCTAGCTAATCATCTACTACTATTGGGTCTACCTTACCAACAAATATCTATGACTTTGATCGAATAAAAGCCTTATACTAGTCTTTTTGTATGGACTTAAGTTGTAATTGGGTTGTCATAGCTTAAGTAGATTAGTTTATCATAGGCTATATTTGGACATGATCACTACTATTTGAGCCTCTCATAGTAGCTTTACAAATCCTAACCATCTTTGTTAAAGAAAAAATACTATACTAGAGTTACATAAGGGCAAAGACTAAAACACAAAAGTAATACTTATAACTTATGCAATCCTAATACTAATATGTGTAGCTATGTTCTATACTTTAACCTAGGCTTTGATAGTAATTCTGTCACACCAGGTTATTTAGTAATTTCTTTTAAATCCCTAGGTGCAACAAAACATATATGCCAATCAATGCACTTGGCTAGTCACTTTTCACTCCCTAAGCTTATTATTCAAATTAAGAGTTAGATACCCAAAATTTGATCATTATACTTATGCTGTGCCACCCGTAATGAACCATGCTTTTTTACTAATTGATTATCCAATTGATTTAAGAACTTGTTTGTCATAGGCTAGGGTAACTCACCAATATAACCTAGCATCTACATGCTACCAAAGAAAACCTATGAATGAAACCATATATATTCATATTCTCAAATAACATCATAGCTTATATAATCCACAACCCAAACTCTAACATGAAAAATATAATATAAGATGTAAATATCAAAGTCCATAAATAAAAAAATGTCTAATATATCTTAAGTCTATCAAAGTACAAATATTAAATTCATAAGGAAATAACATCACTACAACTAAATTGAAGATGTAAATAGAATTGTTGAGACTATTAGATGCAAAACATAAGAACCCTCAACTCTATCTCCCAAGAAAACTCCTAACATCTTGTCCTTGCATGTAAAAATAAAGGAAAGTGAGTCAAAGCTTAGTGGAGAATTCTCAAGTTAAACTATAAAAATAAACTTATAATGGCAAGGTACAATATCAAATTTATAAACACAAAATATAATCCACATCATGATTTGTGAATCACACAGATGTATAATAGACTACTATGCAAAACTAATTCATAAGAATTATAGCAATCATTACCCCAATGACATAACTCAAAGAACATTATTTAATATCCATTGGAACCTCTTATATATATATATGTAAAATTGTTATCATTGAATACAATTAATTAGATGATCAGTGTCCTGTCAATGATTGTATACTATCTTCAAGTCTCTAAAAACTATGTCACATGGTTTATCACCCCAATCTCATTACATGATTTAGCATTTATAATCATATTAAACTACCTTAAAGGTCTTTAGGAGTCCTTAATAAGCATGCAACACTTCGTCACTTCTATCTCATCTTATAATTTGGTATTACTAATATGAAATTGTATTAGGGGACTTTTGGAGTCATTAGTAAGCATGTAAAAGTCCCTACCAATTGCTTTAACATATGTATCCAATGTCCTTCTCAGGGTTCCATGTGTTAGTGGACTAAGCTACACCTAAAATCACTTATCATATGGTCTATCACTCCAATCTCATCACATGATTTTGTATTTTTAATCATATTGAACTACTTATAGGTCTTTAGGAGTCCTTAATAAGCATGCAACAGTTTTGCACTTCTATCTCATCTCATAATTTGTCATAACTAATCATGTAAAATTATACTAGGAGACTTTTGGAGTCCTCAGTAAGCATGTGAAACTCCCTAAAAAATGCTTTAACATATGTATCCAATGTCTTCTTAGGGCTCCATGTACTAGTGCACTCAGCTACACCTAAAGTCTTGTATCATATGATCTAGCACACCTTTTATAGCCTCAACCAATCACATGAAACAATTACCTCATAATTAGTTAAGTGGAAAACAACTATAATAGAGTTTATTATCATTTGATCTAGTACAACTCTCATAAACTCAACTAATCATGTGAAATAGTTACCTCTTTATCTGGTGGGAGTTTTAATATTTTATCTTCTAATAACTAGCTTGGGGGTCCCAAACTTGGTGTCCACTAAATCCTAAAACTTATCTTCATTTAGATCATCTTTCTTGACATATTAACAACAATCCAACCCATTATTATCAACAATCTAAGTATTCTTAAGGTTTTCTCAAAACTCTTAATCAATTATCTAAGGTCAACCCAAGGATTTCATAAATAACTAATTAGGTATTCAAGACTATTTATTATATGTGGTACTCTAGTATTTCATATAAACCCTAATTCAACTATATAGAGAATCCTAGCATACCTAAATGTTACACATTATTATTCTTTCCCCTTAGCCTTCATCCTAACCTTATCTTTGGATGTCTCTTGGACATCCTTGCATATTTAGACTAGCCAAGATATCTTGATCAAGTTTGCATCCTTAGATTTTACTCTTAGTCACATCTTCCAAGTATGGCCAATCTCTCCATCCTAGGTTCTACAAGTGATTGTAATGTCTTGCAAGTAAAGCTTAGTCATTACACTCATCCCATAAATCTCTCTTGAGGAACACACAACCCCTAGACTATCAATTTAAATAGTGACCTAAGAGACTAAATAGAGTCATTATGGTCTTACCTAATATTCCAAGCCATTCTTATGATTTAGCAAACATCACAAAAATAACTAGTCCCTTGTTTGAGGCTAGCATCACTACTAAAGACAAAATCAAGCTCTCTAACCTTTTACCAAGAATTATCTTAGAGTATCATGAACCCAAAGGTCTTATCTTATCGTTTTATTCCTAATTTCTTATCTAAGGTGCCCTAGGACTTTGTTTAAACTCTAGTTCAATTATTTAGGTTACAATATGGTTTCTTCTGAATGCTAGTTATTTTATCTAGGGTAACTTTAGGTTTTATCTAATCTTACCTTAAGTATCTTATCTAGGGTATCCTAAGGTTTCTCTCAAGCCCTAAATCAGTTATCCTAGGTTTTAACATAAAAAGCATGGTACAATTCATGAAAATTTAAATGATTCAACACATCCATATATAAAATCTAGTCCTAAAATAACATGAGTTCTTTGTAAGATATAACATGAAATAAAATCATACATCTTAGTATTTTTGGTTGAAGGTTTTTCGTAACATGAAATTTTAGGATCCACGGTCACTCTTGTGCACAATTTGCTGTATAATCTTATAAGCAACATCATAACCAAGCCTAATAATTTTTTAATGACCATAATTATGCTAACAAGGTTACAAGTTATGGTTTGATATCAAGCTTGCTTAAATGCCAAAATTTCATGTAAAAGCCATTAGATTGATTATAATCATAACTTAAGCATGCATTTAACTATAGAACATTAATATCATGTCTTAGTTGTGAAGGAATAACTAACACCCATAAATCTAAAATAATCTTCATGTAGAGAATTTAAAAATGGACATCTTGAGCATGCTCTTAATAAAGTACATCAACAACATGGCTCAATTTTATCATCACTTCTTCTTATATTAGGCTTCATGAGAGGAAAACTTAACAAATCATAATGTGATCATAGCCATATACCGTCACATACATGATTTAGCAAAATAATCAATTTTTACTTAGAAAGTATGTACATTTATTGTATAATCTCAAGGTTTATCTTACTTGTTTGACCCATGATATGGACTACTCTATTGATGGGTTTCTCTTTCTCAAAGTATTGAAGAAACTCCTTCTCTTTCTCATTACTAGACCTCCTTCTCTTAAGTCTCCTTGCTAAGAGTCATGGCTAGGGTTTTCTAAAACTCAAACAAAACTACATTCTTAAGCTTATATACTTAATTTTCCAATCCTCCATCAAAGAATTTCTATAAAAAAACTATTTAAGTTTTTAAACTATAATAAATCACATGGCTTCCTATACAATCCCATAAGAAATCTATCACCTCATTGATTTTGAGATGGTTACAATATCCAAAAAAAATCAATGTACCACATGCATATGTGGTTGAGATATAAGCATTAGATTTCCTTCCTTAAATGCAAAAAATCAAGGAAAACTCAAATTCCCAAATTTCCTTGATCTAATTATCACCTTTGATTCCTAAATTAAGGAATTACATGTCACCTGGGATCCTTAGCTTCTTCGTTAGGTTACGTAGAATGTGTATAGTCATCCTAGCTTGGAAATAGTCCTTATCTTTTGCATGATTAATAAAAACACTAGCTTACACGTATTTAATTAAGAAAATCAAAAGGTAAGCAAGTACCTTGGTCAACCATATATCCTATTTGGGCTAGCCAAAAGCGAGGTGCAATAATACTCTTACACAATTTATTATTGTGTACATTTTATCTTTTGCACTCATGTATACATAGTGTTTCATTCATATACATTGAGTAAGTACTGTTATTTAAAGTCTAGATTAAGCTAAATGCATTAATAATATTATGGAACATTATAGAATTATGATCAAGTTGACTTCAAATCAAAACAAGTAGTTATATGCTAAATTTGTACTAATAATACAATATAAATCTATGTTGTACAATACAAATAGTTCATATATACTAGTTGAACAAGGTGTTAGATTTTGTAATCTTTGTTTAAGTTGATATGTTATGCTATTTGTATAGTACTATATCTTGCATTGTAGATGTATTATACTATTCTTAATAAAGTAGGTTTTTGAGTCCAAGAGAATTATTGTTATCATACAATCTAATATTATTTATCATACTTATATGATTTATTTCTAGCAAGAGAATTCTGAGACACACTAATAATGAAGCTGAAAAGTGTCATACAATACAATGTTAATCATTGAACTTGTATAGTTCATGTGAACCAAAAGAGTTCTAAACGTCCTTAGATAAATGTGAAGTCAAAAAATTTTGTAATATAGAATCATGTTCATTGTACAAAGTATATCAAGTCATAGAAATTAAGTTAAGACATAAGCATGTAGATAGTTGAACGACATTGTATAATAAAATTGTTAGAATCATACTTGTATGATCATTCTTAATATGTGCATAAGGCTAATATGAATGAAAATGGTCTCAATGATTTATCAAACCTAATCTATCAACCAATCCAACAATATCAAGTTAAATATCAGAGTAAATAATCAAAAAAAGGCCCTATTAATGCTTCTAGTGAGGGTGACATTGAAACAACAAATAATATTTCTCTATGATACTTATACAAATCTAAAATTAACCAAACTAACAAAGAATTTTATAATTTAAATGAATAGAATATCCTCTAAAAGTATATTTTTCCCTCGTACAAATGTTTATATATCCACATACAGCATAGTATATTGATATATATATTCACAATTTCAACTCAATAATCACAGCTTTTTGATTCAAATATAAATATAAGTGTTACAACTATAGCTCAAACCACACAAATATCATAAAATCCACATTATTTCAACCATAATTTTGCATACCTGATAAAACTTATACATACATGCTATACATACCACTTAACTAAATAAAAGGTCACACGATAAGAGCATCTATAAATCACAATTGGTAATGATAACATCAAAGTTGAGAAATTTATCTCATAGAAAGAGTTCTATAAAAATACTAGTCAATTCCTCTTATACAAAGTTCTTTACAAAGATCTCAAAGTATGACATCTTCTCACACGCATAGACCTATGCTAAAACCTCTAAAAATCTCCATTATTATGGATATTTACATTTTTGTTCTAATGTAAGACATGAGTATGACATGCTTAGTAAGGAAACTACTAGCTATAAATAGTAAAGAAATTTGAAAAATATAATAAAATAAATAATAAAAAAATGGGGCAATAAATAAAACCATGATGGTAATCTGTAAATAAGATGGTATTATCAATATGTCTATGCATCATATGCATCCAACTAATTTATATACATAATCATCATATAATACTTGTATGTTATATTTTCTTTTTTTTTCATATTTAATTTTATTTAGTATTTCATTATTTTCTTTTTCCTTTTTCCTTCATTTTCATTATTCATTATGTTTAGATTCCATTTTATACATCTATCTTCTCTTTAAGTACCATGACACTAGGGGCTAAAATATCTCATAACATAACCATCCCCACCACCAACATCTAATTTTGATAAGGAGCTAGACTTTTGATATGTTAGGGCCCAACATTTGAGTGCCCAAAAAATAAGGAGGTGAAATAAATCATCATGTAATCATTACACCACCAACATCCTATGCTAATAAGGAATGAGACCTTTGACATTCTTGAGCCCCATCTTTTAGTGCCCATAACATCATTGAATAAAGTATATAATCATCACCTAACCTAAAACTCTAGCTTATTAGACCTCACTTTTGTCTACCATGACACTTAGAGGTGAAATATATCATCATATATCTCCTATATGAAGTTGTTATAGGATATGATCGTAGATTCTACTTTATTTCTTATGATCTATCAGATCACTTAGCTATAACTATATTTATTTTCTTTACTTTATTTCTATTTTTTATTTTATTTTTTAGGTCTTATAATTAAACACACACACATACACAAACATGTAATAGTAGTAATAAAATATTATCATAATCAAAACATATATAAATGATGTCATGGCATGCTATGTAGATAATTATATCATCATATGTCCCATAATAATAATCAGTTAATTTAAAAAAATAATTTTCTTATATAATAGTTAATTATTTTACCTATCAGATTGCCATAAGATGATATTTTCATAGCTTTTACCTTTGCTTTTGCATTTTCTTTTTATTGTCTACCTTTCTTATAAGACTTATTTTCATCTTTTCTCTTGCTTTCTTAGACTAAAATCATGCAAAATATATTAACATACTCATTATTCATCATTTATGTTTCTAAATTACATTAATTCACATCTAGCTCAAGTGTAACACAACTAATAAATTACACACTAGCCAACATTTATATTGATTAAATTATCATTTCTTGCTTTATTTCCAATGCATTCCATACTTCTTTGAATAACTTAACTAACATATACATAAAAATAGAATTCAACCCATAAAACACTTAACTAATCAATTTTGTAATGATTACAACTCCAGCTCGATCCAAAACTATAATAAGACGAGCACACCACTTAATAGATTCCTATATCAAATCCAAATGGAAATCTATATCAACTTTTGCAAAACTTATGGTATGAATATGTAACATACATACCTTTGAATTCTTATAGTTGGTGGACTTGATTTCCAAGCTTTCCATGGATTTTGCCACCATCTTGCTATAGAAAAATAATTCTTTATCATGCTTTTAGCTATAACTTCTACTTTCATGTTTGTTTACATCTTTCAAGAAACATCAACACCAAATCTTGACCACTTAGCTTGAGGTTTCCTTATAGAAATCCTCGTAATAGAAACGTCCTAGCAAAACCTCTATTAGAGCTCATAAGTTTATAAAGATTGATGCATCTAGCAAATTAACAATAAAAATCCCTTCAAGGCAACACTATCTCCCACCTTCTTTTTTCCTTATTTTGTGTACTAGGATGGAGAAATCATTGCTTGTGCTTCTTCCTATGGAAGAAATTGAAAAACCAATTTTTCCTTGCATTATTTCTACTATATCAAATGCATAAGATTCTCTTCCAAGTTGAAGCTCCTCACCTAACCCCCTCAAAGGAAGCTTTAGCTAAGTTATCTACCTCCTATGTCCACTTCATGTTTAATCATGTATGAAACTCTACTCTCACTTTCATTTCTCATTATAGAGGCTGGAATCCTCTCCTCCCCTTTCTCTCTCTAGTCAAATGATGTTGAAAATAATCAGATCCACACTAAAAAAGTGGGAATTAATGATTCCTGAAAAAAAACCCCTAGTCTCCTTCATACAATTGAGGGGAGGACAAATAAGCAAAATATATAGGATATTGTTTCCTTTAAAACCCTTTCAATTTCAATAATTTTCAAGAAATTCAATTGGTGTACAATTTACATATCAATAGATTTTTTGTTACGAGCTCTATCCAAAAGGGCACACAACGTAAATTTTAGATTACTTAGTTTGGTGTGCATCTCAAGATACCATAACAACATTATTTTATTTAGCTCTAAGAATTTCTTTTTAAAAATATATACAAAGGAAATCAACTCCCATTATTAAATAACACCAGAAAGAAAAATGCATGTTGTTATTATCTCCTTTTAGAGAAATTTTGTCCCAAAATTTAAGGCAAGGTGGATTCCCAATTTTTCCCCTATTCTTTTGGTAATATCCTTTCATTTGTTATGCCTTATTAGCAATATCATGATTGACAACATCCTTGCCATACTCTTCTGATCTAGTCTTACAACATGAATTCAATCTTTTTGAAATCACAACAAAAATTAGTTAGGAATAATTTTCCTTAAGAAAGAAACATTAATACATCTTAAACTTCATTAATAGGCAAAGAATATAGAACCAACTTATTTCCAAAGTAACCATCTTAATGAGTCCCCCAATTGCCTTAAATAGTTGCATATCTTTCATTTTAAAATTACATATTTTTTATTATCACATCAATCAATTCCTTTTCACTTTTGGTTTCCTTAATTTCTTTGAAACTTCTCCTAATTTCACATTTCTATCATAACCCAATTCAAGTGAGAGGGAGCATTTCTTTAGAATGAGCTAGGATCTACATTGTTATATGATCTTACCCAAACAAACTTTAGCTCTTAGTATGCTATGTTCTCCTTCATATTACTTAACAAACTAGATTGAGCTTTCTTAAGCTAAATTTTATCTTAGTTTCACATGAAGCATGAAACATCTTTTTTCTTTCATTAAAGATATGCTCTAATCACTCAATTTGCTAAGTTTTATATTCAAGACTTTCTTAATAAACCACCTTAAAAGATTTAAACTAAAGTATGATTTTCATTCCTGAATAAAGGATTTATCACCCTTTCATTTGTCAAAATCTACAATTATGTTTTTGTTTCATATTGTCATTAACTCATCTACTCCTTAATTATCTCCTCATTGTCATCCTTGACACTTACATTCTATTACTTAAAATATTTTCTTTAAAAAAACAATGCCTAATGTGATGATGTTAGATTTTATACTTATGCTTATTGTTGTGCCTCTTACATATGCTCTTTTGAAACTAAATATAAGGAAACATTAAGAATCCCAATAAAACTCATCTAAATATTTGTAATTATTTCAATCAAAGTAAGTTCTTTATAATCCATACAAACTTTACTTCACATCTTCAAGGGTTTTTCTTTTATCTCATAATCCTTTGAAACATGCCTTTAAATGCTTAACAACATTTCAAAACCCCATGGAGCTTTTAAATAACTTAGATTTTACCTTTAAAAATGACCAAAACCTTAAAATATTTTCCCCAATAATTACTTCCATTCTATAAGTCTAACTAGACCATAAATGTATTATTTTATACTTCAACTAACATCTTGAGAACCCATCATATGGGGAAAACTCCTTAGCTTTTTTCAAATACTATCAATATGGTCTATCTTCATAAGATCTTTTACAAAGTTTACTAGACATATCACAAAATTCTTGAATTAATTGTGAGAACAAGATTTCAGGTTACAATACTAACCATAACAATAGTGGATCCATTCGTCAAACAAATATTCTTCCTAAGAAAATAATACAACCCAACAATTCATGTCTTTATTATTAAACGAACCAATTCCATTAGTATAAATAAAAAAACTATTTTACTCATCTTTATTGACAATCCAACTTTGAAATCATTCATGCCACATTTTTCATATGGCATCTAATGTATCATTCAAAGTGTTATATAATACAAATCTACTTCTCAAATTCAATTCCTTTTCTTAATCTATAATCAAATCTTGATCTAATTCTCTATTCATTATTCTTCATTACATTACCATGCAATTCATATAAAAGCTCTTGCTCAAAATGGTAATAATAATCATAGAAGGGTCATCACTTCTAATTATCAAATAAATTTTGCATAACTACTGACATCACCAAAATGATTTGCAGTCATTCACATCTTTAAATTCTCAAGTCCATCTCTAAAGATGATATTATATAAAATTCTCAAATATTAATTACACTTTTAGCAATTCTATTATCAATTTCTATTTTTATAAATAAAGATGATAACCCAATCTTCTTGACTTATCACATGCAAAATTCATGAATAAATAATTTTGTTATTTAAAGCCATTGCAATTAACAAAGAGAATCCTATTATTATTCTTTATGTGTTATTCATATCATGTTGAAATGATTTATTTGTCACTGTCAAAAGGAATTAATGACTTCTCTTGTTTTTGTTCTCCTACTCAACAATAATACCAGATTAGTCTGCAGACATTTGAATTCAACAAATGATATTGATGCAACATAAAGCATAACATTTATGCAAATAATAAGTATCCCAACTATGTAATATCATAACTTAGATTTATTAAAATGCCTTATAATCAATATTCCATTTATAGGATTAGATATTCTCAGGGATTATATAGCAATCATTTTGGTGTTCACAAGCAAATCTCAATTGGCTTTCTTTAAAAGAGCAATAGATAAAACGCATTTACCAAAACTCTAGGCTATAGAAGGTGATGCAAATTATGTACATATTTAAGGACTATCTATAGTCACATAATCAAATTTATTGCAAACATATAATCTTGAATACCCTTTCCTACTAAGACAACACTTATCTCAATGCACTTACCATAATTGGAACATTCGAGGTACTTCCTTTCTAATTATCCTGATAGAGGTACTACTATTTACTTTTGATTATGGTTTGATGAACTCAAATATAAGAAATCTTCTTTTGCCTCAACCTTGTTTTGCTTCTAGAAAGGGACACAATTATATTCCTTCAAATTTTCTTATCCATTAGTAGCTATGCTCAAGATTCCATCTCTTACTATTTTCCTTCTTTCTATTTGTTCCTTTATTCTATTTCACATATGCCAATTTTGGATAAAAGATATGCATAACTCTATACAGATGTATATAACACATATCAAACTAGTGTTGTCACTACTTTGACTCCTAGCTTATCAACTCTGGGCTATGATTCCAAATTGTCATGCCTCACCTAACAACCAACCCAATAATACATCTAAAAATATTAATATCTGATTAAATACCAGAGTAAATAATCAAATAGAGGATATTATCAATTATTCTAATAATGGTGATGTTGAAACGACTAATAATACTTTTCAGTGCTATTGATACAACTTCAAAATCAACAAAATAAATCAAGAGTTATAGAATTTAAATTAACCTTAACTTGTTGTGGTGAAATTTAGTCAATGGCATATAAGCTAATGTTACTGAAGAGTTTAGTAGAAATTCATACTATTTTTCATGTGTCTAGTTTCAAGAGACATAGTCCAAAAGTATTACACATTCCCTAGAGGGAGCTTAAGGATCTTTAGTTACAACTAGTTGCATCAAATGAAGAGAAACCAATGCATATTCTAGAGTTCGGTGCTAGTCAATTAATAAATAGGAAATTTCTTATAGCTAAGGTCATCTGGAGAGATCAAGAAAGTGGTTAAGCTACTTGAGAAGTTGAGATTGAAATGCACAAAATATTTTTGAACATATTATCACAAAATTATTTGAACATATTATTACAAAATATTATTTGTGTTAAATCCAAGTTAGGATGGGAACAATGTTATACTTAATATTTTTGAACATATTATTAGAAAATTATTTGATCAAGACATGTTTTATTTTGTGAATTAAAATTTGAATTTTGAATTTTTGATTTTGAATTATGAAATTTGAATTGGGAGCATGGTTGAATGGTTAACTTTAGGTTGCACTACATGAGCCTTGATCTGACTTAATGCCTACAAACAAGCTTATACTTTTATTTATGTTATTATTTTTATTTCTTATTCTCATTCTTATGAATTATGAATGTATGAAATGGTTTAAAAAAGATTCCAAAAATTTGGGTGTGGTGGTTGAGGGTATGGGGATTAAAAAGGAAGTGATAATATATATGATGCAATTATAAATATTTAAGGAAAACAAAAAGGAGAAAGAGAAATAATAAATCGATATATCTATTGTTTAGAAAATTTCTTAAAGTCTTAGTTTTTAGGAAATTAGATTTGGTTGGCCATAAAGATATAGAGGTTGGTTTCAATACATAACTACTTGCTACCATAAGAAAAAATTTTTAATCTAAAGTTAAAAGGATGTGTGACCATGGATATACAAAGATTTATGATATCCTTTTAGGAGTTTTAGATTACCTAACTAAAAAAGAAACTTTTGGAGGATTATTAGGTCATCTTTATGTTTGATGAGTCAAGTCTTATCTTAAATATTTCATATTTTGTTATAATAGAGTTGTGATGTAGAGTAGATTTAAACTTCTATTAGGGTTTAAATTGGAGCCAAAAATACTAAAGACGCTTAATAAATTATTAAAATAATATGAAAAAAATATTATACAATAATTAGGATTAGGTGTCATGTGTGGTATTTTAGAACTATTCAAAGATTGATATTCTAATGTTGTAACATGGATTATTAAATTGAGTAAGTAACAACTCTTTAACAATAAAGTATTAAATCTTATAAAAGTAGTTTTTGTCACATTCAATTTTATACAAAATATAGAATTTAAGCAAACTATATGTGGAGTCTCTAATGGAAAAGAGAAACCTTAACTTTAGACTACTAAGAAAATAAAAGTTGCCAAAAGGATTTACTTTTTTGATGATGATGTGGGTGTTGGTAGAAGCAAAAAAGTTCTTAATTTTTAGCTCTTCTATTGGAAGGTCTCTTAACTTTGATCCTTGTCTTTCACAAGGGATCTGGTTGCCTGCTCTCCTAATGGATAGTCTCTCACCTTTAATCCTTATATCTCACAAGAGAAGTTAGAATCTCTCAAATTAGGGATAGGCATGCACACTTTATTTACAAAGACGAAAACACACAAATAAAAGAAATTTTATTTCAAAATATTTTTTTCTCACAACCTTTTGAGTATCCCTATTTATAGAGATCTCAAGGGCTAACTTAGAACTTCAAAATGATTTAAAAATATCAAATGACATATTTTGGAATTTAAAAGATATTTTAGAATTCTAAAATTCAAAATAAATTATAAAAAAATATTTTGAATAAAAATTGACTTAAAAATCTTTAAAATTAATTAAATTAGTAGTTCTTAAATAGATTGTGAATTTTGGGCAATGGTAACGGCGGTCGATAAATTGTGGGTGACAAAATGGCCCATCATAATCGACGTGGTGTGAGTAGAGGTCTTGGTGCATCTGTTCCTAGTTTTGCATAGGCATGGGTTAGGTGGAATAGAATGGATTTAATGTGATGGCACTACTCATTGTGGGTCAAATTGATAATAGGTCGAATGTGGGTCAAACAATGTTCTCCAATCAATTCAGGTCACACAGGTGTTCGGGTCAGCTCGACCGGTGGCAATGGGTGCTAACTATGACAGACAATGGTAGATGGCGACAGGCAGAGAAATCATTAAAAAAATTTAATTTTAAGAAATTTTCAACCAAAGTTTGCACTGGTGAACTTGTGGAATTGGTGTGATACCATGGATTTGTGTTTGTATACTCTTACATCATCCACCTTAGGTAGGAGAGAGCTTGACTAAGTGATATCAAGGTTATGAGTGTAATAATATTTTAATAGGTGCTACATGATATGGTGTAGATCATCATAGTTAGCAAAGGGTTATGGGTCTGAGGTTTTCCTTGTCAATAAACTAAAACTTTTCTAAGTTTACAATCTTTGGTTAGAATTTTCTCATAATTTAAAATTTTCTTTACATTGTCCTTACCATCAAGGCTAATATAGTGGTAAGAATGGGGTCACTCTATATAAGAGAATCAGGCTCAAACGATTCACTAGGTATTAGGTGCTGTGCCATATAAGAGACTAAATTCTTAATGTTAGAAGTTATACCCCATTCTCTTCTAGCAAATCCAACACATATGTATTGATTCTCAGTTTAATAATCCTAAAAGGTCCAACTCCATGTTCTTATAATTTCTTGTAAGCTTTGAGAGAGAACTATTCTAACCTACCTCTAATTATAACATAATTTTGTTCATGAAATTCTCTAATATTTCTTTAAGTATCTATTAGTTTCTCTTATCTTTTATTTCTCAGACTAACTTTTAAAATATTATTTTATAAGAGGTAAAGAAAAAAGTAAAAGTAGAAGACTAAAAGTCTATTGGTAAAGAAATAAGATCAATGAAATACTTTAACTTATTATTATGAGCCTGTATAAGAGGTGATGGGTCTTGTAAAGTGGTGACCAACTTCTTAATTATAAAAAACCAAACTAAGTCTCTTTGATCAAGGGTCTTCCTAACTTGGGGTAGTGTGATCAAGCTAAAATTTTGTCTTTCCCTTTTCTTTATCTATGGGCTTAAAATTTTTATAAATTTGTTAGGATTAAGTAATTGGGATCTCTTATGAGACAAAATAAAGTGTAATGTGATAGTCTTTTCTTCATAAACAAAAGAACACATGTTAGTCTTACCCTTCAAAGTCACATCCTTATCAAAAAGCCATAGTCTTCTAAGAATAAGATGACTTACTGCATAGGTATGACATCACATAAAATCTTATCCCTATAACTAACCAATTTCAAAGGTATATAACATCATTACTTAATAAGTATAGAGGTTTTATTTATCCATAAAATAGAGTAGGGGTTTGAGTATTTTAATAAAGAAGCTCTTATTTTCTTAGTAACATCAAGGAATATTATATGAATATAACTACCATTATCTATGATCATCTTATATGATTGTTCCTTAATTTTTATGTTGTTACTAAAGGTATTGGCTTACTTCCAATATTCTTATAGTTGTGAGGTTATAGGCATCCATCTAACCATGAAACTTTTCTATATTTTGTAATTCTTACTTAGCTTTCTTATCAAGCATTATGTTTTCTTCTTGTTTTGACTCTTCTTATTCATTAACACTTTTAAGTTCAAAATCGTAGTTCTCTTTGGATGGTTTGTAATTGCATGTTCCTTTTTATGACACTTAAAATAAGTGATTCTAGATTAGGTGAGTTGGCTTAAAGAAAGTTGTGAAAAATTAGGTGGTAATGTGGGGTTGGGAGATTTAAAAACTATGGTGGATGACAGATAAAATGCTAGTATGAGTGGGTTGCAAAATTATGGTGTATGCTATTATAGGGTTTGGCTTGTCATTTCTTTTAAAAAAAGAAGTTATACTTTTTTTTTCATAATTTTAGTTATGTGATAAACTTTCTCTAAGATAGTAATATTTCTTAAGTTAAGGTTAGCTTACATATATTCCTTTAAACTATCCTAAAAATAAAATAATACTATGTGCTTTGGTTCATCTATATCACATCTAAGTTTTTAATCCTCAACCTTGTTAATATATTCCTCAATAGATTTACCATATTAGGAAAACCTTTACTATTTATTTAATATTTTGGCACTATAGTTATTAGAACAAACCTATTGTATAACTTAATCTTAAGATTTCTCTAAGTTTGGGACACATCTTCATCATTATTAGCATATTATCACTCTGAGTTTGTAAGGAACCTATAAGCATAATCGATAAGTTTAGTCTTAACAAATTGATATTTTTTGCTCACTTATTTGGATTCAATCAAAATAATATATCTAGTTTTATATTAAGAATATGCTCTCTATCTTGATACCTCTTAGGTCTTTTCTCCTCACTAGACATATCTAGATCATCATTTTGGATCTAACTCATCATCTAAAATTTTATTTTTCTCTATGGTCATGATTTCTTCTATAGATTTTTTGGTTGGATTCATTGAAAGAATGATCATGTCTTTTTTGGTTTCTATTTCTCATAGGGTTTTCTTTTCTAAATCATTAGGTATGATACTTCTTCTATTATCTCTCTTTTATAAGATTTGGTTCACATTATTAGTTTAGGAAGATTTGACTAATCATCTGGGTGAATTTAGTTGTTGATTGAGATATTTCTAACATGGGGTCTTGTTTTAAATTTTTTTTTATTTTAAACTGATTCTTGACTTTGATTTGCCATTTGATAAGACCTATCAAATCATATGGTCATTCAAAGATTTTTCTCATACAAAAAATTAAGAAAAAAATAAATTTTAGATATCCTTTTTTAAATAAAAAAAATTTGAAAGTAAAGCAATTACTACTATAGACTAAAAAATTTGAGATAGGGTATGTTTTTAAGAAAATAATGAGAGATCAGGGTCTCACTTTTACAAGACTATCTTCTAGAAAGAACTAAATAATTCCCAAGAAAGATGTGGATAGTTGTATCACTACTTTTGTATCACATCTAAAGATAAAGAAAAGAGAAAATATTCTTTTTTAATAGAAAATAATATTATTTAATACCAATGTTGACGTAGAATAAAAAATATATTTTTTAATACCAAAGTTGAATTCTCTAAAATAAAATATTTTTATAATAAAATACTAAAGCCTCTAACACCAAAGTTGAAATCACTAAATAAATGAAATTTAATAGGGAACTATATTCTCTGATACCAAACTTGATGAATGGTAGATTTAGACTTCTAAGGTCTAAATTAGAATCTACAACATTAAATATGTTTAATTGATTATTAAGAAATATGAAAATGATACTATACAATAATCAAGGTTAGGTGGTGTGTGGGGTATTTTAAAATTATTTTAAGGTTAATATTCCAAAGTTGTAGCATAGATGATTAAGTTAAGTAGCAACTTCTTAAGTATTAAGCATAAAATCTTATAAAAGCAATTTTTGTCATATCCAATTTTACACATAAAATAAAGAATTTAAGTAAACTCTATATGAAGTACTCGAATAGAATAGGGAGATTTTAACTTTAGATTACTTCTTAAAAAATAAAATTTATTAGAAGGATTCATCTTTTGATGATGATTTGTGTGTTGGCAGAAAAAGAGTTTGTTTGGTTATTGATTCTCTTGATGGAAGGTTTCTCACCTTTGATCCTTGCTTCTCACCAGGGATTTGATTGTCGCTCTCTCAATGAATGGTCTCTTATCTTCGATCCTTGTATCTCGCAAGGGAAGTCAAAATCTCTTCAACTAAGGTTGGGTGCACACAGTTCACAAAGGTTAAAGCACATAAAGAAAAAAATATTTTAGAATGTTTTCTTCCTTACAACCTGATGAGTATTCTTATTTATAAATACCATAAGGGATAACCTAAAAATGCAAGAGGACATAAAAAAAATCAGATGATGTCTTTTAGAATTCTAAAAGATATTTTAGAATTCTAAAATTTAATATAAATTATAAAAAATATTTTGAATAAACACTATCTTAAAATATTTGAAAATTAATTAAATTAAATAATTCCCAAATAAATTATGAATTTTGGGTGACAGTAACGATGGCGAGTGAAATTGTATGCAACAAAATGGCTGGGTACAACTGGTATGGTGTGGGATGTCTCGGTGCATTTGTTTTAGGTTTTGGGTAGGCTCAGGTAGGGTAGAATAGAATGGGTCAGCGAGATTGACACATTGGCATGAGTTATAGTTGATCAGTGTGGTAACAGGTCGGTGAGGTTGAACCCATGTCAAATAGTGTTAATGGGTCAATTTAGTACATGTGGGCATGTGGGTCTGCACAGGCGAAGACAGCAGGTTTTGACGACTGTTTTAACGGTAGTAGATGGTGGTGCATGATGACAGGTGGTGAAATCAATAAAAAATTCAATTTTAAGAAAATTTTAAATAAGTTTCAACCAAATTTTGCACCGATGGAATTGTAAAACTAGTACACTACCTATAGATGCATGTTTTTCAGCTAATGTTAGATGCTCCTGTGTTAGGTTTTTTAGTGTAAAATAGGTTTATCTATAAAGAATAAATCTTATATCTTTAAAAATGGTGAATTAATAATTTTTAAAGTACCTTGGAGTGTTTAACAAGCTTCAACTATTGAAGATATGTGCATCAAATTTGAAAAGATTTTTTTGCTATAAAATACTAGCTTATTGATTATAAGGCATATCTCTATTCATCTCTTTCAAATCATAACTTAAGCATTTGATCTTGATCATCATTTGCTTTATTTAGGAAACATATAAGATTCCATTTTTTCATTCAATCATGTCTTTGATTAAATCTATATCTTTGTCAAATTTCATGTTTATTATTAAACTTTAAGTAAATTAAAATTTTAATTCTATTAAATTTTCTTAATTTAAAAATTTTAAGCCACGTCCCAAGCCGTGTCTGAAAGCAATGCTCTCAGGCCATGAAAGCCCGAGTGGGCATTTGCAAGCATAGGGACTAGTGACTGGCAGTGATTGGAACTAAGTTGGGTTAAGGCTTGATCTTGGTCTATTGTAGTCATAAACCTAGTTAGTATAAGAAATATTATGATTTAAGGACAACTTAAGACCCAAAATTAATTTGTCATCTTGTAACCATAAAGTGAACTGGGTGATGAAATCTCGAGCACACAACGAGGGAGCCAATCCTAGTTTGACTCAAATTTTACACATGCACAAATCCTTATAAAGTAAAATGCATTTGATAATCGATAATGTGAGACTAAATAGTTAACTATTAGAGAATTTGATGCAAGTGTAAATCATCACCATCTGATTGCTCATTTTACAATTGCACAACAGTAATCATGTCTAGCATTTAGCACCTAAAGAGGGTAGCATCCCTCACTATCTAATCTTCAATCAGATGGTTATTAATTCATCTATTGTAAGCACTTGAAATTTGCTTAACATCTGATGATCATGACCTTTTCTTACTTCAATGGATGACTTTACATTTTTTCTCCTTATGAAATATCTATTCTTGAATAGTGTGGCTCCAAATAATCCATTTTTAAACCTACGATTGAGATTGTTCTTGATTTTATCATTGATTAACCAAATGATCTAGATCTCATCCTACATGATCAGATGGCCCAGATCAAATCCACCTTGATCCAACCATCCATAACTCATCCACTTTTATAGAGTTTGATTGGATGATGGAGAACTCTTTTGAGCAAATCCTACGACTCCTATTGATCCCACATAATGGCTAATTTTATAATCATTTCATGTGTAGTTGTATGTAGTTTTTAAGAGGAATTATTTAAGTGTTTGAAAAAGCTTTATAAGCTTGTTGATGTTAGCTTTTGAAATAGATTTTTTTACTAATGGCTATAATCAATTTTTTTATAATACCTAACTATTATAAATGAAATAATTAATAAATATGAATATGGTTTTAACATCTCAAAGAAGGGCTACATCACATTTTGTTAGTATAAATTTCTCTTAGTACCTATGGTTTATGACTATTTAAAATTCCAAATTTATCTAGCTAAGTATAATTATTTTATAAATTATTTTCTTAATTTCCTTCATAATTTTGAGCTCTTTGTGTGTTTTATATTCATGAATAAATGTGAAAAACATTGTATGTTTTGTCAAAAATTTATTTCTTACTGTATTTTTTTTCTTTTGGGTTGGAGAGCTTGAGTTAGGGTTGAGCTCATAAAAGTCTGAGTTATAGTTAAACTTGTAAAAGCTAATAGGTTGGAGGTGAATCATAGAAAAAAATCTCAAATAGGTTGGAGGTGAAGTATAAGAAAAAAAAATCTTAACTAGTAATTGTTTTACTAGTAGAGTCTTTCTTGACCTCAATTTTGGGTGAATGTAAGTTCTAGTTTGAACTGAATCACCTGAAAATTTGGTGTATCATTTTAAATTTTATTTTCATATTTTTTTAATCATAAAAATCATAAATATATTTATAAATCAAAATTTTTAATTAACATAAAACTATTTTTATAAAGAAAATTTGAAAAATAAATATAATAAAAAAATTAGCAAAAATATTTTAAAACTTATAATCCACCCCCTTTTTGTGAGATTCACATATTCGTTTTCACTTCAATTGGTATCAGAGTAGGTTCCTTACTAAAGGTCAATCAAATTACTTGAGAGATTCGTCATGTGCATTTCCATTATTTTGTTAAATTTATTTAATTGCTATTTGGGTTGCACATTAATTTTAATTTCTATCTTATCATTTTTATGCTTATCAAAATAATTATGTTTATTAATTTATTTAGTCTTTCAATATGACTTCAACTCATGATTAATATTTATATAAAATTAGATGAAGGTTTTTCTTCATTTCATACTCCATTATGTAAGGTGAATTTTATTTATTTTGGAAAAATTGTTTTAGAATTTTTGTTTAATCAATTAACTTAAAACTTTGGGAAATTATTACTAAACCTTGTGATTTACCTAGAAATTCATGCACTAATGAGATCATGTTGCCTAACGAATTTAGTTGTAACCAAAGGAGAATGGCAGAATTAAATATTTGAACTCTCAATTAGTTTCATTGTGGCATATCTCATGGTACATTTAATCAAGTTATGAATTTTCATACATAATTAAAGTTTGACAAAAAATTGAAATAACTTATGAAGGCACTTCACAAGTTAAAGATACAAAAATAAATATGCTTACACATGATTATGAGCTCTTTAGAATGAATCTAAGAAAATTATAAAAAACATATTTATGTAATTTACAAAGATTACTAATGGATTGGAAAATCTTGAATAGTTTTTTCTAATATAGATCTTGTAAAAAGAGTGCTAAGGATTCTACCCAAAGAGTATGATCCGCTTGTCACAACAAAAAGACAGCCAAGGATGTAAACAAACTTATCTTGGTTGAGTTACTTGGAGAATTATTGACGATTGAGATTGAGATGAGTATAAGGGTTAAAGAAGAGGCTTCCATAAACAAGTTAATGTATGGAGTAATGAAAGAAGAACCATTAGCATCCAAAGCATGCAAAGATGATTAAGACATGACATCCATCTCTTCCATGGATTTGGAAGAAAAGGTAAAGTTTCATGTTAAAGATTTAGCTAAACATTTGTCAAAAACTTTTATAAATAGGAATTAGCAAATGAGAAAAGGAAGCAAAAAGAAGGACTTACGAAGATATCATGAATGTGGTCAAACCAACCATGTTAAACCAAAATATCCACAATTCAAAGACAATAAACGAAAGAAAGACAAAGAGAAGAGAATAAAGAGGAAGAAAGCTTTCTAAGATACTTGGAGCATCAAAAGATTTGGGGTCCACAACCTCAAGTAGAAAGGACAATTGAATGATTTGCTTCAGAAAAAGAATGATAAATCAAATACATCTAGTGAAGAAGAGGAGAATGAGATAAGTTCTTGGTCTCATAAAGTTCTTAAGAATAATTACTTAAAAGTTATTAGTGCTTTAACATTTTTAATATTCGTAGATAAAGAAGTAAAAATGATTTATAAAGAAAAAAATAAACTTGTAAATTTTTTCATGAAAAAAGATGAGAAGAAGAAGATAGAAATATTTTAAATTTATGATGAAAAAAAATTTCTTTATTATTAAGAATGCTTCTTCTAGTAAAGGAAATTATTAAATTAAAAACAAAACTTTATTCTCTTGAACATGAAAAAATTTCTAATGCTTCACACGTTCACTTTCCTAAGCATAAATATGTCTTCTTTTCAGCATATGCAAATGTTTCAAGTGTTACATGTTTTTATTGTTTTAGAGAAGGCCATACAATTAGAGATTGTTAAATAAGGAAAAACATGTTTTGTTCAAAATCAACTTTTAAATAGGTGATTATGAATGACATTATAAATGCTTCCATTATGAATGTTAGTGGTCAACCCAAGCTTGCTTGGGTTGCTATGGTTAGAGAATAGAGAACATAATGTAAGGTGTTCCTACAATCATGGTGTGGAGATACAATTGGTAGAAGACATTTTTAGGATGGAAGTTTTCTAGACTTAGTGTTAATTATAATTTCTTAGAACAAGATAGATATTGTATACAATTGTACCATAATAAACTCAATAATTATGAAGAAGTTAATATCATAGTTTTTTCATGAGATTTTTTGAGAAAATTTTATTGGAATCTATTATGATTTCTTATTGAGAGTTGAAATGTTACGTAGTTTGTGAGAAAAGTTATTTGATTTGATTAGTTATTTTGTTTGGAATAAAATGGGACCATTAAAAATCTTGTTAATTTGATTTGAGAATTTAAAAGATAAAAATTTGGATGATGTGATAAAAGCATTGATGAACATTGAATTAAATAAAGAAGAATTAAAAAAATAAAAAATAAAAGGATTGTAAGGAATAAGGATGTGAAGGTACTTAATGCATAAAATAAAAAATTTGATAAAATAAAATTATATAAACTATACCTCCCTTTCAATGTTGTCGAAGGGGGAGAAAAATTATTTTTTAGATAAAATTTTTATTAGTCACAAAGTGAGGGGGAGCATGTAGTAAGGAAGAACATGAAATAAGGGGGTCATATATATCTCATTTTAATACCTCTTACCATTTCTTAAATATAGTTTTTTACTTGTTATATTTTTATCTAAATATTTATATCTTGTTGTCATAAAAAAGAAGAGTTTGTTAGGTCACCCTTGTGTTTGATAAGTCAAGCATTAAATGCTTAACATTTTGTTCTAATAGATTTTTTAGTGTGAAATAGGTTTACCTATAAAGAATAAGAAATGTATCTTTTTGATGATTTAATGGTCTTAAAAGTATCTTAGAGTGTTTAGCAAACTTTAATTGTTGAGGACATGCACATCAAATTTAAAAAGTTTTTGTTTTCTATAGAATGTTGGCTGGTTGATTATAAGACATATCTCCATTCATATCTTTCAAATCGTAATTTAAGCATTCGATCTTGATCATCCTTTTCTTTATTTGGGAAACATATATGATTCCATTTTTTTACTCAATCTTTTTTTGATTAAATCTACATGTTTGTCAAATTTTATGTTCATTTTAGGTAAATTAAAATTTTAATTTTGTCTATTTTTTTAATTAAAAAAAATTTAAGCCACACCCCAAGCTATGTCTGCATGCAAAGCTCACTGGTCATGCAAGCTCAAGTAAACATTTACAAGCATATAAACTAGTGACTAGTTTAACTTATTGTACCTTTTGCTGTAATGATCACAAAACTAAAGCTAAGTATTTATTAGTACCTTATTAAGCTTAATGTATTTTTAGTTAAATCTTAAGAAGTATTCTATGATTTGAATTTGTTGGAGCAAGGACTATAGCATAAATAATGAAAACAATTTGATAGCTTAACCTCCTAACTTTGGAGCCAAAATCATCGGTCTTTGTGGAGTGGTTATTCCACAAAGAACTTTTCTAAACTATTATGGTTAACATGTCAAACATTTAAATTCTTTATAATTATGGCAAATAAGACTATCATCTTTCATGCATATGTAAATTTTTTATTCAAGTTATGTTTTATTTGAAGACATTTAAGTTTTTGAATATTAAAATATTTTTTATAAAAATTTTATTATAATTTTTTTGCTTAAGCACCCCCACCATTAAGCCCAAAGGGCTTGGGTTAATGGCCAAAAGTATCGGAGGACATTGGCCTTGGGGACTTGTAGGCCAAAAACCTGATTGAAATTGAGACAGGTCAAGCCCAAGTATCGATTAAGTTAAGTTACTACTGTGATCTTTGGGTCAATTAGTTCAAGGCATTACTTCTAAATTAGCTTATACAAAATGATTCAGGGTAGACTCGTTATGTACTTTATGTAAACTGGGTCAGATCAGACTTGTAAATGTACACTGGCTGGTAACTCGGGTCATGACTTCTCGAGCATGTCACAAGGTAACCAACCTTATTAGGATGATTATAATATAAAGTGGATGTATTAAAGCACAAAACACTTGAGTGGTCAAATGGTCTAGATTGTATCCACATTTATGAACAGGCTTTGTCTTCAATTATTTATCTAAAATGCTTTATTGAATGGTTAAGAGTCTTTTCACTTGTGTGAATAGTAACCTCATCATCATTACCATTCATCTGACATCTAAATACAATACTCTAGATCTTATCTCACTATGATTAAATTTGAATCCTTTATCATTTAAGCTGATTCGATAACTATCACTCCTTTTGCTTAATCAGATGACAACTTCACAATCTTCTCTATCTAAAACGGTTAACTTTCTAAAATGTAGATTCTAGCCATTGGGGGATTTATTTTGGAGAATTTTATATCTATTATAAATAAGAATCATTTACCAAACATAAATACTATTGAATCAAGCTTAAAAATTTTTATACAAGTCTAAGGGAAGTTCAAACCATGAGCAAAAACTTTCTATGCAATTACAAGAGTTGCAAATTTCAATCGATCTCTATTTCTTTTCTTCCATTCATAATCATTTCTATATTTTTTTAGTAACATCTACTTTATTCATTAGTGGTGTTACTCTCTTTTAAAGAATTAGAGGTGTAGAGATTTTTATAAATAAAAAATTATAAAGTTTAAAAGTTTTTTGAATTGCCTAAATTTCCCTAATTTTTGTATCTCATTGGATCACTAGTGTGTATTTAGCTTATCCCTACCAACTTTAGCAAAGAGAATAGTTAGTAGAATCTCGATCGAGGATTGAGGGTGGATTTAGGTACAGGTTTTTGTAGAACGACTAAAAAAATATTTTGTGCATTTCATTTATTATTGAGAAATTTTTTTCGTTGATGAAAGAAAATTTTTTTAAGCTAAAAAATATTTCTTCGAATTTTTGGAATCAAAAAATTTGTTAAACACAAAATTTGCTCCACCCTTCTTATTCATTTTTCCTCATACGTTTTATAACAAGTGGCATCAAAGAAAGGTTTTTGTCAAAAAAAGACATTTTTAAGATGAGATTCTCATGGCTCTACCTTGTGTTAAGGATAATGCAATTTTATTTGAGGAAGCTTTGTCACACATTTTACAACAAAACCAAGTTAGTTCAAGTCCCAATCTTGGTTTAGTGTAGTCTTGAACCCATCTGGGGTAAGGCATATTATGTTTTAAGGGTAGTCTAAGACCTAAAATTAACCTATAATCCTATAAGTATATAAGTGAATAGGGTGATATCTTAAGCACAAAAGGGGTAGTGAAACCCTAGTTAGACTCAAATATTACACTTGTGTAGATCCTTATAAAGTGAGAACACTTTTGATAATAAGTAATGTGGAACTAAATTGTTCATTATCGTAGTGCTTAATGCAAGCATAAATCATTATGATATGATCATGCATTTTCATGATTACATAATAATGATAGCATTAAGCATTTCAATGTCTAAAGCATGTGACATCCCTCACCATCTGATCTTTGATCAGATAATTACTACTTCATCCACTATAAGCACTTGATCATATTCAATGGTCATCATCTTGTTTGACTTCATCAGACAACCTTGTCTGATACCTCCTTATGAAATATTTATTTTTGAATTTTGTGGCTCTAAATAATCCATTTTGAATCATATGATTGAGATCATTCTTGTGTTTACCATTTATTAATCGAATGATCTAGATATAATTAAGTTATGTTGCTAACGATCCTATGATTGAGATCATTCTTGTGTTAATATTAGAAACATGCTCTTATTCATCATTTATATCCCTCAATTTCACTAATTTGCATCTAGCTTAACCACAACAACATCAATTAACACAATAACCAATATTTATATTGATTAAATTACCTTTTTCTTGCTTTATTTCCAATTCATTCCATGTTTCTTTGAACAAATAAATGAACAACTACATAAAAATATAACTCAACACATAGCAATCTTAACTCATCAATCTTTTAAAGATTATAGTTCCAAACTAAGCTAAAATAGTAACAAGTTCAACTTATGAGTTAACAAGCTTCCTATAATTAAACCAATTGAAATTCCACATTAACATTTTGCAAAATTTAACATATCATTAAGTAACATATATATCTTTGAATTCTTATAGCTGGTGGACTTTATTTTCAAGCTTCCCATGAATTTCACCACCTTCTTGTTATAGAAATTTAATTCTTTGTCATGCTTCCACATGTAACTTCTGCTTCCATGCATGTTTACATCTTCCAAGAAACACCACCATGAGAACATGACCACTTAGCTCTTTGTTCCTTATAAAAATCCATATGTTAACAGCCTCAGCCAAACCTTTATTACAACTCAAGTTTTTAAAAATTGATGCATCTAACATAACAACAATAAAACATTCCTTCAAGGAAACACTAACTCCCACATATTTATTCCTTTTTTTATTGTTCCAAGATGGAGCAACCACTACTTGTGCTTTTTGTTATGGAAGAAATTGAAGAACCCCTTTCTTCTTCACTTTCTTCAAGTTGTAGCAAATGAAAGTGACTTTCTTGCAAGTTGAAGCTCCTCACCCAGCCTTACTCCAAAGGATGCTTTCACTATGCTCCTTGCAATATTTGATGATTACCATCTCCTCTATGTTTAATCATATATGAAACCCTTCTTTTTCTTTGATTTCTCACTCTCAATATTGCAGTCCACTTCTCCCCAATTTCTCTTCAATTGGGTAATTTAAAAAATAGCAAATCTAACCTCGAAAAGCAAGAATCATTTGAACTAAAAAATGTCAAGTCAAAAAGTGATAATGATGGAAAAAAAGAAAACCTTAGACTCCTTCAAGCATTTAGTGGTTGGGGTTGGAAAAATGAAGTCAAAAGCAAAATAACATATATATATATATATATATATATATATATATATTAACTAATGTTTCTTGTCAAACCATTCAATTTCAACATTTGTAATTAATTCAATTATTCTAAAAAAATTACAATAGGCATACCAATAGATTCCTTATTATCCAAAAATATGCTTATTAATGAATTCTAGATTACTTTTCTTGGCATGCACCTTGAGATACCATTAAAGTATTATTTTATTTGGCTTCAAGAAATATTTTAAAAAAATATAAAGAAATCTACTCCCATTATTAAACATATCATTAGGAAGAAAAAGACTAATACTTAGATGATTATTAAATTCTATAATATTGTACAAAATGATAATCTAATTATGGAAGTATGAATAGAAATGTAAATGCATAACAACTAGTTAATCTCATTAGAAAATGGGATTTAGGTTTTAGGACTTCCTAAAATAGAGTGTTAAGCTTTTTACGAGTATAAACATCACTAGAATACATTGGAGAATGGATTAATGAAAATTCGACATCTTTCATTAAAAGTAGATTTTCTTTAGCTTAGCCTTGATAGAGGCAATATCTACTTGAAGCTTTCCAACAAGAGAAATGATTACATTAAGCTAAATTGATCTAGAATTCTTCTTCTTTATTTACAATGAAGTCATCTTTGGTAACATCATTTCAAATGTTCTTACACTTAGTATTGCCCTTTATGACTTATTATTCTTCTTCTTCAAGAATTGATGTTATTATGAGCCTCTTTTTGATAGCTCTTCTAGGATGATTTGATCCTTTTGGATCTTGTTTTTTAGTGTATTTTGCTAGATGGTCATGTGGTGAAAGATGGTTGTGTTAGGGTATAAGTATAGTTATTGGACTGGTTTTGGACGTAAGCTTTTTATGTGTAAACAAACCACTTAATAGTCTTTCTTGTCTTTTAATATTGCTTTCTCACACAAAGTATTTCAAGTTAAGTGAGAGTTTTATTTGTAATAAATAATTGGAATAAATAATATTAATTGAAGATAGTCAACCTTATTCATTACTTGATAAAGGAAAAATTATATTTAATAAAACTTACCCCTTTCCCACTTATGAAAAGAATGTTCTTTCTTGATTCAAAAGTGGCCAAGGCCTACAGATTAGCCTCCATTATGGAGGCTCAAACACAAAATCAGTCATTAAAAGTTCTCGCAAGGGGTTAGGCAGGGGCATACCCCTGTCCCACACAAAATCAGAAATACACGCCAATTTGGCAACTCAATCGGCCGGAGCATTACCCTCCCTCATAATATGTGAAAACCACAGGGTAGACATGTTCCTCGAGAAAAACAGGGCATCAGAATATATTCCACCCTCCCCGGGGTACCTGACTAACTGCTTGATCTCGTGCAAAGCATTGGTGGAATTAGTCTGGATCTCCACCGCCGAGAAACTGTGGAGCTTAGTTATGATCAACACAATAACTTTCAGAATAGCCTGAACCTCCATAGCATCACAGGCATGAGATGTGAAACGCTTACCCATCATGTAGATAGGACAACCGAGGTGATCACGGGCAACCACTCCGACACCAGCCACCTCCCCATTAACATCTGCGTCACAATTTACCATAATCCATCCCATTGGGGGGGAAGCCAAGAAAGGGTTACAAAGGTCCCCGAAGGGTAAAGCTCCCCGCTGGACGTCGATGGATAAGGAATGTAGATACCTGTCACTGCAGTAGTTTCCACCTTGATCTTCTTAATGATAAAGTGACTGCTTAATACAGCTCCGTTGTGCTTCTTAGAGTTTCTGTTTTCCTAAATATAATAAAGCATTGTAGCAACCACGGCCAAATGACAAGCCGCTCTCCTGCATCTCATGCCCAGCTCCAAGAAACGTGCAAGAGCATGCAGCTCAGCGCCCACACGCGCCTTGCCGCACATCCCCAATGCCTCTGCAGAAACGCGCTGCGCAGGGTCCGCCCAAATGCTCTGATCCATACTGCACTCCCATAACGCATGCTGTAAGGTCTCCACCGTGCCACACCCCCATCCACAATTGCTATAGTTCCCCAAATGTCTAGCAACAAGCCAATCGTGAGTTGGGATGAGATTCTTAGCAACTCTCCAAATAAACATATGAGTGCGAGGCCTAGTTTTCAGTTTCCAAATCTACCCCAGCTGGTTCCCATGTAAAGAAGCCATACAATCAACCTCCTCCCTGAATGCGGCCTCTAGAGAACGATAGCATAATGAGCACGAGATCTTAGTGGAATCAGTAAGTGATTATCGAAGTTCATCCTTCACAACATTGGGACCCCACGGGAGAGAAGAGATCCTATCAATAAGCAAATAGCTAGCCCACCTCTTGGAAGAAACCAAGTCCCACCTTCCCAGAGCAGTGATACAATCATCAACACTCTTCGACCAAGGGGCCTCTATATTAATGAGAGTAGGTCACCAGCGAATGGGGGGAAACCCCAACCAATTCTCTTCATAAAAATCTGTGCATTCGCCATCAAACATTTGCCAGACAAAATACCCCAAAGCCACCGAGAGACCATCCTTGATCAATCTACAAGCATGCAAGGCACCCCGTGGAGGCCTACACGGATTGTTGCCAAGAAGGTATTTGCACCTCATAATGTCTACCCACAAACTGTTTTCCCTCTGAAGGAGTCTCCTATAGTGCCTCATGAGGAAAGCGCGACGCCATATCTTGAGGTCGAAAAGGCCCAAACCACCCATATCCTTGGGAAGAGTAACCGTTTCCCAATCAGCATAATGAATATGATGGGCACGATCCACCCCACACCAAAGAAAATTCCTCATCATATGCTCCAGCAAGTCTAGGACACTGATAAGGACCATGCAGTGGCTCATAACATAATTGGGAATAGTACTCAAAACTGCCTTGATGAGAAGAGATCTACCTGCCAAGGAGAAGGGAAGAACATTCCACTTCGTAGCTTGATCATTGATTTTCTGAATCAGAAAGTTAAAGTCACCTTTACTAGGAAGAGTGGCAGAGATCGGAATACCCAAGTAATTAAGCCTCTTGCCCTGCAAAATCTTTAGGATATTAGCCATACACTTTTTCCTCTTACCCTTCATACCTCTACTGAAGTAGACCATGGATTTTGATAAATTAACTTCGAGCCCAGTGTGCACACAAAATTGGCGCAAGATGGTCCTCACCGTGCGAGTTGACTTACGGGAAGCCGGTGCATATATAATAACATCATCAGTATACAAAAATGTGGGAAATAACAGGGGCACTAGGACAGCACCAAAACCCCAAAAGATCCTGATCCTCATAGCGCCTAGTGAGAAGGAAGAAAAACTCTGAAACCAAGGTAAAAAGGTAGGGGACAGAGGACATCCTTAGCAAAGACCCCTTTGAGCCTCAATCCATGGCAATCTATCCCCATTAAGTAGTACACCAAAGCGAGGGGAAACAATACAGGCCATGATCCAGTCGCATCAAACAGGCGGGAAACCCAGCAAATGCATCATCTCCAGTACAAATTTCTAGCTAACGCTGTCATAAGCCTGCTCCATATCCACCTTAACAGCCATCAGCCCCTTCCTGGAGGAAGAAGAATGCTTCCTAACACACATCTCCTGAGCAATAAATATGTTATCAGAAATAGAGTGGCCCAGGACGAAGGTTCCCTACTCTATGGCAATAATATCAGAAAGAACCCCTTTGAGCCTACCAACCAAGACTTTAGTCATGATCTTATAGATGACATTACATATACTGATGGTTCTAAAATGATCAGGCTTGCAGGCGCCCTGTCTCTTTGGGATAAGAACCACAAAAGTATCCTTCCAGGACCTAGGCATGCATCTCTCCTCAAAGAAATTCAAAACAGCACTGATAATGTCCTCCTTGGTGATCTCCCAGTAACCCATGATAAACTCAGTCATAATTCCATCCATCCCCGGTGCTTTGTTCCTTCTGTAGGACCTAATGGCGGCATTAACCTCCTCAATAGTGATCTGACAGGATAATGAGGACCTCTGCTCCAGACTCAGACAGTTGGGTGATAAGTGCTGAAAGGAAGGTCCACCTTCCATAACATCCCTCCACTGATGCTTAAAATGTTTCCTAAGAACCTCCCTAAGCCATCAGTTGACACCACCTCAATCCCAGATGTGTTGATCAACCGAGTAATTGTGTTATTACGCCATCTAGAAGTCGCAACCGAGTGAAAGAACTGGGTATTACCATCACCCAACTTGGCCCATTGGAGCTTAGCCCTTTGTCACCACCATTTCTCCTCCAAAGCACACCCAGTGTGGAATTTCTTTATAAGCATGCCAAAACAGGCGTCCTCCTCATTGCTAAGGCCATAAGTAGATTCCTTGGTCTGAAGATGGCTGATTTCCTTTTCACACTCCCTACTTGCAGCCCCAACGTTCCACATGCCATCCCTGCTCCAATGGCTCAAAGCCGCAAGACTCCTACAAAATTTGGTGTTGAGCCTGTCCATGCAACGATCGCAAGCAGATCCAGCCCAAGCCCGTTTGACAATTACAGTCGAGTGAGGGTTATCCAACCAAATGTTTTCGAAATATCTCCTGGCCCCAGTGGGTTTCCGCCCCTTCCTCCCAAGATCAATGACAATGGGGCAATGATCCGAGCTGATCCTGGCAAGGTGATTGACTAAAACCGTGGGATAAGCAGTGAGACCATCCAAGTTAATAAGAGCCCGATCCAGCCACTCCAAAATTCTAGCATTCCCCTTCTTACCATTGCACCAAGTAAATCTGTTCCCTGTGAAACCAAGATCTGTGAGTTGCAAATCCTGCATGTAATCAAGGAACTCCAGCTGACCAGTACCACTGCAGAATGGCCTGCCACCACGTTTCTCCTCCTGCGCCATAACAATGTTAAAATCCCCAGCCACAATCATAGGGTCGCCTAATGCCGCTTCCTCCTTAATAATATGCCAGGTAGTGCTGTGCCTAAAGGGATCCATTGGGCTATACACCACACACCATCTGATATGAGGACCGCCCGCAACATAGACCATCGCAACCACAACGTGGGCAGAGGCGAGTAACTCTGAAGTCCAAGCGTCTCCACCAGAGGATAACGATGCCAGCAGACCTGCCAAAGGAAGGTTGAATAGCATACTCCCACTCCTTACCCAATAAGAGGTCAGCATCCTTTCGGACTCTTGTCTCCACCAAAGCAACAGCATCAATGCTCTCATCTCTAACAAACATCTGCATATAGCATCTAGACTTGAGGTCACGGATCCCCCGAATGTTCCAAACAACAATCTTGGTCATCAAGAAAGATGGAGAGCACATTCACACCACCTTGGCCCCAGCTTTCTCCCATAAAGCCCTGCACATGGCGCTTTCGGCGCGTGCAGCAGTAGCTCCGCCTTAAAGCACACCCAGCGTAACGTGCGCGGGAGATGCAACTCCGGCCTCGCCCAAAGGCACTCTCCACAGTAAACATCCCACACAAGGTCGAGCGCTTGCACCCGCCAATGCGAGATCCCCCACAAAAGGCACCACCAAACCATACGTAGCGCAGCAAGGCGAAACCTTGTCAACAACTAAATTCGTGGTATCCCAGTGCCACGGCACCAAGTCCACCAAGGCCACATCCCCGGTCGGAGAACGCAAGGCCCCTGCGTGTTGCACTGGCTGAGCGCAACTAGTAATGCCATCCATCACACCAATGTCCCATCTGCATCTCTCGCACGGTCTCCATGAAAGGATAATCAGAACCTCCTACCCAATACTAGCTTCATCAGCAATATTGAAAAAGATCATTCCCAAAAGCCCAACCAAGCTATAGTCCACGATTTGCAGCGGAGGGGGATTCCCCTTAAGCCTTATCAATGTGAAACCCATGAGGGCCAACTGTGTCTTCGGTATCTCCTGTGGCATCAAATTGAGTATCTCGGGCTATCTCTTTGCCTTTCCTTTTCGCCATTGCAATTGCACCCCCGCCTTTGGAGGGCTCCCCCCTTCTCCACAGCTGGTGAAGCCGAACCGTGGGAAGAAGTCCCACAAAACCACGAGACCTTGGGCCCCAATGTTCCCTCGTGGGTTGTCTTCCACGAAATGCCAAATTGCTACGTTTTCTATTGGTGTTAGTACCTCCAACCCCTCTCATAGGCCCCCTGGATGCCCTCCTGAATGCCACCTGTGCCTCACTCTCCCTTTGCTGGGGTCCCCAATTCTACCTCTTACGCCTTGGTTGGACCACCATCCACGGCCCAAGTGATTCCTTGCTTGTCTCGTGTGCCTGCCCAAGAGGCGCGCCAACACTCTGCTCGTGCTGTGGCTCCTCCGCAAGCTGGGATTTGCCGCGCGATGCACTTGCCGCGTGTGTCTCCTTATTGGGCGTGGGGGCCTCAACATCACCCGCCACAAGAATTGTAGCATTTGCATTAACAGTTGTCGGTGCCACCCTAGGCCAACGCTCATGCAAGTGTCCTACATGCCCGCAGCCAAAACAGATACACTGTAGGCCTTCATACTCAAATGGTTGAAAAGTACACCCAAGGTCCCCGCTAAGCCACATTCCAGGTTTCAAAGGCTTCGTCAAGTCAATTCTGATACAAACACGAGCAAACAATGAAAGTTTAGTCTCCACAGTCTAACCATCTAAAAGGATAGGATCTCCAACATTTTTAGCTATTCTGATGATGTTATTAATGTTCCAGTACAACAAAGGCAACGCTGGAAAGCGAACCCAAACAGGGGCAAACATAGCCGTATCTCAGATGGAGAGAATTCTGCAGACCAAGCATCCAACCCCATGGCCTGACCCGCAACCTGCCAAGGATCACCCAGCAAAACCTTATTATGATCTTCCATGGAGTTGAAATGTAAACAAAAGCAGTGTTGTGGGAGCTCCAAGACTTGAAAATTTTCAAAGTGACCCCATCTCCTTGTAAGAATCCTTGCAATAATCGGAAATTGTAGTGAGTTTCCATAAACTCTCCCTACCAAGTCATATTGATTGTAGACACGCCTCCTAGCACATGCCTCCTGCGACATAACGATAGCATCACCATCCAAGTAGTTTTGCAAAGCCTCCGCCCTTTGCTAATATCCATCATCTTCGGGGGAATAAATGAAGTAGCCACCCCATTCGCCAATTTGTTATTAGATGTTAAGGCATCCCTGAAAGATACCTTCGTATTCTTAATTTCTCGAGAGTTATCAACGGGATATGCCGCGACCCCAACGTCACCCGCTTCATCAACATAAGCTACAACCGCAACATACTCCCTTCGCGCGTCAGTAGCATCATGCATCGCGGAGGTTGACAGAACTGCCTGTGGCGTGGCGGAGGCGCCAAGCACGCGCACAGTGGGCGCCCCAAGAGAGTCCACAGGCACAGCCATGTTAGCCTGAATTTGAGTTTCTTCACATTCTGCAATGGAGGGCCGAATAACCCTCCCCTTGTTCTTCTCGTTCAGCCCAGCACTTCCAGAATCCAGATGAAGATTAGGAGACACACTGCCATTATTCTAGAGTTTTTTACTACCTCTAGTCGCCTTTGCTCCTCCCATACTTACTCGGCCAAGCAGCACTAGGACAGGCGAAGGAACCAAGCACCAGATGATGGAAAAGAACCACAGCGATCCAAGAAGACTGAGGGTTACCTGTCAAAACAATTCAGCAGCAATATATGGGAAAATATTCAAGAGAAAATCGCAACAGCACTTCCATACATCCACAGCATCACAGAAACACCGCAGCAACGCAGCACAGCCAATCACCACAGCAGAAGACCCTGTATTATTACAGACTTAATGCAGGGCGAAGGTGCCCAAATTATGTATTTTGGAGATAGCCGCAGCAAGGATCCACGATGCGCAGCACGTCGCGCACCAAGTCCCAATTGTGCGCCCCCAGCGAGCCAAGATGAAACAGAAACCAGTGAGATTACAGTCCAGACGCCGCGCGCAATTTACAGCATGCAGCAACACAAATACAGCCCAGAAACGCGCCAATCAGGAGACGCGCGCGCGCGAGGATTAGCCACGTGCACACGAAGCAGTTACAGCTAGCGGTAGGATACGCCGCGGAGCAGGATAGCTATTAATACTATACCAGTATGCCCTCGCAACAAATTCAAATATCAAATTTTTGAATTTTTAGAGGGGCGGCTAATTCAAACGTCATCTTCAACCTCAGAACGCAGCCGCACAGAGCACAGTAAACCCTAAAAGCAAAAAGTTGCGAAATATACCTCAGTAGCTCAAACAATAGATAAACACGGAACTCCAGAACCTGACGCCACCCATAAAAATCAGCAAGGAAAAGCAACAGTGCCGTGAAAATGCCGCGCGCCCCCGAGATTACGCTCGCCGAGAGGCCAAGCGGAGGAGCTAGCTAAGAATGAGCTCTAGTGACAATGGTACTATATAATATGTCAACATAAACTTGTAGTCCTCGATAAGCCCCACACTAAGTGCAAGCAAAGGCTATATCATATTATCTATGCTTGTCTTAGCTTATAATTACAATGGAGCTTAGCTTATTTTAGCCAATAAAAATTAATTATGGCTATTAAAGGATGATATCATTAAGAAAATATCTTATTTTGCATTGATTGAACCATTCAACTATCCTCATTGGATTGTCTAATCAGCTTCATGTACCATTTGTTGGCTAAATTGATGGTTTGTTTAGGCTAATTGTATTGTTTGTTGGATGGATAAACCATCTAATTTGGCTACGTTATAGACAATTATAGATACTCTTCTCCTTTTCAAAGTTATTCAAACTTAAGTTAACTACAAAATGAAAATATATAAGAGATAATCCAAAACAACACTTTTAGTTTAGTAGGTTATCAAAGATTTGCTATGAAACATAACTTTTACACTTCCAAATTAAGTTCTTCACATCTGAAGCTCCTTAGAAATTGTTTCTAATTTTTAGAGCAATAATCAATCAAAACTCAAAGCAATAACTATTAGAAACATACCTAGCTAACCAGCTTCATGTGGTTGCAACTATAATAATTATTTCAGCTTTTCTTTACAATTGTCAACCTTTTTTCCCTATTGTTGTGGTAGTTTTTTTTTCTAAACTTGCTCTTCTTCTCTTCCTTCAATAGCAATTGCAACGTGTTTCTCTTCTTTAGGCTCTTTTTGCTATAAGCTCTATCTTAAATCCCCGTAACTACTAGAACTGCACCTCAACTCTCTGTTCCTCTCTTTTACTCTTTTTTTGTTGAAGCTATCACTCAACTATGGCTCCTCCTTTGTTATAAGTACAACAACTCTTTCCATTTCTTGACTTTTTTCATTTCTCCTCCTTGTAATCTCTTTAGCTTCTATAAACAATACCTCTTATTTTAGATTGGCTATTACTGCTTACCTCTTTGTAGCAACTTAAGCTTTTCTATTTTCTCTCACAACCAAATCCTTCTCTTTCCCAAAATTTTCTTAGTCTCACTTCATGCACAAGCAAATCCACTAATTGATTTGATTTTTTTCTTATCCATACACATGCTTGATTCCTCATAAAGCAATTCTCTTAACTTCATCATTGATAAGGATAAGTATAACCAAATCCTTCTCTTTCCCAAAATTTTCTTAGTCTCACTTCATGCACAAGCCAATCCACTAATTGATTTGATTTGTTTTTCATCCACACACATGCTTGATTCCTCATAAAGCAATTCTCTTAACTTCATCCTCATTGATAAGGATAAGTATAACGAAATATACTTTATAAATTAACTTAGGTGCATTGAAAACCTTGAACTTCTAAAACTTCGTAGTAAATTTTATGTGGTCTATAAAAATCATAAACCAAGCTTCATTGGATTCCTCTCAGGAGCTCTTTCAAATATATGCTAATGTCTAAAATTTGAAATACTTTACAAGTGACTTGCTTTTCTAGATGTTATAAAATTGATCATTTTACTATGGTTATTAAATTTTCCAAACTCCTAATTTAATTTGTCAAAATATCCATGTACATTTGTATTCACTTCTCATTTACACACCCTTTGCATTATGCTCTATTTTTGGTTGTTACTATTTCCCCACCTTATAAAAATTGCTGGAAAATTTAAAATATCTCAAGCTAGATGATCCTCTTTCCACTTTCACTTCCCATGATGCTTGAAATTTAATTTATTTATACCATGGTATCATCACTTTGGGCATCATTTTATTCCCTAACTTCTCTCATTTAGCAAATTTGACTTGTCATGAAATTTAATCTCTCTTAAATGATATCTAATAATTTGAGAAGGATATGGGATATAGATACATAATGAATATGCATGATAAACATCAAACACTTTAGCTCATTGGGATAATAGATAAATCTATAACTACTTCATCAATGTTTTCTTGGGATATGACACAAAAACTAATGCCTTTAGTATCTACTTATTTTTCCAAGTCTACTATATTTCTTTCATGGTTTTACTTTAAAAACATGACACCCCACTTTTTGGAATTCCACATTCCTTTGCTTCTAAATGGATTCAACTATTAAATCAAAACTATGAATTCCCTTTCTTTCCTGCACACCAACTTAAGAAATTAGATAATTACCTTAGAAAGTGATGTGAAGTTTAGATCTTTATCTAATCTTATGATTTTCATGCTTTATATAGTCATACCTTTTCTTTCCAAAGTCTTTGGTCAATCTTTTAATTAGATATATTATTTCAATCACTAAGAAATGCATTGAGTGAGTTAACTTGTTGATCACCACTCATACACAATCAAAACGATCACTGATTCTTCTTAGGATTTGATACATCTTATTTTCTTCTAGGATGGGTAGAATATTTGGAATTATGTCTTCTTCCAACAACACTTATCTTAATTATTATTATGTAGGATTACAAAGTCTTATTTGCAAAATTTAACATTCCACCTCCATGGAAATTATATTGCAATCATGGCTTAATTTCATCATTTCAATTTCTTTCACCCACTTCACTAGTTCTATCTCATTCTTCCTTGGATGTCCTTTTCTTTATAAAATTTTCAATTTTTATTGCCATTCTCTTTTTCCTTATGCTCTTTCATAACTTTTTCTACCTTTTCAACTCACATAATTTTATTATCAATTATTTATCTACTAAACATAGTACTACTATATTTACTCTTGCCAAAAGATAAATGAAATCAAAATAATCTATGCAACACACTATAATCACTATCTTTTACAAAATCTTTTGTTCAAGTCTAATTAATGATGCATCATCAATGAATCATATTCTAGTATTATATGAGATCACAAACATATGTTCTATCAATATTTACTTTGTCAATATATGCACTTTTAAATTCTTATCTTTACTTATTCACTTCTTTATAACCTTTAGCACATCTTTTTATCACAATTTTGGCAATCATTTTATAATTGAGATCTACACTAAGTTAAAGAAGCTTATAATATCCAAGATAACTTAAATAATTACTCTTTAAAAATCTTAATCTAAGGTTACATTAATAAATCCAAGAAGACACATCTAAGTATTACTAATGACATAGGTATTTGAACTAATTCTCAATAATTATAATATTCTTAATTCCTTTGCCACTTACACCCATAGAGACTTGCTTCTATATTTAAGGAAAAACTATTCAAGTACATCCATGGGGGCATAATACCTTTTTTTACTCATCTAGCTTCTAGCTTTAATTTGATGATTTACATAGGAATATCCAATAACCATTTTAAAAATATTAAACTTATTAAAATAAGTTATAATTATAATCTCCTGCATGAAAACTAACATATAGTTTACCCTTAATAGAGCACTTTCTTCCCTAATGTTTCTTAGAGATAGAATAATAACTAATCTCTCAAAAAACTTTTATGCATTCATCTTAATGTATTATAACTGACAAAATTCTCAAATCAAATTCAAGGTTGGAATTTCAATTAAACAAACTACTTATATCAACAATTGGTTTACTTTGCAATACTACATTTTTCTTTTGAAGATATTGCAAATCCATTACATCTCATTTATCTATCTTTACAAATAGTTAGTTATAATAACTTAATCTCATTAGTATAAATATGAGAAATATATGACCCAAAATAGTTCTACTTCTCTTTATTTTTAATCCCATCACAAAATCACCCTTATCATCTATTGCTTATAATATCTCAGACAACATCCAATGCATCTCAAATATTAGCTTGTTCATTTAGATCCTTAACTTTCTTTAATTATGTAATCTAAAAGTGAACCCTTTCCAATGCCTTATCCAATTCTCCTATTTCTATTTATATAGAAACCTTACTCAATTTTTTTCATAATTCAAATCACAAATGTTCATCACCTCCAATTATGCCAAAACTATCTCTGATTATCTATACTTCTTGTCTACATAAATCACAAGGTAATAATGAAGGATCACCCTCATAACACTCCACATTTTTGTACATTCTCCAGTAAAACTATGAAGATATCATTCTATGGAAAACTCAAATATTTTTTTCACTTATGACATCTTTTATATAAATTTCTATTTCTCTATCCAACAAATTAGTTAGATAATTCTTCAAATTATATTCACATAGACACATATTAATATCACAAGAATGTCCCATATGTAAATAGACTTCTTATATGCAATTACTACAATTAACGAATAGCATTTCCAATCTTCTTCTTATCAATATCTATAATTGAATTGTTAATAAACATCTTACTTCAACCAATAATATATATGTAGCTAGGATAACATATTATTTATGTTAATAGGAAAGGATATAATAGAATGACTAGAAGACACTAAAAATATCACATACCTAGCACCATTTCTATAACACTAAATAGAGAAGTAGAAACCGCTTTGGTATCGATAGATTGATTTATATGAGAATCAGATAAAATGGTAGCAAATGAAAACTATCTTATCATAGCTTAGGGGTGTTAAAGGAATCAGAGATCCTACATCCACTTGAGGACTAACATTAGCTATGTAGGAATATGTTCTTCTTACAAAGCATTTCGACCTCCTTTCTTTGTTAAACTAGTAATTATCTGGATGTTATCTTCCATATTTAGAACATATAGGTACTTTCTTTATAAGTATAATATTAGATATACTATATGAATTCTTGCTTCTAGTTTGTTGAACCCAATCCTTCCTTATCTTCTTTTGCCTCTACTTTGTCTAAAATGCTTCATAAAAGAAGCATTATTCTTACCTCTTAACAATTCATTTCTCTTCTCAACTTTGATTAGGAATTTATCTTTAAATATCCCATTTCTTGTTCTTTGCTTTTGTTTATACAATTATACATAAAAAAATAATGAAAAGTTCTAGTAGAAGATAACATGTAACTTCATGCATGTATATAATGTGTATGCTATGTTCTCTAATTATTTATTTCTAGGCTTTGGTAACACCCTATTAAGCCCCACTTGTCCAAAATACTTTATAATGCATAAAATATAAAGCTTCAACCTATAGTTATAAGAGTGATGATAAAACATATTTAAAAATCTATTAATAAAAACCAAATGAAATGTAATGTAGCATGCACATACCAAAATGTCTTAGCATGAGTATATACATTCATAACTAACTCCTAAAAGATAAAATGTACAATAGAAACATTTTCTTAAAACACATCACTAACACTACCTCAAAATTCCTTTTAAATTCCACTTATTACAACTTCTTTTGGTGCATCTGTGGCTTGACCTATAATATATGTAAGTAATGAGCATTATAAAGCTTAATAGCTAAATTATTATCTACACATAATAACACAAAATAAAACACTATAAAAGGATAACTTAAAATAACAAAAGGACATAAAAATATGTCATATTTCTAGTAATCATATAAAATATATTTTTTAGACATATTTTTATACATTCTTTTTCATATCATCATGACTTATCACTCAATATACTTTTTACATTTTTACCTTTTCTTGATTCTCATATTCCTCATGTTCTTTAGGCTTATTATTCTCCTGTCAACTCTAATCTATCTCATATTAAATGGTCTAAGTATTTTCCTATATGTCCATCATCCCAAGGTTATGGGATCCAACCTCATATCATATCATATATAATAAGAACATCATAATTTACCAACAATATATGTTAATATGGGCTCATAGGCCTTCTTAAGTCTTGCACAAAGAGTGAGTGACAACTTTTTCATATCATATTTGTTCATCTCATCTCATAGAGACAACATATCTCATCTTACCTCAGCTTGTAGTGACAATTGAGAGTGAGGTTTGATGCCAATGGTGGCTATAACATCTTTGTATGGACTTATAATCCTTATAAGCCTTATGCTTACTGCAAGAAATAACTATATCATGTCATCTTTTCTTGTCATAACCTGTAACGATAGCTAAGTATTGCTACAATGAGATAATACTATGGAAAAATATCTCATTTCTTATGTCATATCATTTATCCACGTCATACCTTCATGCCATAACATCATGGCATATCATCATGTCATGTCATACCTCATAAAGTTCACATAGTTTACTTTCTTTTATTTCTTGTTTCTCATCTCTTTCATTTTCATTTTTGTCATTTTTCTCTTTTTATATTCAAATAAAACATACTAGTGAAACGTCTTACTTAAATACATATGCCTTATTTTTATAACATAGAAAAAATGATGCTAATTTCATGAAACACATTATTTGGATATGTGTACATAAATAAATGATGACATATTATAATGATCATATCAATACATTACTCATGGATATATAACAATAATATACTTGCTTGATAGTTGCTTTAATTATATATCTTCTTTTCTTTGGATGGTTTCAATTTTAATTTCTCCTTCACTTTTGTAGCATCCTAAAAGTTGTGGGGAAAATTATTTAATTTAATAATTAAATATTATTATGATAAAATTACCTATTTTCTATATCTAACAAAAATTAGGATTATTGAGCCATAAGGAAGGAAGAGAAATGATAACAATCATTTGATATATGTAAGTCTTTTACTTTGAAATTTTATTAAATGATTCTTAGTTTGGTGATTTATAAATAATAGTGAAGTCAATGAAAATTATGCAAGAGGACAACAAGTTCAAATAAGAGGAAGGATACTTTCAAATAATAAAGTATGAATTATTAAAAACTTAATAGAACAAATTTTGTAAAATTTAGACTTGAATCAATTATTAAAGTAGGGCTTAAGTAAGAAAATAATAACATTTATTTTATATGATTTTTTGAGAAAACATTCTTAAATATTATCAAAAAAATTTCTAAAACATCATGACAAATAATGCTTTTTATTAAGACCAAACAATATATTTTGTTAGAGATTGGATGTGTATGATCATGAAATAAAATTTCAATTTCCTGAGAGAATAATATTTAATTAATGATTATATGATTTATAGAAAGCAAAAAGTTTTAAAAAATATTGAACAATGTCAAAAAATTATGAATTTTTATGAATTATGGAGTTAGACGAGTTTATTTTAAAGGGGTTAACAAATTTGTGGAGGCTAATTGGATTGAAAAGTTTAAGAAATTTGATAATGGCTAAAGTTTTAATTAAGATTTAATTAAATTTATTTTTCTAATTTTTCTGAAGACCTCAACCAATGGTGAAGGAAAAATAGGCAAAAATGGTGGCCTTAAGCAAACCAACAATGATGAAAATGACATTAAGGAGTTGTTGTATCAAGCAAGCGGAAATTACTTATAACAACCTAAGTATTTATATATAAAATACACATGTATTTGACATGAGATATTGATATTTATTTATGTGTAGTGACATATTTGAGAAACATTTGGAGTTTGGTGCATCTTGAAGTACATGCCAAGTTTCTTGTAGCATTGAACGGTGTTTTGACAATACCATTGAGAAGAGACCTACATGAGAAATTTTTTTATGTGAGTTGTAGTTGTTTAGTATTTTCAAGATTTTTTTAAGAGATAAAGAAAATTTGAATTATTAAGTTATTTAACAATTATTTTCTATTATTTAAAGGATTATATATTCTCCTTCTTTTCGAGCAAAGTATCAACTGTTAAGTGCTATACGAAAAGCTTTCGAAAGGCGAGAGGAAAAAAAGAGCTTTAGAGAGAGAGAGAGAGAGTGGAAGAGATTGATTGTGAAGGTAAAGCAAGGACATTGGTTTAAGTTTCAATAAGAATAGAGGCGAGGTTGAGAAGTAGCTACTATAGAAGCTCTTTCATTTTTGGGTAAAAACAACTTAAGAAGAGTTACGAACTTGATTCATGCAAAAATGCTACTGAAGGAATGATTTTATTTGAAATTTCCCTTTCTTGTATTGGTTTTGAGAATTCCTTTTAGTTGTGCAAGAGTGGGTTGAATTGGATGAACTTGTGATCACCTTTCATGTATTGTGTATTATACTTTGAGGGCTAACATGCCAGATGTTAAGTTGAATGTACCTTATGTTTAGTGTTAATAGATGGCATGCTAAGTGTTTTGTGAAAGATCAGCCCATTCCCAAAGAGAACAAACAACTTATTAATATTTTAAAATACTATACATTAGACCAATTTACAATAATGTATAGAAGTCTTCTTATACAATACATGTGGGTAAGTAGTGAGAGTAGTTATTGACCCCTTGTTTCCCTAAGAAAATAGATAATACATTTTTTCAAAAGAACTACATGTTTAGTTCATGGAGTGGAACATAAGGTATATGGTAAAATATGTAAGCTAAATGAATACAAAGTTTCTAAATATTTATAGGTACTAACTATCAACATTACTTGTTAGTTTTGAATAGAGTCATTAGTAGACCACTATTGAATGTTTCTTCATGAGAGTTGTTATATAAGAAGAAACCTAAGATATCACATTTACATGTATTTATGTGCAAGGTCTAACAAAGGGATTTTTCTTGGATATTCATCTAAAGACATAGCTTTAGAGTTTACAACAAGAGGTCATTAGTTATGGAGGAGTCAATTCTTGTAAAATTATATAAAACTTTAATTAGAGATCTTGTAGTCAATAATTAGATCAGTTAGATGAATTAGATGAACCTACTTTTAAGGTTGATCAATTAGACAATGATAAGGAAGTTAATTATTTAAGGGAAGATGAGAGGAAATGGAGATTTTTTAAGGATCATCATAGTGAGCTAGTTGGAGATATAAAGGAGAGAAAGTAAAAACCAGAAGTTCATTTAATCATGTAACAATTATATCACTTTTTGAACCTACCTCTGTTGAAAATGTTTTTCAAGATGAGTCATGGATTTTTGCTATGAGTGAAGAGCTAGATAAGTGTGAGAGAAATTAGGCATGAGAGTTTTTATCTAGGTAAGTAATCAAATTTTCATTGGCACAAAATATATGTTCAAAAAAAAGCTAGATGTAGATGAAGAAGCCATTAGAAATATGACTAGATTAGTAGTTGAAGGATACTATCAAATTGAAGTAGTAGATGTAGATATAAATTGAACTTTTTGTTTAGTGACAAGGATTGAAGCTATTAGAATTTTGGTTACTAATGCATGCCACAAGGGATTCAAGTTATAATTGATATCAATAATGATTCCCTGAATGGATATATAAATGAAGAAGTTTATATAGAACAACCCCATGGATTTAAAGTACATGTCAAAAAGGTTCATGTTTTTAACATTAAAAAGGCTACATATGTATTGAATTAAGCTCCAAGAGCGTGGTATGAAATGATATGCATCTTTCTTACTTCAAACTGTTTTATTGGAGACAAGATGGAGAGCACCTTGTTTATTTAAAACTTATATGAAGTTTGCTTTTATGCTAAGTGTATGTTGATGACACAAATTTTGGAGCTACCAATAAGCAGCTGCATAAGATATTTGTAGAATTAATGAAGATTAAATTTGAAATGAGTATGATGAGAGACTTAACTTTCTTTTTAATACTTTAGGTCATGCAAACTAATGATAGAATTTTTATTCCTCAAACAATTCTTGCTAGAATTAGTGAAAAGATTTGACTTCAAGAGCATGAAGGATAAAAGAAGCATACTAGAGTAAACATTATATTGGACAAAGATGAAGTTGGAACACTTATAGACACAAATTTTTTAGAGGATTGATTGGATCTTTACTTTATCTCAACAAATAGATTAGACATAGCTTTTAATGTTAGATTATGTTCATGATTTTACGCTAGCCCAAAAGAATCACACCTCCAAGTTTTTAAATATATCTTTGAGTATCTTATTGGCACTGTGTCTTTGGGCTTATTGTATCCCAAATGTAAGGTTGGATTTGATTTTGCGGCTTATATAGATGCTGATTTTGCTAGCAATAAGACTGTTTAGAAGGGTACCTTCAGTATGTGCTAGCTAATTTGTGGTTCACTAATTTCATAGCTAAGTAGAAAATAGAATTATGTTGCATTATCTACAACTCAGGCTAAATATATTACTTTAGGTAGCTATGTTACTCAAGTGCTTCAGATCAAACAATAGTTGATAGATTATGGTTTAGAAAAAGAATTTCCCAAAATTCTAATATTTTGTGATAATTCTAGTGCCATCTATCTTTCAAATAACCCTATCTAATATTATAGGACTAATCATATTGGGTCGAGATATCATTTCATCAAAGAACATTTATAGATGAAAGAAATTTTGTTATCCTTTATTCTACTTTTTGCTCCGTTAGTTGATATTTTTGTTATGTAATTTCCTTCAAAAACCTTTAAATGACTTAGACTGACTTTAGGAGACATTAAACTCCCCTTGAGTTATTACGAAAATGAGAAAATTTAATGCATTAGAGTATTAACTATTAGATTACAATAAGCATTATTTCAAGGGGAGCTTACATTAAAATTTATATTATTTACTATTTCATTTGTTCTTCATTAAGTTATTATATTTTTGTTATTTTTTTTATTTGAATTATATTTTTCTTATTTTTCTCTCTTGTTTTTGTTTTGTTATCATTAAGGAATAGATTGTTGTACCTTAAAGGATGTTGATCACAAAACTAAGCTATGAAGTTCTAATGCATGATTAAGATTTGTGCAAATATAGTTTTGAATATTTGATAGATTTGGTTAAAAATTGAGGGATAAGGAGATGAACAATGAGAAACTTTGCTCTTGATGCTTTAACTTTTGGATCATGGAACTTAGGAACTCTATATAGAATGGTTAAACCACAAGTAGTTGAACTATATTACTGAAGGATTTGATTAGCAAGTTTAACCATTATCCTTTAAGGTTGTGACATTAAGGATCAACACTTTGTTTCATGCATCACGTCTTAGAAAAGTAAAGATAAAAAATAAAATTTTAAAATTGTTCAATTAAATTATGTTTATTATATAAGGTATCACTTTTGTATGACTTGTTTTCATCATTGCTGAGCATTAAGTTTACCTTTGGTTTGTATCATATGAAGCTTACTCTGTATGTGTATGTTCATTTTTTCTCTAAGTACTTGCATTTTTGTTAACGTCAACTACATATGATTATTTCTTTCATATAGTGATGGTTTTATTTGCTTATTGTTTTACTTAGGCACTAGATGTCGTATAATACAAACATTTTGTGACATATATGCATGTTCTTATAATACTTAGTTTATTATTTGTTCTTATAGTGTGTGCTAATGTGATAATTCATAGCAATATGTATAAATTTTTGTTTTTTTCTTGTTTATTATACTAGCACTTGCTCGAATTATCACACTTTAGTGTCATATGTGTATGATATATTTATCATATAAGTATGTAGTAAAACTCACAGGCTTTCATTAAGTACTATGATGATTAATACACTAGTATTATACATCTATTTCACTTGTCTTTGTTGTACAGTACTTTTACTATAAGTCTATAATACATAAATGATAATTTTTAAATTTGTTTATTTTTTTATTTGTTCACATTGTCATACAATGTCGATCTAAGCATCACATTTATACTATGTCTCTATGTGCTCATTAGGGCTATATAGTACAAAATAAATTTCATATAAAACTAGTTATGGTTTTTTATGCTAGTTGTTTTAGTTAATGACTGGGAAGAAAACTATATGAACATTAATGTACTATATGATATCCATGATGTGCATAAATTTAATTTAAAGGGCAAAAATATAATGGTAATTTTTAAATTTCTTTGGAAATTCTTTTTAACCATTGCTTGTTGAAAATTTGTTTCTAGGATTGGAATTAGTATAAATAAGTATTTAATTTTAAAATGAAAAAAAGAGAGAAAACAATGAAGGAATTAATTGCAAGATTCATACAAAATGAAAGGTTGTAATGCCACCTAGATATTTTATTGTTATTCTTATTGCAGCAAAGTAATCTATTTGTATTTAATTTTTTTATTCATCAATCCTTATTTTATTGTAATATTCAAATTTTGCATTAATGTATGCCACAATACCTAAAAAGGATTTGAGATACTACAATTATGTAAAGATAAATTCTTGGAAGCTTAAACCTTTTAATACTTAGCTAGTTTCATTTATAATTGGTGTCCCCACTTAGCATTGACTTTTTAAAAGATTTAATTGTACTTGTTGCGACAAAAGAGAGTGGTCATTTTAGTGATGGCTGGTTAGGTTGACTAGGGGTGGACTAGGCTGCTATTATCTTTAAGTAATAGTTTTGTAAAAGATTGTTAAAGGCATAATTGTGTTTTCTAATTGTTGACTTAAATTGAATATTTTCAAGCTCTGAACTTAAGTCTTCTTTTGGCTATTCTCTACTTAATATAGTTTTTGCTATTTTTGAATCTTCACATTTTTGTGCTTTTAAATTGTTATATTATTTTAAAGTTTATTTGTTCAAAATTTATCTATTGAAGAGATTGTTGCAAAATAATTTAAGTTTTATATACTAAAATTCACCTCCCATTTTAATAATTTTCATTCATGGTTTATATCATAAACGACAATACCAACCACCAAGATCAACAAAGAGATACCATAAAAGCCTAATAAATTTCTAAACAGTAATGTTCATTAAAAAAATAAAATATAATATAAAGCCTACCAATAAAGTCTAATACAATATAAAGTTCATCAATTACATTATCAGAAGAAAAAGGATCAACATTATTACCTTGAAGCAAACTACTAGTAAACTAAGAAACTACTAAATGATCAACAAGATATCCTAAAACACAGGCTCTTATGCAAGCTTCTATCTCCTCATTCCTAAATGTAAAAATAAGTGAGAGTGAACTAAAGCCTAAAAAAGAATCCTCAAGTCATACTATACAAATAACGTATATGACATGTGTGACAATCCATATTTTACCTTTCTTAAGTGTTACGCTTATGATAAGTATTTTATATTAAATTTTTAAATAATTCTTAAAAGAGAATAAAAGAATATTATTTTGGTGTTTTCCAAGAAGTATGCCTAGTGAAGTAATCTAAAATTTTGCAACCAGAATGTTTTTGGATAGCTAGTCACTAAGAATCTATTAGTATATATATTATAAATTTTTGATATCATTTAGGTTTATTATAATTTTTTAAAATAGGGAATTTAATAAAACTTATATAATAATTATTTTTATTTATTATAGTTTTTTATTTGATTATCTTATTCTCATTGAAGACTTAAATGGAGAATGAGTTTAAGGTTTTTGGATGTTTCTCAAGCTTGATTTTTTTAGAAGTTTCGACTCCTTTTTTTGGAAAAATTTGATCAAAGGAGGAGTGTTCCATTGAAAGAGGTTTTTGGGGTGTTTAGCAAGCTTGTGTCCAACAACATTTTGGGGGTTTTTACGAACTTGGGTGCATTAAAGATGAGAAATTTGGGGATTTTGAGAGCATGTGTGCTAACAAAACTATAGGGCTTGATTTTGTACTCTTGCAAGGAAATCACTTCAATACTTCAAAAAAGAAATCAATCCAACTATTTTTATATGATCATCTTGTGTGGATAATCATTCATAAGGGAAGTCATGGAAATAATGGGTTTTTAAGAAGGAAACATTTCATTTTTGCTCTATAAAATCCAACTTTCTAGTGATTACATTGCAAAAAAAGCATATGCATGAATTGCTGGTTAAGTTGTTTGTTTGCCAGTGGGAGCTCATTTGATCATGTTGAGCACAATAACATTGTTTTACATTTTTTTAGAATTTGATCTAAGTAGTGATGTTTGTAGCTATTCATGTGCAAGATGACATGCTTGTTGCTATAAGCTTTTGCCAAGAAAAGAAATTCAAGAGAATTAATTTTTTGCTATAATAATAATTGAAAGGGATAGAGGTTCTATATGCTTTGCTTGGACAAGTGAAGAGAAGTGCTAGAAGCTTTACAAAAGAAGATTGGGAAGATAATGTGTTAGAATTTTTCAAGTTCTATAAAGTGGAATATGTCAATCAAAGCAAAGAATGACCTAGAGTAATTAGGAAATTGTTAAAATTAAAGGACCTTTTTCTTAGTTGGAGTTGCTTTTGATTGCTATAACTCATGAAGCCATTAGAGAAGGTGAAACATAAAAATGGTATAACAAGTTTTTCAACATGAGGATGGAGAAACTATTACAAATTTCCTAATTTGTTGCTATTTAGGGAGGTTAAAACAAAAAACTTTAAATGAAGATTTTAGCTAGAGCAAGGTAAAAGCAAGTGAGTTATAGTTGCAATGAGAGGAATACAAGAATTTTTTTATTACTTCTTTGTATAGAAATCACGAAGAAGTTATGGTGTAATTGTCTAATGTCGAATATTTTATTGTTTTCCATGTTAATCACACATTGTAGAAGTTTCACTTGTGCGACGGCAATTCCATTGGGAATGTGGGCTTGCTAATGCTTTAATGGTGGCAATGGTTCAAGGAATATAGGATGATATATTCATCATCTTGTGGAACTTTGCTATAGTAAGAGCATCCTTTTAGCTATTTTTTGATTCTAGGAGCTATTATAATGGTAAGTAAATTGATTGTTTAAGAAGACTTTTAAGGCAATAACAATAGAGTGCATAAATTTTAATGGAGATGACATGATGCTTTTATTTGTTTAAAAAATTCCATAATTATGGCTTAAAACCATAAGCAAGTCAACTAGACTCAGTTGCACCAAGTGGCAACTCTAATTGCATCATACATCTACTCTTCATAGGACTTTCAAAATGTGAGCAACTTCAGGTCAAGCCATAATGAAACTATTAGGAGAGTTGTCTCTGATGGCCTTGGTAAAAAATTGAATTTATTTTGTAATGAATCTTTTAAACTTTAGTAAATTAACATTTGTGCAACACAAATAGTTATTTTTTTTACATTTTGTACATTGTATAACTTGGTAAGCCTAGAATGGAATTACTGGCATGTATGAACATAATTGCATGTATAGTTCAACATGGGTGAGTTGGCATAAGTGCTTGTATGTAAAAGATGTAATCATTTAAGATGTAAATATCAACATACATTTGAATGTTTATATATGTATGTTATGTATGCATGTATGTATATATATATATATATATATGCATATTTGTAACAAAAAAGGAAGAAAGTAAGTTTTATGTTATATTTGAAAGGTTATAAAAGAAATAGATATGAAAGAATTCAAACTATTGAGCCTAGTAATCTATGACATAAAAATGTAATAATGCTAAAGATGTGTTTTCCTTATGTTCTTATATCTTAGCACCTCTTGTCATGTGATTTGATGGTCCTTGATACCCTTAGGATTTGACATCATTGATTAGAACTACTTATTATGTGAATAGAAGTAATTCCTCATTATTGTGTGATAGAGTAGTTGAGGTCTAGTTGGAGATAATAAGAGCCACTTACTAAATGAATTGCTAGCCACCACTTGTTATATGATATGCAAGTATTTGATACCATTGGCATCACAACTCCTTAACTAGAGCTATCTACTATGTGATCTAGTGGATATGGCTTGTTGTATGATTTGGTGGTCACTGCTTTCTATGTAATATGATAGTTGATATGAAAATATGTTAGGTTAGATAAGATAGGGATTCCAAGGATAAGAGTCATTTAGGAAAACATGATATTTTTTATTAGAAAATAGTTAAGAACATCATAATAAATATAAGAGTTATGGAAATGAATTTGGTTGACACTAAGATGGAAAATAAGTTTTATGATATGATGGCATAAAGATAATGGTGTGCATATGAGTTAATCAACATAGATATCTTTATTATGTTGCACAAACATGATCATTTCTTAGATGTGTATTTTGTTATAGTGTTTAGGACAAGGTTACATTTCTCTTATTGTATTACATTACCTAATTTTTCTAATAATTTATTTGTTGGGCCTATTATGCTTATTCATTACTTGCATTGTATGGTATGAAACACGTACTCACTGAGTAGGGGAACCTAGTAATATATGAGTTTAGTCCTGATATGTAGAAGCAAGGCACCTTTGGATAGTGAATATCTATGATGTTATTTCTGATTATATCGTGCGTATAGTTTTGTCGAAGGCTTCTGTTGATTATGGACCATAATGTATTATGGTAATTGATCTATGATTTAGATTCTATTTTAAGGTTTGGTGTTGTTGAGTTTTTGAAAAATCTACATGATGGTCCTACATATTTTAGATAAAACTAATGTTTTATGTATAGAGGAAAATATATAGTTTTAGGAGAGACTTTGTTTATTTCATTTCTAAAATTTGAAACTTTTTTTATTCAAATATATGAAGAATATGTGATTTATAACTAAACAAGGGTTTGTCTTAATCATCATTCATCACCTGCTAAGTTATTGGTGTCCTCCATCTACACTTGAATTTTACTTCTATATTATTAAATTAAAAAATGCTAGTAATAAGATGTTATCTTTGGCAGAGTGTGAAAATGAGGTATCATAAAAGTCCTTATAAGTAATATAAATCAATATCATGATCTTAAATGTCATGCAATAAACACTAGACTGCAAAGTTTGAATTAGGCAAATGGATGCAACTAATTTGTTGCTTAGTATCCTAATAGAAATTTGAAATTTTCTCTAATTTCAACTACCATGGCAACAGGTCTCATACTCCAACCTCATCACATGATCAAATATGCCCTACCATGTAGAACTATCTCATGGACCTATAAGAGTCCTCATTTTGAATACAATACTACTTACCCTATAGTCTAAGACATCAAAAGTCCTCCTCTAAACACTCATGTGCTAGCGATACTCAGCTATACTTGGAGTCTCTTAAATGCGATTTGGCATGCCTTTTACAAGCTCGATGAATGATGCAAAATAGTTACCTCCTAAATAAATGAATGTTAAATATCTAAACTATCAATCATGGTTAATGGCCCTAAACTTGAGGTTCATTGTGCTTTAAATATTATCTTTACCCTAAACTAGCTTACTTGCAAAATTACCATTGATGCAACCTACTTATGTCAATTATCTAAAATTCTTAGGGTTACCTCTAAAACCTAACTCCATTATTTGGGATGACAATCTATTATATGGAATACCTTAGGGTTTTTATAAGGCTCTTAATCAATTATTTATGTAATACAACATTTCTTTTAGACCCTAACTCAATTATCTAGGACACCATACCAAATTCAAATGATACACCAAAAATTAATCTTTACCCTTAGTTCATCTATGATCCTATCTAGGACCACCTTGCCTATTTAGCCACCCTTAGGCTCCCACCCAATTTCATAACCTTAGCTTTACCAATAAACATATTTTTGAAACATAAAAACTCACAAATCCATGTTCAGACAAGTTCGACAAGTGACTCATCTACTTTGTAGAAAACCCTGAGTCACTTCTCTCTTATTAGAGAAGGTCTCTTTTAAACCACCTACACAATCACCTAACATCTATATAGGGTGATAACCCATGACCTAAAAAACTAATATGGTCGCTTAATTTTTTTCACAAATCAAGCAAGCCATTTCTAGGGTTTGATCATTAATAAAATAACAAGTTATTCCTTTGGCCAAGCCTAACATCTTTCTATAAGGCCAAGCTCAAGCCCTCTAATCCTCATCTAAGGCTTTAGCTGAGGACTTCTATCTCCCAAGGCCTTATTCCAAGCATACAAAAAACTCACCAAATACTAATATCCATGGTCCAATCTTAACTCCATAACTTCAGATATTTTTATGTAAATAAACGTCTAAAAGTTAATTAAGGCTAGTCTTACCTTACTTCGTCTACCCAAATTTGGTCTTATACTAAGCTCATAACAAGAAGCTACTAAAACATCAATTCATTTCTAAATGATAACCCAAAAGTCTTGAATAGTCCTTATTTAGGGATTTACCTTGATTTCATAACACTGGCTATCAAACCTAAAGTAACCTTACTTAAAAAACACTTAGTAAAAGACACACCAAACTCTTGAAAGCATAATCAAGTCTTTAACCAACTTAAACTTCTTCCAAGGCTTACCATTGAGACCTACTAAGTTTCTTAACTAGAAACTTGGGACTTCACTTCATCTTAGAAACTATCTAAATCTATTTAATGTCTATGTTAAGCCTCTCAGTAGCTTAACTGAGCAATGTTGCTAGCTACTCAAGCAAATCAAGGCATGACAATGCTTAGTTGTTAGAATTTTTAAGGTTTTATCCAAGTTTTAGGGTTTTATGCTAGTTTCCATGTCATAGTGTAGGTTAAATAGACCATTAAGCTTGTTGTCATCTTCTTAACTATTGTTTTATATATATAAGCATAAGTTTTCATATTCAAGTCATAATTGAAATAAAAATTCAAGTGATCATTTCCAAATTGAGAGTTTGATTCAATAAGCTTTATAATTACATTGCCAAACTAATAATTTCATATAGAATTTTGCTCACATAGTAAGATATATAGGAAAATGCTAAAGGAATCATACATCATGTAAATTTTGGATTCAAGGGTATTCCCCAAAGAACAAAATTATCCATAACATGTATTCCTTTTCAATCATGAATTTTATTCATCACTTTCATGACAAATCAACATAACTACAAACAACTCATTGTAAACATCTAATTTTTAGAAGCTTTCAAACAATGGTAAGGAAATCATTCTAATAAAATTTCACTTCCAATATCATATTTTTGCATGTAAATCAAGAATAAATGATAGATATCCTTAATGTTAAGCAATTACCCTAAAAATTCTAATATCATCTTCATGAGTAATATGAAATAAAAACATCCAATGTTTATTACTATCATCTTGAGGGAATCAATAATGAAATGACTTAATCATGCCCTTAAATAAATAATGATAGTGTTGGTTATGTAATTTAATTCATATGATCAACGAGTTTCATGAGAGGGAGAAATATTATCCATAGCATAATCATGAATGCACAACAATCATAAACATTTAATAATAATATAATCGATTACATTATCTTAGGTTTATCTAAGTTTAGTTGCACAACGTTGAGGTTCATCCTACCTTAAACATGTAAAAGACTTATTTGAAGAATATATTATTCTTTCTTCAAATCTTGAGATCAATTCTTCCTCATGCTCATAACAAAGTCTTCTTCTCCTCCTCTTGGTCTTAACAGGGCTTCCTTATCCTAAGTAAGGCTCCTTGTAACATGGCTTGGGTTTTATAAATCTATAGAAAAACCATATCCAATAGTTAACATATATTTGGTTAATCACTTCCTCTACTTAAGGTATTTTCTAAATTAAGATAATTATGGTTTCAAAAGTTCATGAAAACACACGAATCCCCTTTAAACTATAAGAAAACCACCTTACAAAACCTAATTGGTTGTCAACCTTTCAATTTCCATTAATGACAAAAGTTATCTTTTCAAATTCCATGATGGCAATCATCCTTGCATTGATTCATGCAATCATTTGTCATTCAAATTTAATAATTCATTTAGTTGTCTGTATTGTACTAATTTTATTCCTATTGTTTATACTATATGATAAGTTCTCTCTTCAACTATGCTTATCCCCACTAATCATAATTGTATAATCACTCAATTCATCTAAATACAAAATACTTTAGTTTGATCAACCCAGAAATTTTCTATACTTCATAGTTATGATTCCATCATCGTACTTGCATGAAACATTTTATGCACATCACTTCACACTTCAAAACCCAATAATTCCTTTGTTTGATGCTTCTCTTAGCTTAGTCATACTTATATGATTGTGCTAATCATATTATATGCTCCATTAACTCACTCGATATTCACTCATCAAAGTTAGTTAATTTTTTTCTCTTATTGTCATACTTGTGCAATCCATGAGTTTGTAGTTGTGTGATCATGATGTTGTCCACTTCAACCCTTAATTCTCTTTATTAATGTCCTTAAATAATGTGTGGTCACCTTTTTAACAACTTTAGCTAACTTTTATTCATTTTCACATTTCTTTCTTCACTTGCTCTACTTCTTGATCATACCATATGATATGCTTTATGATATTCTATAATACCATTATCCTTCCTTAGCTTATGAACTCATACTCATTCAATTACCATGTGATACTTGTATGATCAAAAATATGCTTTGATAACCCACTCACATTACATCTCAATTGCTTCTCCTACTTAATCATGTCTTATGATCTTCTACCATCTAAATTTATGGACAATACAACTATTTAAATTTGCAAGTACTTAACTAGTAACAATTAAGAGAAAACTACATACCTTCGATACTAGATAGAGAATTTAATAATCTCCCTATCTTATTGGGATTCAACCCCAAAATTAGAAAAAATGTCTCTGGCCATTTGCAAGGAACCTCACTTTCGAACTCCCAAGTATCATTTAGTTCATCCTAAGTGTTCCAATGGATCTTGACCATAGACAGGTTCTAATTTCTCAATTGCCTCATACTAAACTCCAAAATACACATTGATCACCCTTGATGTGACACATCTAATTGCAACTATAGATCCCAAAGCTTCTCTTAAAGTATATGTCACTCACCATGAACCATGTTCCTTTACTAAATGGATATTTGAAATTCATAAAACTTAAGAATTGTTTCACCTTAGGTTGGGATAATTTTCAAACTGCAATGGCACATCTATGATAGTAATGTGACATGCAACATAAATTTTATGATCCACATGCTCAAACTATAATATCCAACATTAAGATCAATAAAGAGAAAATATAAAAAATCTAATAAAATGTTTAATAACAAAGTCCATTAAAAAAGTCAGCTATAAGTTAGAGTCCACCAATAAAGTCAAATATAATATAGAGTTCATTGATTACATTATTAAAATAAAAAGGATCGATAATAGTGCCATCTTGTAAAGTACAAGTAAACTAAGAAACTACTAACTAACTGATAAGCTGTCCCAAAATAGTCTCTTATGAAAGCTACTATCTCCCTGATCTTGCATGCAAAAGTAAGGGGGAGTTAGCCAAAGACTAGTAAGGAATGCTCAAGTCAAACTATATAAATAACATGTAAGATAAGGTACAATAATTACTTTATATAAGTAGTATGAATAATATCATGAACATTAATGTCATGCAAAAAACACGAGAGCTTCAAGTCAAAACTAGACTAATGCATTATGTAACAAATTCAATTCTTAGTGACTCATTAGAAATCTAAAACTCCTTCTAAGGTCCACTACCATGGAAAAAGGTTTGACACTCCTTCCTCATCACATTATTTAGCACATCCAAAAATGTAAAACTACTCCATAGGACTCTAGGAGTCTCATTATGCATACAACACCCCATATGTCAGGCACCCCACCTTACCAACTACAGTAAATTAAGGATGCTGCATAACAAATAATCTCGAGTGAGGACAAACCATGCCTAGGTGGGGACCCGACGGTGAGACAATTCTAACCCTCGAACCAATCTGGTATATTTTTTAAAACATTTTAACCATATCCATACCATGGAGCTGAAATGAAAACATGTGTATATTAAACTGTATATATATATACAATAAACCACAAAACTGAAGTACCAAAATGAAATCAAATCCACTCCCACCATAAATCTATCCCCTCTCACATGTCAGGAGTATAGTCCTCTCCTGTACTATTATAATCCCCAGCTCTCGGTGTAGTGGATACATGACCTGTGATAAAGCACTAATGAGACATATATATCTCAGCAGATAAATCCATTATGTAACCAAGTAAAATAAATCTCCAGATATAAAAGACAAGCCGTGAAACATGATAAAACAAAATCCATCTCATAAGCGGTGAAAAATAAACCATATGAATACCTTTTTATCAAATGTCATGCAGTATCAAAAGTAAACCAGATAAACATGTATATCAATTTTCATTTCCATTATTTTATATGTTATATACTTACTGGGCCCGATTCCCTTCTGAATCATTATCCTCTGGATCCAATCATCATATCAAATGACCCTCCAGCCGGCATCCATCCAGTACATAACACTAGGCAGATATCTGATCCGAAGACCGATACCCTGCGATCTCATCCGCTAGGCCTAGTGCCACCAGGCAGGTATAGTACTGATACCCTGCGATCACATCCGCTAGGCCTGGTGTCATCAATATATATGGAGGTCATGGTACACATACACACTAGGCAGATATCTGATCCGAAGATCGATACCCTGCGATCTCATCCGCTAGGCCTAGTGGTGAGGATAATGTCTCCAGGAATCCAATTTTCGATTTTTATTTTCCAACCATGTCACACATGTGATAAATATGCCAAAACCATATCAATATGTCCAACCAATTATATTTTATCTCATATTATGCTTTTTGTTTCAATTTCCTTTTTATCATCTTTTATGCTTTCAGTTCAATCAGAAAATAACACCATAAAACATATATCAAGCCATGAGATAAAAGTCATGTAAAGAAAAACTGTAATGCAGCCCGTAAGAAACCATGTATCGAAATATAAATAAATACTATTGTGCTATATCACAGGTTACGAATTTATCTACCTGGATCTATTATTGCAGGACCTCTATTCTCAATTTCTGGAGTCCCTACAAGGTCACATGTGCAAAATAATTAAAATAAATAAAAAGGTTTTAAGTCACAAAAACAGCTTTCTTAAAGCTTTCCCAAACACACCCCAAAATAATCCAAAAAATGGGCTTACGCGGCACTGAACCGCCCGCTGGACCGCCCGCTCGACCGCGCGCGCAGAAAAGCTTTCTAAAAGCCCTGCCAAACACTTCCCGAAATCCCCAAAAATCCCAATTTTTCTCTTGTTTCTCGCCGCGCCTGGACCGCGCCTCCGCTGAACTGGCCTGCGGTTCAGCTCCGCGGTTCAGCCGACTGAACCGCTCCTCTCTCCCTCTCTCTCTCCTCCGCCTCAGCCCGAACCGGGCGCCTTCCGGTTCGGTTAACCCGAACCGGTTCAAACAGGATCATCCCTGTTTCTCACCCGTCGCTGCTTCCCTCTCTCTTCGCCGCCGCTCGCGTCCGGCGGCTTCTAGCCGCTTCCACGGTAAATTTCTCTTTTCCCCGAATCCCTCTTCGGAATTACCAAGCTCCTTTCGACTTCTTTCGCACTCCTCGACGACCAATTTGTCGGAAAAATATTCCGCATCTCGCGGCCGACAACTCCGGCCACTCCTTCGGCAACCCACTACGTCTCCGGCCGAAAATAAACATTCGGCCGGCCTCTCTTACTCTCCCCCCACTCAACAGAATCCTAATACAGCAAAATAAAACGAACCATCTTACCTTGCCGCAGTTTTTCCGGCGAGCTTCCGAGCTTCCGTTAAATTTCCGGCAGCTTTTCGCAATCACTAAAACTTTTCCAAACCGCTTCTGTATTTAAGGGGATTAATTCACCCGGACTGGACACGTATGTGTTGATTTCGCCTTGTACCGACACGTTCGTGATTTTTTTGCAGAACACCCCCTGAACTTTTCCAAATTACAAATCTACCTTCCGCCATCCGATTTTAAACTAAATCGGAAATCCTAAATTGCAAATATATCCCGGATCTGAAATCCTGAAATTACAAATATATCCAAAACTTTAAAAATTCATAACTAATTATCCAAAATTCCAAAAATTACAAACTTACCACCGTTGGACTCGTCTCAAAGAGCTCTTTCTATAAAAAATATAAAAGTACAAATAAGAGAAAATTAGGGCTGTTACACCATATATTATAGTTTAGCACATACAAAATGTTCCCTTTAAAAGTCTCACATATTGGTGGGACTTGACCATGTAGCCTTTTTTCATATGATTTGAAACACTTCCTGTAAGATCAGCCTATTAATCAAAATGGTTACTTCCTTCCTTTGAGGGACTTCTAATATCTAACCTATCAACCATGGCTAGAATGTCTTAAACATAGGATCTAATGAACCCAAAATCTTACCTTACTAAATCCAACTTACTTTCCATATTATCATGAATCAAGTCAACTTAAGTCCATTATCTAGTATTCCAAAGGTTACCTCTAAACCTTAATTCCATTATTTGTGATGATTATCAATTATCTAAGATGTCTTAAGATTTCCTTAAAATCCTTAATCAATTTTGTGAGTGCTTTATGATTTCCTTAGAACTTAACATAATTCTTTGGGATATCTTACCCAATCCAAATGAAACACTAATAATTAATCTTTCCCCTTAGTTTTATCTAAGACTATCTCTAGGACCACCTTGCTTATCTAGTTATCCTAGTCTCCCATCTAAGCTCATAACCTTAACTTTACCCTTAAGAATATTTCTAAAATATATAAATTCACAAATCTAAGTTCACGCAAGTTCTACAAGTGACACATCTACGTTATAGGCAACCATGATTTATTTCTTGTTTATGAAAGTTCTCTTCTAAAGCAAGCACATGATCCTCTAGATTGCTATCTAAAGTGCTAATTTGTGGCTTAATAGACTAATAGGGTCCACTTAATATCTTACCAAAATCAACTAATCCAAGCTTAGGGTTTAGTCATCATTAAAATAATAATTTATTTCCCTTATAGAGCCTAACACCTTTCTCATAGGCCAAGATCGAGAATCCTTATCTTAAACTTTTCTTGAGGGCTTCTTTATCCCAAGGCCTTACTCCAAGAACGCCTAGGACTCACCAAGTGCTAATAACCATTTTCTAGTCTTAGATCCACCCCTTAGGATTTGTTTCATGTAAACAAAGATCTAAAACCTAACTAAGGCTAATCTTACCTTGGTCTACCCAAATTTAGTTCTATATTAAGCTCTTATCCATAAGCTACTTGAACCTTTTTTAGTTCAAATTGTTCACCCAAAAATCTTTAGTAGTCCTTTGCTTGGGGATGTACCATGATTTGTTGACATTAGCTATCAAATCTAAAGTAACTTTACTTAAACCACACTTAATTGAAAACTCACCCAACTCTTGCAAGATTAATCAAATCATCAACCAACTTAATTTTCTTCCAACACTTCCCACTACATCTTATTAAGCTCCTTAATTAGAAACTAAAACTCCACTTCATTTTAGAAGCCATCAAGATCTATCCAAAGTTTAAGTTGAGTCTCTCCATGTCTTAGCCAAGCCAACTTTTTGATCTAAGAATGAGGCATGGAAATGCTTAATCTCTAGAATCCTTAAGGTTTTGACTAAAATTTATATTTTTATTCTAGTGTCCTTGTCTTAGTCTAGGTTAAACATTACAATTAAGCTTGGTCTTTTCTTCTTAACTATGGTTTCATGTATACAATCATAAGTTTTAATCTCCATGCCACAATTCAAATAGAAATTCAAGTGATCATGTCCAAGATGAGAGTTTGATTCAATAAGCATGATAATCATATTACTGACATAAAAATGGTTCACGTAAATTTTAGATTCAAGGTTTTTTTCCTAAAGAGACAAATTTTTTATTGCATGTCTTCCTCTTTAATCATGGATTTTATGCATCAATTTCATGCCAAATCAATATAACAAAAAACATCTTGCAAATTCTAATTTTTAGAAGCATTACAACAACAATATGGAAATCATGCTAATAAAATTTCATTCCCAATCTCATGATTTTACATGGAAATCAAGAATAAATGCTATATCTCATCAACATCAAGCTATTACCCAATAAACCCTAATACCATCTTCTTGGTTAATAGGAGACAAAGAACCTTCATTGTTTATTGCTAGCATTATGAAGGAATCAATCAAAAAATGACTTAATTATGCTCCTAAACAAATTCTTATAGTTTTAGTTAAGTCATTTAATTCATACTAACACTCATTTATGAAAGAGTAGTAGAATTTCAACCATAACATAATCATGAATTTACAACAATCACAAGCATGTAGCCAATTATATTATTCAAGGTTTATTTAAGCTTAGTTCCATAATCTTGATGTTCTTCTTGCCTTAACTTTATAGAAGAATTCTCCAAAGTAGTCTGTTCTTCTTTCAAATATTTAGATTTCTTCATATTCTTGCTCACGATCATGTGATCTTCTCTTACCCTTGTCTTGACAAAGCTTATTTCTCACAGCTATGGGCTCTTGCATTGAGCCATTGTTAGGGTTTTCTAACACTCCATCAAAAGCACACCCTAAAGCTTATATAGAGTTGGCTAATCACTACTGCTACTTAAGGAATTGTTTAAATTAATTTAGTAAGGATTTCCAAAATTTAGTAAGGATTTCCCTTAAGAACACAAATTATCTTTTCAAATTTGAAGAAGGAAACTACAACCATGTTAATTCATGTAGCCATATTTCATTTTAAATTTAATAGTTGATTTTGTTCAATATATCATACTAATACTACTCCAATCTTCATGTTATACGATGACTTAAATCTCCCTTCATCTATAGTTATCATTACAATCATAATTGTATGATCCCTCTATTTGTACAAATATAATACACTTCAGCTTGATCAAGCTAGGTATTCTCCCTACTTTGTACTAATATTATTTTATCATCGTACTTATATGATACATCTTATGAACATCACTTCACACATTGTAACTCTCTTAGCTTGGTCATATTTATATGATTTTACTAATTGTTTTATATGATCAACTAGCTCACACGATACTCATACATTAAACTTAGTTAATTTCTCTTCTTTTTATTGTACCTATACAATCCTTGTTTTTGTAGTCATACAATCATGATATTACTTAGTCTAATATTATGTTTTTTTATTAAGATCTTTTTGCAATAGTATTTTTATCCTTGTACAAACTTTAGTCAATTTTTTCACCTATTCACATTTTTCTTACTACACTCTCTCTCTTACGTGATTGTATCTTATGATATTCTTCTATCATATTGTATGGTACCATTAGCCTTCCATAGACTCTTAGGCTTATTTTACATTCATGAAATTATCATACTCTACAATTGTAATGTCATACTTATACAATTAAAAATTTGCTTTGATACCTATTAACATTGCATCCTAATTTCTTTCTTGATTGATAATATCATATGATTTTTAGTTACTGTACTTTTTAATCCCTACAATCAATTAAACTTACAAGTATTTAATTATTAAAAATCAAAAGAAAATAATATACCTTGGTTTTCTAAAAGAGAGGTGTAACATAATGATGAGAAAATGTTAAGACTTTCTCTAAGATCTTGTCTCATAGATGATATGATGTGATTACCTATGCCATCATTAGCATTTTAGTGTAGGAAGATAATAGGTAAATGCCTTAATATCATTAGTATTTGTTATAAGGAAATGTTGGGAAGCAGTTTCATGAACTAAGATGGCATATAACCTCATTCTTGCTACATTTATTACAATTTATGAGATAATAGTTAAAGATTTTTTTTCATTAATACTTTTATGCAATTAGTGATAGATGGTTGAGAGATGATTTAATGACTTGGTTAGCTATTAATGAAGGTTTAGAGATATGATTGACTCTATAGGCATAATATGTATGGAATCCTAAAGAGCAAGGATAAAGGCATTAGGGAAAATTAAGGTGGTAGAAAAGAGAAAAATGAAAAGAATTTACAAGATTTAAAATTATAAAAAATTAAAGAAAGAGAAAGATATGATATGAAAATAAGAATTATAATATTAATAATATATAATATAAGTACTATATGATGAGTATGCATACAAGAGCAAAATGCACTTGAGCATATATATGATGATTCTAGCACATTCTACTTGCTCATTAAATGTCATGCATTCTTATTAATACTCTAATTATCATTTATATGATATTTATTACATGTCATTTTACTTATTTGCCTATATATATTTTTCATTAGCTGAGCATTTTGTGCTCATTACCTATTGAAAAGATAGGCTATGATATAGATTTACCTAGATCTAAAACATTGGACCCTATGAGGGAGTATGTGTTTTATTTTGAGAGTATTGTGAGGACTTGTTATTGAGATGTTTATATCAATATCATTGTAAATGGATATTGTATAAGACTATTATAGCAACTTTTGTTGGACTTTGATAGCTAAGGTATGTTGTACATTAATATTATTCGATTATTTTATTATGTTGATATATGAATGTGATTTTTTATGATAAATTTTTTTTATCACCCTCACCCTTTTGAGTTGTTCCATAAAAGTTTTTTTGCATACTTAATTATAACTTAAGCTTTTGCTATTATTAAGTGTATTATTTGGTTTACTATATTGGATGGATAGATAGATGTGATTATGTGGTACTAAAGCCTAAGGTTGAAAACCTAGAAGGTGTTTCTAACTAAGTACTTTGAAATAGCATGCACATGACTTCATTTCTTATAGTAATTATTATATTTTTATTGAAAAACTTGAATATCTAATTATTGGAGAATTGAAATAGTTATGAATCAAGGAAGAAGAGAATAACAATGTTCAAAGAAGGTAAAATCTCAAACAAACTCAAGGAATTGTTGAGTAAGGAGAGGCTTTGAAGGTGGGTTCCAAGAAAATGTTGAGTAATTCTATAGGATGCATCCTTAATACTTTTCAAGGGATCTAACCCCTTAATAGCAAAAAAGTTTGCTAAGTTAGATAAAAAATGTTTTATGGGATAGGTTGCCCGAATTGCAAAAAGGTTCTAGTTGCTTTGTTGGTCCTTAATGGAGCCACTTTTGTATGGTGAGAATCTTAACATTCTCTATGGTTCAAAGATCAGCCTAAGCAAGAAACTTTTAGGATTAATTTGTTGATGATTTTGAGAAACAATATGTGTCTCCATCTGTAAGAGAAAAGGTGAGAGAAAAATTGATAATCTAACACATAAGGACTTGTTCATAATTGATTACAAAAGAAAGCTCTATTCCTTGCCTCACTATGCATCACAAGTCACGAGTCTTCAGGATTAGCAATGCTTATTTTTTACTCCATTGGCTTATAAAATCTATTAGAGTTTCCTTAATCACTTTCATGACTACTAATTATGTTAAGCTTATAAAGAAAGTTAGAATTGTAGAAAAAGAGCTAGATGTTTTTTAAACACATAAAGCTATGAAAAAGAAGAAAGATGCATCTTTGTCTGCTAAGAGTTCAAACTCATTCAAGAAATTTTTCATAATGGAAAGGGTTTTAGATAATTTGGTTGCTTTATATATTTTCAATAGGATTCTAGTGCTTGTAATAGCACAATATATACAAATTATAGTGCAGATGTATCTCATAGTGTGTAACATATGGAACATTTCAATAAGGAATTTGCTAATACAAATAGGAAGGTCATTTAAGAGTTTTAGATGTAGAGAACTAGGTCACATGGTTAGAGCTTGTCTTTCAATAGGATCAGAGGTTGTGTCCGCTCCATCGAGGTTTGGCCATGGAGCTAATAAAGGAGGTCATAATAAGGTTAAGGGTAGTGCTTCAAGTACAACTTTAGGGGGCATGTGCTGAGGAAACTTTGTAGGCCAAGGTGTCCAACCCAAAGTTTATGCAATCATTTAATAAAATGCTCCTCATTCTATTGATTCGATTACAACTATTCTTTTTCTAGAAGCTACCCTTGGTTGTTTCATTTTATTATGGAGTCTCTCATTCATTTATATCCCATCATGTATTTGATGCATTTACTATTGAATTAAACCAAATGAGTAATCTTTGCTTGTAAGTTTACATGATTAGAATGAATTTTGAGTACATGAATTTGTTCAAGGAGAGAGAGAGAAGGGAGGTAAGAAATTTTTTGCTAAACTACTTGTTTTGCCATTATCTAAATTTAATATCATTTTAGGTAAGGATGGTTGTGTGAACATGATGTTTTCATGGATTGTGGCAAAAAGAAAATTAAATGGGGAAAGGAATCCCACTATCATTGTGTTGAATATATAAAATCTATTAAGAAAAGGTAATGAATGATTTTTATTATCTATTGTATCTATTGATCAGAAGTTTGGAGGGTCTCCAAATGCATCTATTATTTGTGAACATTTGGATGCTTGCTTAGAAGACTTGCTTAGTCTTCCTCTTATTAAAGAGATTGAGTTTGTGATATAGTTGATATGAGGAGTTGAGCCTATATCATTGGTCCTTACAAAATGGCACATTTAGAATTGACCAAAGTGAAAGTTTAAATTCAATAAATATTAAATAAGGACTTTATATGACCAAGTGAGCCTCCTTAGGAAGAACCTATCCTTTTTGTTGAAAAATAAAGATGATAGTTTTTAAATGTGTATAAACTATAGCAAGTTGAACAGTGGGCTATTAGAATTAGATGTCCATTTTAGAGAATTAATGATTTGTTTGATCAACTGCAAAAGAGCTTTGGAACTCTCCAGCATAGATTTGATATATGGACATCATTAGTTGAAGATTAAAGAAAAGGACATTTCCAAAGTTGATTTAAGGCAAGTTATCAGCATTATGAGTTCCTAGTCCTACCTTTTTATCTTGCCAATACATCAGCACCTTTATGGATATATTGAATAAAATTTTCCAAAATATTTTAGAATAATTTATGATTATTTTTATTAATGATATACTTGCATACTCAAAGCATTTAGAAGATCATATAAATCACTTCCACATTATTTTGAAGCTTTTGAGAGCACATCAGTTTTATGTTAAATTTTCTAAGCATTAATTTTGATAGTAATAACTAAACATTTTAAGACATGTGATTGGTACAACAAAATGTTTTATAGATCTTTAGAAGATTATTTCTATTTTGGATTAGCACTGTTTGACTGTTATTTCAGAGATTTAGAGTTTTTTTAGTCTAATCAGATATTATCAAATATTTGTGCCAGGGTTTTCCCAGATAGAATCAAATGAGGTTGACACAAAAACTTATAAATTTTGAGTGGGATATTGATTGTAATAATAGTTTTTTTTAAGTCAAGAGAAATTAGTAATAATTATAATCTTGGTGTTTCTTGTAGGACCTGAAGATATCAAATCTTTAGTGATGCTTCACTTTGAGGGTAGGGTGTGCTTAAGTAGAATGATAAAGTTATCACTTATGTTTTTTTATCAACTAAAGCCTCATAAAAATAATTGCTTACTGTATGTAGTAGATTTTGATTCCATAGTCTTTGCTTTAAAAATTTGGAGATATTACATCAGAGCTTACTAGAAAGATTTGGGTATAAGACAAAGTGGATAATTTTTTTAAGGATTGTGATTTGATATTAATTATTATTCAAGTAAATAAAATGTTATTGTAGAAGCTTTAAGTAGGAAAGCTACTATGTTTTCACTTGTGGGCTAGTCTGATCAGAAGTAAATTTCTTTTGAAATTAATAAGTTGTAGTTGAAAAGATTTTTACAAATAAACATGTTTTTCATTTACTTACTTCTAATAGGGCTAGATTGGCTTGAGTTCATTAGAGAGTACCTTCCCAAATATGAAGGCTTTTAGAAACTAATTTAGAGAATAAAGGATGGATGAGAATCTAATTTCATTTTATTAGAACAAGATGAACTAAAATTCCAAGATAAGTTGTGCATTCCTACACACAACCACTTAAGGAATTATTTTTGTCTGAAATTCAAAATTCAAATTATTTCATCCACCTTGGAAGAACAAGATGCGCTAAGAATTTAGATAGAGGTGTTAATGGCTAGGTTTGAAAGGAGACACTATATAATGAGTTAGGAAGTGTTAGTTTGTCAAAAAGTTGTGTGTGAGTAGCGAAATTCTTGTCGATTATTATGACCCTTATTGATTCTTAAATAAAAATGGTAATTTGTAGCTATGGGCTTTACTATTAGACTACTTAAGACACCTATGAGGCATTATTTGATATGGATAGTTGTGGATAGATTGACCAAATCCACATATTTTCTAGCAATCAAAATGTCCTTTTCCATGAAAAAAGTTTAGCTTAGATTTATGTTTAGTAGATCATGAGACATCATGGATTACCAAATTTTTTTATAGTAGAGATCCTGAATTCACATCCCAGTTTTAGAGAATTTAGCATAAATAGTTTGGTAGATTCAGCATAGTATTTCACTCTTGAATTGATAAGCAAACTAAAAGAAATATTAAAACACTTAAAAATCTAATGAGACTTTGTGTGTTAGACTTTGGTGGTTATTGTGAGAATCATTTGCTATTGATAAAAGTGCTTATAGCAATAGTTTTTAGGCTAGCAATGGAATGGCTTCTTATGAGACACTTTATAAAAGGACTTTTCAATCTCACCTATGTTGGTTTGATAGTTGTGAATGATAATTGATTGGATTAGACATTAGAGAGGAGGCCATTATAACAATAAGAGTTATCATAAATAAGATGTAGATTGATCAAGATTAATAAAGATAGATTTTGATGAGAATTATAAGAGTGTTGACTTTCATGAGAATGCACACATCTTACTCAAAGTGAATATCCTAAAAAAAGTAGTTAGATTTTGTAGATTAGGAAAGTTGAGACCCAAATACACTAGGTCTTCTAAGATACATGATAAAGTTGGTCCTTTTGCTCACAAAGTAGCTTAGTTTCCTAACTCATCTCATATTATTTGATATGAGTAAGAAGATATTTAGATTCAAACAAATAGTTTATATTAGGAATAGTTAGCCATAACACTAAGCAAGAAAAGAGGCAAGAAAACAAAGTTATTACCATGGTTAAGGAATTTTGGAATAATCAGACTAAAAGAAAAATGACTTAGGAAGTTGAAGTCGACATGTGTTAGTATTCAAAGTTATTTTAAATTTAACGTTGAACTTTTTACTAGGTAGGGAGATTGTAACAGCTTAAATATTTAAATCAGGCATATATTAAGATGAGATATAGGTATTTTTTGTGTGGGTATAGATATATTTAAAACTTTTATAAGTTAAGTGCATCTTAAAGTACATGCCAAGTTATTTGTAGCTTAAAATAATGTTTTGAGCATACCATTAAAAAGAGCCCTTATAAGAAATGTTTTGATATGTGATTTGTAATTATTGGAAGTTGTTCGATAATTTCAAATTTTTTTAGAGATAAAAAATATTGAATCATTAAGTGATTTAAAAATGCTTTTCTATTATTTAAAGGATAATATATTGCCTTCCTTCTTGAGTAAAGTATCAACTACTAAATACTATAAATGAAAGCTTTGAAGAAGAGAGATGAAAAGAAATACCATTGGAGATATTGGCTATGAAACTAAAGAAAAGACTTCAGTTTGATATATGTTATGCAAATGATTAAAGGTAAAAGTAGTGTAGTAGAATGTCTTTAATTTTTAGGGACAAAAAGCTTAAAAAGAGTTAGGAACTTGAATCATACCAAAAAGCTACTAAAGGTATCATTTTATTTAAGATCTCCCTTTCTTAGGTTTCTTTTGAGATGTCCTTTTAGTTGTAAGAGAGTATGGTTTTGATAAAATGAGAATTACGTAAAATTTACTAAAGTTGTAGCCTTTAGGTTTTTCTTACACATTATAAATAGAGGGCTAATATACCATATGTTAGGATTAGTGTATCATATATTGAGTTCCAACTGAAGTTGCATTTGATGTTTTGTGAAAGATTGACAATGAATGATACGTTGATGTTAGAATTTACCACATGTTAGGATAACATATTGAACTTAAGGGTTTATAGATAGTCCATGTGAGTTGAATAGAGAGAGAGAGAGAGCAGTTGTAGCTCTCCTAATTTCCCAAAGGAAAAAGGATGGCTTGTCATTTTTTGAGGTACATAAGTTTAGTTCATTGAGTGGGTCATAAAATCTAAGGATGGTCCACCTAGTTCACTTGGCTTATGATGCATTAAGAATTACATATCATGCATTAAGCTTAATGTACGATATGTTAAGGTAAATAGATAGTACGTAAAGAGGGTTTTGAGCATAATTGTTTTGGAATTTTTAGGGCCTTTGTGGAAAGATATTTGTAGATGCTTTTAATATGGAATTCTCTTAGTATTTCTCAAATATTGAAAGGATGTGAGGCCTCAAAATAATGTTTGAGAATTATGAAATATTGTGACTGAAAAGTAAGCATGTATTAATAATTATGATGAATTTTATAATGAAAGGAAAGGATAAAGAATAAAAATGTCATAGAAGAGGCATCTCATAGCCTTTAGGTAAGCAAATTAATATAACTATAATAGAAATAAGTTAATTATTATTTATCATAAAATATCATAACAAGATGTGATGTGAATATACTACATGACATTGATTGATTATGCATATGTTTTGTTTGATGAGATAGCATTCTATCATGAGTTACGTGCATATGTTTTTGTGTGTATTAGAACATGAAATAAAGATGAGAAATCAAATGTGAAGATTTATTAATATAAAAGAGATGAATAAAAAGAGAAAATTTGGTTGTTTAATCTTGATGATCTATATGATGATTAGAATGATGTAAATATGAGAAAATGTTGACTTTTGTGTAGGATGATAAGTAGATACCCTTACTATTCTTAACACTTTGTGCAAGGTGATGTTAAGAGGAGGTTTCATGATTGAGATGGCATTAGAATTTATTCTTATTATAATTAATTCTTTGGTCTATGGTGACTATATGTAGAGACCCATTTTGGTAGTACTTTGATATATGGTAATGATAGATGGAAGAGATATGATTTAATCGCCTGAATAGTTGTCGATAGTGGTCTAAAGATATGATTGATGCAACTAAAATATGTTATGATATAAAATGATATGACATTTTAAGGCATGGTGATAAGGGTCATTTGGGGAAATCAAGGCTTGAACAAAAATAAAAGATGAAAAAAGTGTGAAAGCTTTAAGAATTATGAAAAATACGAAGAGCAAGATATGATATAAAATAAAATATAATAATATTAATATTATATGATATGAGTAGTACCTGATGAGTATGAATATAAGAGCATGATACACATGAGCATATATATGATGCTAATCATATTCTATATGCTCATTAAATGTCATGAATTGTTATTATTACTCTTATTAATATCTACATATATTTACTATATTTTGTGCAAGTTATCTTCTATAGATAATTTTTGGTAAGAATTTATACTTCTTTTCTATTTACATTATAGGTTATGATACAAATTCACATAGAGCTGAAGGATACTTAGTGGTTAGTGACATAAGATCTTGAGAAAGAGTACTTTGTTTTTATAGGATTGGGAAACTTTTTGTATGAGATAATGATATTTGTATCATTATAAATAGATATTGCATAAAAATGTCACGACAACTTTTATCAGACTTTAGTAGTAGGGTAAGTTATACATGGCCATTTTTAGTTATTTTATTATGCTAATTTATGAAAATGGTTTTTATGATTCTTTTTCCATCACCCTCATCCTTTCCCTCAAATTATTCTTAAACTTTGTTTGAACTTGGCATTTTGGTATTGTCCAGTGTGTTATTTTTTGTTTATTATGTTTGATGTCTTGGTAGACCAAGACATTCTCACTCCATCGATTATGTGAGTGTTGAAATATACGATTGATTAGTTTTAAAGAGACGAGGCAATGCCAATGGCAAGAAAACCATCAAGAAACATAATAAAAATTATAAAAAAGGATACTTGGCTATGCATGAATGGTTGACGTTATTAAGAGAGAGAGAGAGAGGGGGAGCCATGACCTTTGTTGAAGTAAGGAGAAGGGAATTTGGATTGGAAAAAGGAATTTAGATTGAAAATCCTTGTGGAAAAAATAGAGAAAGTGGAATCTTTTGTTGCCATGAAGAATTGAAAGGCTCACTATTGTAGTCGAAACAAGCAAGATGAAAGAAGAGAAAGTTTTAAGCTTTAGGAAGTTTGTTAGGTCATGCAAGAAAGCAATCAAGTTAGTATGACTTCTACACCAAGAAAAAGGTTAGTGATATATGTACTTAATGCATATAATTGATGATTTCAAAGTGTTCAATACAAAGCCCTTAATTAAAAAACTTAAAAATTGTGTTGGTTGATCTACCCTTTAGATTGATGATTCATTTAATTAATGCTTGTTTCAAAAATAGGAAAATTTCCAAGGATCTATTTTTAATTCATTGATATAATAGGGATCTAATTGATATGTTTCATCAGGAATATCATGTTTTTATTTTTTTCCACACATAAATGTGGTGCAAAATGTTTTATTTAAAATGTTGCATATGAAATCATCACATTGGATAGGAAAAGTGGATTATATAAAAAAATAAAAAGGAAGAATGTTATTTACAAATGTTGAAATGTTCGATATACTAAGCTACATATCGAACTATGATTTTAAAATTATATTTAAGTTAAATCATCTAAAGGGGTCAAGGATATTTTATCCTAGATTAGAGGGCATCATACTTATGGGTAAAGCCCCATTATAGTCAAAATAGAGGCATGATAAGGTGAAGATAATTGGGTTGGTAATGTGAATTCACTGGTGTAGACCTAGTTGGATGTAGCCCCTAGTATGACCCATAATGATCAATCTTATGGAATTCTATGCAAATGGTGAAAACCAATAACTAATAAAAAGAATTTTATAAATGTTTAAGAGATAATTATAAGAAATTTTGAATAAGAAAACTTAGCATTCTAATGTTAAAAGGCATTTCATTGTTAGTAGATATTATCTTTTATGTCAGAATGATTGATCATTATATATACTCACATGTTTATTATAGATTCCAATATATGACATGTCTAAATTTTTATTATTTTATATTATGCTGTATAATATTTTCTTAGTGAACCTATGATAGTTATCTAGTGAAGAAGTAGCATCCAATACATGACACAAAAGTTCCACTTGGAGACGTATTAGTCTTATTCAGACAAAAATTCATGTTAAGATTAGCATCTCTACTTCTAATTAGTTTTCATTATCATTATTATTGTGAGGATCAATTATGGATGACCCTTATCTATTACACATTTTAGTTTTCTTTTAACAATATGTCAAATTAATTTCTTCTATAGTTTTATTTCAATAATTTGAAAAATAATTAGTAGAATTTCAAATATTTCTAGCTTTAAATTTAGTATTGGTCATCTCTTCACCAGTCCTGTAACTTCAATGGTGTAAACGTTAGGAAAAAATGACTTCAAAATAGTACAAAATTGAGTTTCAACTATTCCTGTTATTATTTGCCACCTCCATCACCTTTTGTCGATGTATCGTTGTTGTCACACTGGTGCCATAGTTTGCACCAAAGCATATGTCTCCCTCATCGACCATGCTGACCTACCAGTTGTCCCAACCAGTGTGACCTGTCAGCCTACACTGATCCACTCTCCTATTAGACCCACATTTGACCAAAAATACAGGCACTGATTTATTAACTTACCCTGATTCACTTCAACTTGTGCTGACCAGACAAGAGGACCTAAGGTGTCACAGGCCTCTCCACCTATGCTGTTCGCATCGCCCACCTTCTCATTGTTCATCATTGTCGTTTCCCAAAATGCATATGCTATTTGGGAACTGCTAATTCAATTAATTTTGTAGCTTTTAAGCTAGTTTTTAGTAGAATTTAAATATTTATTTAGTAATTTGTGGTGACATTGGAATTATAAAATGTCCTTTAGAATTCCAAAAATTTGTCTCTTAGTATTCTAAAATATCTTTTTTATTCTTAGGTTAACAAATTATTATTGTACACATGAAGTCTTTATAAATAAAGATATGATATTTAAATATTAAACTTTTGAATGAAATAATAAAATGCTACCACTAAACTTATGTGATCTAATCATATCATGCGTGAAATTTGATAGTGTGATTCTAGAGGTGTCTTGGGAAGGTGAGTGAGAGGCTTAAAAGGAAAGATTTTGATCCATTATCTAATATTTGTAAAAACATTAAATCATCAAGAAAGTCCTTAGCTACTTTATCTCATATTTTAAAAATTTTATTCATCATGTCCAACTCATTTGTTAGTGCATGTGATCATGTGAATTCTCATTTGACCTTCTAAAAACTTTATTTGTGTGAGTTTCTTGTCACTTTACCACTAACACGAGTACTTAGGTGTGTCTTATTTAAAACCAAATTTTCTTTAAGTTGAGATCCCTTTTGTTAAAATTAATATAAGTTTTTAGCTTCTTAAAAAGTTCTTACTTGACAATCCTAGGAACTTTGTTTGTAAATCTATAATACCATTGGGTAGGCCTTTGTACGAATATATTACTTGGATCTAAGTCTTTCTTAATTGTTTGAGCTAAAATAGGTTTTAGTATAACATCATATACCAACTTTGGTATCAAAATATGGTTAATTTTAAAAACTTGCATGATTTTTAATTTTTCATGAAATAATCATCTTTTAATTTTGTGCATTTATTTTTAATTGTTAGAAATTGTTAACAAATACATTAAAAAAATCTTGTTTATGTTTGATAGTATAACATCTCTTTATTTATATGGTCTCTTATTATTATATTTTGAGATTTATCTATTTTCTTTTTTTTATAATCCCAAATTAAAAACTTTGTTTCAATCCTATTAGTGTATGATCATCAGTCCAAAAAATAATATAGAATATAAAATTCTTGACCATTCAATCAACCATGGACCCAATAATACAATATGTAATTCTAAAACTAACCCATTCGATATAATACCTAAGAGAAACCTTTGAAAAATGCTTAGATCAATTGGAATAATACAAAGGTAGTAGATCAGGTGGTGCCTATAGATCAAGTAGGTTCATGACAACTAACTTTGAAGTTAGGAAAATATCCTCTAAAAATGAACCTAACCAATCAAAATATTGACCTAGGTGTTGAGTTACTCTACAAACCCATAATAGAAGACATGATAGGGACGATAATCACTAGGTTAACATGGTTTAATTAAAAGCCCTCACATTTGATGGTAGTTTAGAACTTAGAGTATATAAGGATTAAAAAATAAGAATAGAGTATTATTTTGATTAGTATGATCTAAGTGAGTACCAAAAGTATTAATTTGAAAACATTAAGCTCACATGACATGCTAGATTATTTGTTCACTCATTAAAAAAGTGATTTCTTGATGAAGATTGAGTATTACCCCGATCATGAGAACTCAAGATTTGCTTATAAGATAAATGTGTCAACCTCTTATTCAATTGAACTTTTAGATAAATGATAATGTTTATCTTAAGGTTCAAAGAGTATTTATAAATACATCAATAAATTTGAGAATTATATGCTTAGATGTGGTGTGCAAGAGTCAAATCGAGTAGTACTGCTTTGATTTTGAGTTGAGCTCAGGAAGTCTATTCAAGCTGAGTTATACTTTAAAAAATGTTACTAGCTTAGAAAAAGATATAAAATGGTCCATGATGTAGAAAAATGTTGAGGATCAATTTTTTGTAAGAGTGAGATTCCATCATCCACTTCTCATCCTCAAACTCGTATCACCACTTTCATAATTTCTAATATTTCTACTCCACAAGAAATCCATGTCCCTCCACCCATACTACCAACTTGTCAAATCCAACACTCAAAAAAACCATTTAATAGTTCTAAAGTTAAGTGTTATCTTTGCATATGAGAGGACATATTGTAGCCTAATGCACTAAAAGAGCTCTAAACATAAACAGAGAAAAAGAGGTAAAAGAAAGCATTGAAGTTAAGGAAAAGGAGGTCATATAACCAAATGAGAAGGTCATAGAAGAATTATAAGTATTAGATGAAAGTCTTTATTATATTAGACCACCCCTGACTATTATGAGATGCATTTTGACTACCCCAATATCATCTGATGATTGGCAATGGGCTAACATCTTTAGTACCTTTATTAGGAATAAAGATCAATCATGTAAAGTTTTATAGATAATTGTAGTTGTATAAATGATGCAGCTCAAACTTTTATCAAAAGAATAGGTTTAATACTTACAGATCATCCCCACCCATACAACATATCATAGATCAATAAAAAATTTTCATAAAATAAAATTGTTGTGTTCCTTTAAAGTTTGGTCAATATTTGAGAAATTATAGTTTGATGTTATCTCAATACAACTAAGTAGCCTTATCTTTAGAAAACCTTGATTATACGATCAAGATGCTATCTTAAATGGAGAAGCTAATACATGTGCCTTCATATACGAAGGAAAGAAGATCATGATCATGTTATAGGCTTCACCTTCTTCAATGAAACTTTTTAACTCAAATACTCTAAAAAAATATAAAAGAAAAGAAAAATTACTTAATACCACTTTATTTACAAAGATTGAGAATGATATGGCCAATGGTAAAGTTATATAGTTTATAACAATTAGAGAATCCCTTAATCATATACCCATCCCACCATCTCTAGTTCAACCCTTATTAAAAGAATTTTTAAAAGTATTTCCTAATGACTTACTAGATGAAATCTAATATTTAAAAGATATTTAATTTATTATTTATTTAGTTTTTGACACCTGATTACCATATCACCAAGTAAATCTATTAGTTCAGATAAAACTTAAATTTCTATCAGCTTATCATTCTCAATAGATGAACCTAAATTAGTCAAATAAAATTTAAGCCATCATCTTTGTAGCTTAAAAAAGAAACATGTTTCAACTTGGAATTATTTATTATTATGCATCAAAATTACTAATTATAGAACGAGTTTGAATTTTTTTAAAATCTATTTTGAAAATCATCATCAGTCTTATTGATTTGATTCTCTTACAATATGATTTTTATACTCCAGAGTTTATTGTGTCTTTTACTCATCATATTTCATCCTTACATAAACATGTTGTAGAGTAAATTAATTTAAATAATAAAATATAAAAACTACTAGTAAATACTTACAGATAACTTAGAGAATTTATTAAGGATGATTACATGATGATTCATATTAGATCAATAGATTTTTATTAAGAACACTTAGGAAATTGCATGCCCGTGGTGCTGGACTATTTAAAATTGTGAAAAAAAACTAGGTATCAATGCATATTCTTTGGATTTACCTAAACATTATGAAATAAGTGCTAGGTTTAATATTTAAGATTTTTTATCTTATGGACAACCAAACTTAATACCTAGAGAGCCTTTTGAGCCTTCACCATCATTGCTAAGCGAACTAGTCCCATTAATATAGTTAGCCATATTTAGTAAGTTGAGATATCTAGTGGAATAAATTTTAGACGATCAAATAATTTTCATACAAGGTCAAGCACAATAAGGATTTTTGGTATGATGGCGAGGTCATACCATGTCCAACGACACTTAGATTATGAAAGAAGAGCTTTACTGCATAAGCCCAAAGATGTTAGAGTAATATTAGAGATTTCATCCTTGCTCCATAGAGTTGATCTCTGTCCTTCCTAGGTAGGATGATGTAGTAGCATCTAGTACATCATATAAAGGTTTCACTTTGAGGCTTACTAGTCTTATTCAAACTTGAAGACATGCTAAGATTGGTCTCTTTACTTCTTATTAGTCTCTAATATTATTACTATTATAGAGATCAATTACAACTGACCCTTATTTATTACAAGTTTTACTTTGCTTTCAACAATTTCTTATGTTATTTTCTTCTATAGTTTCATTTCAATTATTTAAAGAATAATTGATAGTTTTTTAATATTTATAGCTTTAATTTAGCACTGGTCATTTCTTTAGTAGTCTTATAATTTTTTCGATACAAAAGTTGGTAAAAAATAACTTTAAAAGAGTTAAAACGTGAGTTTGAACTATTCCTACCATCATCTACCACCTTTACCATTGTTTATCATCATATCATCTTCGTAAGCTCTGGTGCCACTACCTGCATTGACCCATGCACCTCTTACATTGATTGCACAAATTTGCTAGCCATGTTGACCAACACAACCCTCTTGCCCATGCTAACTTGCTCTCCTGCTCGACTCATGCCTGACCTAAACCATGCACATTGATCGGTTAACCTAAATTGATTTGTTTTGATCCGCATCGACCTTTCAACCAGACCTGAGGCATCACGTGCTTCTTCTCCTATGCCATTTTGCTACTAGTCGCGTCACCGTTCACTTTTACTATTACTCAAAACACATATACAATTTGGGAACTACTTAATTCATTAATTTTGCAGCTTTTTAAGTCAATTTTTGTGATAAAATTTAAAGTAATTATTTTTTAATTTATGGTGACTTTTGAAATTCTAAAATGTCCTTAGAATTCAAAAATATCTCTTAGTATTTTAAAATGTTTTTTTATATCCTTAGGTTAACAAATTACTATTATATATTTGAGATCTCTATAAATAGAGATGTTCATAATGTTATAAATGAACTTTTGAATGAAATAAGAAGTGATGTCACTAAACTTTTATGATACAAGTGTATTGTGTGTACAAAATTTGATGATGTAATTTTAGATTTGCCTTGAGAAGGTGACCCATAGGCTCGAAAGAAGGGATCTCGACCCATTATCTAACATCTACAAAAATATCAAGTTGCCAGAAAGGTCCTAAGCTACTTTATTTCATATTTTAGAGATTTTATCATCGCATCCAACGCTCTTGTTAATGCATGTGATCATGTGAATTCTCTTTTAGCCTTTTATAGACTCCAATTGTGTATATATCTTGCCACTACACTACTAACATGAGTAGTTGAATTTGTGTTGTTTAAAATAAAATTTCCTATAGATTGAGATCCCTTTTATTAAATTTAGTGCAAGTTCTTAACTTCAAAAGAAGTTTTTACTTATCCCATGATTCTAAGAATTGTAATTCTAAATCTACAGTATCTTTAGTTAAGCTATTGTATAGATATATTATTTGAACCTAAATCTTTCTTAATTGCCTGTTATATCAACTGATCTTATTTTTGACTTATATTTCAAATAGGGATGAATTGCATAGGACTAATGGAATGATAAATAGAGTGATTAGTAATTACAATATGGTTTATCTTATATCTTTTAGATATTTTGTATTATATTTTGGACTATTTGGGTTCGACTAATCGTTATTGTGATATCATATACTATATTGTAACTCCACCTTAGTTTTTCATAGTTTTATTATTAAACCTTATTATTATTCAATAGTTTCACTGATGTTGTGAAATTGAAACATAAACTATTAGGTTTTAAATTATAAAGGATTGGGTATCTTTTTTATATTTTATTCCATTGTGATTTATAAAAATAAAAATGGAGTTTGACTATTTTACAATGCAAATTTATTTGGTTTTTCAAATTAAAATATGATGAGAAGTATCATACTATATGAAGCCTTTTAACTCCACATCTCTTAAGGACTCAACTCACATTGCTTAACTCAATCCCTTATTTAATCTTTCAAATGAATAGATTATACTAATATGAAATGTAATATTATATTGTATAAGGATTGAGAACACTAAATTTTAAAGTAAAACTCTCCAATAAATCATTAACATGTACAATATGAGTTTCACATTAGTATGAATAGTATAAATTATTCATATATTATAGGATTACTTGTGACTAATGCTCTATCTAATCCTATGTTATATCCAATCATTTTGTACAAAAGTGTACTCGTACAAGTATGATTAGCATTAATAATACAATCCTCACTTAAGTCATTCATCTAGATTTTAATTCATACTTAATATAACCCTAAAATATGATGTAAGTCACTATGATTGTTATATTTTAAGATAGATAATATATATAAAATAAGATGAAATATATTTCTTAAGTAAATCCTAAATTCATCAAATAGGTTGTTATAGGTTTTACATTACAATTACTAAGATAAAGAGTCTAAATAAACATCTTCATGTGTTGGTTGATCTTGTATTTCTCTCAGTGTTAGTATGAGTAATACCTAAACACTTCTATTTAACTCCTTAAGTCGTATGATCAAACTCTCTATATGATTAATCTAATTATTCTTATGAAGTATGATATGAAATTAACACTTCAAAAAGTATTAGTAAACATAATATAATTATTTTATTATCATAAAAAAAGTGGTGTAATAACCAAAGAGAAAAACATGTGATGTCTTTAATGTAATTTGCTTCTTCTTCCTCACCTCTCTATTTTCTATTTCTTCTCTTTACTTTAACTTTTTCTCATGGGCTACCAATGATCCAATGCACATGTCCATGGAATATTTGCTTTGGTCCTTCACCTCCATGATTGTTGTCACTTTGGCATCCTATTCTTTTGGTATGCATATGATAGCCTCACTAACTAGCTCATAAATTGAAATTTTTTTTTTCTAAGTGAATATAAATCATTCATAATGTTAGTGAATCTATTCATCATATAAGAAATAGATTCTCCACTCTTCACATTAAATAATTCATACTCATGGGTTCATGTAGGACTCCATTATGTCATTTTCTCCTTCATATGCAATAATAAGTTTATCCTAGATTTCCTTAATCATTTTTAGCATGAAAACCTTCATGTTAGGATATGGAATTAGGGCATAATAAAGACACATAATTGACTTAATATTAAGCTATGCTATAGAAGTATTTGTTGTTATCCATTAAGTTAATGGGTTTTCTACCAAGTTTTTACCCACCAACTTCATTAGTAGAGAGTACCATGTTTGAATCAAGTGCTAAATACAAAAGTCAATGGACTACAACATGACATACTCATTATCCAAAATGGGAAAGGTATCTTATCAAAAAGCTATGGTAACGTAATGGATTATCCTTCATAACTTAATGATCATGGTAGAATGAATGTGCTATTTGGATCACCCTTAAGTTCTTAGACTAGATTGGGACTTTTACTCTAATACTAATTATTGGGTCTAGGGCATACCAAGAAGGAGGGTTGAATTAATGTTGTAATAAAAAAACCAAATATCAAAACTTTGAAGCTTCTTATAAGATTCTCTATAATATTCAAAACAAGATTATTTAGTTACAAGAAAGCAACTTGTAGAACTTGATTCTTTGCAAATGGATCAATCAAAACTAGTTTGAGAAAGCAAAAGAAATTTCCAAGGCTAACATTTTGCTCAAACTTAAGGCCACATTCACCCCTAAAAAACCCACTTGTGCACCACTATCAAAACACTTCTTCGTCATAGTTGGATGGAGAAACTCTCAGTAATTGTTATTTTTCATGAGATCAACCTTAACCTAACTAACCCCATACTACCTAGGAATAGGGCCAATTACTCAATATATCCATGGCCTAAAGCTTGGCAATGAAAGAGAAAATAAAAAATAGAGAACACTTCAAATAAAAACTTCATCAAAAGTTAGATAATGATAATCCAATATTGAACAATCATGGATCAAGTAATAAATGTAATGAGATTCCTTATGAATTCTTTTAATCTTTGTAAGAGTAGACTAGAAAGGATTACAAAAACTAGTTTTACTATCTTTCTTTATGAAATCAACAATTATTCTAGAAACATATCCACATTAGTTACAACTAGTAGTATATGCCTTTTTTAAAGTTGGTAAAAGCTTAGAATTTACTCTTGCCATTTATGATCTACATGAGCTCTTGTTGTTTCAATTTATGATTATTAAGGAACTTTAACAATTGAGTGACACCTACTAACACTTTTGTTTTGGTGATTTCATTGCAATCAAGTTACCATGGATTCTAGAATTGGACTAAGTTGTATGGTACAAAATGGTGATTGTATGATATAATATTTACATTTTATGCACTCTAATCAATATGAAATAATATTATCATAAGGTATGATTTTCATGGTTTTAGTCAATTCAATTAGAACATGATGATAGTACAGTCCATTATAATATGTATGTATAATACAATTTTCTTAGGGCATCTCTACTAACTTGAGGAACTAACCATTTTAATAGTCATGATTCAATACAACATACAATACCATATAATAATCATGATCAAATTTTCCATAATTAATTATTTTAGTTTAAAATTTTGAAAGAACTTTTACCATGCCATAATTATTCTTTGGTTTTCCTAGATCCCTTTATTGCACCAAGTTTTATCGTTACCAAACATTTCAATAATTGGATTTAGCCTTTGCAAATATATTGTATTGTCTGATTATGTCACCATATCATCTAAAGACACTAAATACCACTAATAACCTAGATTGAATAGTTTATCTTTTTTAATTGTCTACTTCATCAATAATTAATTATATGTTATGTTTAGTTATGCAAGATTTTATCATTTTAAAGTAGAATAACTTTAAAAATTATTCATTAATTTAATTCAATACAATTGAGCCACAAGTTACTTCAACTTACAAATATAGAAAGCTCACACTCATATCACTTAAGTCCTTAAGACTTCCCAAGTCCTAGTCATCCTTTCCAAACTTGTACTACTTCTTCCATTTGTAGCTACTTGCCTTCAACAATAAAGAAATTTCTCATTTTCAACATTGATCATCTAACTTATTTACATACAAAGCTAGAAGATTAATTAGTATACCACTTAATTGGTGTTATTGATGTGAATTGTGTGAGGTTCAATACATAAGAGTGGAGGAGTGAATTGTATTTTCTAATAAAATTTTTTGATTTTGAGAAAAACTTTTTAATTAAAGAAAAATTTTACTCTTAGTAATAAAAATTTGTTTTTAGAAAAGTGTTCAACAAAATGAAAAGAAAAAAAATATAACAATAAAAAGAAAGGCACAAAGATTTTTTAGATAGTTTAGCCAAAACCCAAGCTTACATCTGCCCTTGATAACTAATAAGGCTTCCACTGATCAACTCTCTTTTGTTGAAACGAGTAAAGATAAACCAATTACAAACTAGTGTTTCAATGAGACACCCAAATTCACAAAAATTGGCTATAAAAAAAATTAAAAGCTTTACAAAAATTTTTATTCTTTTAAATCATTCAAAGAAGAGTGGCATAGCAAACTATTGATATTGATATTATATAGGTGATATGAAATGAATCTAAAAGAGAGAGGAGAAATAAGAAATGAAAAAACCCACAACTCCCAAAAGCAAGATGAAATTGATATTTTTAGTTTTGGACTTTTCATGAGCATTTTTGGATTTTTGAAGTTAAGTCATCAAATACAAATGTTAGTAAATGATCTTTCTTTATAGTCTAAACATGAACTTGCCAAAATAACTCTCCAACGACTAGAATTGGCTTTTCAAAAAGCTAACCATTACGACAAATGAAAGAAGAAGATAAAAAGTACTTACCTTTCAACCAGTGTAGATGGAACAGGTATAGTCTGATCAAAATAACAATTAAAGGGTCTAATTCTAATTTTAGCGAGATTTAATCTAGAACATTAGATCTAAAAGCTGGATGGATAGTGATAATTCACTAGATCACTATTCATGAAGATGGAGAAGCTCTCAACCATTTGATCAAGCTTACTGGATGGATGGCTAGATTAAATGCTTTATTCACAATTACGTGATCAAGCTTTTTGGATGGATAACTAAATAAGTTTTAAAAAATAGATGCTATCATAATCGTGTTATTATGAAAACATGCGATCGAACGACACTAGTTTGCTCTAGTTTCGAAGTAAATGGGGCAAACTTTTTAGTTTCATATTGCAAGAATATACATGAACTATAACATTTATAAGACTTTCTCTATGCATATAATTATGCTTAATGGGTTTGGTGGCCCCCATGGTACTCTTGGGAGGTCATTACTTGAGGCACCTGTACACATACATATAATATATATGGGTTTGATCTAATCTGATCCCTTTACATGACTTGATATGCATGAATTGGTTCAAAAGAGATGCCTTGATCCAATTTAACCTAAGTTGTTGTAGGATTTGTATCTTAACTAAGACTCAGGCTTGACTCAACTCTATTTTAGCATATCTCCAAACCCACAACTTCCCAAGGCTCGGTGCCCAGCACTGTGAGCCACTTGGCCTAAGTTTAGGCTTATTGAGGAAGTGGGTGCTTAAGAAAAATATTTTTTATGAGATTTAAAAATTAAAAAGTTAATTTTTTAGACCTAATATAACCTGATACATCACCAAAAAATCAACTCAAATATGTATGGACCATGAGTACAATCCTAAGTGTCATAATTACAAAGAAAATAAAGATTTAATATGCTAATAACATAAGTGTTGAAAAATATTGTTCTTTTTGGATTAGCTATTCTGTAAAGAGCTTGGTCCTTGACTCCAAAATCAATAAGTTCAACCTTCAGTCTCCATTTACTTCAGACGTTACAATCTTTGCTTTAGCAAACCTAAACTACTATAATATACCTTAAGGTTGAACTAAAATAATACTAAGCTCAACAAGATATTAGTAATATATGACTTGATTTTATAATAATTACATTAAAAAGTACAATAGTTGTCATAAAAATAATTTAAAGTAACTCTCATAAGACCAACATCATTTAGTCTTAGATCACTGAGAACACCAAATGTTAGTTCTAATCATGTTTAAGAGATGATAAATTGGGTGTCTTAAAACATTAAATGAACACTTTTCATCTTAGAAAGAAAGTAAATTGATTTTGAAATATGATTTATTATTTTTCATCTTAAGAAGAAATTTGATAACAAAAGAAACAAAGTATGATATATTACCTTATAAATAAATAGATATATACAACCAACGTTATTGACCATATAAATTTTCTATGAAAGTAATCTTAAAATATGATTAAATAGATGCATAATAAATTTGGCCCTTGTAATTTGGACGTAGATTTGCAAACAAGTGTTCTTACATCGACAACAAAGAACTACAAAATAAACTTGTAAACTTGATTGTTATTTGTGAAACACAGCACATATATTATTGACTATAGTCAAATTACAAGAATTGACCATTTTTTTAAATAATTTGTATAAAAACCTTTGATGATAGCTTATTATTTCTTTTTTGTCTTAAATCTTGACTTAATACATTAAGATCTCATTTCTTTCAATTAATATAAGAAAGCAATAGAATCAGAAAGTAGAACGTAATATTTAAAATAAAATAAATGTGAAAAAAATCAAATTTTTTTTTGATTTTATACATTTATTAAGAAATGTAATAATTATATATATATATATATATATATATATATATATATATATATATATATATAGTAATTTATAATTCTTTTTTTTTTTTCTTGAAAAACTTCAAGACGAATGCATGTTGAGGTCATTCAAGTTGAACTATTTGAAGAATAGTACCCATACGTAGCAAAATGAATTTAAAACACACTAACTAAAATACTTAACATAAACTCTCTATCATCATCACCATCATCATTCTCTTCTAAAAAAGCTCAGCCCAATCCAACGCCCTCGCCACTAATTCTCTCTCTTCTTTTCCTCCCTTGTTCCCTCCCTCCCGTTCTCTTTTTATCTCTTCTACCCTTCTCTGCTTCCGAGACAAAAACTAGCCAACCATTTCTGACCATCTCAAAGACATGAAAGGAACATTCCTGAAGGGACAGAACCACCAAGATGGACTGCTAGGTTTAGGTTTTCAGGGAAAGGAATCTCTTCCTCCAAAGGGGTGGTTGGTAGTGAGGGTGGGCGAAGAAGAAAGGGAGCAACAGCGTTTCTTAGTCCCGATAGAGTATCTTCGCCATCCCCTCTTCGTAGGCCTCCTCAAACAGTCCGAGAAGGAGTATGGCTTTCAACAGAAGGGAGCCATCACCATCCCCTGCAACGTGGAGCACTTCCAACACGTCCGGAAAATTATAGAACGCGACAGCAGCTGCAAGGCGGCCGTCGTAGCCTCCTCCGTCCACAACCATCTCCCACTCCATCTCATCTGCTTTCGGGGGATCAGTTGATCCAAAAGAAACCCAAACCCTAAATCTACTTTTGGATCAAGTTCTACTTGTTATCGTTTCTGCGGTTGTCTTGTTTTCTCCTGGCTGATTGTCCACTTCAATTTTATCATTTTTGTTTTGTTTTATTATATGCGCATGGTTTGTTCTCTTGTTTATCATCAAAATATTCGCCATTATTGTGGTGGGGAACAAGCATAAAGGTTTGCAATGCTAATTTGTAGGCCCAAAACGAGATGGAAAGCAACTGTGGTTATCTTTTTTTGAGCAGTCGAATAATGAAAATATTTACGTGCTTTATTTCTATAATAATTTCTTTCATAATAATATGAAAAATTTATGTTGTCATAACAGTAATAAGAATGGTAAAGTTTGATTGGAAAGTATTGAAAGATAACGATGCTAATAAATCATTGTAATAATGTACTAATGAAAAGAAAAAATAGATATACAAATCGAAATTATCATTTGAATTTTGAAAAAAAGAGATAAAAATGCAAGCATAATGATTATTGAAGAAAAAAAATAAGAAACATTATATTTTCTAAATTTTAAGTGTTGCCAATGATAAATCAAACAAAAACTCACATCTTTAAAACATTAATATATTGATGATTAAGTAGCAAAGTACTCGTATTTAAATTGGGTTGGATTATTGGACTTTGATTCACACAACTTATTGGAGTTTATAAAGTACACAAAAGGAGTAAATCTTCAAGCATTTAGCTGCTTTAGGAGTGACAATGAACAAGCAAGTGCAATATAAAAAGATCTCCATGGCAAAGCAAAGAGAAACCTTTTCCAATTTACTAGTGCACATGTTGCCATGCAAATTCAAAGTTTTTGTATACCAAATTAGCAAGTTTGAAATGGGCATTTTAAGCAAAACTAGTTGAAGTTATCACTTCATCAAATTGAGCCAAACAAATCCACAATTGGGAAGAAAAGAATAACATAGTAATTGGAAACCTAAGTTATTATGCCAATGATTTAGCATTCACATTAGTAAGAGTAAAGCCAATTGCATAAGAGCAATCACACAAATTTGTTTCATATAAATGCACAGAGAAAGAGGTGTTCAAATCTAATAGCATTGAAGTGACTCACCTTCAGTTGGTGATGTCCTATAACATCCTAAAACACATGTGAACAAATTCAATACTCATATATGAAAACTAATTTATATGACATATTCTTTGGTACAATTGTAATAACTATAGGGTAAATTGAATTTCATAAGAAGAGAAATTTACAACATCCTCTAAAACAAGTGAATATTTTTAACTCATAATTTTAGTTTTAAATTTCTCTTTGGAAATTTATTTCTTTTTTTCAAAAAGTTTATTGTATAGACGAAAGTGAAGGAAAAAACTTAACAAAATAATAATAATATTTTAATCAAATATTTTGATAAGTGAGAAAAAGTATTAAAATACAAAGCAACATGAAACATTATTAGATTATTATGGAATGTAACACTTCTAGAGTAGCTCATTTTATAATGTATTTGATAAATTTTGGAAGTCATTGAGAATGAAAATATAAAGAATACTTATTGTTATAAGGTTTTCATTAAAAATTTTATATTTTTGTTATTATTCCTAAATTCTAATTGACAATAATAAGAGAGGGGCAAGTTTTTGTGGAATGACTCGTTATGTATGGAGCAAGTGAGGTAGTTCTAGAGCAAATTAAAAGAGAATCATAATGGTTCCAAAAAATGGAATAGTTTGAAAAGTCTTACAAAAAGGATATGAATCATTTTTGGGATGGAATTTGTGAAAAAGTACAAAAACAAGGGAAAAGGAACTAAAGGCACATCCATTAGTGCAGGAATTTAAGATGAGCATACTATGTAATACAAAATGCATTTAATTATCATTTGATGCATTGCAAATCAAATGTCTTTTTTATATGTTATGATTGAAACTTATAAATGAGTTGATTTTATTTGAATTTTCTTCCACATGATTACCTTCACAATTATATTTATATATTAGCTTTATTACTACATATGATTATATCCACTTTGTTAGGTTTCTTAAAATTAACCAAAAAGCATTGGGGCAAATAAATGAGTAAACATGGTTTGCCAAAGATAACATATACCTAAATGTGTTATGATGATTAAGTTATTAAAGGGAGATGGATTGTGGATTTTCAAATCTCTTGATTAGATTCTCAAATTGTTTTTGTGAAATAGCAAGTAAAGAAACTTCTTGTAAATAAATAACACAAATAGTTTTAGATGGTTCAATCCATTCATGGATCTATATCTATAGCCAATTCAATGACCATGCTTACACTTTAAAATTGCACGTTTTGCCAAAAGATGAGTAGGTGTAAACTCTTACTAAACTTGATTCACAAAAGCAACAATAACAATCTCAAAGGTGCCATAAACAATAAATCTCAAAAGTGCCAATACAAGAATGGGCTAAAGAGAAATTACAACACATATATAATTAGCTTCTTATAATGTTTTTATAGTCTTTGTCCAAGTATCAAATGGTGATACTAAATATAAGAAAATATAAAATGATGTTACCAACATGATTGTAATGAGAAAGAAAGAAAGTGAATAAAGTCAAGTTGATGTTATTTACTACAACAATGTTTCAAATGAAGTGCATGATATATGGATTGAGTAAGTTCAATCCTTAGTTATTCAAGTGTATGAAAGTAGCCTCTAATGCATTAGGTTCTTCTCAAATAATTTGGGATGGTATTTATTTGAGAATAGAAGTTAACACTCTATTTTAAGTAATCCAATTAACTAAATCCTAATTTTTAAAGAGATTAATTAGTTGTTATGTTTTTCAATTTTCATTCATTCTTGTATGATTTAGGGATCATATTATATGTTACAACATATTGTACAAATTATCTAGACCATCAACCTATTTGGTTACCCTTGTACACTAACTTAAAAAGAATTGTATAAGTACAATAATAGACATCATAATTTTAGAAAGTAGTTTAGCTCTTCAAATGGCTAAGTCTTAATTTATATCTCTTAGTTTGATGTACTTGCATACAACTATGATGAACAACCTCATATTGTACAAAGTTATTCAGTTTTTTTCTTTTGATGATGATAAAACAAATGCTAAAATTAATAAAACTAAATGAAGTTGTATGTATACAAGTTAAATAACTCAAATCAATTTATGAAATATAGAAAATTTTAATCCAATAAAAGTCAAATGTGCAACAAAGTTATTGTCTAATATTGCAATAAGAAATTATCTTTTAGATTTCAAAGCAATTTGCTTTATCATGAGAGAAATAGCTCCCCCTAAGTAATTGAAATTAGCATGATTAAAATAGCTCCCCCTACCTTCTAGCATCTCATTTGTCCCAATTTTTGGAATCACTCAAAAGGTGTCATAAGAAATTGTAATTAGATTCCATTTTAATTACCTACACACTTATTATACGAAGTACAATAATTGAATCCATAATAATATTTCAAACAATGATAGAGTAAACCTTTAAAAAAGGAATTAATAAGATAAAATATTATAAAGCATTGAAAACATTATCTTATTTAGCACATAACAAAGTAGAATATAGTTCTAAATGATTTAAACATCATTCCAAAACAAATGCATAGATATAGTGCAGAACCACTCAAGGTTTATTTGATAAATTCTCAACTCTAGTCATGAAATCTATTATAATTGTTGGCTTTATCATGCCAAAAATAACTACCCCTAAGTAATTTGCATTAGTAGACAAAAACAGCTCCCCATCATTCTAGCATCTCATTTCTCTCCTCTTTTGTCATCACTTAAAAGGGGTGATAAGAAATTATAGTTAGATTCCATTTTAACTGTAACACCTACCATATGAAGTATAATAATTGAACCTAGAATAATATATCAAAAAATAAGAGTGTATACACTGAAAACATGAATTGGTATGGCACATATTATAAAGCATTCAAACATTGTATTAATATAGCACAAGACAAAGTAAAACATAATTCTACATGATTTAAATGTCATTTCAAAACAAATACACAACTACAGTATATGACCACTCTAGGTCTTTTGTCAAATAGCACAAACAAATGAATCAAATTGAGCATGAGACCACATTTGATGGACTCTAATTTACACTTACAAACCTAAAATTCTTTGATATGCTCTTGTGGGTTGCTATTGGAATCTTGCTTCCAAACCCATAATCTTAGCATGGACATTAAAATAAGAAGGTGATGAAGTGTGATGTGAAGATTCAATTGCATGAGGAAGGTGTTGAGCCCGTGAGATTGATGATCTCAAAACTAAGCTTATATTATCTAATGGTTATTTGAGTTTTTTAGAATTTGTAGTGGTTATTAGTTAACAAAGTAATGTTGATGTTGGAGCAAGGCACATCCTAGATAAGGGAATTGAAGATTAATGATCATTGCTCAAAGGATTATCTTAGCTTGCTAAATTGGGAGCCAAGTAGACAATCTTCATTTGGGGTGGATAAATCATTTGGAGTTCCTCTTTTACTGCATTACATAGTAGAATGTTAAACATTTTCCTTTTACATGTTGGCATTTAGGATTGCATTTAATTCTCCTCACTCATATCTACAAGTGATAAATAATTTCATTTTGTTGTATAGCATTATTGTGTAACATAAATATTAATTAAAAAACTTTTTAGACTAAAAAAATTAAGTAATTCAAGAAAATCAATTAACACTGAGCAAATCATCCTATTAGTTAAATGATCGTACAATACGATATTACTTGTTGCACCTATTTGACTCACTTTCTAGCTCATGGTCTCAATTATAACTTAGATTGATCTTCATGTCATATGGGTAGGGTATGGTCATCAAAAAGTCATGATACTAGCTTAGGTTAAAACTTAGAAGTATGAACTTAGTGGTACTTGGCATCCACCATGTATGAAACTCCTTTGTATTCTAGCTATTAAGCTATCACTTTCCTTGTACATATATGAAGTATATTTCAAGTTTGTATGAAGGTATTTTCACTCACAGTATTTGAGTCAGAATCTTAAATGAATCAAACACTTATGTTTTATGTGTCAGAATGTACAATTCACATATGCAACATCATAACAGAATTGTCAAATCTTCATACATATATGATGCACTTTTTGTATAGTACCAAACTTTCGTAGAAACTAATGACTAACATCTTTATACTAATAAGTGTTCAAATCAAATAAGAAAAACCTTATAGTAATGTACAAATTATTATACATGTATTATCCTATCATTGAAAGTGTACAACCTCTAAACCTCATGCAAAATATACTAATCAATCTTTATCATATTCATACAATCTTCATGATCATCTTGAATGATGTATTTAGAAATATTAATAATAAGTACTAAGCAACAATTATATAATATGATGTACTTAATTATACTCATACAATACATCTTAAATAAGCAGATTATGAGTGTTAACATTATTATGCACACAAAACATTTTTATTATACATGTACAAAGTACATACAACCTAAGAACATATGTTAAGAATAGATAAAAAGCAACAATCATGTAATACAATATTCTTGATCATATTCATATGATAAGTTTTAAGAAAGTTAAATTCTATAATATGGATAGGAGTTTGTTAGAGCTATTTGTTTTCTTTGTTTGGCACTTTGGTATGATCCAATATTCAAATTTGTATGAACAAAAATTTTGATCGTAACAACTATTTTAATCTATTTGGAAACCTCACCTTTTTCCATTGGAAGTACCAAAAATATCCTTAAGTCAAATGATATAAATATGAGTGTATTCCCAATAGAGTATACCAATGTTTGAATTTTAAATATATCAAATGCCTTGAGAGCTTAACTTGTCATATATATTATTGGTTGGACCTATTACTTGCAAACTTCAACACATCTAATTTTTTCTAGTTCATCTTGCTTCAAATTGCATTGGTGACTTTGAACAAAATATTCATAATAACTATTCTACTTGTGTATTTAAAAGATTCAAGGTATAAGTTGTAATATATTATTTCAAGTGCCATAATATTTTCTCTTTAGCTTTTGTGACTCATTCAAGTGGCTTTTATTGGTGTCCTCCTTAGCACCATTTGTATCGAGATTACACTAATCAATTGTGGCCAAAGGGAGTGGACATAGTGGGAGTCTGGTTAGGACGATAAGGGGTGGATGTAAGCATAGGTATAAGTTAAAAGAATCTAAAAATTGTGTGTACAATCTTTTATTTGTAACTTTATTTCACATTTATCTTAATCACAATAGAGCCATTTTAAAATAAGAAAATCATGTAAAAGGTTTTCAATGTATTCTATAAGTTCTTTCTACTTTTTCTCTCACGCAATTCACCCAACCCTTGTGGTAGTTTATCCTTATTAAACTCAACAAGTGATATTATAATGGGTTGCATCAGAGGAAGAAATTTTTTAGAGAACTTCCATCACTTATCATTTCTTATTGTGTGGTGAATTGTTCATAACTCTATCATGCTATGAATTTTTCTCCATTATTTGTAGGAAAACACTTTCTATGATAAAACAAAAAAGCTCATTTTAAGCTTTATTTAAAACATAGATCATGATTTATGATTTTTGTTTGAACCCTATACTACTACTAAATCGAAGGAGATATCAAGAATGACGAGACAATTAAATGCTAAAGGACTAAACTATTTATATTGTGGTATTTCTTAGGGCATATGCATGAAAAGTTGTCATTTACATACATGCTTTAAGGCTATGCAGGATTTGGATAGGCTCTACAATGTTAGGTAATCCTATGTTCTTCATGACAGGAAGAAAGTAAAGAAGAATAGAAAGAAAAAAAGGTGACTCAAAAGTTTTTTATAGGTAAATTATCATGATAAAGGTATATCAAATACCTTTTATTCAAAAGATTATTCACTTTATAATTCCCATGATAAAATTTCTAATTTCTTTGATGAACTACCTCTAAAATATATATAAAAAATAATTATTATTATGCTAACTTGAAAAAGAAATGTGCCAAACATTAAAAAAATGTCCATATTTAACAAGAGCAGCGCAATGACCTTGAAGAAAAGAATGAATTACTTTAAAAGAAAGCATTCTTATATATTTCTACTATAAATAATTTATGATACAAGAATGTTGAGTTAGATAGCTTATTTCTTGTGAGCAATTCTTGAATTTATGCCTTGAAATGTGAGAATGCTTAACTAAGAAGAGAATGACTTGCATCACCTTGATACAACAATAACTTGATGATTTGAAGTAAAAATTTGTTAGTATCTTTACACATGGTTCTTCTCATTCTTAAGCTTATACAAATGCTAATCTTTGTGTTAGTGGAAAGATTGTTATTAATTTGTCTCATTTTCATATGCCTTCTACTCAAACTTTCACAATTAAAGTTGTTTGTAGTGATTGTTACAAATCTGGCTATAATTTTGTTGGTTGACCCTTTTATAAGTTCAAAACCAAATAAATTTATTTGAATTCTTAAAGGTTGCTCATTGTGTACTAAATTTGTAAAGTCCCTTACACACTGTTACCTATGAAGTCAAGATGGTTTGGGTTTCAAAAATTAAAGCTTAGATAAATGTGTAGATTTATCTCTATAATGAAAGCCTATAGAGAGTAACCTTATCTTATAAGCCTTTCTTATAACTCACTTAACAAAATCTTTATTTAATAGAACCAATAAATATATCCTTATCTAATAAATTTAATTAAACTTTTAATAGTCTAAATTATATATACACACACACACACACACATATGCATGCACACATTTAGCATTGGCTAAGAAGAGTGAATGTCAAAGAATGTACTTAGAATGTTGAGATTAGGTAGCTTATGGTCCATGACTAAAAAAGAATTGAAGAATTTAGAACTAAAGGAATTAATACCATGCACTATATTACGAATTAGATCATGGATTATTGTTATATATACTTGTTGATCAAGGCTCCAAGAATAGGTTGAATAGCAAATGATTTATGCATTGAAAAAGATTTAAAGGACCTTCATCAAGTAAGATAAAATTGTGATGTACTTATGTTGTAAAATAGGAATTGTGAATGTGTTAACCCATGTGATGTAAGACATAGTCAATCTTACATATACACCTCTCCCATCGTACAAGTACACACCATTTTAATATGGGTTTAAATGATATACACTTCTGATAAGTATAGTTATCTCATTATGCATGTACAATAATTTTCACCCAAGATTGTGCAAGTCTATACTAAACAAATTTAATATAGTAGTGTTATGGATAAGTACAATACAACTAAGAATGGGTTATATGGGCATTAGATTAGTACAATTATAATCTCATATTGGTATGATGTAATAGAGGCCAACGGTATTTGTAGGATAAGTGATGGTCATAATAATATGATCAAGCAAATGTAATTGTACAATCCTTGCATCACATTGAACATGATAAGACAATTTCCATTTGCCCATGTTTCATCTCTTGATCGCTCATGTACGATTGCCTTATTAGAAATAACTTTGTTGCATCTTAGAGTAGAGACTACATGATCTTGTACTATTAATTGGTTCGTAGATGTAATTTCCCTAAGCATATATACCAAATTCAGTTATAGGATTTCATCCAAGTAGTCATGACAATTAAGGAGGAAGGTAAATTATTGAAACATCATATCTTGACAATTCTCTATATGATCACTTTTTAGCAACTCATGGATGTATACAATTGTTAGGATTTGAAAGGATTGTGTGTGTTACTTGTCTAAATCAAATAATAGCATCACTTCCATGTTCATCATCTTCCTTAATACCATCTTAGAAAAGACAGGTGATGCTATGAACAATGTACCATTTGAATTTATCTTAGCTACTTATAGTTTACATTTGGCTATACATTAACAATTCATTTAAGTAGACATTATGAACTAGTACCATAGAAAAAGGAAGCTTGCACACAAAATGTCTTCACCATCCCCAAGTTATGAGTTTGATGACATTCTTTAGAATGAAGGAGAGTGTGCAAGCATTTAAGTCAGTTAAGGATTGTAATCTTAATATTTTTAAATTGATTATTACATAACTAAAATTCAAATAGAATGATTCAATTCTTTTCTACTTCTATGGAATTGGTTTAGGAGACATTCTACAAGTTATTGTCTTTTTAACAGCAAATTTACAATCAATTTTACTCAAACTTGAAAATTATTAAAGATCATAATGCTTCTAGACCTTACTTTTATAAAATAAAAAACATTGAGATCACTAAGAGTGACCTCAACAACTTCTTCAAGATACTCATATCTAGCCTTACACTTTGGTTGGACTATGAAAGTTCAACATTTTATTGGGGGAGGTAAATAGAATAATTTTCAACAAGTCGAGAAAGAACAATATTCAAGAAGTAAAATTTGGGACCTAATGGGCATACCTAATTCAACATTTTTTTTGTAATGTATTAATATGTCTAAGGGAGGAGATTATCAATGCATCACCCTTTGGATTTCTCTTATGACTTTATTGTTGCTTGAAGGGTGAGTGCTTTGATATGGCTAAGACAATTGTTAGGTTGATGAAAATGGTATTGGTAATTAGAAATCTCAAATATAAGAAGACTGTCAATCTAAACTATAGTCATCTAATTTCCTTAATAATATGTAATAAATATAATATAAGAACATATCAATGGACTACATTCTCCAAGCCATCAAGAACATGGTTATATAGAGGCTGCATGACTTTGTTTAGGCTCATACAAGAATTGATGGTGGAAATGCTATACATGTGAGGAGTAGCTTGCAATTGAAATGCTTGATGCTTAACAACCTCCTTTTACTACTATTATTCAATGAGGAACACATTAAGAATCACCATCTATAGCTTGGAACCAACTTCATATGATAATATGTAGTTTTTCTTAAGGATAAATGTCTCAGAGAAATAAAATAGAGAAACATTTGTGAGATTTGAGGACCAATTTTCAAATCCACAAACTCAAATCGAAAGTCAATTGGAGCTACTTTCTATATTTATCTCTATGGTAGTTATTAAATTTTATTCTTTATCTATGAAACACTAATGGAAAACATTTCAAACATTTCCTATAATTATTATTGTTGAAATTTTTATTTGATATATGTAGTTATAACTTTTTTTATCTCGTTCTTGTAGCTTGCTATGTATAATTTTCTATTAAGTTCTATCTTGTAAAATCTTTATTTTAGTATTAGTTCAATGATCATAAATGGGAATATTATTGAACCCATAAGCTTGATGATAACAAAAAACAAAGCTTACACTATTTAATGGCCATTTGAGTTGTTTGATAACTAGAAGTGGTTGTTAGTGAAAGAAGTAAATGTTGGTAATGGGGTAAGGCACACTATACAAGGGAATTAAAGATTGGTGACCATTGCTTCAAGGATTAGCACAACTTGTTGAATTAAGCGTCATGTGCAAAATCTCTTTACGGCATGGATAAACCATTTCAAGGACCACTTTTACTACATTTCCTAATAGTATTAAACCTTTCCCCTTTACATATATGACAGATAGAATTCGTTAGACCTAATTTTTTTCCCAAAACTTCAAGTGTAACAAAGATCCAAATACTTAAAAAATATAACATAACTTCAAGTAACAAAATAATAAAATGTAAAATACTATCATAACAACAATAACTCAATGAATTCCTCATCTAAAAATTTAAAACATAAAAATATACAATGATAATTATTTATATGATCAAAATATAATTAGAAACAATACCATAAATAACTATATAAAAGTTCAATAGAAAGAATATAAATAAGAAGCAACAAAGTCCAAACATTACAGTCCAATATAATTCCATATCCAACAATAATACAACTAATAAACATATAAAATAACAACTTTACCATTCCTAATGATAAAATATAAGAGGATGGATTATTCAATTGATAAAATAACTCTAATAATCTTCAATCAACTCTTACTCAACTCCTAGCTATCTGACATTACAAAAAGATAATAGGAGTGAGTCGAATAGCTCAGTTAAGAATCTTAGAGCCATATTATAAAACTAAAAATAATAACCTAGAGATATGTTGCTACAACTAAATAAATCACCTAAATAAATAATATCAATGCTAACTCCCACTAGAATACTATATTTATAACTAAGTCAATGCATAACCTTTGTTGGCATTAACTAGATAGTACCTCTTCATTGATCCAAAACACTCTCTTGTCTAATAGAATCTTATTAGACTTGATTCTCTTATCACTTCCTATAATCCAACACTCTTCGAGGTAGTGTTGATCACATGGGTGAAATTTATGGGTTTTAAGAGTCCTCAACAATCACTTGTACTTGCCATCATAATCATAACACACCATTCCTTATGATACAAAATGTGTAATTATTCCCTCTTGAGAGTATTTATATGATAATGTTTAATCATCCCTAGAAATTCTTGTCATGTAATTTAGCACACCACTTATTAGCTCAATCAACTAAGTGTAACTACTACTTACAAGCCAAGAGAGTAGTGTAGTTAACTTGCTTATTTTTATGTAAACATGCAAGATTAACGATCCATGACATCTAGTCATCACTTAATAAAATCACATATATGACTCATAGCATCCTGTTAACCATAATCTAACAGTATCTTGCATTATTTAGGTTTTCATAGTTTGATTCTAATATGTAAGAGGTTTTTAACTTAACTAATAACTTAGCAAGACAAGACCTTCCCTTAAACCTAAACATAATATATGGGATTATTTCTTCCTTAATTGAGACAATCTAAGTTTTTAATCCTAAGTTTTATTTCAATCATCTTAGGTTACCATTAATTATTTTATATTTTATAGTTTTCATTAAATGCTAATTCATTTTTCTGGGATATCTTAGTTTATTTTTTCTACATTTAGACTTGCCTTAATTTCATTTGGGAACTTACCTATTCCTATGCATAGTATAGTTATTCCTTCCAATTAGGTTGAATTTAATGAGAGAGTGGAAGTTGATAATATCTTTGTGAAATTTTGGCACAAAAATTGAGAGAGAAAGGAAACTACATTGGACTTTTAGGTAGGCATCTTGGTATTCTTATATTTGTCCATGCTTGTAGTTTTGATGAATGTATAACATAGTTTTGTGTAGTAACTAGAACCTTTATATGTTCATATGATTGATGTATCAATGATTGAATAATATAGCCTTTCTTAGCATGAAAGAACAAAATTTGATGTAATGTGTGCTATTTTATATTAGTATTAGATACATAATGTATAGTTGTGTGGCGTTGTGTTACATATTGTACCTATTTATTATATGATGAGCTTGATATTATGTTGACCATTGAATAGGTATATGGTAGCATGTGAATGGCTAGGTATTTGTATGATAAACCTATATGATATAAGTGTTAATAGTAAGATTACATGAAAATATAATTTGCAAGTAGAGTAATAAGAAAGTGTCTTAGTTCATATAAGGTGACCAAGTAAGCTTTAAGGGATGAAGGTGGCCTTGTCCATAATAGGGGACTAAGAGAACTCTATGGGACAAAAAATCCTTGTCCATATAATGAGTCAAGAAATTCTATGGGGCTAAGAGAACTTGTCCATAAGAGGAGTTGACGATTTCTAATAGAATTAAGAGATGGCTTGTCCATTGTTGGAGGTGATTTAAACTTCAAGGAACAACATAATTAGCTTATGAAAATTAAAAGAAATAAGAAAGATTTTCATAAGTATCAATTAAATTAAAGATAGGAAAAATAAAATGTATTAAGCTTGTGAATATGTGTATGCCTTATAATAATGCATAAGTAGGTGATTGTTAGTCATGACTTTGCATGTGGCATCATCCCAAATAACATATACTTTTTATGTTATGATTATATTATTATATCTACTAAGCTTGTTATAATTGGCTCTACTTATATTTACACTCATAGTTTAAAGTACATTAGATGGACATATGGATGCACAAGGGTTGAGATAAGATGCATGATGTCCATAGAAAAGCATTGAACATGCCACAAAATTGTATTTTGAAACATGCTTAATGAATAATTAATTGGATGGGAGAGGAATAGAGTTAATGAGAGAGGGGAAGAAGAGTAAGAGAAAGAGAGAGGGGAATCATGGATGGGAGAGAGATAGAGAAAAGAAAAGAATATAAAGAAAGAGAAATAAAAAGAGGAGAGAGAAAGAGAAAAAAATCAGAAAGAAAAACAAGAGGTTGAAATTTAAAAGGGAAAATTAAGGAGAGATGAAGAGAAAAAGGAGAGAGAAAATTGAAGTGAAAATAGAGAAGCAACTTCAACAATGAAAATTGGTGAGTTTCCTAAATTTTATGTCCAGATTTGTGCTTATTGTGTGGTTGGCTCTCTAATTAGCTAAGGGTTCCAAAAATCTTAAGCATAACAAGGTTTGTTACTATCTAATAAGTTCGATCTAAGATGGTGGAGGAAATTAATAATAATTATTAAAAATTAAATATGGAAATAAGGGAATAAGTGATATATGCATGGAACATTAAGTAGAAATTTTTGTAGAATTACTTTGTGCATAAAAGTGAGGTATTATATCATGCTAATAATAATAAATTACAAATGTATAGATAGACTGAAATGAAATTTGTAATCATCTGACATTTTTTTATGCGCATATGTTGCTGTACTATTGTTATGTTAAGAATATACAGACTTCATAATTATTACATATTTGATAGAGATTATTATGATATGTATGTCATATTAATGTTGTATTATGGAAATTAATTATGCATTATTTGTATCTAGCCTAATTGCTAAGTGCATGAGTATAATGATATTATTATTAAGTTTATAAGGCATAATAAAATGTGTGGTGAATTAGTTAAGCAAATTTTTTGTTTTCAAAAAGTATAAAAAAAGAAAATCCTTTTTACAAATGTTAATAGTATTTAAAGCTAAATAAAGTGAGAGTAAAATGCAAGTAAAATAAGTAAAGATAAAACAATTCTTAGGTGGTTTGACATAACCTTTAAGCCTACATCCAACCCCAATCCACAAGATATTAAGTTTTCTTTCATAGTTCACTCCTTTAAAGTTATGTGCATAAACTTATTATAAAAGCACATTTCAATGAATTATATATAACCAATACTCCACTATAAATAGCATAGATCTAAGTCAGATCCCTCCAAATTAAATAGCTAGAGTTGGGCCAAATCACTTCACATTCAACAATTTTAGGTTAACAAGAAGCCACACAAGCTCACAAACAATAAAAAGTACAATCCAACTACAATTAGATAGACAAACAAGCATAGCTCACTAAAAGATTATGTAAGAATATTGATAAATACAATCAAGAGTTTGTGAAATGAAGGTTTATAAAAGATATAGATAATTTAGAAACATCTTGATTATGGAATGCAAGTACTGAATTCTTTGATAATTCCTTCCTATATATGTTGGGATGATCCCCAAAATGATTTTTCCTTGTAGCTCATAAAACAACCTCTCTAGATATAAAATGCAATTCAAGGATGCTCTCAAATGATCTAGAAGTGATATGGTATTATCAACAATCTATTCTCAATATTTGAAGGTCTATTTATAAGAAAAAGGTCTAAAATCTTTCCCAAAGTACCTTGAATGTTTCTCCAAATTCTTATGTCAAAATTCTAATTTTTTGTCAAACTAGCCATTATATGCAACCTATGTTGTAAGCTAATGCGAGTTGATGCTAGGCACATTTGCTTTCATAGGTGGCACATGAAGTGCATGCAGGCATTGATAGGGATGCAGTGTAATGCGATATAAGCACACAGTGTTGTATGAGTTGCGATAAATTTTTTTGTTACATGACGTATTATATGTTAATAAATAATTTTGATAAATTCATGAGTTTGATACATTCTAATAAATCAAGATGAAATTTGTGATTGTTATAGATTATGTCAACTTAAGCTTAAGATTCATTAATTAAATTCAATCAAAACATTTTTCTTCTTATTACTTGATGTTAATGTTATCATAATGCATAGTCATGGATTAAGAGTGTAGTCAATGAGTTCCACATACTTCTTGTAACTTGCATGAATGGTATCAATTGAATTTAACTAATAATGCTATATACAATTTACCATAAGATCAAATTCTATCCATGATGTGTATGAATGCATATGTGTGCATTCGTGTGTATAAGTTATTGATAATTAAGATAAATATTAAATAAATCTCTAACATAAATCCTTATGAAATAGAAAGTTCTTCTTAGAAGTCTTAGATTCATGTCCTCAAATAGAGCTTCACTTTCATCCTTCATGTCTTTGTGAAGATTAGACAAGTTCAACATTTCTTAAGCCACTCTATTGTAAGTAATCTTCAAGTCTACCTATTTTAAATGTAACTTATAGAATTTGTTAAGTAGAAACGCTAGATCACCATTATAAGTACTTAAATAATTTTTTATTTTTGAGTAAGTTAATTTTAAATAAGATATTAAATAGGTTAATATCAAATAAAATATGTTATGAGAAAAATTAAGATTTAGATAATTATTAGAGACAAAAATCAATTAAAATTTAATTTTAATATTTAAGTGTGTTACAAATAATGATATATTAACAAAGTTTGTTTATTAATTAAGCTTCATTTCCAGTTTTTGTTTATTATTTAAGTAATTAATTTTTCTGTTATAGTTTCAAACACACCTCTAATTCTGTCACTCCCTCATTTTGTCATGATTGGAGGGCATCTTATTCATCCACTACCTTTCAATGTGTTTTACGTTGGATTGTTCATAAAACATTATTATATTAAAAATAATTTGTATACTTCTTTTGTGTTTTTAGAAAATTATATTTTATACAATTTAGCTTATTTATCTTAAGTCAAACGTTGTATTCAGACATATTTGAATATTTTTATAAACACATTTTTGACATATTGGAATATTCGTTTTGTTAAGCACCCCGAATAAATTAGGCTAGTAAACAAAAATATGAAGAATTTAAAAAATAAAAATAATAAAATAAGAATTAAATTAAATTAATTATTTTAATATATTTGAAAAGGTAGACAAGGTTAGTTTTATATTAAAATATTAAAATTATAAATCTATTTAATGTTTTACTATTTTAATTATATTTTCATATCACATAATTTAAATTAAAAAAAAAATGAAGTTATGAAGGAAGAGATATTGTATCAAGGTCCGATTTGTTTGGCAGCTCGAGCCATTGTGTTTCAGTCCTGGAAGCATACTTTTTAATTCCTTTTTTTTAACAATTATTATATAGCTGCTTTATTATATTATTACAAAAAATAAAAAAAATAATTTAATATTTATACAAGTTTATTTTTAATATTATATTTAATTATAATTCAATAAATATCATTGTATTTCAACTATACTGTTAGGATCATTGCATTTCCTGCATACTTTATGTTTGAATTTAAATACTTTGTTAACAATTGCAATTGGAATGTGAAAGAGTTGAGATTGAAACACAACACTTCAAACTCCCAAATAAATGGGATCTTAATCTAAAAACTAAGCATATAGACATATAGGAGTAGTAATCTTTTCAGAGATATATAAAATTACTTATAAATTATAGTAAACAAACACAGAATAAGATTCATTACTGCAGTTGTTTTTTGTTAGAATTTTGTTTCTACGAAAGCAGTTGAAGCCAACCAAAAACTTAAATCAAAATTATTTTAGCTTGCTGTAGGTATAGTTTCTAAATATTTAAAATATTTATCTATGGTTTGTAGTCATTGTAAGGATTTGATTGAATAAATAAAATAATTTAATTTTGTTATAAATTATGTCATATATAAATATTTAGAATTAGACTTAATGCCTCTCCATATAAGTTATAAATTTTAACTTTGAAATAAATAAAAACATAAGAAATTCATAAAAATAAATAACATTAAAGGTGCTAGAATTTCACCCAATATCTTTTAAAATGTTGAATAACTTCAACAAAATGAATACACCAAATTAAAAATTTTAAAAACTTATAAGATAAAAAGATGGACATTTGGACCCAATCCCACTCATAAAGGCAAATTAGGGGACATTTTCAAATGTGTTTTTAAAGTTTTGCCTAACTTATGATGTATGACATTTTTTGAAAATGATTTGTCTCTTATTGAAATCATTTCTAGATGTATTATGTATGACTTATGATGTATGACTTATGATTTAAAAATGATTGATATATGACTTAGTTTTAGCATTAGTTTTCAATTAATTTTTGTCAAAATCTATCTGAGTTTATTTCAAATAAAACCTAGACCATGGCACTCATACATCAAAATTATTCATATAACCTAAAGAAATATACAAATTATTTTTTAGAAAAGATGAAAGATCACGACGAGTCTTAAAAAATATAATAAAAAAATCTTTACGAGGTCAACCATATAAATAATTTGAAATTCCCAAAAAAAATGTTCTTTAAAAAGAAATTTTATTAAATTGAAAAAAATGTAAAAGCAATGTGTAGATTGAAAATCAAATGATTCAAAGTTTGTTTGAACTACATTAGTTGGTGAGGGCATACTTTCAATCACCGTCCTCATCCCTAACGAGGACACCCAAAACAAAAAATCACATGGTTTAATAAGAAATTGGGTATTTAATAAGATACAGTATCAACTAGTTTAGAGATTAGGATTAAAGAAAAAGAGTTGGATGATCTAATCAATTATTAAGTTGTTTTAGTAAGACATATGTCAAAAGCATAACATGTAACAACTTTGTTTACACTTACTGATGGAAAAGTTCATTTGACTACAATTGAATTAGAATATCAAATCTTGAGATTTGATTACCTTAATATTGACAATGCAAAAAAGCACCGTTAATAAAATGCCAAGGAAGCAACAAGAACGCATGCAGGAGTCACAAATTAAGGATTGATGACCTAGAGAAGTGCCAATCCTAATAAAAATTCAAAGGGGTAATGAAATAAGATGTGGGTTAATTAGGTGATGCAATCTCATGACAATCTTTATAAGAGTGCATTGTCAAACACAAACCCTCTTATTCTATTCTCTCCACATATAACAAGCACTAATGCTCCATAGAGTGCCAAAATATCAATTAAGGGCAAATATAAGATAGTCTAAAAAGGTTGCATTAAACCTTTAGACCTTTTGAAAAGGTGTCAAAAGGAGAATCAATAAACCTCTTAAGAGGATATAAACTCTTAAGGATGGTATCAAACCTGAACTTTTTAGTGATTTTTTTACAAAACCTTTGTGTTCTACATGACCATCATATCCCTCAATGCACATGATCAGTCACCCATTCATTCCTTAAGCTTGACATTCAAAATAGGAGTCATAATCTATTAATTTGATCATCATACTCACAATGTGCTATCTATAATGAACCATACTCCTTATCAAATGGCTACCCAAATGACCTAAGAACTAATTCAACTTCGGTAGGGTAACTCACCAAACACATTGGCATGCATATGGGAACAATGTGGCATGCAAAATAATCCATACAATCGACATGCTTAAATCACAACATCTACAACCAAAAACCACCCTGAGAATAATATAAAATGATGATAAAATGTCTAATAATAAAGTTTATAAATAAAGTCTAAAGTATCCAAAGTCCATCAAATTACATTATATTTTCTAAGATCAATATCACTATCACAAAGCAAAAGATGCATAAAATGAGAACTGCCAAATGACCAATGGACTAAGTCACAAACCCCTATGCAAGCTCCTATCTCCCTTATTCTACTTGTAAAATTAAGGGGGAGTGAGCCAAAGTCACATAGAAAATCCTTAAAAGTAATGTAAAAATAAATATGAAAAAATACGATACTTTACCGAATTTGCAAAAGCAACATAAACTGATATTATGATCATAAATGTCATGTAACAAATACTAGACTATTAAGTTAAAATATAATGTAACATATTTAATTCTTAGTATCCCACTAGAAATCTAAAACTCTCTTAAAATCCATGTAAACCATACTAAATTCTATCATATCTAAATGTTACACCCTTGTGTTTAATGAGTCAAGCATAAATATGTATATTTTATTTGGGCTTGATTTTAAGTAAAATTGTTAATAATTAATTAAATCAAGCCATGTATTTTAGATGTCTAAAATAATGGTCTCTAAGGGCCTTGGGGTCATGGCATACTTCAAGGAAATTTGAGACATGCACAATATTTTTTATAATTGAATTTCTTTTTATTTCTCTTGAATTTGATATATCCAAACTTTGAGATTATGAGGCACACTAGTAGTATTAACATTTAAAAATATTATAAAATTATTTAATACTGAATTTTGATTTTTGGGCCAAGCGTATTTGACAAAATGTATAGACATTGGTATTTGATTTTTTAATATTATTTTGGAATTGTTTTTTATGAATTTCTTTTCATAGCTATTTAAATAACTTATAATACTATAAGAATATAAAATTATTTTTATATACTTATATTCAAATTATTGGCACAAAAATTCGTCAAAAATACCCTAAAACAGCCGAAGTCTCGGGAAAATACACTGTAGCAATGGGCGGGTCGACCCTGCGTGAAAACAGCCCGTCCAGGTCTTTTAGAAATTAAAAATTTAATCTAAAAATAAAAAATTTGGTTGACCCGGAAAGGCCGCACCAAGCCCGCCGAGAGGAGCTCGGCTAGCGCTGGTCAACGGTCAAATCAACAGTGACTGGCTAAGCCAAGCCCGCCCAAAGCCCACCGAGAGGAGCTCGGCTAGGTCAAACTACAGCGCGGTCAACGGTCAATGAACAATGCTTGGCTAAGTCAACCCGAACCAGGTGATGAAATCCTGGTAAAGGAAGGGGGGAGCCAGCCCCACAGAGGCTCGGAAGCTACGGGGCGCAAATTCTTTATAAAGCAATGCGCCAATTTCATTTCTGCAGTGTGGGACTAAAAATCCCACCTTATAACTTCGGCAGGATCCAAAGGCGCAGATCAAGCCCGCCCAGATCCAACGGGCGAGAATTGTTTCGAACGGCTGTTTCGCAAGGTTAATCGGCGCCGTTCGTTCAGCGCGCAGATCCAACGCTCCAGATCAAAATCGAACGGCCGTTTAATCGGCGCCGTTCATTCAGCGCCCGGATCCTACGCACGGGATTAAATCGCGTAAACGGTAATCGCGAGATTTAATCCGTGCCGTTCGATTACGCGCCCGGATCCAAAGCTCTGGATTAAGCCCGAACGGTAAAATGCGTAAATCAATCTGCGCCGTTCGTTTTTGGGCCCGGATCGGACGGTGGCTGCTTTCCGTCCGTTGCCCAAACGGCTAATTAATTTTTGGAGCCGTTGGGGGTGTTTTTAGAGCTCAAATTTGAGCTCTATAAATAGGGAAAATTTATGTATTTTTAAGTTTAACCTTTGCTAAATTTTCCAAAGATTTCAGATCTCAAAATTCGAGCACTCAAGCAAAAACGGTGCATCCAAGCTCAAATAGCAAAGCGGCAAGAAAGCTTTTGGAATTAGAGGTTTTTCAATTGTTTCTCAATTTCTATCCCTCTAATTTGTCGATTGTGTGTGCCTCCTCTTTTCTCCTATTTCTCTTAAGTTATTTGCTAATTTTTCGTATTTTTCATTTTGGGGCAAGGGCATCCCGGCAGTTGTGCAAAAGCCCCGGGTTTGAGTTGAGCCCGGTAAAAACTCAAATAGGTTTGGGATTAGCCGTAGTAAAAATCCCAAGTAGGTTTGAGGTGAACCGTAGGAAAAACCTCACTTGTAATCGGTGCATTTAGTGGATTTTTCCCAACACCGGTTGGGGGTGGACGTAGACTCGGTTTTGAGTCGAACCACTTAAAATTTGTGTGTTCAACTCTCTTTACTCTTGCTTAAAGGTTTTTAAGTTTAATTTCGAAATTCATAAAATTTTTAAATACACAATTCACCCCCCTCTTGTGGGATTTCCTTAGCACGAAACATTTCACTAAATCACACCAATGGTGTAGTAATGCATTATAGCACTCCTCTTTAGGCTATGACAATCACATCAGATAAAATTTAGTGCCCTCCTCCAAGTTTTGCCATCAAAAGAAAAGCTAACACTCTCTTCTGAGTTGTGCCATCACTAGGTAATCTAGCACTCCTCTTTGAGCTATTCCATCACCATGAAATCCAGCATAGTCCTCCAGCCTATGTTGTTATTAGCTTAAGGGTTCCAATCCTATGATCCACTATGTCATAGGACAAGCCTCACTAAGACTATCTTACTTTCCATTTTGCTATTAATTCAATCCACTAACAACCACTATACTTAAGGTTTTTATAGAATCCCTTAATCAATGTCTAATGTACCTTACCAAAATCATTTGCTACATAATTGATTAATCTTTTCCTTTAACTTTATCGAGGGTTTGTTCTAGAACCACCTTGCCCATCTGGCTACTCTCAATCTCTCACTCAATTTCATATTCTTGGTTTTACCTTGAGGTGCATTTTTTAATGTATATTACCTATTACAAGTCTAAGTTCAAACAAATTTAAGCAGTGACTTCCATTATTTGGCTTAGCCTAAGCCATTATACCTATCTAAATGTTTCTCTTAAGCCACTCACACAGTCCCTAAACTACCATCAAGGATATTAACTTATGAGCTAAGAGATTAATAGGGTTACTTGGTGTCTTACCTCATTCAACCAAGCTATGCCTAAGGTGTAGCCATCATTAAAGCAACAAATAATTTCTTTAGCCTATCATCATTCTCTAAGCCCTAACTAAACACTCTAATCTTCATCTAAGGTTTTACAAGAGGACTTCTATATTCTTAGGCCTTAACCATAACATACATGAGACTCACCAAGTGTTATTAACCTTGGTCTAGTCTTAAATATAGATCTTAAGATTTTTATTAATATAACATGACCTAAAGACTAATCATAACTAATCTTACCTTATTTTAAGGTTTACCCAAAATCTAAACTAAACAATAACTTATATTTCTTAAGCCATCAAGCCTTACATATTCCAAATATATCATTTCTTAAGGTTTGCTCAAGAGATTCCAATAAAAAATAATCCTCATCTAAGAATTTACCTCAAGCCCCACTAAATCAAAAACTACCAAACTCTTGTAAGCATGGATAATTCCTCAACTAACCTAGCCTTCTTCCAAGTCCTTAATCCAATCCTTACAATATTACTTAACTAGAAACTAAAGATTGCATCTCACCTTAATCCATCTAACTTTAATTAATGTTCAAGTTTAGCCTTCTATGGCTTAACCAAGCAATACTGTTAGTTATGTAAGCAAATTTGTAGCAAAGAAATGTTTGGCAACAACAGTCCCTTATGGTTTAGCTAAGTTTCAATTTTCTAATCGAGTGTTCATAGACTAGTCTAGGTTAAATAGCACAAACAAGTTTGTTCTCAATTTTCTAACCATAGTTTCATTTGTACTAGCATCAATTTTCATCTTCATGCCATAGTTCAATTTGAAATTCGAAGTGATCATGCCAAAGCTAAAGATGTTACAATAAGCATGATATTCCTTATGCAATTTTTGAATCAAAGGGTTTCCTCAGACAAAGCTATGAATATCATAAATTCTTTGTAACCATGGAATTTATTAACAAATTTTATGCCAATTAACTTAGTCAAACAACAAATCATGCTTAACATAAATTTAAAAGCATTCAAATCTTGATAAGAAAAATGATGCTCACATAATTTATCCTCAATTCATGATTTTACATGGAATTTAAGAATCAATACCAGATATCAACTATATTAAAAAAACATTTTTATAACCCTAGCTTCAATGTCTTGAATAAGAAAACAATATTGAACATTTAAGGATCAATGCAAAACTTCATGAAATAATTAATCAAGAACATTATGCTCTTTATCAATTCCATGTAATTTTGATTAAGTCATTTATTGATCATATAAAGAGTTCCATTAGACGAAGCAATGTTTATTATAGAACTAACATATTCCATAATGATTACAAGCATCTATTAGTAATATAGCTAATTACATTATTCAAGATTTATCTACCACTTCAAAAGTATGTTAAGGACTTCTCCAATGGATTTTTACCTCTTCCTTATTCATGAAAAAAATCTTCTTTTCTACCACTTTACCTTAGTAAAGCCTCCTTGATGTTAATCATGACTTGGTTTTCAAGAAAACACCATGTAATGGTATATGCTAAGGTTTAAATCTATAAGTTTCCATCATAAAATCAAGGCTTTTTAAGGAATGAATGGCTTAGATGGGATCTAGCTAACACATAGTTAATCCTTCACATCTTTAACGGAAATTTCACCTCAATAATCTTAACTAGTTCCAATCCTTTTAATTTCACTCAAAAAACAAAGTTATCCTTTCAAGTTACATGAATGAAACTGCCCCATGTTGATTTATGTAGCCATCCATCATTTCAAATTTAAAAATCCATCCAATTTCTCTATATCATATTGATACTATTCCTATCTTTGTCTTGTACAATGAGTTAAATCTCGTTTACCTCACTCACTGTAATTATATGACTTGTTACTCATAAAAATATGATACACTTCTAACTCAATCATCTTATGTATTCACCCTATCTCATACTTATATGATTCCATTATTATACTTATATAATGTAGTTTATGCACATCATTCCTCATATCATAACTTGATAATTTCTATGATGCTTCTCTTAGCTTGATTGTACCTATATGACTTTACTAATTATATTATATGATGCATTTGCCCACCTTATACTTAATTTATCACACTTAGTTAATTTTCTCTTTTTAACATACATGGATGATCAATGATTTTGTGTTTGATCATGTTATACCTAGTCTAACACTCTTTTCTTTATATTAGCCAACATTGTACTTGTTCACATTTCTTTAATTCTATTTTCTCTCTCTTGATTTTATTATACAATATTCTTTTGTCAAAACATATGATACTATTATCTTTCCATAGCTTATCAAACTCATGTGGCTTTTAATATTCACCACATTATCGTACTTATATGATTATCATGTCATACTTTATGATAAAAAATCTACTTTGATAATTTGTTCATTGCATTTTAGTTGCTTCTCTCATCTAGTTGTATCGTATGAACTTCTATATTTGAACTATATGATCTTTATAATCGATTAAATTTATATGTATTTAATTAATAAAATAAGAAAACAATAACATATCTTGGCTAGTTGAAAGAGAGGTGTAACAAAAGGCATATCAATACATTTCATGACATTGAGTTCTTGAGAAAGGTGAAAGGAGGCATACCATGAGCCTTTAAGAGAAATCAATCCATAAGAAAGGTCATCAAGATACGATTGATAATCGAGAAGGAAATAGCAACCATTGAACACCACCTATGGGTATTAACAATCACTTTACAACACTAAAATGAATAACAAAGCCTCAGGGAAATGTAATAAAGAGGTTAAAGATATTGAGTAGTAATATACAAGAAGAGGTACTCCAACATGGAATGATACATCACTTGAGGAGGAATCCATTATTAAAGTTGTCTAATTATATAACATAACACCATGAGATATGTTAACACTCTAGGAGCTTAGATAAAAGAAAAAAAGACTCGATGACCTCTTTAGCTGTAGAACATGGTCTCATGAAGCCATTGGAAACAAAGACATATTCCTTAGATTATCTTTCAAGGACTTGTTGGTAAACAATTAGAAGAGCATATGTTATCTTAAATTTTGGACCAAGAAGATCACTAAAACTTTTAGAAATTTAAGGAGTTTTAGTAGATTCATGTAACAATCTAAATTTTGAATTCTTATATATATATATATATATATATACATGCATGCATAGTAAAAAAACATAACACCCTACTTCTACTTACTTTACATTTTTTCTATGTTACATTCTTTTCTTTTTTATTCTCACTATTATTTTCCATTTATTCAAAGAAGATCATATAATGATCTCAATTTTTTGAATATGGTCATTAGCAACATGGTTTGAAGAGGAATAAACTAGTGTTATTTCTTATTTCTTAAACTTGTATAATTAAGACTAAAGAGATTAGGAAGGTAAAATGTAAGACAAATGACTATTATAGTATGAAGAATCAAACCAAACTTTAGAGTTCTATGTAGCATAGTTCACTCATATCGTTCAAGCCCAAACAGAGATGGTTACAAAGCACAATTCTACCTTAACAACTACTCTAAAAGATAGAACTAAAAAAAAGACTATTTATTAAAAAAAAGATATTTTACTATCCCGCTCTCCTCGTAATCATAAAATTATTTGTTATCCCTCTCTTCTGTTACAATGTTTAAAGTAGCTCCTCTAAACTTAGTCTCCTCACTACCCCCACAAAGAAATTCACATTGGATTAATTGAGGATGGTTAAAAATATTAACCTAAAAATGACAACTAACAAAAAATTACCCAAAAGAAAAAGAAAAACAAAAACACACAGATATATATATATATATATATATATAAATATATATAAACTATTCATAAAATTAAAAAAGAAAGGAGTAAAGAGATTATGGAAGTGTCTTTCTTTTAGTATAAAGTTTTTTAAGCCCTTGTGTGCAACAAATCTTATGCACCATTCAATATACTTGGACAACCAATCTTTCACTTATTGGGCTATACATTCATATTGGAGTCATGATCCCCAAATTTTGATCTTCATTCTTGTGGTTTACCACCCAAAATGAACAATATCCCTTTGCTAATTTATCCCCCATTTGTCTTGGGAATTGATGCATCCTAGGCTAAGGTCAACCACCATTATACACTAGCATATACATGGTAAAAAATTGAATATATAACAAAGTCTATAAATAACACAATGTTAATGCGACATCATAATTCTTTAATAATTAGCAAATACATAATCCAACATATAAGAGACAATATAAAGGATGCACATACCAAAAGTCTAGAATAAAATGTTTGATATATCCCAATGTCTATCAAATCCAATCTAAAAGCCATAAATAAAAATAAAATCACAATTACTAAATATCATGAAATACAAAAAGGAATTGTTGAGCCAACTAGATGCACTTACTCTAATGCTCCCAAACTTCAACTCTAATGCAAACTCTTAACTCCCTGGACCTACATGTAATGTTAAGGGAGTGAACTAAGTAGCTCAATAGAAAATCCTTAACTATAAAATAATCTTGTAGTAGCATGGAGATATATTAATCTATAAAAGAATAGTTAATCCAATAACATGAATAGTGATATCATTAAAGTACCTCTAACTATAAAGCTAAACTAATGAATGAGAAATTTAAAAACCACTAACTTTAATGACATAACTGTAAGAAAGAATTAATTACTTAACATCTATTAAGAGCTCTCAATTATCTATAACAACATATTCTTACAATTTAGCTAACTAGATGCATAGTATCCTATTAGTGATCTGGCACACCTAGGTCATATTAAGAGTATATAATAATGTAATGTAGCACCACCCTTCATGCTTCACCAATCGTGCAAGTCTCTAATCAAATAATACAACACTTCTCTTTAGAGTCCACCAATCACATAATCTCTAATCAAATAATATGGCACACCCCTCTAGGTTCTACTAATCACACAAGCCTTTGATCAAACAATCTAACATTATTATATGAGCTTTACTATTCCTTAACTTAAGGGTCTAAAACTTGGGGATTAATAAATCCTAATTCTTGCATTTATCAAGATTGGCTTACTTGACATAATGAGATTATTCTATAACATTTTATGAACTATATGGGATTTACTCTAAGTTATTCCTTAAGCATTAGTTTATTATCTAAGATAGTCCTATGGGTTTCTTAAAGCCCTAATAAGCTATGTAGAGTCATCTAAGGTTTTCTCATAAACATAAAAAATTATATGAGATCATCTAGGATTTTTACAAAACCCTAAATAGCTATTTAGCTATTTATTAGTGATTTAAAATATCTATTTACCATCTAGAGATTCTTAGGCTTTCTTCTAAATCTTAATTTAATTATCTTGTATACCCTAATATTCTTTTTTCTAAATATTACATCAATTATCTAGGATAACTTATGATTTTCTTTCAACCCATAATCACTTATTAGGAGTACCCTAGGGATTTCTTCTAGAGCCTCATATCTTATCTTGGATTCCTTAGGGGTTTCTTTACGAACCTTATCACCTTATCTAAGTAACCTTAAGATTTATTCCCTAATACTTTATCTAGGGCATCTTAAGGTTTCCTTTAAACCCCAAAAGACTTATTTTGAGTACACTAGGGTTTAGCAAACCCTTTAAGGGAAATACTAGCCACTTTAGTTGAGTTATAACACCATCCTAAGGTAATAATGGAGCCCTCACTCAATCTTAAACTTTATCTAAGGCCTAAGCCAATAATCTCTCCAAATCAAGGCCATATCCAAAGCATGCTCACCAAGTGTTATTATTCTTAGATTAATTCTCAACTTTTTTAGGGTTTCTTCAAGCTAAACTATAAATTAATCATTCTTCTAAGTTTAACTTGAGACTACCAACCTTAGTCTAGGTATACCCAAGAGCTACAAATCCTTAGGCTTATTCTCCTAAGCTAACTAAGACCACAACAACACTTCTTTACTAGTCTACCAAAACCCTCTTATTAACTTAGCTTTCTTATATAGCTTATAAAAAAGCCCTCCCAAGCTTCTCAAATAGAATATGAGGGCTATTATCTACCTTAGAATATTTTAAGTTTATCTTATGGTCTTACCTTGCTTTTTATGATCTTTGCCAGCCATGAACTGAAGGCATTAACCCTACTCAAGACAATACACTATGGTTGGCCATAATAATTTTATCTAGATTTTGACACTTGCAATTTTCATCTTAAAGATTCTTAACCTAATTTTAGGATTTAAAAACATGAGATTAAAAGCAATCTGTCATAAATCATTCTTAATTTTTCACTAGTAACACATCATCATGTCATGGTACTATTCTTTGGTAACATATAAAAAGCATCATGAATTAAACTAATTTATCACATAAATCATGGTAGTGTTCTGAAAAAGTTTTTGTTTTCATTATACGTAAGAATTAAATCTGAACCATCTAATAGACATAAGTTTCCTGGCTTCATAAGCAACAAATAAAATTACTATCCTAGCAAATCTTGGTTCCAAGGTTTTCCCTCCTTGAAACAGAACATAAAATTATAACACTCATGATTTCACCTATGCAAAAAATTGACTTATAATACCATAAGTTCCACAACAACCTAAACTAGTAAAATTGCATGAAATAATCATATTACGAAAATTATATGTTTTGGTCATGAGCTCATGCCTAACATTAATTAAACTAAATTCATAATTTCATATAAAAATCAAGGCATCCAAAAACATCTCATCGTAAGCATTCATTTAACCACAAGAATCAAAACATCATGTCTTGGTCAAGATAACATGATTATCATCCATAGATCTAAATTAAATATTCATATAAGGAACATAAAATAACTTCTTAAGCATACCTTTTTAAAACAAATGTCATTAACATATTTTAACTTTATCAATATTGAGGAGTCTTAGCATAAAATATCATGATCATAACTACATATATTTTCACATGCAAGATTAAGAAAATATTTGATTCTTACTTGGCATATATATAGATTTAACACTTTATCTTGATGTTCATCCTACTTCTTAGACCTATGAAGTGGACTACTCTAAAGATAGGATTGTTTTTTTCAAGTCTTGAAATCTCATCCTCCTTCTCTTACTCATGGCTAGACCTCCTTTCCTTGACTTCTCTCGGGTAATGCCTCCTTGCTTCCTTTCATAGCTAGGGTTTTCTAAAATTAAAGAATAATTGCATGCTTAATCTTATATAGCTAATTTAATAATCCTTAAGTCAAAGTATTTCTGTAAAAACTAGCTAAGATTTTAATTCAAAGGAAATCACATAATTCCCATTTAAACCTGTTGAAGAAACTACTTTAATCCTTAATTGTGTTAATTGCAACAATCCAAATTTAAAGTGCCACATGTACTACATGGTTAGGATTAACCAATCAAATTCGTCCTTTAAATTTCATGCCTTCAAGGAAAAATTCAAATTCTAATTTCCTGGTCCTAATAGCCACCTTGAATTCCTAAATTATAGGAATTACCATGCCATTAAAGATGATTAGGTTAATTAAAAACATTCATGATCAACTTAGCATAATATATTAAGTGATCTTATCTTATTCCAAATTAACAAACAAACTAGCTTAGTCAATTAAATTTACGTATACTTAATTAACAAAATCAAGTGGGAAAAAACATACCTTGGTTGAATATAGTCTCTATCTAAGCTAACCAATGCAATAGAAAGTGTTAATTTTGACTAGAATGGAAAACAAAGTGGTTTACTTACAAAACTAAAAGAGAAATTATAATTTATTATTATATATATTATATTAGAATCATAATATTCTAATAACAATCCTAATTTTAATTTCTATATTTGTAGTAAAAATCTATGACCTTATAATTTTTCCTTTATTGTATTTTTATATTATTCTCTGTTCTTTTCTCGTCTCACTATTACTCACCATTTACTTAAAAAAGATCCTATAATCTCTCTCATCATCTTAAAAAGATAACAAACAACTTAATCTATGGAGGAATCATCTAGTATTAGTTCTTATTTCTTCAACTTATATAATTAAGACTAAGAGATTAGGAAGGTGAAATGCTAGTTACCCCAACACAAATAAAATAAATGAGAATATTAAAGAAGATGGATGAATGTTTTGCTATAAAGAACCTAACCAAACTTTAGAGTTCTATGTGACATAGTTAGCTCATATTGTACAAGCCTTAGTAAAGATAGTTATGAAGCACAAATCAACATATGCATAACACTAAAAGATAGAACTAAACATATGTGCACTTAATAGAAAAATAAACATTTTACAATCCTTCTCTATCCTTACAATATCTACTTATTAGAAAGATATAAATAACACTAGTGTTTGAACTTAAGATCCCTTCACTACCTGCATAGTGAGGTTGATGTAGGATTAATTGAGGTTGGTTGTAAATATTCTCTTGGAGAGTGGCAGAACAATAACATAGAGAAAAACTAAGCAACATTATACAAACACATACACATAGATGTGTCTGTGCATGCGTGTGCATGTGTATGTGAGTGCATATATATATATATAATAAAATATTATTGCTTACTAAAAAGTTACAACTAATAGAGTATTAAACTTAACCAAGCATTAAAGACATAATCTTGACTTATAAATCTTATAATTGAGAAGTAGAGTGAGGATGAGCTTCATAGAGCTTCCAATGTACTCATCTAAATGAATTCTATATGCATCTAGTTACTATTGAGTGATTTGGAATTCCTTACTAAATTACCAATACAACCCATTTTATCTATGGTTTCATATAAGAGCCCTTCTTAGAGCTTTCTATAGTGACCATGATTGAATTTTCATAATTATGCATGAATATTGAAGAAGTGTACATAAGAGCTTAGTAGCAATCTTGATTTAAGAAAATGTCAGATTGTGCTAAAGAAACCATCATAATAAGCATTCTAAAAATAGATTAGTGTTAGGTCAAACAAGGCTGCACTGCATCAACTAAGAAAATATATCTCATTGGATAATTCTATTTCTAGTAGTGATGTATTAATGTAACTAAACAATGTTAGCACAAGCTAAACATGTGTTAGACAAATCTAATTGGTATGTTCCAAGCATCTGCATATACAATGATTGACTTGATGTGAAATAGAATAGTCTGTAGTATGTTGATAAATTTCTTAACCTTACGTTATAGGAATGATTAATAAGCATTGTCATGTGTTTGATCCTTTGTAGTGAAAGACTACATTAGAACAAAACTAAGTCAAACTAGAAGTATGATGGACAAATCTGATCAATCTATGCTAGGTAGCATACTTATACACTGGTAGTCTTGATGTGAAGTAGAATATCATGCAATATTTTAATAAATTTTTTAACCATATGACATAGGGAGCCTAATATGTTTTTTTATGAAGTGCATTGTACTTGTTTAATTCCATTGAAATAATCTTATCTTGAACTTGATTGAGAGTTAGATTAGATAATAAATGAAGAAGTACCAAATGTTGAGCGTGCAAAAAATTGTCTTGTGAGTGATTAGAGGGGGCAATTGTAGATGTTGAAGGCGATTAAAGGAATAATTGGAATTGTGTGATGAGCCTCCATGTTTTATTATGCAATTCTATAATGATATTCTATAAGCCCAAATTATCATATAATTTTAAACCAATTGGAACTACCATAGCTTTGACTTCATTATTTATTGTAAGCCACATGTAAATTGATCATGCTTTGATATCTTTGACTAAATCATCTATGATCACAACACCACAATCGATAGGGGTAAGGCTTCTTCTAGCCAATTGGTTAATGTTTAATTTCAAAACATGGTGGAAGAAAGCTGATTTTTACTTATTCAAGCTCTATTAAGCTTTTCTACATGATTGGATTTCATTTCAAAATTTCATAGTTAGTATGCTGAACTTTATTTATTAGGGTATTCACCAAGATTATTTGCTCATGATATAATTTAAAATTTTTAATTTTCTAAATATTCTAGCATATAAGATATGGAAAGAGCCTTGATACCCCAATGGTTTAGAGTTTGAGAGATTATAATTCCAATAGTGATGAAGTGTTTGATGAATAGTGTCATGTCAAATGTGTTTGATACTTGGCTTCATCACAAAGTTGTTCCATAGATGTGTAACTCTAAGACATTCCAAAAAATATGAATTTGAGAGCCCTAACATGCCAAAAAGAACATTGGTCTACCAAATGAAAATTCATCTTCCATAAGTTATCAAGAAAAGTTAGTGAATTGTTTAGGAGCCTTTGCACTAGTAATGAAAGTTTAGAAGGACAAAAACTATAGATTATTTTTCATGGCTTTTAGTATAAATTGGTCCCAAGCTGAATCGGTAATGAAATTGCCATCCTTGGTAAGAGTCCAATAATTGCTATCATCTGTGTCTAATTTTTTCATGAATTGCAAACTCAAAAGCATGATTTTTTCTATATAGTTCCAAGTAGTTGAGCTTGCTCTATGACATCTTCTAGTAAGGTTTTTTCTTTTATGTATCTTCCTAGAGTGTGTTTGAGATGTAGACCATAAAACAAAGCATATTCCTAAAGATCTTTTAGTTTCTTGACCCCTAATCTATTTTCTTCTTGAGGGAAGCTAATCCTTTTAAAGTAGATCAAATGGTGTTTGCTCAGTTGATCACAATCTCCCCAAAGGAAACCATTCATTGCATTTTCAACTATATTTATAATCCCACTGTGGGACATGACATCATTAGAGAGTAGAGTGGTATTGATTAAATCATATGCCTAACCAGCACTAACTTATCTCTCATTGATAACAATTTATTCTTCGAACCAACCATTTTCCAAAGAGTTTTGTCAATCAAGTATTGAAATTGAACAACCTTATTTTTATGTTTAAACAACGAGCCTCCATGTAAGGTATTGGTAAGTAAAGTCCTTCAAATCCCAGGAGTTTCTTGATGCTATTCTTTTGCTTGTTCTTCATGTTTTTACTTCCAATAAAGAAACTCTTTTGTATGTTAATCTACAAGCTGGAGGCTTCCTAAACTCCATAAGAAATTTTTAGTTTCTTAATAGTGTTTATCACCACTTGAGAAAAGGATAAAGCCAACTGCAAAGCCCATATAGGAGATGAATTAACAACCTCTTGAAGTAGCATAGTGCTTCACTTTACCTTGCATATGTAGGTTATTTAAAACTCTACTAAGTGTTTTAGCTATAATGAGGAACAATAATAGAGAAAGAGGGTTACTTTATTTTAGCCCATAAGATGGTTTGAAGAAACCATAGCCTTTCCTATTAATAATAACCAACATCTAGCTTCTATTATATACACTCATGAATAGATTAATAAATCTACTATTGAAGTTAAAATTACATAGTAATTGTCTAAAAAAGTACCAAGATAGACTATTGAATGCCTTCCTAAAGCCTAGCCTAATAATATAGTTATTTTCCCTTATCTTACAATTTATATTATCAACATATTCTTGCACTAGGAGGATACTTTTAGTGATTTCCTTTTCCTTTTAAAAAGTTCACTACTCCATTGAGATGAGGTAGGAAAGGAAAGGTAATAGCCTTGCCACTAGCAACTTAGTATTTTCTTAGTAAGTTGCACATGCAAATTGGTTCAACATCATCAAAAGATGTAAGAAAATTGGTCTTGGGAATCAAGATTATATTAGCACTAATGAATTTTCTAGTTAATGGGCTACCATCAAGAAAATCATCAATAGCTTCATAAATGTCATCCTAAATTATGGAACAATAATACTTGTAAAAGAATCCATCAAACCAATCTACTCTTGGTGCACTTGAAGAATGCATTTGAAAAATAATTTTGTGCATTTCTTCTTTGTTATCTAGTTGAATTAGTAAATGATTATTTTTGAATGAAACCATGGGTAGTAAGCATAGCACCTCACCATTCTAGTTGCTATGGATAGCAAGCAAGAGAGAAGTGAAGTTTCTATTGCAACCTTAGCAATTAAATCCTCCTCTAATACCCAATTCTCACTTACATCTTTAATTATATATATTAAACTTCCTTTGTTTATTCATGACTATTGTATAAAAGAATGTTGTATTTTTTATCACCATCTATAAGCTACTTAGTACATACCTTCTGAGGCCAATACATCTCTTTCATTTTAGTAGCCCTGATTAGTTGATCCAGAGTTTTAGGCAGTTCCAACCTTGAAACCCTGATTAGTTGATCCAGAGTTTTAGTCAGTTCCAACCTTGAAAATTCATCCAAAAACCCTTGAAATTAGCTTTCCTTCTCCCTAACCTACTCTTCTACTTCTTGTATCTTCTAATATATATTACTAAATTGAGTTTTATTCCACTCTTTGAGATAGGCTCTAAGTCTCTTTAGCTTAAAAGCCAAGGCCTTCATTCTAGATCTAAGAATTAGAAATCTCTAATTCTATAAAATCACTAGAAGGAATTTTATGCCTTTATTCCAAGCATTTTAAAATCTAAATTGTCTTATTGTAGATTTACTTGCTGATTAAAAAAGAATCAATAATGGAGAATAGGTTGATGAGACCTTATTAAAAGGTTGAACCATTATAGTAAGAAATGTGTTTAGCCATTCTTGATTCACAAGGATCTATCCAAACATTGCTAGATTCACTTCCTAATTCCTTTTCAAGGTCAACTTAACAGAATGTACATGAGGTTGATATTTGTTAATGTGTAATCATTTAAACAATTAACGAATTCAATAATAAAACCCACCTTAAGAGAAGAATGACCTTTATATTCTTGAACTTTAATAAGGATATTGAAAAGCCCCCAACCATCAAGGAAAGACAATTGAACTTCATCTTCATTCTTAATTCCATCCAAATAACTCTTCTATTAATAAAATAGTTCTTGGCATAAAAATGAGTAACACATCTTATACATGTCATGCTTAATCATCATGTTCAGATATTGTTTCTCATTTTTAATTATTTGGCATTAGAGATGCTATAACTAGAACACCAAAACTTTGTTCAAGATGTTCCTCTCGTAATAGTCAGAATTTAATTTCCTTCAAAGGGTGTCTATTTATTGGTTACTTTTAAAAGGTTCTAACAATACAATTATCTTTATTTTATGCATTTTTATTATGTACTTAAGACACAGAACTACTATATAATTGATTATGCCACTGATGTTCCAAGTTAGCATATATTCATATCAATTTGCAATGTCTACATTTTGCAATACTCGAAGGCTTCCTTTGGCCTTTATTGGGATAATCACTTTCTCTACATTCCTTTTATTGGATTTTCTCTTTGACCTGTGGTTGATAACCACTGTAAAGACATCTAATCCATTTAAAAATGTTTAAGAGCCTTCATTATTTCTTGTAAGTAAAGATTTTGAGTGATTGATAGTCTACTTACTATCGAAGTTACACATATTTACTTCTAAGTTAGATTGTTATTGTTTACTCTTAGTCCCTAATTGCTTATTGCATTTGATCCTAATACTATTTGCCAATTTTATGTCATTGTATAAACCTTTGGGTGTTGGCACTGATGTCGACTAGAGTTGGTGGTCTCGTATTACTCACCATCTAACCCTGATGAATTTGTCTCAACTTCACCATTCAGCACATTCGAGGCTTTAGGACTTTTCACTTACATGCATTGGAAAATTGAGTTTCCTTGTTTATAGCAACTTAGACAGTAATTAGAAAGATTTTTTCACTCAATTCTTTACATGAAAGCATTATTGCTTCCAATCTTTTTGGAGATTCTAGTCTATGAAGGAAGCTCTTTCATAAGATTAACTTTGAAAAAGGCATGAGCCACATGGGGTCTTCTTAAATTGATTTTTGTAGCACCTACTTTTAATGGGGTTCCTAGCTATAAAGTCTATTGAGAATAAGGTTTGCTTGTTAAAGATGTAAATTGAAAGATGATCCAATGAGATCCACATTGGTGTTTATAAAAGTTTGATATTAAGTGAAATTTATGTCCATTTGAGGACCCTTACTTGAAAGTCTGCAATTTTCAAACTTTTCTACATCCAACATCAAATATAGCTTGATTCAAATGAAAACCTCAAAAGCACGTGCTTATATCCAATAGCCCCACATTGATAGATCTAGTGAAGCCAATTTTTTGGACTTCAACTCTTTTAGCTTTCATGTTAGGTTGTCCATGTGAGAGCTCCCAATTAGTGTTAGTTTAAATGGAGCTACCATTTTGGATACATCATTGTCATAAAAAATGTTCTTAGGTTCACATTTGAATGAAGATATTGGCTTTATCTTAATCAAAGAGGTAGACTTTGTAAGCCAACATCTTAGCGAAAAAGCAATTTGGGGTGAACTCACCTAGATTTTCCATAAAATAAGGGCATTGAGGACAAAGCCACACATATCCAATCAACAAGAGATAATAGTATACATATAGGAGAATGTCCCTAAAATCAAAAAGGTCATCCCCCTTGCACCAAATTAAAAAATATGATCACCTCCCTCTCCTCAAGGATCCAGATCATGAATTCATAAATGCATCTAAAATTCCTTATAAAAAATCTTCTAAAAAAATTCATAATGGAAGGAATAAAGAGATATTGTGAATTTTGACTAAGATGGAAAATATACAAGTTTGCTTGAAAATAAGGAAAGATGTTATTATCTTTATTTTAATGTTTTCATAAAATCATAATATAGTAATAACACAATAAAAAAGAAGGGTTATAATTTTTGGTGTGTTATAAATTTGAATCATAAAATGATAGAATTTATTTATTGAAGTAAGAGAAAACTTAGGATAGAAAGGTGATGATGTAATGGATGATTGAGTCTGTGAGTTTCATTAATGCAACATCCTCTTAACTTACTACTTCAATTGTCTACAAGGTGGTCTCACCCGAAGGCCTCAACAAAAAAACCTTCTTTTCATGTGCATGGATACTATTCTAACAAGCGGATGGCCCTCCATAGGCTGTAGTGGTGTGGCAAGTGCACCTGCCAAACACATGTGGAATGTGTGTGCACTAGGTAGCTGACATAGCGCACGTGTGCCCATATTATACGATCTTGCATGCCAACATTCATGGGCATCCAGTGAGCACCATCCTTCCACATACATAATTGTTTCTTCATGTGTTGTGCTTGTCTAATGCATTATTATGAGCCTCCCCACACGACATCTACTGCTTCATGTTGCGATGCCAATTTTTATCATTTTGACTCCTTGATTTTTTTCAATTGTTGATTCAACAAGTTTGGAATTAATCTTTTGATCATATGTCTCTTCTTTTTTAGATTTAATTCCAATCAATTCTTCTTTTCTAAATGGATTCTCTAAAAGATCTAGTGTAGTTATATTCGAGAGAGATTGACACTTCTATAGATCTTATTAAGGGGTTTTTTTATTTTGTTACTAATAGCATATATCTTTGACTAGTGCTCACCAGCCTCTTTATTTAGTCAGTATTAATAATGTCTTTTGTCAATGATTCTTTGTCTTGAGTTAGAATAAAGTGTTGTCCACCCTTAGTAAATCAAATGTTGTGTTCGTCGATAATAGATCAAATTTTGATCCTATAAATATAGATTTTCTGATATAATTTGATTGATATCTACCAGTATCACTTCATAGATAATGTCATTAATATAGTCTTTGGTGATGAAAAATTTCACATTATATTATTTTTCAACTATCGTCTTAGAGTTTTTATAAATTTGCCCTAAATAATAAGGACTTGGATGTATAGTCTCTAACTTTAACCTTTTTATAAAAATTTTTAATATTTAGTTCTTTTCTCTTTTAGTGTTAACCATAGTATTAAAAAGCTCTTTCTTCACTTGTATTTAGATAATGAAGAGTTCTCTTAAGTTTGTGTCATGAGTGATGTTTTCTAGACTCACCATAAGAGATACATTTTCATCAACATGAAAAAGAGTTTCAAATATTATTTTAGTCTTAGTTACAGTAAGTACATTGTCCTTCTTGAACTTTTCTAGAAAAATCTTAAGATATAATTTCCAACATTTTTCATATATCTGTCTCATCTTTTTGTAGTGATCATAATAATTTTGATTTTTACTAGTAGAAGAAATGTTGTTAGTTGTGGCCATAATATATTTTATGAGAGGATACTCTTCTTTGTAGCTCTAATATTCAAACTTATTCTTAGACTTCTTGATATTTTATTCGTCTGGTTTGTCCCTTTATATTCATTCTTCTTTTTTATAACCATTATAAAAGTATTGGCTTGCTTTAAATATTGCATATGGAAAAGAGATAATTAATTAGTAATAAAATAGTATGAACTTACAAAATATTTTAATAATATCTAAATCTCCTCAATTGGTATTCTTAAACTCATAGCATATCATCCAAATTCTATGGTATATCTTACACAATTTTTTCTTGTCAGTGACATATGCTATACCACTTTCTCCACATTTCCTCCATGTAACCAATAGGGTAAAATTGTTGTTGAATTAATTTCTTAAATTGGTTTCAAGTCATTTTTCTAATTGTCATGTGAGCATTCCACCAGCCAACATATGACTCTTCCTTTCAATCAACCATATGTCACCTTATCTATTGATGAATAGTGTGTAGAGAGAAAAAAGCTTCTATTTGTTCTAACCAAATATCTAATTTTTTTTGTATCTATTGTACCATCATAAATTGGTAAATCAATGATAACATCTACCTTGAAAGGATGTTACTTATTCTTGTGTATCAAAAAAATGAGATTAAAGGCATCCTCATCTTCATCTCTAATTATCTAAACATTACTACTTAATATAGAATTCCTCTAATTAAGAGCATTTTTTTTTAGTAGGTTATCTTTTGGAACCATTATGAGAATGGATTAAGATTTTAGCATAATATCTATTAATACTTGCATTTGTTAAGTTAATTAAGATAAATGTGTTTATAGGCTTGATCATGAAATAGTCAACACAATTATCTTAACTGAAGCCTCCTCAATCTCTTGATTCTTTCGTATTTTTCTCTTTAATTATCTTCTTCTTTACATCTTCCATTAGTGTTGAATTGTAGTGCTCTAATACCAAAAATAATATGATTTTTTTTTGCAAGGAGTTCTCACCCCTTGCACTCGCAAACTAACCTTCTTTTCAGAAATAATAGCAAAAGTGGAAACATGATAATGGCGAGTAGTAAAGGAAGAATGCGAAGGAGAAGAGGGCTTTTTTTTTACAAAAACTTTTCTAAAAAATTTTTCTTCAAGAGAGTTTTGAATTTATGAAGTTCTTATTTCTAAAATTATGAATTACATCATACATCTTCTTCACCCATTTATATAAAAGTTTGGATATAATATTTTATTATAAAATAAAAAAATATATGATTTTGACTAAAAAATACAAAAATCTCCCAAATTTTGCAAATTTTCTAGGGACCCATATTTGATTGCATGTTCACACCCGAGCCCCTAAAAGCATGTGGTAGTGCAAAGGGGTTGTTCCCGCATGTAAACATCCCTCCACACATAGTTCTTAGCCAATGCACCCCTTGCTTCTCTTTATTTAATTTTTTCCATAATTTTGGATTCAATATGTTTAGAATTTTATCTTTTGATCACCATCAAAGTTGGGAAATAGACCCACATAGTCATAAAGAACATGAAAAGGTATTGTGCCTCCTTCCATACTCCACACACCTCCTTGAATGAACTCATCAAGGTCAATAACCATTTCAATGAGGTGGAAATCTACCCTAAGCCCCTTGAAACTTCATCACCAAATAGTTTCCCATCACTAACTCTAACGGGTTTTACACCTAATCAAATCAAGCAAAAAAAGAAATTAGATAAAAAAAATTTTCAAACAATCCAAGATAAGTCTTCTTAACTATTTAACATGATTAGTTCAAACCTCTTAGAACTGTTTAGCAACTACTTATCATGGCTAGACATTATATAGCCATCCTGAGAAAAAAGGCACTTGTCATTTTGCTATCCAAACTATTCGAGGCAATTCGAAGTCAGTCTGGTAAATCCCTTAAAAGCATGAAAATTCTAATTTTCCATTTGATGCAATTGAGATGATTCAAAATATACCCATAACATCTAATATAGTAATCAAAACAAATGATGCTTGTCTACATCATAATAAATTCCACTACACCCAAACATAAGAATCATTACAAATTACAAACAAAAATTTCAACCATAATACACATACATACATAACTATGCAAATGTGAAAATCAACAAATGTCCTAATACCATCTAATAGACAAAAGAATATAAATGGAACATTTAATATGATTACTTCATGTGCTATTTGTATGGTGTGGACAACAGGAAGATAATTGATGACTTTTGTAGGGATGTTTAATTCCATACTAGGGGTTGTCATTTGGACTCTATCTATTTAGATTGATAAAAATTTTACCTCTTAAGAGCTTATTATGATAGTAATTTATGAAGCTAAAAAAATTGTCTCATAGACTTGTATTCTAAGTGAATCCTTATTAATAACATAATCAATCTATTCATGTTTTTCTTTATGACTAGAATATCTAATGAGGGAGGATCCTTCGAATTCATCTAAAAACTAAAAGAAACAAAACAACATGTAAGAATAATATCGAATAAATAATAGCACTCAAAACATTTAGCTAAAGAAATCTTTAAAAAGTTTTATAAGATTTGTCAGTAGTAAAGTTTACCTGTATTCATGCATTAGCCTTTCATAAAATAGGTAGACAAAGTTCAAAGGTATTTTTATAAAATATATATGACAACAAATCTAAAATGAATATAGCACTACCTATGTTTTTACATAATTCAAATAATCTTAGAAAAAAATTTTTGAATTGCAAAATGATATAACTACTAAGAAAAATAGGCACTAATAATTTGTCACTCTTAAGCAATTTCCCAAAAGGACCAATTTCTTTTCACTTATTCATCACACTTATAATTATTAGAATAGTTTATGCTTATAGCTTGCAATAAAAATGATTTCTAGAGGAACGTAGAAAAGAAGTAATAATATAAATGTGTGAGCTGAAATATTTTCAAAATTATTGGTACGGTCATAATTCACTTTAACTATCTTTAAGCTTATTTCTTTTTCTTTTAACTTTTCCCCTTATTAGCAAGGGATTCTTTTTTTAAAATCAACATTTTGGCCCTTTATTTTTTTTCCTTATTTACAACATGGGATTCAATTTATTTTAAATCAATCTCCTTATCCTTTATCTTTTTCTCTTTGTTAGTGAGAATAATAACGTCTTCTAACTTAAAGATAAACTTTTGAAGGTTGTCTTTTAGCCTAAAATCATTCAAATCAGCCTTATATTGATGGTTTTTTTATAGCTTTTATGCCCACACCTCTCATATATATAACAAATGTTAGTATCAACATGAAGATTTTTTATAATGTCATTCTTAACTAACTTTGAGATTAAAAAGACAAACAAAGCTTAGTAATTTTCTTAGTTACCCCATAGATGACCCTAAGGACTTAAATTTACAATTCATACCTACTAATGTTTAGATTATCTATAATGGTTGAATTATATCACTAGCATTATTTAAGTGTCTAATGATAACATAACTCAATTTCTCTTTTGATCACTTGCCTAAATCTCAAAATACACTCTTCATCTAATTTTTCATTTTCATAAAGAAAACTTGCCTTAATTTTTAAATCTTCAAATGTATTCAAATATTCTATCATAATAGATAACCTTACTTCAATGTATATAATTATTCATGTAATCTCTTATCATGGTATCTAAGAATCTTTGGTTCGCTTGATTATATTTTATCAACCAACCTTACACACTTTGTCACTAGTAACTCTAGCTATAATTCACTAAGGAAGCAAATTTATTAATTTTTTATTTTTATATTTATTCATATTTCTAATTACTATTTTAATCAAGCAAATGTTTTAAATTAGATAAATAGGTGGAATGCTCTTAAATAGGGAGGAGAATTTGAAACATTGAAGTTCAAATTATTTAGGACTTATTGATTTCAATTTTAAAAAGTTAGGTATTATTTGGAGGTAAAATTTAACAAAAAAGACTTATTAATATTTTAATATTTTAGATATTATATGGAGAAAAAAAAACTATTGCAAATATTACGTGTAACATCATCGATCGTCAAATCAAGTACTCAATGACATGTCATAAAATGGGTCAAAATCTTAAAAATTGAAGTATTCTAAAATATAAAAATGAATATAAAATTGGATAGAGCTCACCAAAATGAGTTCAATGATATTTTTTTTGTCTAGATAGGTGTTCATTTAGAAGTTTCACAAATTTCAAAAAAATATTTAAAAGAATGTATGCTTGATGTAGTGTTATTTTACTAAAAATAAAACCTATGCTTTTTGAAATACTATTTTGCTAAAAAATAAGACTTTACATGAGAAGTAAGCTCTCCCACAATAATAACATATTCATTATTTTATGTAATGTTGATTTATTGAAATTAAATCACTATGCATGAAATTTTATATTGAACATATGATTTTGGTGTACTGATATCATGTCCTTATATGTATATATACAAAAATTTCTACTTACAACTACATGTATGTCTTCCTATTATTAATAATTATTATGTGAAATTTTTTGGTATTATTAATTTCACAAGCATGACTTTTGATGAATTATTGCATAAATACTTTGAAAAATAAGGATTTTACATATAAAAATAAATTAACAAAATGATAGTTAATGACATATATAGTAAATGAGATGAATATATATGTTATTCTTTGCAACTTGTGGCCATGCATGCCATAAGATATTATCACCATGAATTGGCTAGTGACCATACAGGTCATAAGATTTAGATATTACCACCATGGGTGGCAGTGGTCATACAGGCCACAAGATTGAGATATTACCATTATGAGGTGACTAGTGATCATGTGGGTCATTAGATTAAGATATTACTATCATGAAGTGGCTATTGGCCATACAGGTCACAAGATTTTACCATCGTGGGGTGCTAGTGGCCATGTGAACCACACTTTTGAGATTTACTACAAAGATATGTACGTCAAGGACATGACTAAACTTAGCATGATTGTGCATGAGAACATAATATGATAAATCAATAAATGATGGTTTTATTATAACTAAATAAACCAAAAAATGGTGTGTACGTAAGGTTAAATAGTTAAGTGGAATCAATAAATGAGATTTTCATTGTAACTAAGTAAACCAAAACGTAATGTATTCATAAAGCTACTTAGTTAAGTAGAAACAGGCTTTAATAAGCAAGACCATATTAAGAAAAAGATATTTTAATAAAAAGAAGAAAAAATTACATATGTATGTTATTTATTTTAGAGATCATATCATATTTTTCTTTGATAGCATAACATATTTTTCTTAACATTCATATTAACTTGTTTGCTTACATGTTATAGTTAATGTTTATGATTAGACCTTTCTTATGGTTATCCTGAATTATTATTTATTTTATATATTTATTTACTATTAGAGATAATTTACTAAGCTAGTGATGATTGGCTTAGCCTTTTCTTTGACACTAATATTTCAAGTATAGTAGACACCCAACAAAAAGATGTTTGCCCATAACAACTTATAAGAAAAAAAGAATTGAAGTTATGAAGGCTTTTTTATAAGTGTTGTGTTGAATGATTTATTAATTATGTGATAAACTTAATATCATACATGTACATAAAAATTATTGATAATATTTATTATAGATTGTGAAAACTATGACATGTGGATAATGTAATAGTTTTGGTTATTTATAATTATAATTGTTGATATAAACTAATTGGTTTTGATATTTTGATTATAACTATTGTGATGTTAAACTTATGATATTGTGGACATAACCTTACTTCAATGTATATAATTATTAATGTAATCTTCTATCGTGGTATCTAAGACTCTCTGATGTGCTTGATTATATTTTGTTTATCAACCTTACACACTTTGTCATTATCAGCTCTAGCTATAATATCACTAAGTAAGCAAATTTATTAATTTTTGGTTTTACATTTACTCTTATTTTTGTTATTACTTTAATCTAACAAATGTTTCAAATTAGATAAACAAGTAGAAAGCTTCTAAACAAGTGAGGAGAATTTGAAACATTGAAGTTCAAATTATTTAAGACACATCGATTCCAATTTTATAAAGTTAGGAATTATTTGGAAGCTAAAATTAACAAAAAGACTTATTAATATTTTAGAAAAAAAAACTATTGCAAATATTACGTGAAACATCATTGATCATTAAATCAGGTACACTTAGACATATCTCGTAAAACATGTCAAAATCTTAAAAAATAAAGTATTTCAAAATGTATAAATGAATATAAAATTAGATAGTGCTCATTGAGATGAGTCTAACGATGTTGTTTCATCTCGATCAGAGTTCATTTGGAATTTTTAAAAATTTTTTAAGTTAATAAGTACAATTGAACATATATATATATATATATATATATATATAGGATTTTTTATTTTGCCTAAAAACCAAAATTTCTCTCTCGTCCCCATGCTTGATGCAACCCTAAAAAGGAGGTTTATGCACAATATGGTGGAAGCTTAACAATTTTGCCTCATTAATGATGAGGACTACGGGATATTATTGAAATAGTGACAAAAATCAAGGAGTTGGCAAAGTTGCAACGATTCATGTGTTTCAAACCCATCATTTGTGGTTAAATTTATCTTAAATTTCTTTAATTTTTTACTATATAAGTTAGGATTTACTTCTAATTAGAATCCTAATTGGATATTGGATTGATGGTGCATGGAACCCCTTGAGTTTCACAAATTAAGGTTTTAGAAAAAGGGAGAAAATTAAGGAACACAAGTGAAAAAGTTGATTTAACAAGAGAGTTTTGCTAATGTGCATTAATACTTTAACAGTTTTCAATTTGTATAAGAATTTGTAAATTTAGTTGAGAAAATTTTAATTTATAAGCTAAAAGTTATACGAAAGAGAAAGTTGAACAGCTACAAAATTATCTCAAACAATGAAAAAATTTATGAGAAAGACACTCTAACGTAAATATTTGTGTATGCTTGATGTAGTATTGTTTTACAAAAAATGATACTTATGCTTACTGAAGTGTTGTTTTGCTGAAAATTAGACCTTACATGAGAAGTAGGCTCTCTCGTAATAATAACATATGTGTAGGTTTGATGTTGTGTTGATTTGTTGAAATTAAAACATTGGATGTGAAATTTTATATCGAGTATGTAATTTTAATATAATTGTATCATGCCCTCATATGTATCTGTACAAAAATTTGTACTCATAATTAAATGTATGTTTTCTTATTATTAATAAATTGTTATGTGAAATTATTTGGCATGATTAATTTCATAAGAATGATATATTTGATGGATTGATGTATAAATACTTTAAAAAATGAGGATTTACATGTAAAAACAAATTAAAAAATGATAGTTGATTATATATATTAAATGACCTGAATATATGTTTTGTTCTTTATGGCTAAAAGCCATGCAAGCCATAAGATAATACCATCATGAATTGGCTAGTACCATGCAGACCACAAGATTGAGATATTATCACTATGGGTGGCTAGTTGTAATGTGGGCCACATGATTGAAATATTACTACCATGAGGTGGTTAGTGATCATGCATGCAGGTCACAAGTTTGAGATATTACTACTATGAGATAGCTAATAGTCATGTAAGCCACAAGATTTTGCCACCGTGGGGTGGCTAATACCTATGTAGACCACACTTTGAGATTTGTCACAAAGATATGTATATCAAGAATATGACTAAATTGACCATAATTATGTATGAGAAAATAATATGATAAATCAATAAATGAAGGTTTCATTATAACTAAGTAAACCAAACAGTAATGTATGCATAAAGTTACTTAGTTAAGTGGAATCACTATATGAGGTTTTTATTATAACTAAGTAAAACTTAGTGTGCACATAAGGTTACTTAGTTAAGTAAAAAAAAGATACTAATAAACAAGACCATATTAAGAAAAAGACATTTTAAAAAAGAAGAGAAAAACTACATGTGTATATTATTTCTTTAAAAGGTCATAGCATATTTTTCTTTTATAGCATAACATATTTATTCTTTATATTCATATTGACTTACTTTTTTACATGCTATAGTTAATGTTTATGATCAAACCTTACATGCGATTGTCCCAAATTATTGTTTATTTTACATATTTATTTATTGTTAGAGATAGCCTGTTGAGCCAATGATGGTTGGCTTAACCTTTTCTTTGACACTAGCATTTTAAGTACAATAGAAACCCAACAAAATAGGACTACCTATAAGAACAACTTATAAGAAAGAAAAATAATTGAAGTTACAAAAATTTTTTATAAGAGTTATGCTAAATAAAAGATTAATCATGTGATAAACTCAGTATTATATATGTATATAAAAATTAGTGATAGTATTATTTTAAACTTTAAACATATAAATGGTGCAATTATTTCAGTTATTTATAATTATAATTGTGGATATAAATTACTTAGTTATGATATTGTGAATATAGTTGTTATGTTGTTGTGCTTATAAATTAAAAAAATGGATAAAATCTTGGAAATGTTCTGTCTATTTAAATTCTAAATTTTAGGACATAATTTTGTTAGAAATTAAATTAAGTTAAAATATGAAAAAAAAAAGAAGGTTCATCATATTATTGGTAATAGAGCAATTAAAGTCCTAGGGACCCCCTTGAATGACTTTTTCTTAAATACTTGAAATACGATTAAATAAAATACGTATGTATAATATCTAACAATGCTTGAGGCTACTAGTATCAATAATGAGGGTAGAGCCTTTCCATAGCTAATTCTAGGAAGGGAACATTTATTAGATGAATTTGTTGAATTCTTATTATCAAAGAGAAGTGCAACCCCTATAAAGAAATCTGAGAAAAGTCATCTCCCATATTAGTTGGTTAAATAGTTTCTTAAGCTACATCACCCTTAGTTTTAGATGTGGTAGATCCTATATAGGTAATAGATTGGCTTAATAGCATTGAAACATTATTGATAATATGCTTTTCCTTTTGGTACTTAATTATAATTTAGTACACCTTTCCATCTTCAAATAGATGGTTAGAGTGAAGGAACCATAAAGACTTTGAAAGATATGTTGAAACTAAATATATTAGAGTTTGATGAAAGTTGGGATATTTATCTAACATTAATTGAATTCACTTACAATAATAGTTATGATCACCATCAGAATGGTGTCATAAGAGGCCATAAATAGAAAATATCAATCACTCCTATGTTGGTATGAAGTAGGTGACAAAGCTTAATTGAGACCAAAATTAATAAATAAAATGACTCCAAAAATTCAAAAGATTTGTGAAAAAATATAGAAAACATAAGATCATCAAAAGACTTTGATAAAGACCATAACAGGGAAGAGTTCCAAGGAGATCATTTATTTCTAAAAATGAGTCTAATAAAGGGTATAACTCAATTTAGAAAAGATGGGAAGCTAAAGCCAAGATATATTTAACCTTTTTAGAAATTGGAAAAAGTTGGAGAAGTTGTATACAAGATAATATTACCTCCAACATTGGCATGCATACATAATGTATTTCACATTTTAGCTCTAAGAAAATATATTATTGATCCATCTCATGTAGTGCAATATGATACAAATATTATAGAAGTGTAACCAAATCTAACTAATTAAGAGAAGCCTATAAGGATCTTAGCTAAAAAACCAAATAATTAAGAAAGAAAGCAATTTCTATGGTTAAAGTGCAATGGCACAATCAAACAGAACATGAAGCTACCTAAGAACTCGATGATGAGATGAGAAAGAAGTATTCTAAGTTATTCTAAATTTTGAGAACAAAATTTTTATAAAGAGGGGAGAATTTTTAACATCTTCAATCATCAAATCAAATAAGCATCAACATGTTTAGTAAATCAATCCAAATTTTAGAGAATAAAGTATTCCATAATATAAAAATGAATATAAAATTAGATAGAGCTTGCCAAAACGAGTGCAATGAGACATTTGGACTTTTTGTAAATTTTTTAAGTTAATAAATGTAATTAAAATATATATATATATATATATATAAAGGGTTTTCAATTTTTCCTAAAAGATGAAATTTCTCTCCTTCTCCCATCCCTATGCTTGACACAACCCTAGAAAAGGGGTTTTCACATGACGATCCAAAAGCTCACTGATTTTGCCTCACTGGCAGTGAGAACTATGGCAAATTATTGAAATAACAATAGAAATCAAGGAGGAGTTGATGCTGCGATAAGGATTTTTGTGTTCTAAAACCATCATTTCTAGTTAAATTTGCCTTTAATTTCTTTAATTTTATGTTGTGTTGATTTATTAAAATCAAAATATTACGTGTGATTTTAATATACTAATATCATGTTCTTATAGATATATGTACAAAAATGTGTACTTACAATTAGATGTATATCTTCTTATTATTAATAAATTATTATGTGAAATTATTTGGTGTGATTAATTTCACAAGCATGATATTTGATGAATTAATGTATAAACACTTTAAAAAATGAGAATTTTACATGTGAAAATAAATTAAAGAATTAATAAGTGATGATATATATATATATATTAAATGACACGAATATATGTGTTGTTCGTTAGAGCTAGTGGCCATACGGGGGACAAGATATTACTATTGTGAGATGGCTAGTGATCATGTGGATCACAATATTGAGATATCACCATCATGGGTGGCTTGTGATCATGTAAGCCACAATGTTCAGATATTACTACCATTAAGTAGTGATCATATGAGTCACAAGATTGAGATATTATCATTGTGAGATGGCTAGGGCCATGTAGACTATAAGATTTTACCACCGTGGTGTGGTTAGTGGCCATGCAAGCCACACTTTTGACATTTATCACAAAGATATGTACATCAAGAATATAACTAAACTAAGCATGACTATGCATGATAACATAATGTGATAAATCAATAAATGAGGGTTTCATTATAACTAAGTAAACCAAAAAATGATGTACACATAAAGTTAGTTAAATAAAACAAATAAATGAGGTTTTTATTTTAAAGAAAGAAGAAAAAACTACATGCGTATGTTATTTCTTTTAGAGATCATAACATATTTTTCTTTGATAGCATAACATATTTATTCATTTAATTCATATTTCTTAGCCTACTTACATATTATAATTAATATTTATGATTAGACATTAAATATTGTTGTCCAAAATTATTATTTATTTTACATATTTATCTATTATTAGAGATAGCTTGCTAAGTCAGTAATGGTTGGCTTAGCTTTTTCTTTAACATTAATATTTTAAATACAATAAAAACCCAAGAAAAAGAGGACTACTCATAAGAATAATTTGTAAGAAAAAAGAATTAAAGTTACAAAGGTTTTTATAATAAGAGTTATGCTGAATGATTTATTAATGATGCAATAAACTCAGTATTACATATGTACATGAGCATTAGTGATAGTATTATTATAGACAATGAAAACTACGATATATAGATGGTGTAGTGGTTTTGATTGTTTATACTGTAGTTATAGATATAAACTGTTTGATTGTGATATTGTAGATATATCTATTATATTGTTATACTTGTAAATTAGAAAAATGAACAAAACTTAGGGGAGATTTAATCTGTTTAAATTCTGAGTTTCAAAGCATAATTTTATTAGAAATTAAATCAAGTTGAAATATGGAAAAAACGATTGTCACATTATGACACAAAAAATTTATTAAATTTATATAGTATATAGATCTCATGTTGTAGTCTATGTGAAAGGTAGTTAATTAATTATTTGGAACTACTTGGATAAAAAAATCCAATAATTGTCCAAGGGACTTTGATTTTAATTAAACCTTTTCATTAATTAATAAACTCCTTAAATGTTGTGTTAAATGGGTGAAGGAATTAAAAAATTAACTTAATTAACAAATTATTTTCCAAACCTAAATGATGCATGTTATTTTAGAACGGATGCATATGACTCCTAGTGTAAGGAATAGTTTGGCCTTTTGTGGAGAGATATTAAGGAAAAAAATCCTTTGGAAGGGTATGTAGGTATTGGAAAGATTCTATGCCTTGAGGAAATTAAAAAGAAGAAAGTCTACTGAAATGTTGTAGGAAAAGAATGAATGAAAAAATTTGAGAAATTCTATTAAGGACATGTAAGGAGAGGTCCTTAAGACATCCCAATTACATTTAGAAAATTAAAGTATGCATTCTATATGTGTAATTTATACAATTTGTTGATTCTTCATATTATGAAGCATGATTGACCATGCTTTATTTCTCTAAAACTCATAAATGAGTTGTTATTTACAAGGTTAACTTATGTAAGGCTTCCTTGTTATGATTACTCACATATAATATACTACTTTATCCTATGGATGCAAGTCATGTGGTAAGAGAATGGGAAGAGGGTGAATTATGATTGCTTAAAACCTTCTTCAATAAAATGAGTAATGCTAATCAAAACAATCCAACAAATTATGTTTTAAAAAGCCTTCCTTGAATTTTAAACATGTTGTCATTGAATAAGAAATAAGTAGAAATAGACAATAGCAAATTAGAATGCACACAGGAGTTTTAAATGGTTCAACCTCTAATGCATGGCATACATTCCCCCTAATCAAGCTAACCAAGCTTCCACAAAACTAATGCCTTTTATCACATGATAGGTAGGCTACAAATCCTCACAACAACATAATCACTCACTAATCAATCAAAAACTTACATGAGCTTACATGAACAAGCTAACCATGGACACAACAAAGCAAACACCTCAAACAATAAATGATAGAAGGTTCAATGAGTATAATTGAATACAAACAAAGTAAATCTTCAAGTGGCACATTGTCTAAATGTAGATGAAGATGTTACTAATTTTATGAACAATACAGTGAAGTGCATACAACAATCACTGTACAATAGAAGGATCTCTATTTGTTACACAACAATGTCGTTAGACTACTTCTAGAAAGAGTTTACAACTTAAGCACGTGCAGTTCCTTTTAAAAGATGTACCAATGTATGCATAATCTCTTCTAAGTTGAAAAAAACTCCTATCCTTAATCATTCTCACATTTTTTATGGTGGGTCTAATGGTTATATTTTCTTTCTCAAAAGAATTAAACTAGGTGCTATGAATTTTAGTGATTATTTGTACAAATATGATCAGTAGATCATACTAGGTGATAGATAGATAAACCTAATCACTACAACAATATGTCTATCTAACCTTTGTAGTTTAGTTCTAAAAGTTTATCATACAAGTGTGCTAATAGTGATTGTACTATATGATGTGAAATCTTAACACATTTCTTTTATTTTTAGTCTTCAATTAAATAATTGTTCGGATCATACAAGTCTAATATATTCATTATTCATGTTCAAAATAATCATACATGTCTAATAAGTGTATCTCCATTATACAATTAATATTTACACAATGTACAAAGCTCTTTAGATTTTTGTGTATGATACATGCTTCAAAGATCGTACTCATTTGATACATGATATCTTATATGTATGATAACATTATAACTTGTTTATCCTATGTTCTTTAAATAGACTAAAAATAAAAATGAATCATACAAGTATAATATATTATTTTGTACTATACGATGTGATGGTTATGAGACTACATAAAATAAAACTTTGACTAATATATTTATGATACAATGTATGACCAAAAAATGGTTCATCATTCTAAGTTGAACAAATAGATATAGCAATACAATGGAAGACAACTTACATGTCTTACCTAATTATAGTTTAATCATGAATTAGTTCTAAGAGAAAATAATAATCATACACATATGAATAGGAGTTCATATATGATATATAAGAGAACTCAACCCTTATAACAAACATAGAAGTCATTCAAAACAGCTGACTTCACACTTCATTTTTATCTTAAGCAATCATCACATCTATATGATAAGACTACCGTGCATATATGACGCCATCACAAATTTTACTTTTACTAGCAAACTAAGCTAGAGACTTGATCTCACAAGTACAATATTAGTCATTATATTGTATAATCATAAGTAGTGAAAATAGAGCTTATTTTAAACTTATTTTCTTTATCCTTAGCACATGTTTTGAATCTAAGATATCATACTAATACAAAAGTGATATTATGTATGTATAACATTAAGACATGTAGTTCATACACTTATTGTTATGTCCAATACTATATCTAATCTTTTAAAGGAATAGATCATACAAGTACAAAAGGTAACATCATATTATACAAAACTCAATAAAGCTAAACTCAATAGACACCTCTTGGGAAAAATCATCGTACATGTATAAGAAGCCTATCATATATGGACTAAGATAAAGAATATAGTGATTCACACTTTAAAAGCTTCTTGATTATGAAATTATGAATGATGTAACCTATGAAAGTTTATCATGTCATACACATGCAACACACTATTCTTAATGTTCAACAAGGTGTATGTAAATTTAGGTAAACATGTATGAAATGCATGACTTAAAAAAACTACAATAGTTAAAATATGAGTTTGAAAACATTTAAGCACATTACTCACTTCTCACCAAAACCAAAGTGTCTCAAGAAATTTATTATAGGATTTAGCTTTATATTTTCAATAAAAGTGACTCAATACTAATATTTTCCTAAGTGTTGCTCAAGCTAGTGTTTCTCTTGGTGTTAATTATTATTTTCAACCAAACATCATCATTATAATTTCTTGAGTCAATTAATCAAGATCTGCATGTAAATAACCCATTAGATCTTATGTTTCATGATCTAAAAATCACTTAGGAAAAGCATTAATAAATAAATAATACATTAAATTTGTTGTCATCAAACAAGCATTGTAATGACCAAATTGTACAAAAAGTTTCTTATTTTGATGATGACAAAACTATTGTAAAAATAATGAAATAAAAAGATATAAAAACATTCAAGCAACACAAATGTTTACCCTCAATTTTGGCAATTTAAAAATTATAAATAAAACTTTGAGATGCAATGAATGCTTTTAGTTTTGCACATCTTCCTCCACCTTTTTGTCATGCATCAAAAGATAAAGAAAATGCAGACCAAGCAAACAAAGGGTGCATAGCTCTATCATTATTGAGAATAATACAATAATAGATCAAGGACTTACAACAATGTGCTTAAAATGGATAATAAAAAATTATAACTTTTTGAAGGATAAATAAATTAATTAATTACTTTATTAACACTTCTAGAGGTTCATTTACACAACTCCCACTAAATTGATGTATACTTTTAAAAGAAATATAATCATCAAGAAAATAACCATGCTTAACAAATAAAAGCCAAACAATATAATTCCAAAGAATTTTCTCCCCTTTTCTAATTAAAATAAGGGAAGGATGCATACAATCATCACAATTTATCATTTAGATTCTGGAATCCAAATGAAGCTAATCAACAATCAAGTGTAACATTATTTCTAGGTGTATTATTTTTTTCTCAGTCGATACATGAGTAAGATGCCTATAGTTCACATTCATTCTTATCTTGCAATACTTAGATATGTGATCTTTCTATAAACAATAATTGATAGTAAATGATGGAACATAATAAAATGTATTTACAATATGCATTAATTTTGTATTATATAAAGAAATATTCCTACAAATATGGTGAGGAGGAACAATACAACATGAATGAAACCTCTTAAATTATTGAACAAACAAATTTTTCTTTTGCATGTTCACAAATAGTTCTAACAAGTTTGTCTTTATTTTGTTATAATTCATGCAAATATCTTGAACTTTTTCATTTATATATTCACACTAACCAAGGTAATATTTATCTTCTTTCTTAAAATTCTAATGCTTTAATGCAAGAGATTCCAAAGCATTTACTAATTCAAGAAAACTATTCTCTAATTCTTTAAAAGAAAGATAACTTACATCATTGTCTTTACTCTAAGGTAAATCATCATGGTGTGTAATGAGGCATATGAGTTCTCATTCGTCATCTTCCTCACTACTTAAAGAGTCCTCATGCTTGGCTTAAAGACAAATCAAAATTTTCTTGCCTTCTTCACTCTCTGCATTACTTAAGGAAGATGTAGATTCTTCTAAATTACTCTAAAAGACCTTCATGACTATCTGCTTGGCTTTCTTCATCATCATTTCCTTCTTATAAAGATTATTCATGCCTTTACTTCTCTCCAGCAATTTGGGAAAATCAAGGTAGTAAAGTCTTATCTTTTGGCATTCATGATAGTTTACCACTTTCTTCCTTAAGATCCCATGGCTTTTCTCCTTCATCTTCTTCAAGCTACATGTAATCATAGGCTTCAAGAATTTTTTGTATGCTTTTAGAATGTCCTTCAAGAAGGAGAAACTTTCCAAGAAATATTTTTCTCCTTCTTGAATTTTTGGGGCTGCTATTCTTCATCTTTTCTTCTTGTGATCTCCATCTCATTAGTCATGAATTCTCCATGTAATTTATCCAATAAGAGATGGTTCACGTTATTGGAGATTTTAATAACAAACACTAAGGGATCAAACTCCAACACACTTATGATCTTTTTTACCTATTCAACAATAGAGAAAACTCTACCAAACTTTAAGAGTTTATTTATAATGTTAGTCAAAAGAGAAAATATAAATATAATTGTCTCTACTTCTTGTATATGAAAAAGCTCATAATCATGCATAAACAAGTTAATTTCAAATTTCTTAAATTAGCTAGTACCTTCATATATATCCTCAAGCTTTTCCTACACCTTATAAGTGATATTAAGGTTCATAACTCTATTAAATTTCATAACAGATAGGCAACAATAAAAGATATTTAAATCTTTTATATTGAGTTCAACTTTATGTTTTTTAGTGGTGAAAGTTCATTCAAAGGATCCTTAACCATGACACCAACCACTTTCTTAGTAAGAAAATTAAAATCATTCTCTACAATATCTCAAATTTTTACATCAATAGATTTAAGAATAATTTGCATATGACAATTCCAATAGAAATAAAACTCAACTCTAAAAAGAGGTGAATGAACCAAAGATGGCCCTTCACGATAGCATAATAGACTATTATGTTATGAGACAATATGAGGATCATATTGTGAGAATTGCTTCCTTTGATTCAACCAAGCTCAAATACCACTTGATGAGAATATAAGAAGTAGGATGTGCATAAGAGAGGGGTAAATTATGAAATTTTCAAATTTAAACAAATTGAAAAAAAATTATTGATAATGTATAGCAATAAATAACTTCCATTTTCTAAAATCTTAATTGTTCATATAGCACTCGTTTTAACAAATATTTTTAGGCTTTGTAAAATTTATTATATTGTAGAGTAAGGTGGTTTGATCTAACCTCAAATCTACACCATCCTAGACCAAATGGCTAGACAACAAAACTAAAGCATCAACATAATAAAAGCTTATAGCACTTATTTAATAAAATTATACAACGTCATCTTAAAAAACCTATACAAAATAAAATTCTACAAACAAAAAATCAAATAAAAGAACCCAACACTAAGACAAAGACCCCAATATAAAAGATCAATACAATGATTCTTATAACCCAAATATAATTAAGCAAGAGGCACAACAACATAATATTAAGGAAATATAAAAGATATGTAATGTTTCTTATGGAAGTAAGAATGAAATCTTGCAACTTAGCTTAATGAGAAATGAAGGCTTTCTAAGAAGAGACTAGTACTTGCAATATCAACCTTGTCTTTCTCCTCCCTTAAAAATGATAAATGAAATGAAAGTGCCTTCTCAAAGTTATTAGAAATGATAATTAACATCTAACACTATGTTTGGATGCCTTTAAATATCCCTTTCCTAGCTCTCAAACTACTTCTGTATTCGATCTATTGACTATGTCAAAAACTAGTAACTATTCACATTTTGAATTAATATTACTTGTATGATACATAGATCATAGTTGTATGATTCTATACAATTTCACATTCTAAACTAGTTATACTTGCATGAGGAAGCATAGTTCAAGTACGAATAGAACAAATCTTCTTCAAATCAAAATTCTGAACTGTCAGAAAAATATTGCACAATGTTAGATAGTTTGCTAAGATGACTCCTACAATCAATTCATTCATATTAATTATAAAATATCATATTTATATGATAAATAAATCATATTTCTATGATGCAAATATGTTCAATTCATAACTAAGTCCTCAAAAGTGTTATCATACATATACAAATGAAATTATCTCACTCAAGCCCAAGTCCACTTCTCAAGATTATGATAAATTGATCATGTTTATATGAAGGTGAAAACTAATAGAATAATGCATAGTTACAACCAAAGTCCTAAATCCTAATATACTGATAAAGGTATTATACTAGTACAAATGTGATATTGTACATATATGACATTGCAAAGTATAGTTCAAACACGTGTTGCTTAATCGAATCCCATGTTTGATCCTTGAAAGGAATAGATTATACAAGTATGAAATTTGACATCATATTGTACAAAGTTTTATGAATCTAACCTCAATAAAAAATCTTAAGAAAATATCAATGTTCTTATAGGATAAGTTTATCATATAAGTATGACTAATAAATGGTGCATACAAAACCTTGGATCACTCTTAGTAGATTCTTTGATTGATCTGAGGATAAATGAGTCATATCATCTGATGGGTCTATCATACAAGCACAATTCATTCAATCAATATAAACTTCCTCAATTCAATACTTTTAACTCCTAATGTGATTTTGCAATGCTAATTAAAACCCAAAAGCTTTGTTATAATCTTAGATAGAATATAATGATTCACTCTTCAAAGACTCCTTGATTGAGTAGTGATGATGATGCAACTTATGAAAGTTGATCATATTATGCATATGCACACTATTATTTCTAATATTCATTTAGGCATACATAAAGATAAGTAAATCATGTATGAAGTGCATGTTTAAAAAAATTATATAAGTGAAAAGATAAGTTTGAAAATATTTAAGCACCTTCACTCAATTCTCATTAAAATCTAAGTATTGTAAAAAAAAAATTGTTATAGGTTTTAACTTCTCATTTCTAATAAAAGTGATTAAATAATGATCTTCCCAAGTGATGCTCAAGCTTGTTTTTGTTCTAGTGCTAATTTTGATTTACACCCAAACATCATCATTATAGATCCTTGAGTCAATTGATTAAACTCTCAATATAAATAATGAATTAGACCTTGAGATGCATGATCTAAAATCACTTAAAGAAAAAAGATTAGTAAATAAACAATACAAAGGTTTTACTATTATCAAACAAGTGATTCAACAACTAAAGTGTACATCAAAGTTTATTCAAATATAAGTTACTCCTCTAAATTCTAGTTCCCCCTTAATTATTGGTTTTTCTCCTCCTTTTTATTATCTCTAAAGGGGTTAATTATACCAAGAGACATCCTAATGTTAGCAAAACAAATGTCACTTAGTAAAGGCTTAGTAAAAATGTTTGTCAATTCCTTACATGAAGGAACACAATTGAGTGTTAAAATCTTTAGATTCAATTGCTATTAAATGAAGTGAAGCCTTATCAATATGTTTTATCATGGAATGATGAGCAGCATTCTTTGTAAGACTTATAAAACTATCATTTTCACAAAATATTAGCATCTCTTCCAACTTAATTTGACAATCTTGAAGTTGTTGTCTAATACATAGAATTTTGGCTACACACTTCTACCATAATGTATTTAAATTTGATAATAAATAGAGCTACACAATTTTTTCTACTAGCTCATGAGATGAGTGAGTGTCTAAAAAATTAACATATGCCTAAAATTATTTTACCCTCAATTTTGTTACTAACAAAATCAACATCTATGTATGCATAAAGATGAAATCCTAGATCATTGTTGTTACCAACATCCTAAAGAAGATGCTCTAAAAAGATATCTAAATTTATGTTTGATTGCTTATAAGTGAGATTTCTTTGAACATGTTTGAAATCAATCATATACACAAACACTAAACATTATTTATGGTCTACATGTTGTGAGATAACAAGAATTCTATCATTTTTTCTATACAATTTGACATCTATTTTCTCTTTTCATCCTTATCTAAAGAATTAGTATTAAAAATGGGGTTCACTCTTAGTTTTAACTTTTCAATGCCAAGCTACTTGAGTAGTTCTAATGTATACTTGGTTTGAGATATAAAGATTTCATTCTCAACTTTTTTTGTTTGAAACCATAAGAAAATGATTAACTCTCCCATTAAGTTCATTTCAAATTCTTCTTTCATCATATCTAAAAATTCCTCACAAAGCTTAGTATTAGTTGAACGAAACACAATATCATTCACATAAATTTGATAAACCAATGATGATCATTAGAGCTCTTGATAAATAATATATCATTTATCTTTCCTCTCCTAAATTCATTTGAAACTAAGAAAGTATGCAATATTTTATACCATGCTTTAAGTGTTTGTTTTAATCTCTATAGAGCTTTCTTTAATTTATACACACCAGTGACAAAGCCTAAAGATTATTCAACATATACTTCTTAAATAATGTATCCATATAGAAATGCATTATTTACATCCATTTGATATGACTTGAAATTGATGTAACATGAATATTCTAGTAGAATGTTTATTAACTATAGGTTCAAAAGATTCCTTAAGATCTATTTTTTCATATGACTATAGCCTTTAACTACTAATCTAGCCTTATTTCTAATCATATTATCATTCTCATCAAATTTATTCTTAAACACTCACTATTTTATTAAAACTAACAACTTATTGAGCCTTGGAGTTAACTCACAAAGTCCATTTCTTTGAAACTAATTTAATTCTTCATTCTTGGCTATGATCCAAAACTCGTCACAAAGTGCTTCCTTAATTATTTTAGGTTAAAAACTAGAAACAAAACTTAAGAGATTGAGATTTACTCTTTTCCTTATACCATTCATCACATAGCTTAAATCATGCTTTTTGGGATGGTCCATTCTCTCTAAGGCATGAATTTCAATAGATTTTCAAATTCATCAAAATTCTCTTCTAACTTCTCAACTCTATTCTCAAGTGGTGGTGTTTAATCAAAAGTTACACTTATGGATTCTTTCAACAAACAATTGTTTTTGTAAAATAATTTGTAAGCTTTTTATTAAGTGAATAGCCAAAGATTATTCACTCATTAGACCTCATTTCAAACTTCTCTAACTCTATCTTATCATTATTTGAGATATAACATTTACAATAAACATCCTTAAGTGTGCTATTTTAGACTTATTTGAATATAACAGCTCATTCAATATGGGATTTGCAAATATACAATGTAATTTACAGCACATTGTGTTTACTACTTTTGCCTAAAAGTTTTTAAGAACATTGTATTCATTAATCAAGCATCCAACTAAACACAATCAACGTTCTATTTTTTTTTTACTACATTCTATTTTTTGAGTTATGGGTGATGAGAAAGTGTATGTAATGTAATATTTGCTATAAAAATCAATTAATGTCTCATTCTTAAACTCTTCACCTTGGTAACTCCTAATAAATATCAAAAATATGTCATGCTCATTTTGTAGTTTTGTGATCAATGCAACAAACTTCTCAAATGCATTATTTGTTTTCTCACAAATAGTAACCATATGTACCTAGTATAGTCATATATAGTCTCAAAATCATTTTTTTTTTATTTCCAAAGTTTGTGGTTCAATGGGTCTTAACAAGTTCAGGTGTATAGTTTTTAAATGTCTCCTAAGTATACATCCTTATTAGCCTCAAATGATGACTTAGTTTGTTTACTTAATTTCAAAAGTGTGATCATTATCTATTTTTAGCTCAAAAACTCTTTTGACTAGGATGTGTCTAACATTCTTCTTTATTGTAGAAGAACTTGCATGACATAGCTTTCTTTGCAAAAGAATTGCATTATTGGCATGAGAAGCAAGACATTTTGTCTCTTTTACAAGACTTAAATTTAACATATATGTATTATTTTTCATAGAGGTCATAACTAATGGACTACTATCTTTTCTTATTACACAAGACTTTTAATCAAAAGAAATAATAAAGCCTAAATAATATAGTTGACTAATACTTAAATGATTGTACACTAAACCTTCAACAAGTAAGATCGCAGCAATATGCAAGGAAGAGTTACCAATGATGTCAATGTCAATGGATTAGGTGATTACTTCTAAGCTCATTGAATTTAAAATAAATGAAAAAAAATCAAGCAAAGAGATAAAACAACAAAAATGTCTACAAACCATGAAGCAATAGGAGACATCACGGAGACACGGGCACGTATGTGAACATGCATGTACGACTGATACTTGTGTGCATTGACATGCATGAGAACATAAGATAAGCACACGTTTGCTCTGTCAGATGCTCATCGTACCATCTTTGTCAATGGTCATGCAGACAACTAACCTAGACTTAGGAACAGTACACATGTACATGAATAGCCCCTGATGTGGTCATATGAGTGTGAGGGTAGAAGTGTGCATCAAGTAGGATTTTGCAAAATTTATAAAATTTGAGAAATTTTTATATTTTTTGGTCAAAATCACATATATTATATTTTTATAATTAAATATTATATCCAAATCTCTATATAAATAAGTAAAACGGATATAAAATTAATTCAAAACTTTGAAATTTAGAGTTTTGAGAATCAGAACTTTGATTTAGAACTTCTTAAAATAAATCTTCTTTAGAAATTCAATCTTCTTATGATAAAAATCATTTTCTTCTCTTTTTCTTATTATGCTTTCACTTTAACTATTGCTACTCATAAAAAAGGGTCTATTGACTAGAGCTCAAGATAATACTTCATAAACAGATCACAATGTCTCTCTTTTTTGAGTTGTCAACCAAAGTGACTTCTCCACCATCAAATTATCTCAGCTATGTGAATGAGTTGGTAGTCAAGTGTCTCAAACTCTTGCTATTCAAGTGTCACATACCTTTCTTAGACATATTAAATAAGGATGCCTCTATATTAGATTAAAAGAATGATCATCAAATTGTCCTTTATCATAAGCCATAAGGCAAATCATCCTTTCATTATGAGTATCTCTATAAGAATAAGATTCCTTGAGTCATTCCACATGACCTTCATTTCTTTCATCTTTTTGCTAGTTTTTTTTACATCTTAGCTCTTCCTTACACTATTGAATAGTTAGCATAGATGTGACTAGGTTTTCCACACTTATGATAGAGAATTTGTTTCTTAATTTTTTTATCTCTTCTTAGATCTCAACTCTTTTGAACTTGATAGTCTACACCATGACTTCTAAGTGATCATGTTAATCCTTTAGCATTAAACGGTACCTCATCTTCTTTAGAAGCATTTGATGCTGATAATTCATCAGCTTCTAGTATTATAGTTTTCTCCTTTTTTCCTTTTCCTTTGTTTGTAATAACCTCTTTTATCTTCCCTTTTCATCTCCATCTAAGTCATCACAAGTTCTCCTAAGATGTCATATAGTGAGAATGTGGAGAGATTTTTGGTGGCCTTGATGGCAATAACTAACGTGTCACATTCCTTTGAGAGTAACAATCCTTCTAATATGTTCTTAATTAGACAACACTTTGCTAAGACTAACCAAACCATTACTATATTCATAAATCTTATGAACATAGTTTTAATAGATTCAACATTGCTCATTCTAAAGCTCATAATCATAAATTGGCATATTTATTTTGTTATCTTTGACTAGTGAGGTTCCCTCAAACTTAGTTTATATGTCATACCCTATTTCCAAATTCTTGATTCTATTAAACTCATCAGCATTCAAACCATAGTGAAGAATGTTCATAGTATGAGCATTTAGTTGTACTCTATGTTTCCTCTTAGGATTTAGCACAAAAATTTATTTTCTAATTGAAGCATTATTTATGAGCTTAGTGAAAAAACAAATGGCCACTGTATAATATCCCAAAAATTTACATCTATAGAAATTTAATGACTCTTCTTTTAATTCTTCCATTAAAGATAAAATTCACCACAAAATAAAGAAGGTCAATGATTAGAGGCTCCTTCACTCAAGGTGGTATATGCATCAATGATATTGTGAATATGGATCATATCTAAAGAATTTATTCTTATAGATTCAAGCTTGCTTTGATACTACTCTAAAATAACATACCAAACAAAATAGTGAAAATAGTCAACTCGTTTTTCCATCAACATAAGGCCTATATCTACCCTTGGTTGGCCTAACTAGGCTTCCACTAAACCAATTCCTATTGCCACATGACAAGTAATATATAAACCTACACAAGAACTTAATCACCCACTAATCAAACAAATGCTCACATGAGCTTACAAGCATAGGACAAATATGGCCAAAATAAAACAAATAACTCAAACAACAAATAGAAGTTTAAGAAAAGTAATTATATAAGCATCTTATAGAAAATCTTCAAGTGGCATAATGTCTAAATGTAGATGAGGAAAATGAAGTGACTAAGATATTCATAACATAGTAGAAAGATCTTTAATGCATGTACAATAATGCTTCTAGATTGCATCTAGATTGAGTTTAAATCTTAAGTATAGGAAGTTCCCTTTAACAATCTCTTATAAAAAGAAAACCACTCCTATTAATATCCTTGATTATTCTCTCATTGTTTAAGATAAGTTCAATAGTTTTATTTGCTTTTTCAAAGTGATTAAATTAGAAGTTACCAATTTCTATAAATGTTCATACAAATATAATCAATAGACCACACCAGGGGAATAAATAGATAAAACTAATCACCCCAACGATGTGCTTATCAAACCATTGTATTTTAGTTCAAAAGTTTGTCTTATAAGTATGACAATAGTGATTATTATGTATGATATAAAATCTTAATGCATTTTTCCTATTTTTAAAACTATGTACAGATGATTATTTAGATTATACAAATATGATATATTTATTATTCATATTTTAGATAATCGCATGTGATCGATAAGTGTATCATCATCATCCGATTATTTTTACTTGATGTGTCAAGCTCTCAAAATATTTATATACAATAAATAATCATAACTATGCAATAATTATTTTAGTTAACACATTGTAGTTTGATAAAAATATTATACTCATAAGAAACATGATATCATATTTGTAGGACAATAGTATAATATTTTTATCTTAAGTCCTTAAACTACTTGACAAGAGAAGTCAATCATACATGAATGACATACTACTTCATAATATATGATGTGATAGGTAAGAAAAAATACAAAAAAGAACTTGGAATCATACATGGATGATACCATGCATGACCAAGCAACAATTTGTCATTTTAAGTTAAATAAATTGTCATATTAGAGCAATGGAAGACATCATACATGTTCAACCTAATTAGAGTTTAATTATGACATGAATTTTAAGAGAAAATAACATACAAATATGGATGGGAGTTTGCATAAGTATGATACATAAGAGAACTCAACCCTCAAAACACAATTGTACAAGATTAAAACCTTGCACAATAGATTTCACATTTCATATTTTTATCTTAAATGATCATTGCATCTTTATAATGAGATCATTGTACATATTCTAGATCTTCATAGTTTTTTAACTTCTACTGGTAATGTAAGCCCAAGACTTGATCACACAAGTACCATATTAATCATCATGTTGTATGATTATAAGGCAATGAAAAATAGAGGTTATTTTAAGCTTATTTTCTTTGTATTTAGCACAAGTTTTGAATCTAATATGTTCAATATTGAATGGTATATATGTTCTAATTCTAACCATAAAAAATCAAACTCAAGGATACATGCTTTAACAAAATACATGCATAAGAATCCTAAGTGTCATAAGAGAAAATTATAGATTTTAACAATCTATCCATAATAAAAGAAAAATGAATATTACTCATGATGGTTATCACATTATCAAAAGTAAAATCCTTTATAAGTTATTACACAATTTGAAGCTCTTAACCTTTGAAGTTTTCATGAGGATAAATCTTCTTAAAATAAGAGAATATGATAATTGGGTTAACAAACATAACTAAAAATGCTATGAAATTTATTAAGATAATAAGGTTGTTCTAGAATTTCAAAACAACAAAAAAAATTTGTCAATTGATCAGGGTTTAATGATCCATGAAAAAGCTACTTTTGTTGTAACCCTACATAAACTAGACAAGTATCGTAAAGGCCCAAAAGGAACTGAGTTTGGTAACAAATCTTAATGAAGGTACAGGCTTAGTTAAAACTTGTAAATATACACCTAAGTCCATGAGTGGTAACTTGTGTAGCCCAAATTTTTTGAGATGAAAGTAAGTTCTATAGAACAAGGGTTGTAAATAAAATGCTTATAATTGTAAGCAAGTGCTAAATGAATGTTTTAAACTTAGGAAAAAAATTAGAATTGTGGAACTTGTATTATATATTTAGTATTTTGTTTATGTTTCAAATCTATACTTATATGATTATGATAACCCAAAATATAGTATGGTCTAAGTTGTATGATGTCTTACATAATGAAAATATAGATTAACCTCCTAAACTTTTAATAGTTAACCCAACATATTATGGCATGTTTTTATTTCAGGTAGTATAGAAACATACAACATGGTTTTATTATTATTTCTTCATGTATTCTACTACAATAGTTGTAATAAATTGTTTAGATATTTATATGCAAAAATTTGGTTTAACTTTATCTTACTTGGTTTATTATATGTAGATAAATAATTGTTTCTAAAACTAGAAAATTCACATGATGATGATGTGGGCATTACATTAACCCATCTAGTATTTCATTTTTAATAAAATTAAATACTTTAATTTTATTTTTAACATATTCTAAATTTTTATTTGGTTATGTTTAAGGGGTATAATGAATAAACACATAATTAAAATGCTAAAATATTTCTATATGTATTATTTAACAAAAAAATAATACAAATAAAATAATTTACATCTGATTAAATTAATTAAATATTACTTTAAAAAAAGAAAAATAAATTATGTAGTTCTTTTAATAAGAAATATATTAAGAATAATAAAAATAGTGCCAGCATAATTATCAAATCGTTCTCTTTAAAAATTCAACTCAAGTATCAAAACCAATGATATTTTAGGTGAGCTAAAGAATTCAAAGTAAAACACTCTTTTTGTTATCACTCTCAAGTTTCAAGATAAATTCACTCAAAATTATAAGTAGCATTTTAAATAAAGTAAAATCTATTGAGAACCATAGCTACATCTCATAGTTTTTCAACCTAATAAAAATATTTTAGTTAAGATAATTCTACTAAATAAACAAAAATTGTACTCTAAGAGATTTAAAACTATCTTTTTTTTGGATTCATTAACATCAACTACTTTATATTTTTCTACTAAAATTTAAAATAACCTTCTATTTTAACTATGGGTCTTTGTAGTGTCAACACTAATTGGTTCAAATTTTGCTCAGAATCTCTTAAAAGGAGCTTTGAAAGGCAGTTGAAAAACAAACATGAAATGAGAGTTCCATGATTTCATCTAATTTAGACTAGATTCAACTTGGATAACATCGGTTTAGTCGAGTGGTTTAACCCTATGTGCATATGCATAGTGCACATGTTTGATGAGTTATGCATAAGTGTAGTTTAAGATTGTGGTTTTTTGTTTCATCACTTTTGGCCACAAAGGAGCATGTGCATTTAGCACATAAAAAGGCTTTTGCAATGACAGGGTTTGTGAATAGATCGGGTGCATATGGCTTGGTTGGCACAATAAGAGAATGGGTGGTGTGATTAGATCTACAAGTTGTGATTGTGGAACACAATTTAGTCTAGAAGTTAGTTGAAAGGATGGGTACAAGTGTGAAGGAACCAATGAGAAGGATGTCATGTAGTTTTCACAAGCTAGCGGCTAAAGGCACATGTGGAGGAAGGCCTAAGCTAACGACCACATAAAATGGCACAAAATTGATATTATTTTAGCAAACCCGACAACTGAAGAAATGAAGGTGCAAACCAATCAACAATCGTAGAATGGGAAACTAAGGAAAGCTTCTAAACAATGATGGTGGCAAATGATAATGATGGTTGGCACACTACAAAAGATTAACTGATACATATTAATAGTGAAAAGAACAAGAGTCAACTCTTTATTTAAATTTGCTATGGTGCCAAATGATAAGGAAGGAGGTAAGATAAAATCCGATAGTGGAAAATGGAGTACAAGATGGTGCTGATGAGGGTAATGACAACTATGGAGGTAAATTTAAATTAAAACTTAGATGTCTTCAAATTGTAATACAAAGAAACTTAGATCACAATAAAAAGATGTGCATACATACATGATAAAAAAAATTATAATTTATATAAAAATATTGTCAAGCAAAATCAGCTCTCTTTTTATTTCATCAAAATACATATTTATATAAATACAAAACAAAATCTCAAGACAAAATTATTAAAATATAATTCCCAAAAATTTATAAAAATATTAAAAAATACAAAATAACTAGAAACTCATAAGTGCATTATATAAGACCCAATGCAATACATAACGAACTAAAAATATAAAATAAATTGAGAAAAAGCTTATTGGCTCATTTTAACGTTAACTATTGATGTGATTCATCTTACAAACGATTTCTTATAGAACCTTTTAAGTTACAACTGTATAGGGTTTTCACCAATAGATACACAAGGTTTGCAAAGGAAGCACTAGGACAGACAACAAGAAAGAGGAAAAGTAAAGAAAATCAAAGGATCTCTGACAAAACTAAATGAAGCAAAGTTAAGCAGCTAAGTGAATGGAAATTCCCACCTTAATGTTCTATACTTCATTGTATGTCATTTATTAAACTCAAGATTCATGAAACCTATGTTAATGGTCTGCCTTTCAAACTTAGAGATTAGTCTTTTCCAACAAAAAAAAATATAACACATTGAACCATCATGTTGTGGCTTAGAAAAACAACATTTTTTGATAGAATAAAAGGTTACGACGATAACTGCATATGCAGAGGTACAACAAGTTAAAGATGGCTCGTATGAATAATAGAGATCATCCATATCAAAATATAAAGGACGGCATATCTAATATGGACATATAGAGTCACTTATAGAGAAGAAAGGAATCTTCTAAACCCGTAAAAGTGACTCTCTATAGCTTCCTTTATTTAATTGCCATGTGTCCAAAATCGAAACTTGGCGATTTGGCTTTTTTTTTTTTAGGTTGACGATAAAATATCAGCCCATCATTTATGAAATGTTATCGCTATAGATGCTGCCAATTGTCATCAGGTATTTTCAGGATGACTGGTCTGAGTCTATTACTGCATTCTTTGTCTAGAATTTTAATTTTAAATTTTTATTTTTTTAATGATAAGAAAACGTCAACTTTTCATTTGTTATTATCGTTTTGTACAGGGTAATGGTCATATACCCAAGCAAGGGTACACCAAAATGATATCAAGAAGATGAGAAGGTGCAGACTTTGAGCGAGAGCAGCAATGAATCAAATGCGCGCGATTCGAAGTGGCCTCCAAAAATTCTTTCTTCCAAAAATACCGACGTTTGAAGCCTTGAAGACACAAAGAGCAAAGGGTTTGGCATGCATCATGGCCATAGGGAAGACGAACCCACCAAATACAATGGAGCAAAGCACCTTCCCTGACTTGTACTTTCGGATAACCAACACCGAGCACATGGTGGAGCTGAAGAAGAAGTTCCAGAGCATCTGTGAGTTTCCAACACTCTTGATGTGAATGGCTGTTTGCTGAATCTTCCTTTGTTGCAGGCCAGAATACCGCCATCAAGAAGCGGCACTTCGTGTGGGACTTCGAGATGCTGAGGAAGAACCCCTGTCTCCTCAAATTCATGGAGCCGTCGCTGAACGTAAGGCAGCAGGTGGCTATGGTGGAGATACCAAAGCTTGGAGCAGTGGCCGCCAACAAGGCGATCGAGGAGTGGGGACAGCCCAAGTCATGCATCACCCACCTCGTCTTCTCCACCACCAGCGGCGTCGACCTTCCCGGAGCAGACTGCCACATCATCAAGCTCCTCGGTCTGAATGCCAACGTGCAGCGCATCATGCTCTACCAGCAAGGCTGCTGCGGCGGCGGCACGGTCCTCCGCCTAGCCAAGTGTCTTGCCGAGAGCTGCAGGGGAGCACGTGTCCTGGTGGTTTGCTCTGAGAGCACAATCATGGGCATCCGTGCTCCCTCCGAGCATCACCAAGATCAGCTCGTCATGGAGGCACTCATCGGCGATGGTGCCTCCGCCGTCGTTGTGGGTGCCGACGTGGATGAGGAGAAAGGTGAGAAGGCCATTTTTGCAATTGTCTCTTCGTCGCAGGTCATACTGCCCGACTCTGACGGGGCGATCCAAGGCCATGTAAGTGAGAGCGGGTACACCGTCAAACTCAACCAAAACCTACCCTATATGATCCCTCAGAGCTTGGGTAGCTGCCTCGACGAGGTATTCCGCCCCCTTAATGTTTCCGATTGGAACTCCATCTTCTGGGTGGTGCATCCCGGTGGCCGCGCCATCCTCGACCGCATCGAAGAACAGATTGGTTTAAGCCCGGAGAAGCTGTCGGCATCGCGGCACGTGCTCGCTGAGTACGGCAACATGTTAAGCGTCACCGTCCACTTTATACTAGACGAGATTCGTAGGAGGTCCATCGAGGAAGGGAAGGCCACCACCGGCCAAGGACTTCACTGGGGCATCCTCTTTGCCTTCGGCCCGGGCATCACGCTCGAGACCATCGTGCTTCATAGCTCCAACCTTTGACCAGTTAATTTCAAATTGTTATGGATTAGTTTAAAATCAAAATTAAAATTTATAATATTATATTTTCTTTGAATACATCAATATTAAATAAGATATTAAATGGGTCAACGATCGATAAGCTTTGTTAGAAAAAAAAAACTCAAGATTTGTACAATCACTTAAAAGCATTTTTTGACCATTTCATTAACATTTTATTTATTATTGAAATATGTTCAAAATGATTTTTGTGTTAATGAAGGTTTTTTTTTATTAATATATTTTTAATGTTTGTGAATTATCTCTTTTCTTTTTCCCACAAGCAAATATTTTTCTCCCTCATCCTTTTCAACAATTTTGGAAACCTAATCTTGCTTTGAACCATTTGTGCATGGTTGTTTAGTAGAGATTATTGCCACATTAATAATAACCTTAAAAAGTCATTACAATAGTTTTTTTTAATTGTTTGAAAAACGTATTCTGTAATAGTGAATAATATTAATTTAATTAATCTCTCTCAATCCATAATGTTAATTTTTTGAAAAAAAAATATGATTTTTGAACTATTAAAATAAAGATATTGTTGTCACAAAATATTTTTGGAATTAGTAGAAATAATTATGTATTTTACAAAAAAAACTATAGATTTTGAAGAAAATACAAAAATGTTGTAAAATTTTACCAATATTACAAATAGTTGTGCCTAAAACAATTTTTTCATGAATTGCTAATGTTATAAAATCAAAATAAGCATGAGTAATTTTTTTTGTCAAGAATATCATGGAGATGAAAAAAAAACAAGTTTAAACGGCAAATGTCTCATAAAAAAATTGAAACTTTTCTCATAAAAGAGTGAATCTTTCCAAGAATTTTTTTCTTAACTTTCAATTATCACAAATCAAATAAAAACATATGATGAACAAGAAGAAAAGCAATATGTTATTAAAGTAGTGTTAAGATATTTTTCCACCTAAATATAATCACATTGTCACTATAATTTAAGTCAAAATATTTGTTTTTTTACTCTCTCTCGATCCATTGATTGGCTCAGTATTAACAATGAAGTAAAAATCAAAAGATTTTGAAAAAATTATAAATCAAATCTTTTAGTTAAAAGTACAGATCACAAAAAAATAAATAATGATAATGATAATGATAATGATAATAATAATAATAATAATAATAATAATAATAATAATATATTATTATTATTATTATTATTATTATTATTATTATTATTATTATTATTATTATCATTATCATTATTATTATTATTATTATTATTATTATTATCATTATTATCATTATTATCATTATTATTATTATTATTATTATTATTATTATTATTATTAACTTAAAGGTGAATTTTATGATTATAGTAAGGGTTGTAAGATCAAATGATAACAAAAGGTCTAATTCTAATGACAAATGTAACAAAAAAATAATTTTGTAAAAGCATATTATCGAGTAAGGCAAACCAATGAGTAAATTTTGTTGAAAAAAAGAAAAAAAAATAATTTATTTCTTATTTGTATAAGTTCAAAAGACGTTACTAATGTTTAATATTTACATAATAATGTAATAATTATTTGATAAAAATAATAGACTCTTTCATAACATCGAAAAATCTATAAAGTTATTTGTTTAACTTAATGGTTATATTCAAGTATCGATTAAAGGCAATGAGGCCAATGCAATAAAAGATAAATTAGATATTAAAAAATTAATGAAAGATATTTATTTTGAATCTAGACTAGCTCATAATTTATTAAGTATTAAACAATTAATATAATATGATTATTTTATTATATTTAAGGAAGAGATATATAATATTAAGCATAATAAGTCTACTTCACCATTAATCAAAGTTATTATGACTAGTAACAAGATGTTTCTTATATGAATTTCTTATATTGATATCCTACTTTTGGTTTTAGATGAAGACAATATCTATTATGAATATCAAAAAAAGAAGACAATATCTATTAAATGAAAGAGATCATAATGAAAGAGATAAAAAAAGCTATCTTTCAATTGAATAAAGAGATCGTAATTGCTCCAGGTCTTAATGGATATAATAGACATTTATTCACCTAATGTTGGGATATTATTACTAGTGATATGTTAGATGTAGTTAGGAATATCATCTTAGAAGTTCTATCCTCAAATGCATATCAAGTGCAAATCTACTCCTAATCCCAAACAATGATAATCTTAAATCATTCAAAGATTTTAAATCGATTTATTTATCTAAGTTCATTGAAAAGCTTTTACAAAATTATTGACAAACAAACTTCAAGTAGTGCTGTCTAAACTCATCTCACTTGAGAATGTTAGATTTGTAAAAGAAAGAAATATTATCAATAACATCTTTCTAGTGTAGGAATTGATCAAATCTTTAAATAGAAAACTTAGAAGAATGAACTATGTTGTTGCCTTAGATTTTAAAAATGCCTTTGATAATCTTTCGTGGGAGTTTTGAAACAAAGTACTAACTAAATTTAAATTTTCAAAGCAATTTATCAACCTCAACATGAACATTTTGGGCAATTCTTAGATATCCATCATTGTAAATGACATCCCAAATTGATTCTTCCAACCATCAAGGGCCCTCAAACAAGTAAACCCCATATATCCTCTATTGTTCATCCTAGTTATGAAGGTTTTTAACCAGGCACAAAAAAAACTTATTTGCAATGAGATAGCCCTGCATTATGCCTAACCAAAATACTGCTCAATGATTTCTCACTTGAACTATGCTAATAACATCATAATTTTCTATAAATACCACTTGAGAATAGCTTTTAGTATCTGAAAATATTGATAATATTTCAAAAAACCTCTTATATTCAAATTAATCAATAGAAAAATTTTTATCAACTATTAAATGCAATCAAGTTCAACAAAAAAATTATGCCTAAACCTCAGGTTCCGACATGGCACATTTCCAATCAAATGTCTCAAATGCTTTCAATATATATGTTAAGAAAAAAAGTTGTGTATTTTCGACACATTCTAAACAAAATGACTCAGAAAATGTTCGGATAGAAAAAACAAGCTTCTCTCAATAATAGACTAACTCTTGAAAGACATTTTATCTTGCATACCAATTTTAAAACTAATGATGGCCAACCCACTTTTGTAGATTTTTAATAGAGCAAAGAAGATCATGGATAACTTATGTGGAAACATTGAAAAGAACACAAACATCATAAGGCTTGCTTGGGAAAAGATCTATGCATCAATTGAGGAAAATCATTTTAAGTCTAAAGAAGCTCAAATGACATAATTGTTATTTTTCTTACAAAGTTGAATTGGAAACTACTATTTGACAAATCACTTTGATCAAAATACATGAAAAATAAATACTTAACTACAAGAAAAAAGGCCACAAATCTGAATTTGAACAGCATGGGTGGCACAATGCTAATTATTGATAATTATAAGTTTTGTAATAATATAGGCACATTCATTTAGTCCCTTAATAAGAATGACAATTTCAATTTACAATATATGCTTGGATTAGATCTTAACCCTTTAATCAAACTTGTGATAAACAATTTTTGTTTCGTCCGCACAGATCGAACGACTAACACAGCTCATACTCGAAAATAGCATTCAAAAAAGCCATTTGTGTTTGCTTAGAACACATAAATGCTTTTGTAATAACTATTTTAAGCGACCCATTCCTAGTTGTTAGAAAAATATTATTTTGGTCTGAAATGTCTAGTATAAATAGATAAGCTTTTAGAGTTGGATAATTGATGATCTTAACTTGTTATATTAATATTTTTAGAGCTGTGTTTACGACTTATTTTTCTTCTTCCTTGCTTCAATATTCTCTTCAATTGCACATCTTATTGGTAACTTCTTTATAATTGATTTTTATTTTCTTATTACTTTTTTTAAAAAGATTACATTAATGCAATATCTTTGTTTATTTCATTTTTATTAATAACATTACTACAAATCAAAAAATCTTTTAATTTAATATTTTAAAAATAAATCTTTTAAGTTGATTCAAACTTTTTCATATATAAATTTGAATTCCAACATCATATCAAACATAATCTATAAAATTGTGACATATATATTTTTACAAGTAAATAGTAGAATATTACAATTATCTATTATTTATTATCACGTTAATATCATTAACTTTTATAATAGAGATTATGTCAGTGAACCCCTACATACTACGACAAACAAATGTGGTTTGTAAAGATTACCTCTATCTTCTATGATAAAAAAGTAGCATTAATAATAAAATCCTGATGAGGTTGACTAGGGCTAAATATAAGCATGAGTTAAGTTGAACAACCCAAAAAATCCCTATCTTTTTTATTTTTTTATTGTTATAATGTAATTTATAATATTTTTTATTTAATAATATTTAATTTAATATATATATATATATAATTTATCAAAATCATTTTTGTTAAAAGTATAGATCACAAAATAATAATAATAATAATAATAATAATAATAATAATAATGAGGTTAACTTAAAGATGAATTTTATGATTATGATAGGGGTTGACAAAGCCAAATGATACCAAAAGGTCTAATTCTAATGACAAATGTAACAAAGAAACAATTTTGCAAAAACATATTATCGAGTAAGGCAAAACAATGAGTAAATTTTGATGAAACAAAGAAAGGAAAAAGTAATTTATTTCTTATTTGTGTAAGTTTAGAAGACATTACTAATGTTCAATATTTACATAATAGTATAATAATTGCTTAATAAAAATAATAGACTCTTTCAAAATATCAAAGAATCTATAAAGTTACTTGTTTAACTTAATCGTGATATTCAAGCATCGATTGAAGGCAATGAGGCCAATGCAATAAAAGATAAATTAGATATTAAAAATTTGATGGAAGATATTTATTTTGTATTTACACTAGCTCATAATTTATTAAGTATTAGATAATTAATAAATATGATTATTTTAATATATTTAAGTAAGAGATATATAATATTAAGCATAATAAATCTACTTCACCATTTATCAAAGTTATTATGACTAATAACAAAATGTTTCTTATAAGAATGTCTTATATTGACATCTTACTTTTGGCTTTAGATGAAAATATCTATTAAATGAAAGAGAGCAAGAAAGAGATAAAAGAGGCTATCTTTCAATTGGATAAAAAAATCACAATTTGTCCTAATGGATATAATAGGCATTTATTCATGTAATGTTAAGATATTATTACTAGTGATATGTTAGATATAGTTAGGGATATCATCTTAGAAATCCTATTCTCAAATACATATCAAGTGCGTGCAAATCTATTCTTGATCCCCAACAACGATAATCATAAGTCATTCAAAGATTTTAAATCCATTTATTTATCTAAGTGCATTGAAAAGTTTTTTTACAAAGTTGTTGACAAACAAACTTCAAGTAGTATTGTCTAAACTATCTCACCTGAGAATGTTAGATTTATAAAAGGAAGAAATATTATCAATAACATCTTTCTAGTGTAGGAATTGATCAAATCTTTAAATAGAAAAATTAGAAGAATGAACTATGTTGTTGCCTTAGATTTTAAAAATGCCTTTGATAATCTTTCATGGGAGTTTTAAAACAAAATACTAACTAAATTTAAATTTTCAAAGCAATTAATCAACCAAAACATGAACATTTTGGATAATTCTTAGATATCCATCATTGTAAATGACATCCCAAATTGATTCTTCCAACTATGAAGGGACCTCAAACAAGTGAACCCCATATATCCTCTACTGTTCATCCTAAATATGAAGGTTTTTAGCCAGGCACAAAAAAAAGCTTAATTACAATGAGAAAGCCTTGCATTATGCCTAACAAAGATACTACCCAATGGTTTCTCACTTGAATTATGTTCATAAAATCATAATTTTCTATAAAAAAGCACCTTAGAATAGCTTCTAATATCTTAAGATATTGATAATATTTCAAAAATCCTCTTATCTTCAAATTAATCAATAAAAACCTTTTTATCAACTATAAAATGCAATCAAGTTCAATAAAAAATTATGCCTGAAACTCAAGTTCCAACATTATAACTTTCCAATCAAATGTCTCGAATGCCCTCAATATATAGGTAAGAAAAAAGTTGTATATTTTCAACACATTCAAGATAAAATGGCTCAAAAAATGGTCTAATAGAAAAATAAGCTTCTCTCAATAGGAGAAAGACTAATGATTGTAAGACATTTTATCCTCTATACAAATTTTTAAGCTAATGATGGCCAACCCACTTTTGTAGATTTTTGATAGGGCAACAAAGATCATGAATAACTTCTTATGTGGAGACATTGAAAAGAACACAAACATCATAAGGCTTGCCTGGGACAAGATCTATGCATCAATTGAGGAAAATCGTTTAAGTCTAAAGAAGCTCAAAGACATAGTTGCTATTTTTTTCCATAAAATTGAATTGGAAACTACTATTTGACAAATCATTTTGGTCAAAATACATGAAAAATAAATACTTAATCACAAATAAAAAGAGCCACAAATCTGAATCTGGAAAGCATGGGAGGCACAATGAATCTAATTGTTGATAATTATAAGTTTTGTAATAATATAGACACATTGATCTAGTCCCTTAATAAGAATGATAATTTCAATTTACAATATGCTTGGATTAGATCTTGACCCTTTAATAAAACTTCTGATCGGATAGTCTTTATTCCGTTCGTACAGATCGAACGACTGACACAACTCATACTCGAAAATAGCATTCCAAAAAGCTATTTGTGTTTATTTAGAACACAGAAATGCTTATTTGTAATGAGCATTTTAAGTGACCAATTCTTAGCTGTTAAAAAAAATATCATTTTGATATAAAATGTCTAATATAAATAGATGAGTTTTTAGAGTTGGATAATTGATGATTTTAACTTATTACATTAACATTTTTAGAAGAGAATGAGCAAAACTAAAAATTACAATCTAATTTCAATGCCTTTGTTGGAGTCATGTTTGCAACTCATTTTTCTTCTTCCTTGCTTCAACATTTTCTTCGATTGCACATCTTATGGGTGACTTCTTTATAATTGATTTTTATTTTCTTATTACTTTTTTAAAAAAGATTATATTAATACAATATCATTGTTTATTCCATTTTTATTAATAACAATACTACACATTGATAAATCTTTTAATTTAATATTTTAAAAATAAATCTTTTAAGTTGTTTCAAACTTGTTCATATATACATTTGACTTCCAATATCATATCAAACATAATTCATAAACTTGTGATATACATATTTTTACAAATAAATAATAGAATATTATAATTATCTATTATTTAATAACATATTTTAATATCATAAGCTTTTATAATGAAAATTGTGTCAATGAATCCCTACATACTACGAAAAATAAATGTGGTTTGTAAATATTACCTCTATCTATTATGACAAAAGAATATCATTAATAATAAAATCTTGATCAATTTGATTGGGTTAAATGTAAGCATGAGTTAAGTTGAGCCACCCAAAAAAACCCTACCTTTATTATTTTATTTTTATTATTATATAATTTATAATATTTTTTATTTAATAATATTTAATTTAAAAATATACATATCAAAAATTTATCAAAATCATTTTTGTTAAACATTAAACATTTTATTGAAAATCTTTTTAAAAATTAAGTTTTTATTTTCTTTTTTATATTTTTATTTAACAAATTTATTAAATAAATAATTTAATGATTGTCAAATTTTTATTTAAAAAAAAGGTTTTCAAAATTAAAAAAAAATTAAAAGCACAATTCAACCCCTCCCCCTCTTGTGCATTTGTTCGACATAGATTACTTTAGTTAAGACTTTTAAGTAGTGTTCAATGGTTGTTATTTCCTTCTTAATTGTTAACTTAACCTTTGTGTGCTTAATCTTACCTTGGCAAACTTTCTTGAGTTCTTTCTCTTAAAAGGTCTTAGTATACCTCCTTACACCTATCACAATAACTTGAACATCTTAAAACATATTGACATGCCTTCCTCAAGAGCCTATATCCTTTTAAGAGGTTTGTTGATCCTTCTCTCAACACCTCTTCAACGAGTCTAATGCAACACTTCTAGACTACCTTATAGTTTTCCTTAGTTGCTATTCTAGCATCTTGTTCAAAAAAAAACTCTACATAAAGACCCTTAAGAGAAAGCACCCCTCAAGAAAGGTTATCAAGATAAGATTAAGCAAACAAAGCTAAGTTAAGGATATAACAACCAATGAACATTACCTATAGATCTTGATAACCACTTTCCAACACTAACAAGAATAACCTTGAAAGCATCAAACAAAAGTAATAAAGAGGATTAAGATAGTAAGTACTATTATACAAAAAGAGATAGGTCAAGATGATGTGATACACCGCTTGAAAAAGAAGCCCTTATTAAAGTTGGTTAATTATATAAGATAATAAATTGAGATGTTTTAACACTTTTACAGCCCAAATAAAGGAAGAAAAGACTCGATAAATGGTCTTATGAAGCCATTGCAAAGTAAGACATTCCTTAGAGAATTTCTTTAAAGGAATTGTTGGTCCACAACTAGAAGAGCACAAGTTATGTCACTTTTTGGATCAAGAGAAGGGACTACAATTTTTAGACATTTGAGAACTTTTGATAGATTCTTATAATAACCCTAATTTTGAATTTTTTTATATATATAGTAAAAAAAACACAACCCTCTACTACTCTATTTCATTTTTTTATGTTAACTCATTTTCCTTTCTCTTCTCCTATTACTCTCCATTTGTTCAAAAAGTTATCTCATCTCATACTCTTGAATATGATCATTGCCAATATATTTTGTGAAAGAATCATCTAATATTTGTTCTTATTTTTTTAACTTGTATAATCTTTAAATAATAAGAGATTTGAAAGATATTATGATATATATATCAAAAATCTATTCATAAAATTGAAAAACAAAGAAATAAAGAGATTATAAAAGTGTTAATTTTGATTAGAATGAAAAATATAATGATTTACTTACAAACAAGAAAGAGAAACTATAATTTTTTATTGTATAACTTATCTTAAAATCATAAGATAGCAAGAACTCAACAAAGAAAAGGGGTAGGGATGGGTTTATACTTTTTGGAATTTTATAAGTTTGAATCTTAAAGTGGTATGGATAGAATTCATTTATGCAAGCCCGATATAAAAAGTTGCAGATAAAATGGATGGTAGAATTGGATTTCCTTACTGTGCCAACTTAACTTACCACTAAATTTGGGAAACATTATCACATGACCATAGAGAATTCAAGAAGGCATTGTACTTCCTCACATCCTCCACATACTTCCTTGGATAAACTCATTGACAATAACTCCATTTCCATGAGGTGAAAAGTTGCCCCAAGCCCTTCAAAACTTTATTACCAAAAAATTCCCATCACATCTAATGGGCTTTCTATACAAATTAAATCATGAGAAAAAAAATGAAACTAGATCAAAAATTTTGCAATTATCGAATGATTTGACCAAACTATTTAACGTGATTAGTTCAAACCATCTAATGTGATTTAGCAACTACCTAAGGTGGTTTGACCTCATCTAACTATCCCTTGAACTAAAGAAATTGTCATTTCGTTATCCCAACTATTCGAGGCAATCCGAGGACCACCTAAGTTAATCCTTAATAAAACTTCTAATATCTAGGAAACTTTATTTTACCACTAAATGTAACCAAAATGGTTAAAAATAGATTGATAGCATTCAATACAATACTCAAGATATAAGATGCTTGTTTAAATCTCATTAAACCCCATGATAACTAGTCCTAAAAATCAATACAAATTTCAAACAAACATTTCAGCCATAAAATATATATGTATGTATATATATATATATTTATATATATATATATATATATATAGTTGTGCAAATGTAAAATTAGTAACCAAAATAAGTGCTCTTTGATAGCCTAATATTATCTAGTAGTCTAGAGAATACTGATGGTGCCTTCAATGCAATTACATTATATGCTATTTAGAAGGTGGGAACACCAAGAAGATAACTTCTGAATGTTGTAGGGATGCCTCATTCCATTTCTGCTGTGTCTTCCAGAATACTGAATCTTCTAACCTTCTTAATTCTTATCCAATGCTACTACTGCAAAAGCAACTGGACAAAAAGATCCTTAATGATCTTACATGAAAAATAAATTCCCACCTACTCTTTACCCATTTTTTATGCATTGTGTTTGTGTATATGTGTGCATACACTTTCATAATTTACAACAAATTTATTTAAGCCTAAGAAATTATGAACAAGAAGTTCATTTATTTCTTTTAATAAACTATACTCAATTGCATGCTTAATTTAACATTTTGAACAAATTTATAAAATTGTACTTCTTAAAACAGAAATAAAATATTATTAATTTATTCTATCCTTGAAATATAATATGTTCAAACATATAATTATAATATACAAGATAATTAACTAAAAATACAAAACAAAGATCTTAAATGTCCTATTCCATGCAAGAAGCCATGTCACTTGACTTCTATCTAGTCATATTGATAACATTTTTATCTCTTAATAGCTTATTATGATAAATATAGTACAATGATTCACTTCTTTAGATCTACCATGATTAGGTTGACATATATAGTTTTGTTTATGAATTATGATATTTTGGACATCTAAGTGACTTTGATACATGGGAAAGAAAAGAGAAAATGTTAAAGACATATAGCTCATCACTTAGCCGCAATCTGGATTGATGCACCTTAGAGGAAAGAAAATGCAGTCAAGACCTTGTATTGACATGAATAAAATATGCACTATTATAACTTTCCTATTGTACAAAAAATTTCTTATTAATAGTGATTTCGACAAAACCCCAAGAGGATAGGTGGTCATGATATAGATGTGAAAGGCCTTTGCTAGCTATCAGTTCAAGCCAACTTTTCGAGTGATCAAGCAAACTTCTTTCCCAACTATTTCAACTCCTCAGTTCTATCAAGATACCCCTCAGTTGTGCATGAAACTTGAGGCCAAGGGGCATCCTTTACGTGTGGGTTGTTACAAATAGTGATCTCCATGACATTTGGTTCTCTATTTTCTCTATGAATATGTTTTGATATTATGATTCTAGAGGTAAACATTTTGACACTTTGAGACCTTTTCACTTGCACATGGTTTTTTCAACATTTCTACATAAAAGTTTTTAGTTGTCTTAAAGGTTTGTAACATATCCAAGCAGCTTCTTTACTTTTGACAAAGGTATGGCCAGACACACTCATCGCAAGCTGTTCGGCTATAGGGAAGACCAAATGGACTTAGCTCATAAGTATGCACTACAACCAAGATGAAACCCAATTAAGCCCAACGAATCCAATCAACAGAAATATTTTATCAAAAATCTTTTCATCGGTGATTTCGTCAATATTTCCTAGATTATTTCAATGTTTTCATCCCCCAATACACGAGTAAACCAACATCATAAGCACATAACATTCATTACCCACAGCAGGAATCTCCTTCACCTAACTCTCCATTCTATGATGACCTAGGGTTCAGATAATAGCAGCACGATGAAGATGGCTGGCAAAACAAATGAGATAGACAAACCTAGAAATTCTTCAACATGTGATACAACAGAAGAGAGAAATGCCTCAGTAATACGGCCGATAGCGCATTGGGCGCCGGAACCTTGGAGCTTTTCTGCACAGAATGCAAGCCATGCGTCATTCATTGATCATCAATCAGCTATTGAAATAAAAACTTTCTAAAAAATGAATTAAAGACGCATTTGATTTAACAAAAATGTTGGTAATGTAATACAATTTAAATATACATGTTTATTTTGATGACATTGTTAAATAGTACTATTAAAATTATAATTTTATTAAGAAAAAAAATATATATATATCATTCATCATGATATTAAAAATAAAAATAAAAAACTATTTAAATAATGCTAACTTAAATAATAAAAAAAATTCAATAAATTTTAGATAATATTAACATTTAGGTACTACTTTTATTTAGATATCAATATTATATGAATACCATTCAAACTTATCTTAAACAGATGAGATGAGCAGATGAGCTAGCTAAGTCTTAAGACCATCAAATGAACAAAGACAAAAATAATTGAAAGATTTATAATCCAAAAATATTCTATAGTTGTAGGAGAAAAAAGAACAGGAAGAAGATGTCTTACCCGTATCCGTATGGAGCATAAAATGGTGGTGGCGTGTAAGGCCTGTATCGGTATGCCATATATGGGTTAGGACGCCTTCCACGGTATTGTTTCATTCCTGGAATATTTGTCCTCTTAGCTGACACCTAACAATATTAATATAAGAATTAAGATAAAATTACATAGGAAAAAGATGAAGTGAAATTTATAAACTTTAACCGACCTTTAACTGACGGCCATGCAATTCTGACTCGTTCAAAAGAAGAGCATTTTGGACGGCCTCTATTTCAACAAATTCAACGTAAGCAAATCCCTTTGGCTGACCAAACTTGTCAGTTAAAATAGTTACCCTGTTCACCGTCCCACAAGACTGGAAATGCTGCTGCACTTCTTCAGGAGTGCATGAATAATCCACCTGATAAAAGTGCCAATTTGAATCATTATCTTATATTTAGTCTGATGCAACCCTTTGAGCTGCTAAAAGCCTTGACGACGATTAAAAAGGAAATTAAACAATGGTATAACTTAACGACTCCAAAAAAATATTCTCAAAAAGCTTCAACTTCTCTTTCATATTGGTGAAGAATATAGAGGATGGTTTGGGGATTCTTGAAGGGCGGTATCAAGAAGATGGGTATATGTATGCTCTTGGTCCCACAACTATAGACTAAACCTTCAGGACTCAGAAAGAACAAATGAAATGAACAAGATACAATATATAAGACATCAAAATAGAAAATAATGGCCCAAATGTATTGGAATTGTTCATTCCAAATGTATTTCAGGTAGCTAAGCAATCAAAACGAGGATTTCCAATTGCTGAAACTAATTTTTTAAATATTACGTATTTTTAAAATTGTAATAATACGCTAAGTTAAAATTTTAATTTGATGAGACGTTCTGCCAATCAAAGAAATGCTGGACAAGAGACACTGTTTTTGACGCTACTTTGCATGAATGTAAAGCTTTCCCACGATGGCAATTATGACTATTTAAGTATAGAAAGGATCTTTCTTACTCAAAATTAAGAAAAAAATATTTTAAGTTCAAATAAATTTAGAGTAGTTCCATGCTCTTTGCTTAATTTATCCTGTAACATAATAAAGAAACACATGGTTGCATAGAATAATAACATAGGATGTGGATTGTCATTAATTCAAGTTTGTGAAGCAAAATCAAATATTAAAATGAACTTCTTTGATATGAAGAAATGTTTCCATCAATCAAACAAATGTTATCCGAAGAACTAATGGTTAAGCAAAAGCCTAAAAAAAATGGGAACATGATGAACCTAGAGAAAGGGATGAACACTTACATTGCCAACATAAATTGATCGGGAGTCTACCTCCTCTTTCTCAGCTTGTGTAGCAGCAGCATTTGATGAATCTTCTGATGTGATTCAAGTCACAAAAAAAAAGTGTTACAGAATAGAAATATGTACAGGAAAAAAATGTCAAAATGCATTAAAAAGGGAAAAACAACTTCGAAAATGAGAATATGAGCATGGAAATTCTAACGAACAAAAAGGACTTGAATGAATGGAGTTTGGATGCTTAATACATAAATATAAAAATGCTTTATTTAATGATCCCATCAAGCAAGGTATTAAATGAATTCAAGAACCCTAGGTCTTGCTGTAACAGGTGCTAAGCATTACAATGCTTTTATTGTAGATTTTCTAAAAATGAAGTATGACTGGAGCATGAGGTACAAGTCGACACAATTTGAAGAATATGACGAAAGCAAGTGAACAGATGAAAGGAAATGAGAGTAGAAACTAGAACAAGTATGGAGTACAAGTCAAGACACAATTTGAAGAATATGACGAAAGCAAGTGATCAGATGAAAGGAAATGAGAGTAGAAACTAGAACAAGTATGGAGGCTAAGTTAGTAATATTGCAGTATATTACTAACGATAACTCAACATCCGCAGCAGCTGCTAGCTGATCAATCAGCTAGAACCATCTCAAAGCAAACCTGGTGTAACATAGAAGTTTTTGAATCAAACAAGACACAGTTTGCACTATGACCCATTGAACTACAAGACACTACCAAAAGGTACCAGACAGAGGCTCTTGCACTTCCAATGATCTAGCCATCCAAGACCAGCCAGTAACCCCATTGCCTTGCCCGACCACATGCAAGTCACACAATTCTATTTAAGAGGAACCCAAAGCAAGTCTCCAAGTGATCCGCCACTTCCAGGATTGTCGCTCCAACAAATAAGGAAAGTGGGCCAAACCAAGCAACTGTTTTAGCCATCGTTGCACATCTCATGGCCATCCATTTCAAAAAACGTTTGCCAAATTTTGAAGGAGGATTTTTCAATTCCATTATGAAAGGTGGTGGATCGAAAATAAGGAGTATTGCATGCTCAACCCTCTTACCAAGAGCACCTTTTTCGATAAACCTTCTCTTCTTGACAATAACTTGGATTTCTTTTTCAGAACCTTATCTATATCACAAATTCCAATAATGAAGCTCTCTTGTCATGTTTTTTTTAAATCTTCACAAGAGGTGTTTCCATGTAAAATGCTTGCTTTGCATAGCCATCTCTCTCTCTCTTCTACCCTTACCTCTCACGCTCTATCCACCACTGTCAATAATTGTTTGCATAAAAGCATCACAATTATAAATTCTGATGAGATCATTAACAACAACCATTTTTTAGGTATCATAGAAAGCAACCAAGAAGAAAGGATATGGAATCACACCATCACCAAGCATTTGAATGAACACAACTAAGCCAATTTCATTTAATTGATCAAATCAGACATAAAAGCTTCATGCACAACCAATCCTTCGAATTTTTTGGATATAAATGGAATATGATAATTTACAAAAAAAAAAAAAAATCATTTTTGCGTCATCCAAAGTTCAGGGGAAAAAGTCATACGGTTTGGTTTGGGAAATCACAAGAAGAAAGAGCAAGGAATCACACAATCACTAGGCATTTGCATGAACACAACTGAGCCACCTTCATTTCATTGATCAAATCAGACATAAAAGCTTCAAGCACAACCAATCCTTCAAACTTTTTGGATACAAAAGGCATATGATAATTTACAAAAAAAAAAAATTCAATTTTCTCTTCTAAAGTTTAGGGAAAAAAAAGCCATACGGTTTGGTTTGGGAAATCACAAGATAGATTTGTTTGTTAATTATTTATATGATTAGTCAAAACATATGATACAATTAGTTGACAGGCACAATGTTATCTGCTACTAACCCATTTAACATAAATTACACATAATGATATATAACATTGTTATAACATAAATTTTTGAAGCCCAAGAACAGTGGAGAGAAAGGTAACATCAAAGGCTTTGTTGGTGGGTTTGTGGCTAAATGATGGAGCAGCTTTGGTAAATGTCGTAGTGGATGGTGTAGGCACTTTGGAATGCTTGGTAGTAGGCTTAAATCATTTTGGTGAGGAAAGGGGACACAAGGATATCCATATATCCTTGGCCTCACAGAAAAGTTGATGAGATTAATATAAAGCTTAAATGGTGAATAACGTATCCTGATTCAAGTCATGCGTACAGAAATACTTTTAGGAAACGAAAGCAATCAACTTAGGACTCCACAGCGGAATTTGCTCTTCCAGTTTCAAGAACAATCCCAAAGAAATTCTTTCATATAAGACAAAAACTTAACAAGAATTCATGCTTCTGTGCTCTTAATACTTTAAAGGGTTTATACCTATCACAAGTACAAGAAAGCTTGATAGACTCAAGTGGAGCTTTAGCAGCAAACAAAATTTATCATCAATATCGAATGAAAATCCACTGATTCAAACATTGAAACTCCAGTGGAGTATGACTGCAATCAATTAGATTTCTGCCATAGACAAGCATTATTTTTTTCTGCAGAAGACCTCAAATTGCAAAAAACTTGGTGAATTTACTCTGGGAGATGCAAGAAAGGCAGAGAAGAGACCCTCCTCGTGGCAGTGACTTAATGGCTCAGTTTTGGAAACAAATACATCATGATGCTGGGGCAACAAAGTAACTCAAAACAATGAGCTTATAAATGGAAATAAGTAAACAAAGGATCAATTCTTATACTAAAGTCACAAGTTGCTCTAGTACCACTTAATGTGGAAGAGGTAGCAACGCAGTATGAAGGGTGCCTTAGACCACACTTGGCTGGAGGGGAGAAGTGGTAGTAGTGAAGTCTAGCTTGAGATGGTGGAGGCTATGCTAAGCTAAGAGAGGTTTGGGCTATTACAATAAATCAAGAGGCACTGAGATGAGTTCAAGAGCTCAAGTCAAAGTGAGTAATGAGTTGTAAGCACTGCAATGTTTCCACAGAGTTACACAAAATAGACTTTAAATGGAGCGGTGAGGCTTAGTTTAACAATTCAAGGTGTGTCAACTTGAAGGACATAAATTAAACATAAGGGTGGAATTGAAATTTGATGCTAAGATAAGCATAACGGAGAATAGCTTGGTAGCAATGCAACAAACATATGACTGCTAGACATGAAAAGAAGAGGATTTAAACCATATATGAGCATTGTTTATAAGCATTTGGATAAGCACACCAAACCCAATTTTAGTTCGGTGGTCAAATCTCATTTGCAAGTTTCAAACTAAATAAAAATAGTCCTTCAAACTCCAGGGAGACCACAAATATGGAACTTGATAACTCTAGGATGAAGAAAACTCGGTTTTGCAGGTTTTATGATATTTTGTAAGAAAACACTATGGTACGATTGGGAAAGCATATGATACAGTATGTTTATGAACTATCCATAAAATTTTATGGTAAAATATGGGAAAGTACGTGATATATTTTATTTTGAACTACATATGTTACATGGCTTGCCAAATCAAATGATACAGGTATTTGACATTAGCTATCATAAAGCAGTTAACCATCATTTGGCAAAAAATAATCATTTGATGAAGTTCAAAAAGAAAGATAGAATTTAAGAAACCTCTATGGTGCATGACTCTAACCCAACTAAGCCCAAACCCAATGACCTACAGCACCATTTTAATCTTTTTGAATGTCACATAATAACATTAAAACAAGAATATTACATCAAAATAAACTAAAGTTTAAATAAAAAAAAAACTCTTCTTCAAGAAAAGTTTTGACACAATTAACAGATTGAAGTTTTGACAGACATGACGATGCATTTTTTCTCAACACGCTGCAGACTGAACAACAAGCGAAGAAAAACGATCTAGATTCACTTATATGTGCACCTCCAAGCTACCACTGCCGGGAGATCCACAGGCCACAACCCCTTCCAAGGGGTTGGTGCTGTGCTCCCAAAAGGTTCTTGGCGATAAGCATCTCAACAAAACCAATGAAGGATGCACAGGTTGAAGGGGGAATATGAAAGTATTTTGCATTTAAATCAGCTTTATCACACATGATATGCACAAGCTCCCACAAGCATTATCCAAACAGACGACCGTTGTCATGGACCTGAATGTGCATTAAGTGCAACAGACCTAGAAGCTTATTTCTCTAAAGCAGTGAAACCTACGAGTGAATTAGCCCAAAAGGACTAAAGCTTAATTTGCACTGTATTTTAATTTGCATAAACTATGTCAGCAAAAGACGAGACTAGCAGTCAAATTAACATGAAATCAAGGTGACTATTCATGGATATTGTTCCCAAATACAACTCAATGTTCCTGAGGTCACTATATCTTCCTTCTGAATGATCAATTGGACAAACAATTCCCAAAGCCAACTCAAGACAAAATAACGTCTTTGCCCAACAGGGGAGCTTCTAGATTTGATGAAATGAGTGAAATTTTAAAAAGATAACCATACCCTAACCTGGATGATTAATGCTATTGCCTTTTTATAGTACAGTCAATATAAAAGTTGCCATCTAGACTTAACCAGGGTTGAAAAGGAAATTATAGAGTTCTAATTCACAAGTCAACTAGAGCCCCATGAACACTCAAGTAGAGACATTCAACTGAACTTATATTCAACCTTGTCTTGAGCAGCTCAGGCCATAGCCCAAGTCTAACTGATCTAGAATAGAAGATCCATAATCCAAAAATTTGGTCAAAACATGATTTTAGGAAACTATTCTCGCAGATTTATCATTTCCCTAATCTTGTGTTGCATATTTAAGATCCAAACACCAAACTATAGGCAACAGAATGTAGTAGTCTCATTCTTTTATTATTTATTCAACCAAACCTATTAAACCTTTTTGAGTGAGCTAACATGAGCTTATAATTGTCTCAAAATTGATTTTGAGCCTCTTCCTGACTCGTGGATCAGTTCAAATAGATTTCAATCGATTTCAATTAGAGAAAAATGCTAAGCAATTTTAGATTCTCAAATATTTTGTGCTCGCATGCCAATCCCCAATGGCTACCACCCCAACTTCCTGAGGATCATTTACTGTTGGACGACTTCACACAAATAGAGTACCTTTCTTCACCACAACTTCATCACTAAGTCAACAACAACTAGACAAGTTTAATGTTGTTGATCAAGAAAGTTGTCACAGATTCAAAATTTGTCGTCACTTTTGAGCTCCATGATAAGAAAAAAACAATAATGTAAACATGATGAATGCTACTTGAGCAAAGTTTTCTTTTGTGCATAGATAAAGCTATCAGATTCCACCATTGCTGCATGAGAAATGTTACTCTCTTAAAGTACAATTTTCAACTGACCACCAATACAAGGAAAATAAATAGATGAATAAAATTTTAAAACTCAGCAAAGGCTCAAGGTCAGCTAGAACGTGATAATTAAATGAAGGAAAAATTACAAATAAGTTATTAAGTTTAACGATAATTCATGATCGAGTCCGTCAAGTTTTAGAACAAAGCATTCAATTCAAATTGTGGAGTATCTCACCTTTTTTAATAACACTCATAAAACACTCTTTGCTTCTATAGTTTTCAATCCATGTCTCCACCTCTCAAACAGTGATACTTCACTAACAATGCCAAACATGTTTTTCGATTGCACATTCAAACTTGTGAAGGCCTCCATGAGACAACAATTTGAATAACTCCCATCAAGCCTTTCAAAGTATTCCGAACAACAAATTTGAGATTCTTGTCAAATGGCCTTCTTTCATCCCATCTCCACCTTTTTCCTCACTATTGTCATAGCCCCAATCATTGGCATGCCAGCACCACTATGTTCCCCTCCCCATATATGAACATCGACAACCTCCAAGATCACAAGGAACTCCAAGTTTCGCCAAAAAAAGAACGCAAGTGTATTTTCAAAATTGGTAGTGTTTTTTAACAATTTCACAATGAAAGGACTAAGTTGCTTATCAAAACATATTTTTGGGCCTAAATACCTAATTCTAAAACACGAGAGACATAATCAAATATTGGACCAAAATTTAAGGAACATATATAAAATTTACACTAAAATGACTAAACAATCATGAATACAATAATGATTGGAATACTTGACATTACACCCTTATTGATGAAAGCATCCTACCTTAGTAAGAAGATCATAATATAGATTATAGAATAAAAAAAGTGATAATTTTATATACACATACACATTCATACATGTATGCATATACATGTATGTATGTATATGTGTATATGTGTGTATGTGTGTATATGTATATATGTATATATATGTGTATATATATATATGTATGGAATACATCTTCATGCAATAAAATTCGAGATATGAAAAAAAAAAATCTAATAATTTATCCTCATAGCTTTATAGTGAAGTTCTTTCGTTAAGAATAATATCCCTAGAAGGGACTTTGGATAATGAATAGCCATGAAATTTGAGCATATTAACACAACTTGGGATTTGGAAGCGTGGTTTCAATAAAAGGATCCAATTGTCACATATGAAGGGATGAACTTTTTTCTCAGTTTCCACATCTGAAAGCCACCCCTCATGTATCCAAAAAATCTTCAACAGTCTCTCCAACCTTTTGCGTTAACCTTTTTTTTTCTAAACAGTAATTCAGCATGCTGAAAAAATAAAGCTCTGCCCATCTTTACTCACTTATTTATTGTGAATAATGCAGGACTGCTGAAGCTTTGTTTTACACTATACTTCAGCTTTTGAAATTTAGGCCTTATGCACATATATGTAATATCTCAATACATACATACATACATAAGTATGTATGTATGTATTTATATGTATATATATATATATATATATATAAATTTTTGTATAAATATAAACACATTTCTTAGTTAATGAACTTTACTACAACTTTGCTCAAAGTATTGATCAAACTCAAAATGTAATAACTATTTGGAAGAGTGTATATAAATCCAATATGTTTTGTATCTATATGTTTTCTATTCTCTTCTCCATGACCCTAACAAACAAAGGATTGACATGGATAACTCATCCAATTCACATATACAATAAAAAGGGACAGCATAACATGGATGCCAACCTCGTTTCAGAGTTGAAGTGATGTCTTTGGCTCCATTTTAAGTAAACAATTCCAAGAATGGGATTAAACATCAATGTTAAGAAGACTTCAAGATTACTTAGTCAAAATCATCTCCAAACGTCTCAAAATTATCACAATGGCCTCCCTTAGCATGCTCAACAAGAACTTAACATGTCCAATGCCACAATTCCCCAATGATGTGAAATATTTTCAGTAACTCGATACCGTTGTAATGAATGTTAGTACATTTTCTGAAGGATAACTTCCTCTATGTGTCCTCTTGCCTTACCATAATGCCATCAAATATGGGAACACAATGAAAGACATGCATTAACCATAAAAAAACACTTGTCAATAGGAAAACCTCATGAAATCTCAATAAAACATCTCATCTCACTCTAAATGATTCAGATTCCTTTCATTAATCCTCTCTCACCAAAACACAGAGAATCTTAGCAAGGATGATATCGTCAAACTCATAGCAAAGGATCATCATCAATACTCTTAAGATCAACAACAATTTTAGCCACCCATCAGCCTACGGTCAAATCTTCAAACCCAACAACATCTAAACATGTAGAGCACAATGGAAGAGACAAGGCTTGGAAAGAGAGACTAACAAGGATTTTCCATAATAAGAATGTAATTAGGATTTAAGCTAGAATTTATCAAGCACATTAGCACTAAATAATTGATGCAGCCAAGCACATTAACCAAAAATCTAGTTTGCAGCAATCTTTTTTTTCGATGAATGCACAACTAAGTTAAACATTTTTGTTTTTGATGCTTTGCTGATGCAACTTCATAAATGTGCAAGAAATTGTCGTATAGAAGTTGAATGGGTATTTTTGCATCATTTTCTACTACCATACCTTTTAACAAAACAAAACAATGCATTTAAGGAGTACAGTAAAGTTAGGCACTAGTGGGTAAAGTGCATTCAACCAAAATACACACTTTGGTCCACCTAATAAAAAACATGGTCCCACGAATGTCAATGACATTCCAAACACAATTTGAGATTTATATTCTGTTACAACATCCTTCAAGATGTTTTATCCTTTCAGTCCAACCTGCCACTTTATGTAATTTTGGGGATATTTTGGACAGCTACAGCTACAAATAATACTTCTATACCACACTCTTTTCTTCTCCTTTTATTGACTAATGGACAGAACAGCACAGGAGATCAAACAAAACACTCTAGATAAGAAAGTTCTCCATTCTGACTGCAAAGTTTGGAGAGAATCAACCTTCCCAGCTGGTTAACTTTCATATTTTCCTCCTATCATCATTTAATCTTATCTATCAACATGCCTGGCACTTGGTCTTTTAAAATATCTAAACTTATTCAGTTTTATACTTGATTGGATACTCTTTGGTTCATGTAGATCCTTTCAATCTGTGATTTAGACCAAAGGTATCTCCAAGCATTCATTGAACCAACAGAAATTCATATGCACAATTCTAACTTAACGGTTAAGATCTTTAATTTTTCTAACTTCCAAATCTCTTACATCAACTGTTTCATTTAAACAGACATTCTGTTAATTGGTATGTTGATAGCATTCAATGAATATCTATATTAGAAATTGCTTTTATAATTCAAATGGATTACGGTTCCTTACCTTCATTTTCAAAATGTTATTCACCCTGTACAAGCATTAAATATTGATGCACTTCACAGAGAATTTTTTCTTACATCAACAGGCATTCTTAAAAAATACAAAAAATGACCTTGAATACAAATTAGTACATTTATATAGCAATATAAAGGTGAATTGCTAGCAGTGAACATGGAAATGAATTGGAAGACAATTAATCTCAGTGCATGTGACCTATTGTCCATGGAAATCTAGAACATAAACAACAGTCAATGCAGGCACCTAGCACAATCTTCATACACTCCCTTTTACACAGAGCAGCCCCCATCTCACTAAAATAGCAACCCTAAGCAGCCATTGTCTAGTGGAAAAACATAATATGCATAACACAATGCATTTATAAAGAAACCATAAAAAACTATTAATTACCAAGGTAATCTCTATCTTGCATGTCATGAACGTATTGTAGTTCAAGCGAACATTACTAGCATTGAACTGGAAACGTATAGAAAGAACACCTTATTGAAAATCCTCCACCATGTCCACTTTACAGAAAGCCCAAAAAAAACCTTCTGTAAAACAGGATTTGCAAGTGAAACTCAGGGTAGCACAACATGCTACAGCATCTCTCATTCTGAGAACCAAGAGACAAACCAAACACAATTTTTCCTAAGTTACCCCCAGCTTTACCCACCAAACAAAACGTTTCCTTATCCCCATACTTAACCCAGCTTTGTCCCAGTCTCTTCTTAGTATTACCCCACTAACCCAACAATTTCTTATCCGAAGGGAAGCTGGGATAAGTTTTACCGGGTAGACCCAAACCCCAAACTAAACAGACCCAAAAAGATCCAACTAATCAAGTTCAGCAGACAAAAAAAAACCAAAAAAAAAAGGGTACAACAAAGGATCTCCTATAAAAAAGGTAACTTAAGTATACCCTGGATGACACCCATTTCTTTCTCGACCCTAGCCTGCATCTCACGGAGTGCGTTCGCCTCTTCCTCAATCTCTTTAAGCCTCTTCTTCATATCCTCCAAGCTCTGCAAGTCAAACATCAACATAGCTTCAAGGATCGAAAAGAGAAGAAAATAATAAATATAGATCGCGGAATACCTCCTCTTTGGAGGAATTGCCATCGGCGTCGGCGTTTCCATCACCGTCAACAGCGGTCATATCCTCATCTCCTTCCATATCGCCCACGTCAGGGATCTCTCCGCCATAGACTTCGTGCTCATCCATGGCTGCCATAGCCCGGTTCAAATGGCGTAGAGACTATTAGGTTTCCTGTTTCCCTTTGGACGAGCGGAATGGTAGCGCTCAGCCTACCAAGCAAGTTGACACATTATGGTCTTTGTTTTTTCTAGTTTACATTTATTAAATCGAAAGTGTAATCATTCTATATGCTTCATTAATGAAAATTCTTCACAATATTTATGAATATAAAAAGCATTTTATTATTATTGTTAGAAATTTTAATAGACTTTTTAAAAAGAATTCATAGATATTTGACATCAAATTTGGTGCATCATTTAATTTTGTCATTTTTATGACTATTAATTTTGTTTTTTTTTTCCAACTTCAATATCTAAAATAGGAGCTCTTAGATAAAACAAAGAGGTATCATATTATTTTTATTTATACTTTCAAGTAAATCTTTTAATATATCATATAAGATTTTTTTAATTATATTTTTAATCTTATTTGTCTTCACTTCTCATAATCACAACTATCCCTCAAATGAGATTATGATTATATATATATAATGTCAAAATTTTTATTATGAATAATATAAGCTTAAATTTTAGCATATTATTCTATTTGATAAGCATAATGGCTTTTATATGTATAATCACCAAAGAGATGTTTTTTAAACTATTAAATTTAAAAAACATATGATTTTTAAACTATTAAATTAAAAAAACATACTATTATTAAAAATATATTTAGCTAAAACAATTTTATTATTTAAAACTTGATAAATTTAAAATTCATATGATTTTTTTTACATCAAACCAAATAAACTCTTAGAAATTTTTATAAACAAATTCAGTACATCTCATTACAGCCCAAATTACCCCTACAATGCGTTTAAGTCTTAGTTTACAAATAATATTTGAGCAGACTATTTTTATTTTTATTTTTATTTTTATTTTTATTTTTATTTTTTTTCAAGAAACACGTTCAGCAAAATCAGTTTCTACTCACAAATAAAGATAGTCCCCTCAATAAATAACTTTTCATTTCTCCATTTACATTTATTATTTTAAGAAAAAAAAATACACGCGAGAGATATGAAACCTTGATGCACACCACATTGTACCAAATCACAAAGACCTTGAGTTATCTTCTTTTAACATTGTCTACAAGCAAATACAATTTTGCATATCATCCTCGAGTTAACAATGAATAGTTCTAACTCAGTTGGATTTGCAAACTTTTCATTTAAACATCAATAGATATAGGAAACATTATTTCCAGCTGAAGGCACAGGAAGTTGGAGAGCTACATGGCTTGGTGTTTACTGGAAGAAAGATCGATGTCGGTTGCGCTCGAGCCGAGCCTCCCTCTTCCAAATGAATGAATAAGAAACAAAGATATAATCTTAATCATACTTATTCAAATATCAAAAGCAGCAAAAAGAAAGGCACAGAATTAGAATGCAGATGCTAATGCTGTACATCTTTGGTAACAATAATTAAGTATCGACCAATTTATCCAAAAATAAATAAATAAAATCTTAAGTTTTAATACATGACATGACAAATAATATGTGAATGTGAAAAGACAGTAAAATGAATTTGCACATGTTGATATAACTTTTAGCATATGTTCTAATAAGGATAGAATTAAACAAGGATTTACTTGCAATTTTAAGAGACATTTGAGAACTAAATATATGGACAAATGAGAAACAAGATGTACACAAAGGTTTTGCATTAACTTAAAAGCCATTTCACAGAGGAGAAAACTACAATCACAAAACAACAAAGGTGTTCATTAAACTTGGAGTATAAATTGACCTAGTAAAGAAGCAACCCAATCCCTTACAAGGCAATTAGGTTTTGAAAGAGACTTGAAAAGGAAATTCTGACAATAGACAAAAATGAAGACTACAAAAGAGAGGTTTGAGAAATATAATATAGGATTGACATATGATCCTTAATTGCTTGATGATATTTGGTAGAATTTGATGTCTTGTCAAACTTGAAGTCTTCTTTATACTTTGTTCATGATGAAAAACCTTCAACTGATGCTCAGAATATAACAAGATTAGGGGTAGGGTGTGCCAACAGACTCCATCACAACGGGCACACTTGATGATAGGGTAGCAAAAGCTAGGTGCATCGAAGATGGTATCGGAATCTTAAGCTGACCTAAGATCTCCAACATGGGAACTCCAAAGACTTTTAACGACCATATGCAACCATGAGCGAGTTGGTCATTGCTTCTTGTTGTCATGGCTAAATTCTTGTCTTCTATGCCCTTGCATTTGGGCAGAGTGTTATTGTTGAGGTGGATCAAACTAGAGTACACTAATGCACTGATGACTTGATAGAACTCAAGTTCTTGTCATTTTATGGGGACCCCAAGGTAGTATGACCCAACAAGACAAAGACACGAATTTACATTTTTAGCACTACTTTTTGATGAATGCAACATGACCTTACAGATCACAAGTAAACACCAACAAACTAATAAGGTACAATGGCAAGTTATCACCCCCTTTTATTCGAATGGAAGATTCTTGGACACTAAAAGGAAAGATGTTTTTAAAAAAAATTTAAAGATATTACAGATTCTTGAGAATAGCAGCCAATCAGAGAGAGTAGAAAAGAATGACAAATCACAAGAACCAAAATGGATCAAACATAGAGAACAAGAGATTGAAACATGCAGCAACAAGAGTAGATACTACTGGTAAACTATTTTGCTAATAAAAAATACAAAGCACAATACACATGGCTAAACAATGCTAAAGAACATAAAATTAAGACTTGAACAAAAGAAAAATAAATTAATGCAATAATTCAAACAATGCAATGAAGCACTTAACAGCTATGGTTTATACTTATATACATACAATACATGGTTTATATTCACCAAAACCATAGTACATTAAGTTAATAAGAAATCAATCTTGAAGAAAAAGTTTTATTCCAATCAAAGCAAAGCATAAGCTGAAAGTTCCTTCCAATAGTTTTAGATAAGGCTTCATAATGAAGACAACATGTGTGCATGGAGTTTTTAACATAAAAAAACCATCAATACAAGGGAAAAATCATGATCATGGGTCAACAAATGCATTCATTAATCTTAGAGAATATAAATTAGTATCATAGAAAGGCAATCCAAAATATTACAAAACATTTAGGTCTTGAGAATGGGCTTAAAACAAAATACTGGTGACTGAGGTAGATATTAAAGTAGGGTTGAGGAATATATTGGATTACAATTATCACATGACTTTTGACCATTGGAAAAGATCCAGAAGGATGTGATGCCCCAATGCCAACCCCAAAGTGTTCATTATATTTGTCGGCAATGAAAAGCACATTCAACTTTGGTGGGACATGATGCTCTAGATATGACAAGAATGGAGGTCAAAGCTTATCCCACAATCTCCATTACGTGGGGGCACACTCAATAATGAGGTCGAATAATGTATAATATGTCCACAATGGTATCTAGCCTGAGATCTCCACCAAGGTCCTTCCAATGCATAGATTGTCCATCATTGCTTCTTTTTAGTTGTGGTTAAATGATTAAGTTGATGAAGAGCTTAAATTGAGAGGGAGCTCTTGAGTCCTAGTTTACTTGTTACTTCAATTTCATGCTCTCATTAAGTCCAAATTTCTCATTACTTTTATAACTATGGTTATGTCATCATCAAAACAAAGAAATTGTGAACCCCATGACTCTTATGTTAGAGTTTGATGATAACAACATTATATAACAAGTTCCATAATGTTTTGCTCTAAGATTATTTTTGTATAAACATTACGAAATGAAAAAAATAATGCTTTGGCAAGCACAACACTTGCATGGAAAGTACTGCCACGTGAAATTAACAAGCCTAAGGAGTTTTACATTATCAAAGCTTATGGATGGCACTATGTCCATGACGACATGCAACCATCTTAGAGAAATCTTACAGATTGCTTTAATTACTAAGATTGTCAAAACCCATGCTCTAATTCATGTCATTTAGGGTCATTATTAAATCAACATACATATTTGACTCTTGATTCGCTTGGATTCTATTCTAAATCACATACATTGAAATTCTTAATATTTTTGCATTTGTCTCTTCATCATTTAATTTTTAATCAAATAAAAATCACAAGAAAATATGGCCCTCAAATCACACAAAATATATTAATGCATGCGTGAAGCATCACGTAGTATACGTGAAGCATCACGCATACGTGAGGTCGACATAAAATACTGAAGTATATATATGGTATATTATATAATAATGCAAAATCAAAAGTTCTCAAATCAACGACTTCTTTATGGTAAGTTAATTTCAATATATGCTAATAGTTCGTTTGATATGTCAAAGAGTGGATGTTACACAAAAAAGGACACCAAGAATCTAAACTTTTAAGTACAATACATTGATTTTGACTATAGTTAATTTTGGTAAGTTTGTATAAGTACAAAACACAAAGAAGTTTTGTTTTTTAGCAACAACAAACTACTATGACAGCCCACTTAACCCACTATTTGAAAGGAAAAAATCTTGGACACAAAACAAAACAATGCTTTAAAAAATCTAAGCTAGACATAAGAGATTCTACATTCATGAAAATAGGACCAAATCAAAGAATGATGCACATGGCTAAAGAGTGTTAAAGAACATAAAATTAAGATTTAAACAAAAACAAAATTAATGGAGCAATTCTAATAATAAAAAGAAGGGCTTAGCTCCAATTGCTTGTAGTTATGAACTAGCAATACATGGAGAAAACAAGTTCCAATTTATCTTCACCAAAGCCATGATATATTAAGTAACAAGAAAGCAATCACTAAGAAAAATTTAACTCCAGTCAAAGCACAAGTTCAATGTTCCTTCAAATAGTTTTCGATAAGGCCCTATAAACCACCCCTTCACCACCCTCCTCACAAACACACTCTTACTATCTCTCAATAACAATACTTATTTCTTAAAAGTTTATTTAATTGTAAAAAAAACCTTAGGGATTAATTTGACTGATATAATAAAAGACAAGTATTTCAGATTATTGTTGTGGTTAAATAATTTTTCTAATTTATTCTTCACACAAATATAATATTTTATAAAACACTTTTGTTAGGTCGCAATTTTATTGACTTGATTAGTTTCATCATTAAATAATATAATACACTTTTGATATTGACATTTTTAACATAAACAATTCTTTTAATTGCATGAAAAAGCATAACCATTCTAAAAAAATGACTTTAAAAAATTACTAAACCTCTTTCTTTTTACATTCTTTGTAATCATCAAATAGATTTTGGCATCTGCTTTTGTCGTCATAGTTAGCTTCTAAACCTGCAAATAGTCGGTCAAGAATTAGCCAGTGAAAGTTGATGATAATAATGTTTGCATCCAAATAAGTACAAAGAAAAATCGAAGTACAGAGTATTGAAAATCAAATTCTAAAGAAAATTACTTCATGCTTACAAGATAAATGTCGCAAACGTTCACATTCTTCTCAGCATAGCCTCATGAATTATTTCCAAATGGCTAAGACACTCATTAAACTAAGTCATATATTCTACCATCATGGATCAATGCAAATTATGCCTATCCTACATCCTCATCAATAAATAAGAAAATCAGTGATTAACAATCTTCCATAGCAGTGGTATGGCACATGACTTTATCGCACATGACTTAATCGCATAGAACCATATGTTCTTCAACATTTCACTCCACATTCTGAGATAAACATATGCTTGGCATATTTTTATTGCAATAACAGTATATCACCAGTTTTCCATACACCTTGGTTTGTAATGTAGTTCACAATGTCCACCTTGAAGGACGTCTGTTGTAACGTTCTCAAGACTATAAGCACTTTAAGATACGAATTTTTAGCATTTAACGAAATAAAGTTCTTATAGTTAAAATTGATATGTAAATGTAAATTCAAATAGAGCTACTTAGGCGACTAATTTTAATCCTTACAGCATAATTTTCGGAGTAATCTTTAAATTTTAATTAATTTTTAATATATTATAAAATTAATAATAATAATAATAATAATAATAAATACATAATATATAAATAAAGTTATTTATTCATAAACACCTTGGTGATTTCCCAAAAGGTTCCCCAACGCATTCAAGGGTTTCACATAAAGAGGCAATTTCAGAAGGAATCAATGAAATTTGACCACCAGAAGGTTGTCGTGGAAGGTCAAGCCGACACCCCAGAGAGGAGATGCAAGGAAAAGAAGCTACAACTGCAGTGATTGAACAAAAACACAATCGAGCGAGCCGTGGGGTTTTCTGTCAAGGGAAATCAGAGAAAGATCACACGGTGGTTGTGATTCGAAACACAAAAACAGAAAAGACTAAAAAAAGTAAGCTTTTGTGGCATTTTCTCCTTTGTTCTTTCGATTTTTGCTAGCGTGCATTTCCTTTGGTTTCTTTGGTTTTCGTTGACATTCATGTAGGGTAGTTAAGTTGCAGTAATCCCTACCATATTGTAAATCAAAAAAGAAAAATAAATAAATATAATATAATAATAATAAAATATATAAAAATATAACCACTATAAAAAATAAGAAAAAAAGAGGGATAACCAACATAGAAAAAAGAGGTGATTTTATTTAAAAACATTGACAATGATGGTCGTAGAAGTTGTTGGAAATTCTTTAATAGATGTTTGTAAAAACTTGTTACCAATAAAAAATTTTATGACTATTCTGTGTAGAGAAAAGGTTATCCTAAATATTGTAATAAGAAAGACAAACTTCTTTCAATTGGGGAAAATAACTCTAATTAAGGTGACATTAATTACAATGTTAGTTAATAAAATGTTTAAATATAGTAGTTGATGGCTTGTATTGAAAAATACTTTGCAATTGTATTTTCAGGAAATGAAAAATTGAAGCAATTAAAATGTGTTATCTAACTAATATTGAATTTGAAGAAGATTATATAAGGTCAATATCTTCATATAATTCACTTTCAATGCCAATATATGTACAGTGCTACGAACTACAATAATTGATTTAAGATAAACTATAAATTCTTTAAAGCAAAATGAAAGGGAAGAAAAAAGATAAGAAATTTAAAGATCAACAAAAACTAAAGTAAATGAATTTAATTAATTGTGATGAAAGCAAATATGATTTATTTTCAACATAGCATGATATTCATGGTGCATAATTTACATATTATGATATTATGATATCCAATAAAAATAAAATAAAATATAAACATATAACATGATGTGTGATAAAGATAACAAGATTAAATATTTTGCTAAAAAAATAAATTAGAAAGTAAAATTTTTCTAAACTTATCTCCATGATAATATGATATGTGATTAAGTTCACAAGATGCTTGGCATAATTAGCACTGATTTTATACCGAGCCATAAGATCGCATCAGAGACCTCCACTACCACTAACACTTGATGCAGGGTCGATGAACAGAGATGATATATGATTGATATGACTGACCAGCTATAATATGTCAACAAGCAAAAAAGTCTAGAGATAATGTGATAAGATATTACAGATAAGATTAGATATGATTAGAGTATGAGGTACAATCCTATAGGAACATCTGAGCCTACTTACAAAGAAAAGAAACAAATGTAAAAAGTGAAATAAAAAAGATATGATATACATAAAAGAAAATAAAAATATGTGTTCTCTTTGATATATCCAATATGTTACTTATTCTTATTTTTAGTTCATTATATATAAACATTATTAATGTCATATTGATATTATGCTTATCACATTTAATATTATTCTTTTATCATATTTTGTTATTTATTCATATAAAATTCAACTACTGAATATTTTATACTCATCCATTTAAATTATAAAACATGTCACAGATTCACACAAAGAAAATGCACACAATGATATGTGAGGTTTATGAGTTTGATATCTTATACATATTGATGATGTTATAAATATCGTATCTCTGAGTAAAGAAAGAAAGGATATATATGTACTATATTTTGATGTAATGAAACTAATTTGAATATCAAGATGATAAATTTTATTATTTTCATCACCCTCATCTATAATGATGTTATATCCTCACATTATGTTATGATGCTTTAATGCTATTGTACTATTTTTCAATAATTATAATAAGTGATAAGCGGGGTAAGACATCTACATATTCACTCTTACACATTCAATCTTCTCTACTTTTGAAATGAGAACTAGTTTTCACAAGGAATGTGATGATCTTAGCTACCAAATTTTAGATGTCAATTAACATATTCTAAATGTCTCCATGATAAATAAGAAATTCAATATAAATTTGTTTGTATCATGTCATAAAATATCCAATTTCCATGTTATGTTTTCTCTGATATGATTCACTCAGTCTATCTACTTCTAAAGAAAGAAGCTAAATCCAAAAGATAATATTACTATTTTTAACATAAAACTTAGTGATTTCTGAATCCTAGAAAAGCTACAATTGAAACATAAATCAGCAAATCTACCAGAAATTTACCCAAATGCAGTTTAAATGCTTGATGGCTTTTTTAATGCCTACACTACCATTTAATAGATACTGGATTATGAGAAGAATGCACAAAGAGTACGTGATCCAACCATGGAGCTCAAGAAGGCCTTATGTGTAGGCTTCCCTCTAGAACATAACCAAAAAGCTGTTTCTAGAGTCAAATCCATGACATCTTACAGCAAGTGCAACATGACCATTGCACAAAGATGAGGATCAAGCATAGTAATTCATAAAAAGGCTTAAATATTTAGCCAAGTAAATGTTGAGCCAAAGATAGAAATCAAACAACTAAGTACTAAAGAGTTGGAAAATATTGAATACTTACATTAAATGAAACTATTACAAAGCATGTCTTTTATCTCTCGAAGAAGCAAAAGCCCATACATTAGACTAGTTCTAAAAGGCTAACACGATATCAAAATATATTGATTAAATTAATAACTTTTTTGTTATAAATAGTTTATATCAAAAAAATACAAGTATGCGTGCCACTGAAAAACAAAATTTGATATGCCTAATCATGTATAACTAAATATATCTTGAGATACTAAAGTTAAATTCTTATGGTACTTTTACATATGAACATGGCTTAATCATGCATGAACAAAATTCTATATTTTTTCACAAATTAACTGCAAATCACTGTTAAGGTATTAATTTTTGTGAATTCATGTTGGTTATTTTAACCACCCATCAGCAAACTACAATTTATCAGACAATGCTAATGCAGAAGATGATGTTCATTGTGCTGAATTGTGCACATTAAGAACATGAATCTTGGGCTTGCAAGTGAAACTCAAAAGGAGTACAGGATGGATAAGATCTGATGGACAACTGGATGGGCTCACATTCTTATTATGCTAAGTCATACTCTGCATAAATGAGAGGATATTTGAGTTTTTATTCCCTTCATTCAACCAAATTATTCACTAACTGAAATTTATGTCTACTATAAGTGGAAGAAGACTCATTTCAGTGCATGCTAGTATATTTAATGAACGTGATATCAATACCATGTCTGATTCTTTAATGCAACAAAAAATGTATACTTACTAGTAATATAGAACTGACGTTGATAGTCATTACCTTACTATAGATAAACTTTATATGTGATTAATGCCATAGGGGGATATAATTACCTTTGTGAGTTTTCTTCAAAAGCAATAAGAATAACATGCAAAATGCAATGACATTAAATCTCTCAGTAATAATTCGAAAAAGTATAATGCAGCTTTCTTTTTACAGGCAAGGGGCAGTTCTGGTAAAAGATACACTCTTTTAAGTGCAGCATAGAAAATAAGAATAATAAGGCGTCATCATTAATTTGTATCATCTTATGGGTAAGAAAACAATCATTAAAAGAATATGCTTCATTTGAAAATTGTGATTCGACAAGTTGCACAAAGTCAACAAATCCTTAACATATGTAGAAAAATAACAATCAATTAGAATAGCATAGTAATGATTCAACAGGAAGTATTATATTACAACAATATAATATATTTGAAGATTTCAATTAACAGTGAAGATGACCTTTATACCAATAACATCCTAATATCTATTAAAGCAATGCAGGAACTTTAAGCGATCGCCCAAAAAAGTAAAAAAATTTGTAGGAAAAGTATAGCTCCATGAAAACATCTAAGTGAATAAAGCTTCTTAATATTAGGTCTACATCAAAAAGTAAGAAATGCTTAATGGTCATACACAAACAATTGCATGCTTAGATGTTCAAAGTTTCTTTTTGGAATAGAATTCTAATACGTAAGAGTCCTCACCTTCTACATTTGAAAATAACATTTGGCAAACAAGGAATAAACATCAATCTTTAATCACCACCACTACATTAAAGGAATAGTAAGGAACTCAAAACTGTAATGAACATAGGTGCGAATGCTACATGATAACTAGTTCACTGACTTCCATGACCAAATTAAACATTATGGTTTTCTTATTAACATAATTTTTTTAAAATTTGATAATCCTTTCCCAGTAAAATGTTTTTCTTTTATTTCCAAGAAAGTGCATTATTGAACTAAATTGCACAATGGCTAAGAATATGAAGAGAGCTAGAACATGTGTTCTACAAATTCAAGAGCCAACCCTTTCCCAATGTATAAAAGAAGTGTATTTAACAAAGCTTAAAATTCTGACCTTCTTGAACATAAAAGGATAAAGCTCCACAAAGACTACATCTATTACAAGAACCCACAGGATCATGTATCCTTCAGCATACAATTCTCAAGCTAAAAAGAATAACATAAAAATGAAACTAAAATTTGATTCAAAATATGAAGTATCTTGGAATCAAATGTTTATCATCATTAGAAGTAATAGGAAAATATGTGTACACTTCAGGATAGAGCATGTCGTTTGGACTTGAAATGATCCTAAGATCCCTTCAATTCTTTACTTTTCATTTCTTTTTCACTAGCATAATTCAATAAAAAAACTTCTTCTTTTTCTCCTTATCTTGCATATTAACATCTTTTTCCCACAAAACACTTCGATGTTTTAAGACATCTAGTACGATGTCACTGAAAGTCCCAAGAACGGCCCATTCTCTAAAAAAAGTGTCACTGGAGCCCAAAAGATACTTATTTCTATGTAAACTTGAAAAATTCAAGTCATAGAATATCAATGACCCGAAAGGCATCACCATAACAAGCCATCAGAATGCAACAAGAGAAGAATAGCCCACCGGAAAAGCAAGTCTGCTAAAAAGAACAACGCTGAAAGGGAAAAGATCAACAGAAAATACATTTGAGAGATGCAGTATACTGTGGAAAACAAAGCGAGTCGGAGAGCCTCGCGGCGCTGGGATACGGCGGCGAATCTTGCCAAGAGGAGGAATTGGAAGCCATCGATGCCGCCCTTCTACACAAGGTTTTTTTACGTCATGAACCATACCGAAAAAGGCGATTACATTTTAAAATAATTGAAAAGCATTAAAGCTAATATTTCAAGAGCTTTTTAGTTTTTATCTATATAACGCTTTTAAAAATGTAAATCAAGCATAAACTATATTTTTTTATATTATTTATATATAATTCTTTATATTTTGTATTAGATTCATGTAATCTAAATATGTAATATTATAATATATCATTATTTATAATCATAGTTGTTAGTATATCATCTAAAATAATATTAAAGATAATACATTAAACATTATCTTTCAAATTTTTAAAATTTATCACCTAAACATTTTGACAAAGATTTACTTAAAAATTTTAAAGATTAGGGGACTTTAAAAAATAAAGAAAAAAGTGTATGAAAATAAATTATATAAAAACTTTAAGTAATGAAAAAATTGCAAATACATCACAATAAGAAGATTTTACTAACTCTTTTAAAAATTGAGCAATTTTTTAAGCATGTGCATAGGAGAGAAGAAAAATCTTAAGAAGAGAAGAGAGAGATAAGAAGTTAAAGAGAGAAAGAAAACGAAAAAAATAAGTATTAGAAAAAAAGCTAAACATGCATGAGTCATGGAACACTAATGCACAAAAGCTATTAGGAATCTTCTATTTTCTAGGAGAATGCAAGTTTCTAAGAATCTTTCTTTATGTTATTTATATAACACGATATCATTCTTAAATAGTTGAAGTGAAACGAACAACAAGCTTAGGTTATCTACATAAAGAATTATTTATCTCTTCAAGCCTATTTTCACAAGTGATAACATTGTATTCCTAATAGCTTGGAAGCTCTTGAGATCCTTAAGTCAGTTTGCCAGAGCTTTTAAGTAATTCATAAAAAATGTGCATAAGATTTACGTAACATATTTAGTATGTGATTATATAGCATATGACAACCCAAAATTTGGCACATTTTTTCTTCACCAGGGCTCTTATTGTTAATCACATATTATTATTGAATATAAAAAATATTTAAATAATAATTTTATTTTAATATTAAGATAGAGAGTGCAAAATAATACAATAGTACTTATATCCTTTTATTCTTGGACCTCATCGCTCATATTCATGGTACTTGGACGTGTTCTCATTATATATATTTGAAAAATATTAATAATAAAGGTGATTTTATTACAGACTAAGTAACCATATTAATAATAATAATATTAGTATGAGTTCACCAATCTCATCATGTAAAATATCATCAATTATTCATGTCGATATAATACATAGGATAGTTGCGCATATTGAAGATAACATTAAATTATTCATGTCAATATAATACATAAGAAAGCTAAAGATGTGAAAAATATTATTAAATCATGCTTCATTAGATCAATAAATACTAAATAGGCATGTAATCATGTCACTATACAGGACCATGTTATATTTATGCAATATGTGATTTATTCTAAATTGTTATGTTGTCTTACTAAATTAGGCATAGTTTTCTCTTAATAACGACAATGATGAGGCTTGATTGTTATCACGTCTCGCCCACATTGATAATAAAATAAGCATGATAAATATTAAAAAATATCAAGCATCAAGTAAAAACTATAAAGAATGAAGTAAAAAAATTTAGGCAAGGGTTACAAAAACATATAGCAAAAACCATATATCATCATAAATAAAACATTTATATAAAAAGCGACGTAAAAATCTCAAACTATCACAAATTAAAAAAAGTTGAATTATTGTATGGATATATTACTTATCAAAATAATGCAATATAATCTTCATATATGACACATCTCTTATAAAAAAAACATAAATAAAGCATACTTAAACTTGTAGTCTTAAGTTATTCTCTATGAATCCTTAACTCTTTGAATATTTACATCCTAACTTTTAATCTTAATGGGTAATAAGTATGATATACTCAAGAGATAAATTACTAACTATAAGCAATAAAATAATATAAAAATATATTAATATAACTAATAAATAAAGATCAAGTAATAAATAAGAATAATATATGAAATTAGTAAAAGATATAAAAGTGTTAAATTATTACATATACATTTATTTGTATCATAATTATGTATGTATACAATTATCTTATAATACTAGTATCGTATGATACTCATATCATATCCTTTATTTTTAATTTTATATTTTTGTATTCAATTCTTTCTTAGAATCTTAATTTTCTTATATGATTATTATTTTTGTTACACAAAACCTCATATCATCTATTTATTACTAAACCATTACCAATATTACTTAGTATATTATGCTTAAGATGATGAGGTCTTTGTCTATTATTGCCCATAATCTAAGTACCAATGATAATAAAGCGTTATCTCATATCGCCTAATATCTTGTACTCAAGGTGATGGGATCTCTATCCTACCATGGCTCTCAATACAAATGCCTATGACAATAAGGGGTGATCTTATCATACCAAGCAACCACAATATAAGGTTATAAAAAAATCTCATGATGTTCTTATTTTATCTTTCTCGTATCTTTTTAGATCAATATGTTTTGTAGCGATTTCCTTTCTTTTGTTCGTTTTGTTTTCATTTTATACATTTCTTTCTTATCTTATATTTTGATTCTTATATGATATATACACACATATCTATACATATAATATATACATATATCATAATAATAATATGTTATATTGTAAGTTATAACATTTATAATTAATCTATATAATGTAGTATGCTCATATTACATCTTATTTCACAGTAATATTTTAAGATAATATAACAATTTAACTTATTTATATCATAATTATTTGATTTATCTATTTGATGATAAATAAAATAATATTATCTTTTCTTTTTCTCTATCTTTTTTTACTTCTTACATAATTTTCATTGTAATTTATTAATATATGAATAATTCTCATTCTTAAAGCTTCAAATTTTCATACACTTCATTTTACACCTTTTATTCTTTCACATTTCACAAAACCATGCATTATTTATATTAAAAGTATCTACAAATGATGTTATAAAGAGCCCTTAAAATTGTTCTAAAATTCAATTAAAATATTTTTCATTTTTCCTCATATCATATGGTATGAATCTTCCTTCTATATGATTCTTAATTTGAATGAACCAATCTCATGCTTATGTAGATCACACAATTTGATGGCTCTATCATAAAATCCATTATTTACAAGGCATTATGCAATAGTCTAATCAAGTCATTCATTAATTACCAACTAAAGCAAATCAATAACCTGATAACCCTTATCATATAATACATTTCTCACAAGCATAATGTGATGGATAGAACAAACTGTTTGCTTTTACTCTCAAACTATAAACTAATTCATACAGTATGATAATATTAAACATATCATATGATTTTCATGAAACATTGAGCATATAATTTTGCACTCACACAAAGTTTGATCATTAGGGTTAATATAGACTCTTTTTTTCATTACACCATCTATTGATCATGCAGCACTTTTTCATTTAGGCAATGTATACAATATACGAGATATGGTATGAAAATTTGAACTTGAAAATCTCAACCCAAAATCATATCCAAAAGAAAACCAAAGTAATAGCAACTCATAATAGAACATAATAACATTCCAAGGAAGGAAAAAAAAAACATACCTTAGTTAATCCTTTTGATGTAAAACAAGATCTAAACTCTTCATCTTCCATAGCTCAAATCCTCTTTACTATTTCATAGATGTGGGCCAAAATTTTCTCAAGATCTTTTTCTTTCTCTTACTCCAAGCTTTCCTTCCCTTACGCAACTAGACCCTCAAGTTCTCTCATGCAAAATGTAACAAAATCGAGCCTTGTGAAAAAAAGGATAAGCTTATCCTTTTATATTTAAAAAGGATTAAATAAATATTCTTTTTCTCTTTTATGTTTTATTTTACAAAATTTATAAGAAATTTAAACAACTTTCAAAAATTATAAATAACATACATACATATTTCTCATGTCGAGAACTTCTTAATTCTATGTTCAAATCTCAAATTTAGCTATGAATTGACATGCTTTTTTAGTGTGATAAAATTTATCAAATTCTTAATTATGGATCTACATAATAATCTCACCATCTTATATGAATTTCATCTCAAAATTTAGAATAATTCAAGGCACTAGAGTATCATATTCTCTTTAACTTCTCAAGTTATTTTATTTTCTAGTTTGATTATTCCAAAACATTTTAACCATGAAAATAACTTTGCCTCTTAATCTATTTTCTTGCTTGATTGAAACTCTAATTGGATGTTTTAATGAGACAACTTGGATTTTATTTTTATTTCTTTTAAGTCATATAGGATCATATGAGATAAATTAGAAACATATCATCTAAATAAAGATTATATCAAAAGCATTATGTGTATTAGTTATTTGTGGAGATAAAACCATTTTATAGAAATTTCAACTCTTTTCAGCACCTAAAAATGCCAAATATATTTTGTCTCAAATTTTTTGCTTTATTAAATCTAAATATCCCTTTTAAGTGACTTTAAGAAAGTCTTACATTCTTAGAACTCTATATTGTTATGCTTTCAATTAAAATATTTCTTCTGATGATAGTCTCAATACTAGTCTTAAAATATTCAGCAACATAGAATATTAATGATACCTAAATATTGCAATCGTATTATTATCACACATAAAGGCCCTACATAGTATGCTAGCGATGTAAGAGAAGAATGTCTCTGATGCCAACTTATAGCCTAGTATGCAAGCAATTCCTCATCACAACTTGCATCATATGCTAGGGTTAAATGCTTTTTCTCATTAAAACATGGGATAAGATCCTATGTTAAGCCCAAATCATTCTTCTTTCTAACACTATGAGAGAGGGTACTTAGGAAAATTATGCTTAATTTCTTATTATTTTCTTATTACCTCATAAAAAACATAAAAATGAGATTTTTTATATTATTTTTTATATATGTTATGTCATATAGAAAAGAATTGAGCTATTTATATATATAGACACATCAATTATATATTTATATAATCATTTAGATATGACCACATATTTTATGTCATGCTTATGCATATGCTAATATGTATTTTTAAACCATTTACTTTTTTGGTTATTTAACTAGTATTAGATTTATTAAACTAAAATCTCAAGAATAGGTTTCATTTAATCTTTTCTTTCCTTTATATCCCAATATCACAAATCAAATGAATTTTAACCAATAACAAGTTGTTCCATAAATTGTTATCTTTTACTATAATTCTTATTATTTTTCATGATTATTTCATATCACAATATTAATATATCATACAATCAATAATTGTTTCTTCTTTGAGTATTGTATATTAGATATAGTGTATCATACATATAGTTTTAACTCAATTCTACAAACTATCTACTCTTTACTTTTGAGCTACCATTAACTTCTTAACATGTTATACGTTATTTATAATGTATCATATGTTAGTCTTGTATTCTTAGTTTAACTATTCAAATAGTTCTATTCTTAGGTCACAACTTTCCTTCTAATGTAGTGCATCTTTTATTTCCTTTAGTGTATTATCATATTCAACCTACTTGTCACACCTAACCTTTTTTGTTAATTTTTTTTAATCTTTGGATGCAATAACCCATATATTAATCATTACATTAGGGTTATTACTTTTTCACTCTCTAGGTTTGATATTTAAATTGAGATTCATAATCTCTTAATCTGATTACCAAGTGTTTCATGTTCTGGCCTCCATGAACCAAGCTTCTTTACCAAATGGTCATTATATGACTTAGGAGCTGATTCTTCTTAACCTAAGGTAAATTCTAAACTACAATAGTATATATGATATTGATATAACATGCAATATATAAGATAATCTACTATCAATATCAAATAAAGAGATCACATAAAATGTTAATAAAATATCCATCAATAAATCCCATCATTAAGATTTATTATAATCCAAAGTCTATAAATAAAGTCCAATATAATAAAGTTCATCAATTACATTATTAAAACCACAAATATCAATATCATTATCACTAAGCAAATGCAAATAACTAAGAGATACAAATGATTAATAATTATCCTAACTTACAAGTTCATATGCAATCTCTTATCTCCATTATCTTATATATAAATTAAGAAATAAGCCAAATCCTAATAAAAAATTCTTTATGTCATATTATAAAAATAACTTCTAAAATTATGGTATGATAATAAGTTTATAAAACAATATAATCAATATCAATATCATGAATTTAAGATAAATCCCTAAAGATTATGTTTCTATTGGAGACACTTTAATAATAAATTAGAAGTGATATAAAGTTTGAATCTCTTATGATTAAGCATTAGTATGGAATTAAATTAAGGTAACAAGTAAAGTACGCTTTAGTTAAATTTTAGATCTTGGTTGCTCAAAAGAAAACCTTCAATATAAACTTAGGATTAGATTATGGAAATTCATATTAGTGTTTGGTGAGTCTTATGCATGCTAAGATAAGATGAAGAGATAGAGAAGTCCTTAGGTAGGCCTTGGATGGAGATTAAAGGGCTCAATCTTGACCTTAAAGAAAAATGCTAGGCTCGATCAAGGGAAATTACTTATTATTTTAATAATGGCTAAACCCTAGGCTTTGATTGATTTATTTGATAGAAATATAAAATGACCTTATTAGTCTCTTAGGCCATGGGCTAGCATGTTAGATTGTAGCTTAGGGGATTATATGGGTCTTTGGTAAAGGGGAAGTGACTCAAGGTTGCTTGCAAGTAGATGATTCTCTTATAAAACTTGTGTGTACCCAGAATTGTAAGATTTATTATTTGTTAAAAATTATGTCTAAAAGTGAGCCAAAGTTATGGACTTGAATAGAAACACAAGGATAGCCCAATTAGGTTAAGTGGTTCTAGGTAATATCCTATAAAAGGCTAAAGACAAATAATAATTATTAGTATTTCATCTAAACTTAGTAAGACACCATTGATACTTAAGTGGGTTAAGGTTTTTAAAAATCGTATAATACTTATATAATTCATTAAAATATTCTAAAAAGGTATAAGATATCCAAAATATCAAATAGTCTTTCTAGATAATGAATTTAGATTTAGACGTAACCCAAAGAATACTTGATAATGGATATCATTAAATTAGGTCAATAGCCATATGACAAATAAACTAATTTTTAGTTAAGATAACATTTAAACTATAATAGACCTTAAGATTGGGACCATCAAACTATGATTAACATGTACAACTCTTAAAAATCCCATCAATTAAAGAGATAACAATTTCCAATGATAATCTATAAATGACAAAATAGTATCAATATATCTATCACATATCTATCCAACTCAAGTACATAAATTATCATATAGTAATCATATGAACATATTTTCTTTTTTTACATATTAAATTTCATTTAGTATTTTATTATTATTTTTTATTTTTATTCTCTTTTAAGCCTAAATTTTATTTTATGTTCTCTACATCTACATCTAAATATCTCATATCATATATCATTATCACTGGATCTTAATGCTTAACATATTGTGGCATAATCTATAAGTATCATTATACCAGAGAGTGAAGTATCTCATCATTGTGATTAAACTAGATAATTTCTTAATTAAATATTATATGTCTTATGATACAAGTTCGATCCATAAGTCATACTAATACTATGCTTAGATATTCCTTTTTCACACCAAAGCTAAAAGCTTTTGCCAACTCTGGCTGTTAGAGTCATTCTAGTATGATCAGGATGATTATCATGTTTGATCATCATAATTGAAAACTATGATAGCCTTTGACCACTCCAACTCAACTTTAATTTCACACACAACACTTTCATGACATCCAAATCAAGTAATATATGCTTTAAGAAGAAATCTTAATATGATCTTTATCTTTTTATCTTATTTTTAAAATACAAACTAAAAACTTTTTCTTTCCATGCAAGCTTTCTCCTTCCTTTGTGATCTCCTTGTTCTTCTTTTAAGGATAGTGCAATTTTTCTTTTCATCTTCCTCACTAATTATCCTCTCCTTCTCTTCTTGTTCTCTCTCTCAAAGTTTTTAAACATGAAAATTAAGTTGTTAACAGAGGAGGGAGGTTTATCCTCTAATTAAATAAGAGGATTATAATATTAATTTTTTTTAATATTTTTCTTTACAAATTCACACAAAAAATCACATATCAACGGGATTCTCAATATAAAAACTTCACAATAGTATACTCAAATATGAAATCTAGTCACTTACCTTTTTGGCTTTCTTTTTGAATCACTCATTATACATCTTTTAAAATCTTAGATTTGCAACACTTATATTTAATATGTAAAATATGTTTTGAGTGAATATGAAAAGTTAATTTGGTAGGCTTTTACAGATAAGTATGACATCAATCTCATGTCTAAAATAGGATTGATTACAAGATAAAATATGAGAAAGATGAGAAAGATGTTGAGGTCAAGTTGAAAAATATTACATTTTAAGACTAGATTAATTTTTGTTAAAGTTTAATATTTTTATATGGTTCATGAAACTTTAATTTATAATATGTGATTATTTTTTCTTATTAAGCCAACATGACATAACCCATGCTTATCATACATTTGTTTTCAAATATAGTTGACTTGATGCATAAGGAGGATTAAGATGAGTATGAGAGGAATCTTTATAGCAATGTAATAATTTGAGAATGACTTGTATTTAATATAAAACTTTACATATTCTTTTATTTAGTTGTCATAATTGAAATTAAAAATGTTTCCTTAAATATACTTTTGGATTTTGAACAATAAAAGATTTTAAAATGCAATTGACATTGGTTAAATCTTGAGATATTAAAGAAATGAACATGAAATTTCTAGGTTATGAATGGCTTTTCACGCTTATTCATGAAAATTCTACCAAAAATATTAATTCCCAATATACTTTTGACAACCTAAATGTAATTGGTGATAAGAAGGATGCTTACCCTAGGCTTATAATGCATTCACCATTTCTAAAACAAGAAGCACAAGTGCTTACAACATTCAAGCATCAAACCCATATTGATGCCACTTTATTACCCATAAGTTCGTCCCTAACAACTTTTATCAAACCCATAGATGGATCCATGTGGGCACCATGGTTTCATTCCAAATGTGCCATAGTGATACATTAGGTCTTAAACCTACACCTTATCTTTAATACCATATATAAAACTTATGGTACTATCAACTCTACTAAAATAATTGCTAATAAGAATTGTGCTTACCTTAGTCTTATAGTCATTCACTATTTCTCACAAAAATAAGCACAAGAATGCACAATTTTAGAGAATTGGAGACCAACATGGACCCATGTGGATGCCATTTTTTCACCAATGGGCTCTAATCTTAACAACTTGTTTGATAATAATTCTTGACTATTTTTAATAAATTTAGTTGAGTGAATTTTTATATTTTAGATTGTTGATGATTATGTTCATGGGAGAACATAAAAAAATAAGTACAAATATAAAATTCTATAAAGATCATCTTGATTAGATGTTATAAGAGATATATTTGAAATTTTATTTTAGACATTTTATTTTTATTTTGATTAAAATATTAAACTTAATTGAAATCATTTTTGCTAAGAATAAAATTAAATTTATCATCACTAAAATCTTTATTTAAATTTATCATCCTAAAAAAATAGAAGATTTCAAAACTTTAATCATTTTATACATCATCTTATCTTGATCACATGTTTAAAAACCTCTTCCCAATAAGTTATACAAAAAGTAAATTAAAAAAAATTAAAAAACTATTTCTAACTAACATAAGCTTAAACCTTCCTATGTAATCGTTACAATCTCTTTTTTTAATACTTCAATTATCATCTAATATAATTAAAGCTCTAATACCAATAATGTGATGTCTCTCATATTTTTTGTCATATATTTAATTAATTTTTCAAATTTTAAAATTTAAATAGACAAAATTTCATCTAGATTTTATCTATTTTTCTAATTTATAAGTACAATAATATAGGTTTTATATCAATAATATAATAACTAAATAGTTTACATTCATAGTAGAGTACTTAATTTTTTTATAAGATCTTATTTTTAACAAAATAATACTACATCAAGCATAGCACATAATATTTATGCTAGAATGCTTACAACACATGTAATGTCTTAATTTTAACAAATAGTACTACATCAAATATGGGTTTATATACTTACTTTTTATGTAAAGTCTTATTTTCAACAAAACAATACTATATCAGACATATGCCTATAATATTTATGTTAAAGTATCTACCTTACAATTTTTCTCATTGTTTGAGATAATTTTGTAGTTAAACTTTTTCTTTTTTTATCAATTTTACCTCTCAATTATAATTTTCTTAACTAAATTTAAATTTTTTACATAAATTAAAAATTATCAAAGTATTAATATAGAATTATAGAACTCACTCTTTAAATTAAAAAAAAATAAGCTTTTCCACTTACCTTCCTTGATTTTTCCTTTTTTTTGAAACCCTAGCTTCCAAATATTTAACAAATGCCTTCCTAATTATTCTAATAGTCAAATAAAAACTTAATTAAGGGTAAATGCATCGATCATTGTCATAAAGTTTAAGTTAAATCATGAAGAAATAAAAAGGAGTTAATTTTGGTCTTTTGCATTTATTGAAACTTCACGTCATCAAAACTCACCTCATTTTGCTTAACTTCATTGGCACTTCAATGGATCTTGTAGCCTCATTGTTGGCAAAATTTATTTCAATGAAACATCCAGACAACTGCACAAAATTTCTCTCCTAGGGCTTCTATCGACCACTGGAATGGGAGAGGGAGGAAAAAAATCATATTTTTGAAAAAATTAAAAACAATTAATTTATATATATATATATATATATATATATATATATATATATATATATATATATTATACATATATATATACTTATTAAGTTTGATAATTTATCAAAATTTTAAATAAACTCTTATTGAGATGAAACAAATATCTTTAAACTAGCCTCAATAAAATCCATCTAATTTTATATTTATTTTTATATTTTAGAATACTTTATTTTCTTAGATTTTGATATATTTTATAAGATAATTCAATCTATATCGGATTTGATAACCAAAGATGTTATAATAATTAGGTTAAAGCATAATTCCTGAACCCATATGTTATAATATCAGGTTAGGGCATTATTTTTGAACCCATATACTACAGTATCGAGTTAGAGAATCACTCTTGAACTTACTAACACATTATGCACTTACTAGTAAGTAAAAGTCATGATCTCTTAAGCAAACAAAGAACCAACCAACTCTATATATTTAGTTGATTACACAAGCGTATACAAAATCTTATAAATAGTTATCACATATGTAAATAAGCAGTGTAAGACTAAAATTTTCAACTCTTTTCTTATATATCACTTTTAAAATATGAAAGTGATTATAATGTAGGATAAGTTTAATTTGGAGTAAATAGTATTTGAGATGTTTAATAGATTATTAGGAAATATGAAAGGATATATACTAATTAGGGTTAAGTAGTGTATATGATATTTTAAAATTATTCAAATATTGGTATCCAAAAATTATAGTATAAATTATTAAGTAGAGTAAACATAAAGTCATATAGAATAGTTTTTATCACATTTAATTTTATAAATATTAAATAGAGAATTTAAGATAAACTCTATATAGATTACTTTAAATAAAAATATAACAACTCTTTTTTTTTACAAACGATATATTATATTTTTATTGGTGTTAGAGTATGAAATGCTAAATATGGAAATGGGTGACAAGGTGATGGTTTGAGTCTGACTTATCTTAGTAAGCAAAGTTGAGTTCAAAAGTTAATTTCTTGACTCAATTTAACATAGGTCACTATAGAACTATACCCAGATTAAGACTTAGGCTTGACCCAATGAGGTTTTAGCTAGTCTCTTGTTCTGTTGCCCTTAAGGCTCAATGCCCAGTGCTTTGGACCACTTAACCCAAATCTTTAGGTTTGGCCAAGGAATGGATGTTTATGTTAATTTTTTTTTTATTTTTAAAAACATATTTTATATATAAATTATTTTTTATTTTTAAAGTATTTTTGTAGCTACTAAAATAATAAAATATTTTTGTAACTACAAAATAATAATGTATAAAAAACCAATGATCATGTTTGTGTATAAATACTTTCTAAGAAATACTCAAGAGAAGTATTAGAAAAATAATAAAATAATTTTATTATCATCAAATAAGTAGTGTCATGACCAAGAATATAACATAGCATATTGTAGTAGGTCACTTGATGTAAGATAAGTTTAGACTTCTATGAGGGTCTAAATTAGAGCTTATAATAATAAAAATACTTAATAGATTATTAAGAAATATAAAAAAATATTATGTACTAATTAGGATTAAGTAACTTATGTGATATTTTAAAATTATTTAAAGATTGGTGTTTTTAAGTCATAGTATAGATTATTAAGTTGAGTAGGTAACAACACCTTAAGTATTAATTATAAAATTCTACCAAATAGTTTTTATCACATCTAATTTCACACAAAAATAAAAAATTAAAAAAATTACTTATATAAGATATTTTAATAGAAAAAAGAATAACACTAACTTTATATTACTATTTAAAAAATAAAAATTATTAAAAGAAGTGCACTTTTTTGTGATAATGTATTGTAGTTTAATAAGTGTTGACATTTAGAATACCAAAGATAGAAAAAGGCAATAATGTGATGGTTTTAGGTTAGTAAAAAAGCTTGGCTGAAAAGGGTAATAAGATAGAGGCTAGGATTTAGAGCCTTATTAAGGATGGTGGTATATTTGGTGATTTGATCAAAGGAGTGAAAAGACAGGTGAAGCATTAATGGTATTAGTAGAAATGAGAGTTTATTTGGTTATTGGCTCTTCCAATGGGATGTCTCTCACCTTCAATCCTTATCTCTCATAAAAGATTTAATTGTGGACTCTCCCAATGGAATGTCTCTTACCTTCAATCATTGTCTCTCACAAGAGAAGTCAGAATCTCTCCAATTAGAGCTGGGTGGTGCACATACTTTTATTACAAAGGTAGAAATATAAACAAAAGAAATTTTTATTTCATAATTTTTTCTTCTCTTTATAACTTAATGAATATCCCTATTTATAGAGGCCTCAAAAATATAATAATATTTTTTTATACTAGAAATATAAAATGACATTTAAAAATATCAAATAACATATTTTGAAATTCTAAAAGACATTTCAAAATTCTAAAATTTAACAAAAATTATAAAAGAACTATTTCAAATAAAATTGACTTAAAAATATCTAAAATTAATTAAATTAAATAGTTTTTAAGTAGATAGTGCATTTTTGGTAGTGTTCATAGTAAGCAACAAACAATGGGTGCAATCGGTGAGGCATGGGAGGAGGTCTCAACGAGTCTGATCAAATTTTTAGGCAGGCATGGGTTGGGTAGAACAGTGCTGGTCAATAAGGACTGGTGGGTTGATGCGGGTTGGAGTAGATATATCAGGTTGTTATAGGTGACAAGTCAATGCAGATCGAACAAACCATCAGCCATGTTCCAGGGCTAGTGTGGGTTATGAAGGCTCAACAGGTAAGTGCAAGCAACACAGGTGGTGCGGGTAAGCATGAGCGGTGGCTACAGAGCTGATGATGATGGACGATGATGGATGTGACAAAATAGTAAAAAAATCAATTTTAAGCCATTTTGGAAGCAATTTTTAATCAAATTTTATACTGATAGACTTACAGAACTGATGCGATGCCAGTGAATGTGTTTTAGTGAAGGATAGTTCTATATCACCACCACTGTTTTATTTTCATTACCATCTCTATTGGAAGACAAGAATGGACAATCACTTAAAGTCAATATATATTAAAATGTATAGAGTTAATGCAAACTTTTTTTGAATTATTCACTAAAAAAATTCATAAGATATATTAGTACCTAAACCATTTAATGAAATAAATAAAAAGAAAAACATAGAGTCTAATTAATGACAAGCCTATAAATATTTTATTGTGTTTTGTGTACTATTGATTTTAATAGAATTATGAATTTAGAAATAGTTTTTGAAATTTGGCACAAGTTAGAGTTAACTTATAAAGATACATCTTTAGTTAAAGAAAATAAAATAAATATGATGGCATGTGATTATGAGTTGTTTAGAATGCCTTTTAATGAAGTTATTAAAAACATGTTTATTAGATTTACTAATATTATTAATAAACTTACTAGTTTGGTAAAGCCTATATTTATGAATGAACTGGTACAGAAGATCCTTAAAATTTTATCAAAGAAGTATGATCCTTTAATCGCTATTATTAAGACTACTAAAAACATTTTTATCATGACGTTAGATGACTTTATGGGTGAGCTCATAACCAATGAGCAAGAGATGAAGAGTAAAAAAGAAGAATAAGGCTTGATTTGAAAGAACAAAGTAAAGAAGAAAGAGAAAATAATAGCACTAAAGATGAAGGAAGATATTTAGAAGAAGATTCTATAGATAATGATGATAAAACTCTTATCTCAAAAGATTTATCTAAAGTTTCTGGTGTTGTAGAAGATATAAGAATCAAAAGTTTAAGAAAAGAGTAAAAAGAAAAGTAAAGATCATTTATCATGAATATAACAAACTAGGATATATCAAACCAGCATGTCCTATAGTACTAGAAAGAATTGAAAATGAGGAGAATTAAATGAAAAAAGCAAGAGAAAGAAGAAGAGAGCATTGAAAACAACTTAGAGTGACTTAGAAGAGACTAGCACAAGTGAAGAGGAAGAGAACGATGAAGGGTTATTTTTTACAATAGTTAAAGAGGATGAAGAAAAAAAGAGAACATCATCAAGTGAAGAAGAGGTAAATTATTATAATGAAGAATTGATTGAACAATTATTTTATAATTGTAAAAAATATGAAAGTTTATGTGAAAAATATAAGAAACTAAAAGAATAACAAAGTAAATATTTAAACATTTCTGAACAAATTAGAGATAAGGTTGCACATATTTAGTAAATATGCAAAATGCTAATAATAGATTGGCAAAAAAAAGTTAAGGATCATGTATCTTTATTTAAGGAATTTAACTATCTCAAATTTTTGTGCTTTACTTGTTCATATAAAATAGAAAACCTATTAGTAAAGATATTTTTCTTGCAAATGTTAAAAGACTTCATGTGCTTAGACATAATGGTAAAGTTAACTTTTTATATGATTATAATAATAAATTTACATATCATTATTGCATGCAACCTAGCCATACATCACTTACATATAAGATTAGAGCCAATATTCATTATAAATATCCTACATTTGCATGGATAATTAAAGAAAAAGTAATTCATCTACTCTTAAATGTGTTTGATCCAAAATAATTTGGGTTATCAAATTTATCAATTAATATTTGAATACAAAAATGTATTCTTTTTAAAGTCAATCAAAACATGTGGTTTTTAAATAGTGGATAGTTAAGACGCATGATTAAAAATATCAATCTATTTACTCAACTAAAGGACTATGATTAAGAAAAAATAATACCTGGTTACAACTCAAAAAAAAATTCATTAAAGGAATAGGTACTATTAAAAATTCTATAATTTTAATTACTAAATTTTTATTAGTTCAAAATTTAAAGTATAATTTAATATAAATCAATTATAAGATAGAAGTTTTAGTATTTTATTTGATAACATTACATGTAAAATTATTAAAGATGAAGATATAATAATTATTATATTGAGAAGAAATGATATTTATTTAATTAATTTAAAAATAGTAAATAGTTCTTAACTAAAATGTCTTGCATCTAATGATAATAACTCTAATTTATGACATGGGAGACTTTATCATACTAATACACATACTTTAATAAAATTAATTTTATATAACTTAGTAAGAGATTTACTTGAACTGACTTGTGTTGATAATCATGCATATGAACCATATAGTTTAGGCAAAGCAACAAAATTTAATTTTAAAACCAAAAGTATTGTGACTTCTAAAAGCATTTTACAACTTCTACACATAGATTTATTTAGACTTATATCCCCTACGAGCTTACAAGGTAAGAAATATGAATTGATTATAATAGATGACTATTCTATGTATATATAAGTAATATTTTTAAGAAAAAAGAATGAATCATATATATCATTTTAAATCTTGATAACTAAATTATAAAATGATTTATGTCACAACTTAATTGTAATTAGAAGTAATAATAGAGGAGAATTTAGAAGTGATAAATTTATTGAATATTTTATAATAACAAATTTTACATATATTTTCTATACCTAGGACTTCACAATAGAATGGTGTAATAGTGAAGAAAAATGAAGCATTATTAGATTTAGTTAGACATTTGTTGAATGAATATAAAATATCTAAACTCTTTTGTATAGAAGTTGGACTTATAGCTTCTTATATTTTAATTAGAAACCCAAGCTAAACAAGTCACCTTATGATTACTATGCAACAAGAAACAAAAAATGTTCTTTTTTATGTGTTTGCTTGTAAATGTTACATCCTAAATAATGGAAACAATGAATTAGAACAATTTAATCTAAGATCAAATGAAAGAAGTTTTTTAGGATATTCATTTGGTTATAGAACTTAATAAATTAATTTCAACTAAACAAAATAGTATTAATATATATGATAAATAAAAAAGATTTGAGAAATCAAGTTTAAAAGATTCAAATAAAATATATAATAAAAAGAAAATAGTTGAAGAAATATAATAACTAAAACCTTAAAATGTAATGTAGATAGAATTATGATTGGTGTTAAGATTTCGTATTATAAACATTCAACTTTTGTAGTAGATTTTGAGCCAATATGAATACAAGATGCATTCAATAATGAGTTTTGGTTAACAGTGATGAATGAAGAATTAAATTAATTTAAAAAACTTATGTGTGAGAATTAACTTCTAAACAATTGGATAAAAGTGTAATTGAAAGAAAATAAAATTTAAAAAATAAACTAGATGAAAATAAAAATATACTTAAGTATAAAATAAGATTAGTTGTAAAGGGTTATAATGAAATAGAAGGTATAGATGTAGAAGAAACCTTTTTACCCTTAGTAAGGCTTAAGCCAATAAGAATTTTATTTGTTTATGCTCATTATAGAAATTTGAAATTATATTAGATATATGTTAAAATTACATTTTTAAATGGTTATATAAATGAATAATTTTATATAGAACAACTCATAAGGTTTGAAGTTTATGATAAAGTAGATAATATGTATAAACTAAATAAAGTTTTATATTAACTTAAACAAGCGCCAATAACATGGTATGATAAATTATGTGATTTTCTAGTTTTAAATGATTTTATAAGAAAAAAATAGACAACACATTATTTATTAAAAACAAAAGCAAAGAATAACTTATATGCAAAATAAATGTAGATGATATAATATTTGGAGCTAATAATGAAGGCTTATGTGAAGCTTTTTTAGATTTAATAAAAAATAAATTTAAGTTGAATTTAATAGGTGAGTTATTTTTCTTCATATGTCTTCAAGTTTAACAAACTAGAAATGAAATTTTCATATCACAAAACAAATATATTTTAGAATTACCAAAGAATATGATTAACAAATGTCAAACCTAAAAACATAGTTGTGGTACTAACACATATTTAGATAAAAGTAAAAAAAATCAGTAGATACTAAAAAAATATAGAAGCATATATCGATCATGTTATATCCTACAATAAGTAAATATAATATAATATATAATGTTTGTATATATGTTAGGTTTCATTCTTGTTCTAGAGAATCTCATAAAACATACATTTAGATAAATAGCTCAAACATGTAAAATAAGATCATGGTATCTAAAACATGATCAAACTTTTTAATTAAAAGCATTCTTAAATACAGATTTTGCTAGAGGAAGAAGAAATAAAAAAAGCACAAGTGGAACTTGCCAATTTTTAAAATATTTACTAATTTAATGAAGTAATAAGAAACAAAATTATATTACACTATCCTATACATAATCTAAATTATATAGATACAAGTAATTATGTAGCACAAATAATTAAAAGATTTATGATGTTACATTAAAATAAATTCTTATCTATTATGATAATTCAAGTGTAATAAACTTAAATAAAAATATAACAAATTATTCAACAATAAAACATATATGTATTAGATATCATTTTCTAAGAGAACATATTAAACTTAATCATGTTTTATTAGAATTTATGCCTACTAATGATCAATTGGCTAATTTTTCTTTTAAAACTACCCTTAGATGTGAATAATTTACAAAGCTTAGATTGAGTTTTAGAGTATTAAATATCTTTGAGTGATAACAAAAATAGGCAAAGAAAAAAAATTAAAGAAAATAAGCATAAGTTAAGGGGGAGCCTTAATATAATTATGGCATATTTATAAGGAGAGTTGAGTCTCAATTATTGTATACTCTTTTTTATAAATAATTTATATTTTTATCAATTTTATTAGAGATGTTTTTATCATAAAAAATAAGAAATTATTGTGATGTTGATCTCTAGTTATGATACTTTATTTGATGATAACAAATACTAAGTATTTCTAATAAGTTTGGTTAATTTTTTTTTTAGATTTTAGATAATTAATCATTATGTTTATGGGGTAATTTAAAGTAGAAGATAAACAAATATTATATATTATGAAGATTGTCTTAGTTAGAGTGACATACCACCAAGAGATTTATTTTGAATTTAATTTTAGATATTTCACTTTTATTTTATTAAAATATTAAGTTTGATAAAAATTATTTTTATAAGGCACAAAAATTAAATTTCATCACCATAAAAAAATTTGATTTAAATTAATTATTTTAGAAAATATAGGATTTCAAAATTTTGATCATCTTAAAAATCATCTTACCTTGAACACATCTTTAAAACTCTCATTCTAATAAGTTGTTGCAAATCATAAATTTTAAAAACCTAGTTTTAACTGACCTAAGCTCAAGCTTTCCTAGGTCATCAAGTTTGTGCATGACTCTTGAATCCATATTCTATAGTATTGGGACAAAGGCATTAGATAGAACCCATATGCTACAATATCAAGTTAATGAATCACTCTTGAACCCATTAACCTGTTATAGACTTACTAGTGAGCAGGGGCCATGACCTCTTAAGCAAACCAAGGGTAGCAGACACTATATATTCGTCTGATTATATATGCGTAGGTAAAACCTTATAAAGAGCCATTCCACATGCAAATTGGCAATGTGGGAGTAATAATTTCTACTCTTTTTGCAAGTATCACTTTTGAAATATGGAAGTGAATGTGAGCTATTTGATTTCTGCATTTTTCATGATAGAATGATAAAAAATTCCTCCTTTCTAAATCACATGGATTCAAATTTAGTTGTCAGATTATGCAATTTTCATAATCAAATAGTAAAAAATTGATTTATCCTTTCTATACCACGTAGATTTAAATCCAGTCATTTGATCTATTAATTTTCGTGATCAAATGGTCAAAAATTTCCCCACATTTCTAAGCTGAGTATATTTAAATTTAGTCATCCAATAACACAATTTTTGTGATTTAATACTTTAGATTAAAATCAATCATGCAGTTCTTATTTACTTTGATCTAATCTGGATCGAATAGTTTTAATGACATTTGATATATCGTATTAGCCGCTTTATTGCAGCGGCTAACCGACTTGTTATTTCATGTAATGACTATTTTAAAATAGTCATTCTTAAAATAAAGTCAATTGATCCATTATTAAATTAAGTAGTTCAACTTGTAACAACTAATTGGGTTATTTGGTAATTGTTTTTAGCTATTGTGATATGTCTATAAATAGTAGATTTTTTAACATAAAAGATTGATGAAAGATTATATAAAAACTTTAACCTAAAAAATGTAAGTCTTAGTAGCCTCTACTGACTACTATTTTCATTTGCTTCATTCATCATTCTTTAGGCTCCAACTCTGACGTAGAAGCATATAACATTAGCTTACAAACACATACCTATTGGTATCGCACCAGTTTCATAATTTGTTGGTACAAAATTTGGTTGAAACTTGCTTTAAAAATACTTAAAATTGAGTTTTTTGTCAAGTTTTGTCACCTACCACTGTCTGTTATCATCTGCTGCTGTCACACCACATTCAATAGCCGTGGCCACCCCTTGAGCTAATTCGTGTGTCCACGTGACCTGAATTGACCCAAGAACTTGATATTCCTAATTGGCTCGTGTAGTTTTGCCCGACCTACACTTATTTAAAAATCAGACAACTGCTCCCACTGTGCCACTCGTCCATTGTTTCGTTGCCTATCGTTTTGTCACTCGCTATTATCGTTACTTGAAATGCATGGCTTGTTTTGGAACTACTTAACGTCAATTAAATTTGTAGTTTTTTTTTTCATTTTTTATTTTTTTAAAAAATTATTAATGAACCTTTGAGATCCTTATAAATATGAATGTTCATCATGATAAAAGATGAAAATTATGGAATAATTTTCTTTTATTTGTGTACTTTCACTTTTGTGAATAAAGTGTATGCATCTAACTCTAGTTAGAGAGATTTTAATTTTTCTTATGAGAGATAAGAATCAATGTGAGAGGCTTCCATCAAGAAAGTAAGCAACCAAATCTTTTATGAGAGATAAGGATTAAAGTGAGAGACCTTCCACTAGGAGAGCTAGTAACCAAACAAATTCTTATTTCTGTCAATACTAGTAAGTCTAAACCTACACTTTCACCCTTTTAATATAGTCACCAAGCTACCATTATCCTCAATAAAGCTCTAAATCCTATCCTACTAACTTATTATCTTTTTAAGCCAATATTTTCTACTAATCCAAAATCACTACTTTATCATACTTTTCTATCTTTGTTGTTCTAAATACCAATTCCTATGAAACTATAAATCATATCACTAAAAGGTGTACTCTTTTGATAACTTTTATTTTTTAACTAATAATCTAAAGTTAGAATTACTCTTTCTTTTATTAAAGTGATCCATATAGAGTTGGCCTTAAATTTTTATTTTATATGCATGAAATTGGATGTGGCAAAAATCTCTTTGTAGGACTCTATGCTTACTTGTTAATGTATTGTCACACACTTTACTTAATAATTTACGTTACAATTTTTTATGCTAATCTTTAAATAATTCTAAAATATCATATACGTCACCTAACTCTAATTAGTGTATAGTATCGTTTTATATTTTTTTAATAATTTATTGAGCATCTTAAATACTATAAGTTTCAAATTAGATCATAATAGAATTCTAAATCTATCTTACATCAAACTCTTCTTTTTTACTTCAATCAATTAAACATTCATTCTTTTACCTCTACTTGATTTAGTAAAAGCATAATACATTTATGTCGTGTTAAATATTACATCAAGCATAGGACTGTTATATTCATCGAATTTGGATTTATGTCACCATAATTTTTTTTGTTGGTTTTATTTCATTATAAGGTTATTATAGCTTATTTATTTTATTTTATTTTTGTGAGAGTTTGGTTTATCTATTTTTTAGCCAATTGTATATATTAGTTAGTTTGGTTTTTACCTAGTTTTTGTCATTGATGGATGTAGACATAAATTTGAGCCAAATTACCTAAAAATTGTTTCACGTATTTTGTGATTATTTACAAAAATTTTCTATTTCTTAATTTTTTATTTTAAAAAAATAACGTATTCTAAAATAAATTTAAAATTTGCACAAAGTCACTTAAAAGCTTTTCTTAAACTTATTAGACTACCTAAAAATATTACTTTAATTTTTTTTAAAATAATTTTTCAATAATTAAATTTCTATTCTTGGCAATTCACTCATCTTTTCTTGAACCATAGTGTCATTTTTTCATTCCAATATTTGTATCATTTTTTGTGGCAACACTACCTTTCTTATTTAGTGTTACTCATTTGGATGAATTTTGTTGGTTTTTTGAGTTGGTATTATAAAGTTTTATAATCCTACTTTAATAAATTACATAATTAAGAAAATTTCAATCTTTTAATTGAGGTGGACTTAGATTAATAGTTCTGTTGTATCACTTAAAATTTCTTTGTATACTTGTGTTCTTTCTAATTTCTTTATTTGCATATATAGTTATTATTTGACTTTCTTGCTCACATTAAATTATACAATGGCTCTCATAAAGCACATTTTACTTTACATCCCTTCACTATTAGTATGTTACAATACAATTCTAAGTATGCTTACATCAGTTTAGTGAATAAAATTCTTGTATGATTCATTTTAATGTTTGTCATGGTTTTCAATCAAAAAGCGTTATTGACTTCCAAGAGTTTTATGGAAAGTCTTATGATTCATGATTTTCTCTTAAACCATCTCATGCTGCAAGACAAAAATGCTATTCCATTTTAAATCTCAAAAAAGATAAGACTAAGCATACACATACACATATTATAATCTTACAATATATATATACAAACACACACAAACTTAATAATCTTAGAGGGTTAAGCACTTCTAAAGAATTTAATAATCTAATTTGTGAAGAGTGCTAACACATTGAACTTATTCTACATGATTAAACTAGACTATTAGACAAACATGACAACTACTAGTGAAATGAAAGGATGCAAATATTAAATTAGAGATATATATATCTGTCTAATTCTATATTAGTTAGAATCATAATAGAGTTGAAACTTGTTCAACAAAATTGATTTTCCTATCAAGCATATATTTAATTTAAAAAAATAAAAAAATAAAAAAATAATATAATGAGAATAAAATATAATTTTACCTTTTCAAAATAATTATTTATTAAATGCTTATCAACAAAGTATTTATCAAATATAATTTTTTTAACAATATTTAATAAAAATATTTCTAAATTAACTACTAAAATTTAATAACAATTGAATTTAACATAAACTTAACAATAAGTGGAGCATTGAAGTTGTAAATATCAATGTTGACAATATAAGCATCATTCAAACACTTAAGCAATGGAGTTTTAGTGAAGACTTGCAATTTAGAGGAAGGACGACTTCCCTTTTTGAAAAAAATAAAATTAATAAATTTTCCTATTAGTTTTTAAGTAATGGATATTTTCTATTATGATCCCACAGCATTGATGCACATGACCGACAATCTACCAAACAAATTCTAAGTAGGGCCCACTTTCTGTGCATGGGACATGAATTCATTCCCACACAACTAGGGAAAACGAGTCAGCGACAAAGATTGAGAAAAAGTAAAGATTCCAATCCATTGATTCCGGTCCTCAATAATGATGCGCCATCCTCGGCGTATGATGGGCCTATCCATACTATGTTTCACGGGATAATCGCTTCACTTCATTTCTATTATGTATGTGTATATAAGCAGAGCAGAGCTTACTTTCACATTCTCGTCCTCTGCAGGGCTAATGGAGCTGGACGAGCTGGCATTTTTTGGAGAGTTGGTCGCCCTTCGCCGCCTGCCTGATTCATGGGACTCCGGCGATGTCTTCTCTGGGGAACCTATTCCCTCTCTGGATTGCTTTCAAGAAACTGGAGGCTTTTATCCAGTCGATTGCTTCGCCTACGACGCCTACTGCCAGAAAGTCGCCGGCACCGGTGGGACGTGGGGTTACAGCTCCATGCCTGAGATCTCCCTCAAAGCGGCGCAGGATGTGATGGAGCCATGCAAGGTGGAGCTTCCGTCGTTGGCTGAGGTCTCATTAACGACTGCGGCGGTGCAAGAGAGGAAGAAGAGGCCGGAGGGTATGCCGTCAAAGAATCTCATGGCCGAGAGGAGGAGGAGGAAGAGGCTTAATGATCGTTTGTCCATGCTCCGATCGGTTGTCCCAAATATTAGCAAGGTATTCTGGCATTAACCACATTTCCCTTGTTTATTTTGTTTATTTTGTGTTACCCTTTCAAAGAGCTTTTGAAATGGTTGGGGCATCTTTGGTGCTGCAATTGGAAACTAAATCATTTGGATAAATTGCTTCTTTTCATGTTTTTCAAAATAAATTCATCGTGGACAACCTTACAGATTTGATCTACTCAATCAGTAGGTTTAACATGAAAAAAACATTGAAGGTGTATGTGAAATATGCCTAATAAAAGTACGGTTGAAGAAAAGCATTGTCATAAGAGATGTTTAATTATCATTATATTTTGTTGGCATGGGTGAGATGGATCAGCTAACCACCACCATATTTGGGTAGCATATCATCTTCTTTTAATTACATAAAAATCTGTCAGTATATTGTCACATAAATCGGAATTTGTTCTTACATTAAAGTTTGATTTAGAAACCCATTTCTTGACGACAGATGGACAGAACTTCAATACTGGGCGATACAATTGACTATGTGAGGGAGCTGTTGGAGAAGATAAAGAAGTTGCAGGAGGAGACAGAAGTAGGTGGCTTCGACCAAGCAAACCTTCTTGGCCTCTTTCAGGAGCTTAACCCTGGTGTGATTCTAGCAAAGAACTCTCCAAAGGTAATTATTGGATTCACTAAGGGCTGTTTACTTGGTATCAAATTTTTCACTGTTCAAATCAAACCATATTCTACCCAATACCCTCTCTTTTCCCTTGGCTGCTACTAATCTGTAGTAGTTCTGTGAACAAAATACAATTGGACAATAAATGTTAAATGAATATACTATATTCAAATCTATCAGTTAAGTATTGCTTGTCATTACTATTATGCATAGAATTACTTATACTAGCTTTATTAGACAATGCTTCCAGTCTTGTTTGCTTTCTTGTCTTTTTATTCATCAATGTGATTATTGTATATAGTCTGCCATTTTTCACAAGGTTAACATAGTAGTTGTTGTGCCTCATAAACTGATACTTAAATATGTTATTGTGAATAAAGTAAACCATTTGCTTAACACAACGTTCAGCAATCCTCATCTTTGGCATGCTTCCTAAAACTTGACTTAATATGATTTTACTTCTTATATGTATAAAAAGCATCATGAAGTCCAATATTGCAAGTGCACCATCTCTATCGCTTTCCTAACATGATCAACTCAGAGAGCCTTTCATTTATGTTATGGCACATTATGTGGAAAAAATATATAGTCAAGGGCGCCAATCAGTCTATTCTAGCCATTTTGTAGGAAAACATTCCATGATGAATGCATGGTAAAAGAGCCTTGGCACAACATTATAGTTATGCAATTTGGGATTAGAGTCATGAAAACAATCTCTTGCAAAAAAAATAGGATAAGACTATTTTTATTATTGTCTTATTCTTCTTCAAATACCATGCATGCAACAATTTTGTTGTACCAATTTGCACTTACATTTTGCAAGATATCTTTTGCATGGCACAAACTCAAATCGTACAAGTTATGTGATGAAAGTTTTCAATATTAACCCAAAATTCTCCATCAAACTTATTAAATCCTTGTCTTGAAAATTGTTGTATGTATGCTCTAGTATTTCAATATTATATACAATGTGATTTTTTTTGGCCAAATGCATATTGTATATTGTCAAAAAATATATCTGATGCATTCAACAATACCTATTATGGATAGCAAACATTAACATTTTGTAGGGCCCTTACAATTTTATAAGCAATGTATTATTATCAGTTTCTCAAAGTCTACAAAATATCTATTCATATCTAATACCGATACTCCCTTGTACTAACTTGGTATGCTACATGGCAATTGGATTTGATAAAATGAAATATAAATGGATCAATATGTCTTGATGCTAGCTCAATACTTATGTGATATTTATTAGATGCTAGTAGATCACATTTTCATGTGATGACATGGTTTGGCATGATTAAAAAATAAAAAGCATTTTTTTAGGGATAAAGGAAAATAGGAAACAATAATCAAGTTCCTTCGATGATATAAATATTATTCTTGTTCAATATTTAATAGTAGGTAACACACATTTTTATGACTTGACATATTCTTATATAGAACTTATATTAGAATAGTTTTAAAATTTTGAAAACTCACAATTTCATTTTAGATTTGATAATAATGACAATTTTTAAGGAATTTAATTTTATATTTATACATCATTTCAATATAATCTCAAATGAGATGTAAGAATTTAAATATAATGTCTATGCTTATAAAAATAATTGACCATACAAGTAAGGCCTATTATAAGTGATAGTCTGAACCAATCATATTTATTTTTATGTAAAAATGTTCAAGTCATATTCCATTGACAAATTTTAACAGATTTATATCTTATTTTTTGAAATTTATTATATCACCTAATATCATATTGTATTCATATTCTCATATTATAACCAAGCTTTATTGATGCCCATCATCCACAAAAGAATTTTCCATTGCAACTCTTGACCACTATTCTTCTGCTTTCAGTTCGAGGTCAAGAGACTTAATGCCGATACCAGGATAGACATGTATTGCTCATCAAAACCCGGCGTGCTTCTATCAACTGTTAGTACTCTGGAGTCCCTGGGACTTGAAATCCAGCACTGTGTAGTAAGCTGCTTCAATGACTTTGGAATGCAGGCATCCTGCACTGAGGTAATTGCTCATCACAACCAGCATAACAGTTAACTTTCTGGAGCTTACATGAATACCTGGTTCTGCTTCTTATCCTTGTCCGCTGTTTTGCTTGCTAGAATATGGAACAGAGAGCAGTAATAAGCTCTGAAGATATAAAGAAAGCTTTGTTTAGTAGTTCAGGCATTGTAGGGAGTTGTTTGTAGGAGAGAAGAGATCAAGAAGAATAAGGGGAGAGGTGAGATATGTAGCTGGTTATGATGGTTGGCTGTTGAATAATATCAATGGTTGATGATTTCGTTGTGCTTATTGTCAATGTAGCATCTGGTTTTATAAAAGGTGAAAGGCTGGTTGATGTGTTTGTTAATTACTGTGTGAGTTTATTGGTTTGTACTCTTGGATTTTTCTTCAGTCTGCTGTGTTTCATCACATCCATTACATTAAGGAACTTAATAATTACATTGGATTCCTTTGTTTTCAGATGTTCAGATTTAGTCGATAAGACATTCCATACAAAATTCTCTGTGGGCAGAGAATGATTGGATTGAGTAATTAATAATACATACGTCCTTTAAAATGGTTTTTAAGTGAGCAAGTTGGCCTGAAGGGGACCATTTTTCTTCTTTTATGTAAGCTTCCATCAAATAGTCCTTCACTCCTTTCAAGGAACAAGACGAAAGAAATATTCGGCTCTTGGTTATATATTAGGCAGTGGACCACATGTTGGAAATATTCTATCTTTTTATAATTTCAATAGATACACTCTTCAAGTACGATGATGTAGATATCCCATTGATGTTTTCGAAGTGATAAGCAACATTTGTATTCAATTCATTGCATGGGTTCTTGGAAAAGAAATATATTTTCACACCCAAATCCCTTTGTACAAAAGACTTGTGGAAATGTAGACTATCTTTTGGATTTGATGAAAAAATGACCTTATATCATATGAAGAATCATCATACATATTAGGAAAAAGGTAAGTTTTTTGTCAACGATTTAAACAACGATCATTGTTTTCCCTACAACAATTAATTGAACTGACTTCTTTACTATTAAAAACTTGAATGATATCTTCTTCCACAAGATGACGACATCTACCTAATTGTTCCCCTTATCCTTTGATTCATACTTAACTGAGCACTTGATCCCTGTTTGCTAAAGAATTAATTTGCAAAATAACTTACTTCGTCGAGGCTATTTTTGAGAAGTCAAAAAAGCATTGGTGATGCTAATAACTGCCAAATCTTAGCAACTCTCGTCTGAAAGGTCCTCTATGCTCTATATGCTTCTTCTCATAAGTTTTTCATCATACAACTATCATTAAAGCAACACTGTTGAAGGTGAAATCCAATGCCTTGTAGCTTGATCACCCTCTAGTAGTCTCGTCGCCTTTGATCAGTTGCCTCTGAGTCAACAATCCTTATTAGCACTAAGAGACTTGCTCGATGGCTTTTAATGTTTATTGTAGATTTTGTTTAAATTAGTATTTTATGCATAAATTAATTTAATATTTTAATTTAGTTTGCTTGATAATCTTTAATGTTATATATGCATATATATTACAATGTAATTTTGTTAATAAACATATAATACAAGTTATCTTGTGAAAATCTTATTTGAAATTTGTTATTTTGATTGCTCCATCATTAAATTTCAAACATATAATTGAGTTAACTTTTATGATTATTTTCTCATACTTGTGCAACGTTAGGTATTTCAAGTTCTAAAGATTATTGATTTATAATAACTTTTTAATTATTTTGTTTGGATGGTTTAAGAATGTATAATAATATATTGATATAATAATAACTTGTTATGTAAAATTATGTATTATAACATTTCTAAATGTAATAGAGTTATCTGTTATATCTTTAGTTATTACATTATTTATTTGATGACAAAAAAATTATTATTTTATTTTACTAATATATTTATTCGAGTGTTTTTCAAATAATGCATCTTTAGAACTATCCAATTATTTAGGCAAAAATTTTAATCAAATAATTTATGGAGCAATCTACATGTGAAAACTTGCTCAGAGGTGTTGTTGGCTTTGCTAAAGTTTAGCTCGACTAGTATATCAAGGTGTCATTGTCCAGCTCTTGGTAGAGCGACTGCCCTTCAGAAGTTTATCATCAACATATTCTTTTGGCTTGATTTATTATCACAACACTTGATTTATATGACACAATTAGTATTATATTGTGTATTTAACTTCTACACCTTCTTGATAATTCATCTTGAGTTATTAAGATCTTTAGAATTATATTAGGATGTTATTAATGTCATCACATGTTCTAAGTTTACTCAAGTCTTAAGATTTTAAAATCAAACTTAAAACATATTTAATTTAAGCTATATTCATTATTTATGATTTGCACAGTACGATGTTCAATATTATACTTGAACGATCTATATTCTAGTTTAAAATCTCAACTGAAGTTTGAAGTCATCATGGTATCGTAAGATGTGATATCTTCATTGTACATATGTGATCATCGACTCAACAAACTGTTAAAAGCATAAGTTGGGTCGTACGATGTATCAGCCTTGTATGTGTGTTGATTGATCTCTTAGAATTTAGTTTTTGTTGGTAAAGTATGAGTATAAAAATTTCTTTATATTAGTATGTCATTTAATTCCTCTTAGAACCAGTTAAATGTACAGGCTTAATAGTAATAAGATTGGTGTAATTTCTATATCGTATTAATATGTTCATATTTGTTACATGTGGCTTGACTGATTAGTCTAAAACCCTTATACAATTGCCAAGCATTGCTTACTACATAGTATGAAGTGTTTGTCATATTAAAATACTTTTTGGTGGAAATATTAGACGATGTTAATAAAGGTGCTAGCTATATTGTACGAGTACAATACTTGTACTGCATGAGTATGTAAACCAATATAATAGTACTTATAATACATTCATTAGACTTATATAATCATTGTTAGTCAAAAGATTTAAAATAAAAATAGTAGGTTTAACATTGTATGAATACAATAGTTATATCGTATGAGCACAATCATCACTCGGTGCATATAACATGGTTGTACAAAGATAATCTATTTATCAAATGTGTATTGGTTTATTTCATAACACTTGTTATTGTGTTAATACAATAAGATTTATTGTATGCATACAATTATTTCAACTAATTAACACAAGGTCATATGTGCGTTTATATAATCATAATATATGATATTTTTCTAAAAGTTTGTCTCTTTGTGAAAATGTGTACTTACGCTAGCAATTTGCTTTTAGACATGTATGACTTATTAATCTGCAAATGTGAGCAATGCTAATATGATTGGTGAAATTGTTTAATATGTTTTATGTGAACTTAAGAACTGCATTGTAAACTTATGTTGTATAGTGCAAAGACCACTCTTAGACTAATATAGTATGTCATCTCAAAGAAAAATGCATTGGTGATAACATCATATCATTAAGATGATTTTTGTTAAATTCCTTTCATTTCGATACAATTTCGGGAAGATGCTATTATGAACAGAAACTTAGAGCTTATTGGCTATTTTAAACTTCTTTGGAAAGCTTAATTAGTTGTTATATGTTCTATAATCTATTTGGGATCAACCTAATAAAAAAAAAGATTGATTTCTAATAGAATAAGATGATGCACTTTGCAAAATCTATTTATTGGAGCTATAAAGCATGATCTCTCAATATGTATTTTGTGCAATAATAAAACAAATATCTTTTCGTTGTCGTATTTTTTATTTAAAATTATTTAATAGTTCATAAATTTTTATTCTTACTTAATAATATCTTGCACATCATTTTAACTTTGTGTTATATATTTTTTTCCAATTATATAATAAAATATTGTTGAAATTTATTGTATAAAGTATATTGTAATATTTTTTAATCTATTTTTTTGTCTCTTTATAAAGGTGTACTCTTACCTTGTTGCGACAAAAAAGAGTGGATTTGTAAATATTTACCTTTATTTATTATGATATAAGAGAGTGATTTTATTATCAGAAGTTTTATCAAATCAACTGGGAGTAGATATAAACAAAGATTTTATCAAACTACCTAAAATCTTACGTCTTTTTATTTATGCTTTACTTGTTGTATATGTTATATTTGTTTATTGCTTCGAAACAAACGCATTATTTCAAAAACATTTTTAGAAAGCTAAAATGGACTTCTCGTGTCAAACAATTGAACTCTTAGAAATTGGAGCCAATAGTAATTAATTAAAGTTACTAATTGATGTTATTTTTCAAAGTTCTATTATGCTTAACGTTCTTATCAATAAAGAAGTTTATGATGGTTTTTGAACTTGAATACACAATTTATGTGACATAATAAGTGCATGTTGTTTCGAGGTAATAAAATAAGCCAAGAGTATTCATACCAAAGAACACGTTTTATCAAGGAAGCCATTCTTTTGAATAACTGGCAAGCAAGAAGCATGCTCCAAAATTAGAACGATATACCTTCTAAACACTGCCTAATCCATGGACCAAACTCATACACTTAGTGTTCCATACCTGTTGATGTCCAAACATAAACAAGAATAGCCCACCTCTATTGCACGAGATCCTACATAAAAGTGCCCTCTTCTCATAACCTACCCATGTACAGGAAACAACAACTAAACAAGCACCAGTTAAAGATTCCTACCAGTGGGCAATTGCAAATGCCTTTTTCAAACCTTCAGATTAGTTGTTCAGTCTCTTTCAGGAGCATGTCCTGCATCTTTTCTCGCACTCAGGTTGCCAGTGTACGACCAGAGCGTGCCTTGTGGTTCTTGAAAGTTGTCCTTGACATTAGAAAGCTGTGGTTGCACTCTTCCCGGGCTCTGGGCAACCGGCGTGGACGAGCAAAACGGTGTCGCAAATGGAGATGCATAAGGGGTGCTTTGAATTGAGAATGGACTGGGTGAGATTTTCTTTTGTATAGGCATTCCTCCCAATCCACTTCGGTTAAACAAATTTACTTCTTCAACGACGACGCACTTCTTGGTCGAGTCATCAACAAAAATCAAGTCATCGATCCTTGCAATGATGTTGAATGCCAAGCTCTCCGTAACCCGGGAATAGCTTTCAAGGATGGACTGCCCCACATCCTGTATATGAGAGAAAAAGTTCAGAAGGTTGTAAAATAAAATGAATCAAGGTAGAACATAAACGGCCTATTATGTAAGAGCTTAATTCTACAACCCAAAAGGTGTACGGAAAATTTTCAACATTGTTTTAAGGTCCCTCTTCTCTACATCTATGAAAGCAAGAATTTGATCAGATGGTTCAAACATTGTTTATGGTAAAACCCGATAAATATATGAGCAAAAGTCGATCCCAAGTCTTCGGTAACAATTTTCGAACGAGATGTAAAAATGCAAAACATCTGAAGATAATCAACACTTTTATAGCAGATCTAAAGACGAGAAAACCATGTAGCTTAAAGCAGAATGAGGCTATAACCTTATTGAATTGGATCTTGTTCATATCTAAAACAGTTTGAGGAAGACCAGGGTAACGAAGCCTCAAGCTCTGCAAAAGCCCTTCAGCTCGTTCTGCAAGTAATTCACTTCGTTCTGTAGTGATAACAAATCCCTTGACCTTCCCACTCCATGACATTTTTCCCTTTGAATTGGGAAGATGCTTCTTTTGGCTTTTTAACCTCCAAATATAGGCAGCCGCCTCAATCCTGTTTGCTATTTCCAGAGTATGGTGTTCGGATGATAGATCTAAGCAATCCAAGAGACATTCTGGTGAAAATTGTTCAGCAGTTATATACCGGTAGATGATCTCACCTAAAGAACTCTTTCCACTCTGAAGTAGTCAAAGACGATGCAAAAGCAATCAGACATAGACAACATTTTTAATGACAAAATTGTTGTTTCATTAGAGTCATTGCAGCTCATTATTTTGCATATTTACAATAATTAATGTAGACAACAAAAAAAAACTTCCACTTAATAATATTCAGACATCCCATAGTACTGCAAAAGGGAAGATCATATCAGACCAAGGTACATGCAATTTATATAATAGCTTGCAGGCTACGTAGCTTCGATGTAAGAAAAGCAATGCCTTCAACTCTGAATGCATTTGCACGTGTTCATTGTTCAAAGCTTGCCAGTGGAGAGCATTGCCTAATACATTGAAAAGAAAACCAGGGCTCACTGATATGGGTAATATCCAAGGCATGCAATATGCTTTGTTTATAAAGCATACCAATTATCCATAAGACTTCCAGCAACAAAAGTAGGGAAACTCAGTGACAATTAAATACTTTGAACCGCATGTATACAGCCTGAACTTTTGGCCCAGGTTGGTCAAGTAATTCCTTCACCTTCGAAATTCCAACCTTATATAAGACTCACACCATTTAACCTACCTCAACATATGATGCCACACGCAAGCAGAATGAACCTAAACTATTAATTTAAGATTCACTTGAACGCTAGAAGAATTGAACCTTAAAGAACTTTTATTAGTAGTATTTCCCTAAATTCTATGAGGTTGAATCCATAGAGCACTAGCAATCTTCAACTAATCTTTATCATTAGACACACACACACACACACACATTATTAGACATGATAAAGACTACTTCAACACTGATTAGGATTTGGACAAGAATTAACATTCCATTAGAGAATGATTTGGCTTTGAATTAAATTATTCCTTTCTCGAATATAAAGTAATCATTTTTTTCATTTTTTACATGCATCCCATGACTAATATGGTAGGAAATACTAGTAAAATTCTATTCAAGTTATCATGTATAATTATTTCTTAAAAATGATACCTACTTGAATAGAATTAATGTGTTCCTACTCCAAATGTTTCAACGTAAGCCAATCAATTTTAAGAATGAGCTTTAGTGACAAATCGTGTCCATCAGACCATGTTAAAGATGGTGAGATCTTCATTCACCAAACCATGATGGCAGAGGATTCATTCACCAAACCGATCAAATATAATGATTTTCAATTGGATTTTCATCTTGATCACTTCAATTTTACAGTTTTTAGCTTAGAACTAATTCAAAATCAGAGTTATTGATTTTTTATCCTTAAAGTTCAAACAAGAACTATGGCTTTTTGGTTCAGTTCAATTTTCAAAAAACGTTTGTATTTTTTTATTTGGTTTGAACTCAGCTTACAATTTGCCTAAATGAAAGCGATTGTTCCAATAATCAAACCTATAGAAACAACAATATGCATTGCCATAACCATGGCAAACTAGATGCTTTAACATATATGTTTGAAGAAAAAAATATTCATATTTAATATAATTTTTTATTCAATTATCTATTTCATATAAAAATATTCATATTTCAGATGAATATTTCGATTTATTGATTTGTTTTTTATTTAATTTTTTTATTTAATATTTTCTTTTCTTTTTGAAAAATAGGAATTTTCAAAAAGAAAAGAAAATTAGGTTGCATCATATATAGCAAAGAGTATAAAATAAGGATATATTTGGTGAATAAAATACCAAATAAATCCCAAATAAATGGTCCAATAATGAACTCTTTTCCAATTCAACAATTGAATTTTCATTATTTGGTAATTGATGAGATTAGTTTAGTTGTAGTTGCAAGCAAACTCTAAAAAAGATACTTAAAAGCAAGATTATCATAAGATTAAAAATAACAGTAAACGGTAAACATCTAGATTATTACCTTGAATTCTGTATAATTGGAAATTGTGCTTAAAAGCATGTGTACAAAGGTTTCTTTACAACTCATATTTTGTTTAATCATACTTGTGTAGAAGCTAAATTGTTAAGTCATGAGTTTAGCTATTGCATGCCTTAGAAATCGTAACTTCTTTTAACATGTTTTCTTGCATGACCCAACATCTCTACTAAAAAATTATCCCTTAGTTCAAAAACACAAAATTATAACTAATGAATCATTTGAATTAAATAATCAAATATATCAAACATATATGCACACACACACCCTTAAAAAATGCATAAATTCCAAAGCAAAATTATCTTTCCATACTTGGAATATCAAAATTTGAGCACTAACATAACAGTACTGCTTTGACCATGCATTTTATGCCCTAAAAAGGTCTTATAGAAAAGCAGACCTTGCCACTTATCCTTCAACATGTAATATATGAATATATTGAATGCATGAACAATTTAATATTGTATTTTCAAACATGATTTTGCTGTAGCCAATCATACTTATCCTAGGTGATATTTCAAAATGATTCAAATAGTCATTTTTGAAATCCAATTATCATAACATTCCAAATCCTTGTTGAAAACTAAAAAGAAGCCCAAGTCATTTGAAAAAAAACCAACTACTCAACAAATTCTGATTGCATAATCACCTCCCTTGAAGGTGATCAAGGGCATAATAACTAAATTGTTTGAGTAAAGGCTTGCCTATATTATGGTGTTGTTGGAATAAAAAAGTTTTCATTTGAATTCAGTTTTACTACACATCACATTAGGTTACTCTATCTCAATCCACTAAGTTATTACCTTTTTAATTTGCAGATAGTTGTTTTATGGTAATAACTTCTATGATTATCCACTTGAGTCAATTTGTTGATAATAAAGTGCTTTCTCTTGTTCAACATACAAGAGAGAATAAGTTTCCATAACCTTAGCATTGAATGGGTTTGAGTTTTGCTTAAGCTCACCATATGGAAGGCATGAATTTGGGTTGTGCTTAAATCCAATAAAGGAGGAACTTGGTGGAATGTACTTCACCTCATATATAAAATAATTGTAGTAGGCTTCTTCATTGGTTAAATTAAAGCAAAAAGGGGCTTGTTGAAATCCCAAAGATGGTGACCTTGGCAATGGAATTTGACAAGCTTTTCTCCTAAAACTCTTGTGCGAACAATACATGTTTTACTTTATACTTGCAATTTTGCTTAAATTGGTTAAATTACTTCGACAGCAAGACTTCTAATTAGTGCAAAATTTCAAATCTCAATTCATATTCTCTTTGGTGTGTACCATAAAGATAAACACAAAAATCTTTTTAAAGAATTTTCCTCTCCACACTTTGCACTCCTTGTGTCCAAGTTTATGGCCTAACCTCCTACTATAAACTTGTACAAAGATTCTGAACATAATAAAGACCATTCTATTTTGGGAAAAAATGCGGATTGGACAATAATATAGAATCTTACATTCACAACTATTTTAGATATGGGACAATAATAACAATATTCGAGAGCTCATTTGGTTTTGAATTAAATATTCCTTCCATGTAAATAGAATATATATTGCTTTGTTTATGTATCCCTTAATTGATATGAAAGAAGATGATCGTGAAACTTTATCGATAGATAATAAAACCACTCAGTGATTTAGGCGAGTTCTACCATTCATCACTTAACTTCCAATTCTTTTGCACATTCACATGTATTTGTGTTTGTTATGAACAAGTATCAAATTATCATAGGCTATAAAAAAAGGTTAACTAACAAGTCCCTATGTTTGATCTAATTCTCACCCAAGTTATTGGATTTCAAATATAATACAAAAGGTTCATAATTTTTGTAAATGCCATAACTAGGTCATTAACCATTTTTATCCTAAATTTTCATTCAATGTATAAAGACTTTCTTGCACTAGTTTACAAACTATAAGGACTCATATAACCATTTTTTAAAATAGTTTAGATAAAAAAATAGTGTTTGAGGATGCAATTATTATACTTGGTTATTTTTGAAACATTAAAGACCTACTTAAGAATCAGGTCAAACCTGAGAAACCTATCAACAATCCATTCCTATAAAAATGATTATTTATAATCAATAGTTTTTAAATTTTATAACTTTAACAAACATTATTGACTAACTCAAGCTCAACCCTCACCAATACCACTATGAAAGAAACAATGAAACTCCTACAAATGTTCATTATAACTCTCCAACTCCCTTTGAACTTTTGAGGATACGAACCCCTTGAACTATAAAGAATTTGTTTGGTAAATCTAATTAATAGTCTCACTATAACATGCTCAATTATATTTACATGTTTATGCAAAAAATGATGGTTCAATACTTTCAAAAAGTCAAACAAAAAAACTAAAAGAATCCACAAATATAATGAGAAATAAGTGATTAATCCACAACTTCAAGAAGTTATATAAAACAAATAAATAACATGCATCCTAATCCATTAGATGAAAAAAATCTTAGGTAGCTATATTTGATTACTGCCTTAGCAATCGAATAATGACAATAATCCGACTTAAGAGTTCCTAAACAACATAATTTAGCATCATCAATTTTTATTCATTAAATTATTCTATATTATTTTAAAGGCACACTTTATGATGGAGTGGAAATAGTGTTGGTGTTTTGAGGGCTTAACTTGCTTAGGCTTGGTAATGAGTGAAAAAAATGCTTTAAGATTTGAGAGGGGGAGAGTTGTCATGGTGTTAAGGGAATACTTTAAGGTCTAGGGTTCAAGGAGTAAAAGAAAGCTAGGAGTGAAAGAAAGGGGCATGAAGGCAAAGCTTGACAGATCCTTGAAGTGCTTTAGGGTTTTGAGCAAAAATGAGGCCCCCAAGAGATTGAGAGGGATGCCTTGAGTTTGTGGGAGAGAAGAAGAAAGAAAAAAGCTCTTGAAGACGAAAAAATCCTTAACTTTTGATTAGGGCCATAAGCTTGAACAAGAGAAGATGATAGTTAAAATGAAAGGAAAGAAAAAGAGAAACAAGTAAACCAAAGAACTCATCAAAATCCTAAGGGAAAGGGTATGCTCTTGAGATGGCTGATCACCAAGCCTATGCCATAGAGCTCTACCAAGCTAAGCAGCAAATTCTATTGAGTATACAAGCAATAACTATTTTACTCCATCAAGGCCTTATTTATACACATGGTTCATAGCATTTTCATATTCAAAGCTCTAACAACCTTGACTCAAATCCTAACAAGCCTAATCCTAAAAACAAAATAATCCAATTCCAAAGAGACATGAGCAAAGCTGTTTACAAACAAAATTCAAAATTAAAGTATCTGAAAGAAGTGCTGTCCCATGCTCCAAATCATGAGAAGTTATCTCCACAAAAGGTGTGATATACAAGTCTTCGAATTTTGAAAGAATTCATGTTTCTCCTATGACCCACATCAGTCCCCTTCAACAAGCTTGCACGAAGGAAGTCCAAGTGAGCCATCATTGAACCACATCTTAAACTGAGTCATGCAAATATTCTAGATTACTATCTCTATTTGGGATCTAAAAAACAGCAAGAATTAAGTTCTTTGTTGCATCATTTTAACAAACTAAACAAATCAAAATTAGGTTTTATTCATAAAGGAACAATTCTTTGATAACACAAAAGTCAAGTTCAAGGAGAGAAAACCCACACAAAGTAGTATCATGTAATGGACTTTGATAGTTGAATGTCAATTCATGTTGAAGTGCTGGATTCAATTCTAACCCAAAATGAACTAACCTAATCTGATTAGTTAATGGGTTGAAAATGCCAACCCTAAGTTGACCAAACCAACACCAACTTGGTTTTGGCATAAGTGTACCATCGGCTTGCTCCAAACTCTATTTCACCTAGAACCACGATAAATGCCATAACTTAGTTCAACACATCAAATTGAAAAAACGATTGAAGCTATGAAATTACATGATAGATTTCCAAAATAAAAAGGTAATGCTAAATGCAAATTATTTTTGTATTTTCAAATTGATTCAAACCTAACAAGACATGGTAAAAACATTTTAAACACCAACCTAAAATTTTAACTAAATGTATCAAGTTTGTGCCAAATTATCATATCCAGTTAAACAATAAAGTACTGTTTCTCTGAGTTTACCCCATCCCCTTGCCATTCCTCCCTTACCACCTCTTTGTGTAAGTGTCAAGCTAACATAAAGAAGAGAGTTTCTTAAAGGAGGATGTTAGGTTTGAGAAGTGAATCAATTATCAACTAATCATAATAATATGTGATACATTAGCTCTAACAAAATATTTCTCTCTCTCTCTTGCTCTATGTGTGTGTGTGGAATAGAATCATAAGTCTAATAAGAAACTAGTAGCAACTTTAAAAAACTTAAACAATCCAATCTAGAATAAAATGAACAATCCACTTAATCTACCAAAATCCATATTATACATCTATGATTCCTCACCAACTCCCAAACTCTCATATCTCCTATCGTTCCTCACAATGTTGCATCTTCCTTTCTTATCAAGCATCACCGACACCTATTGGAAGGACTATCAGTCTATTGCCCTTTCCTATGCACATGTATTCTTTCCTTTTATCCTCGTCTCCAAAACCCCAAGGAAACCACCATTGCCTCAATTGAAGATGCACCAACTCCAAGGAAATCGGCATCATTGTCAAAGCCATCGCCACATCCCACTCTCTGATCTCTTTCATCATTTCTCTTCAAACACTAAAGGAATTGTTATTTTCGACATGAATGTTGATGCAACAACCACCACTGCCATTATCATCATTATCATTTGTGCCATTCATATGGCCATTGTTATCATCCTCTCCATCATAGAAGTTTGTTTAATCTTCACATTTGATTGTTATGTGATTTATTTTTCTTGTGGAGTACATTTAGATATTTTCCTCTTCATGCGATTCAACTTTAGTTATTGGTCAATTAATAAAAATTAGTTGTTTTTATCAATAGAGATTCAACAAGAAGAGGATGCCAAAGCCAAATTTTCATGTTATCAAACAACTTTCAATGAATTAAGGAAATTATTTTATAAAGAAAAATTACTAAATAATTATTTTTTTATTTAGATTTCAAATGCACAAAAGGTGTGCTGAAGTTTATAATAAAGCTATTCAATCAAATTCCCATTAGATGGCCTAATAGATTTTGAAGGAACACAAATTTGTATTATACGTCTCAAGACGAGCGACTTGAATAACAAGAGACATATATTTTTCATTGTTATGAGCTCTCTTTTGACATTTGTTATAGGTTAATTCAAGTTGCATAGAAATTCATGCATTAAAATAATATATAATTGTTGTCTTTCTTACCTAATCCTCTTTAGCTAAGATTCATGAACATGTTGAGATGATATAGGCTTTTTGGTTTTTTTTTTGTTATCCTTTTACATTGTCTTGTGTATTGCACAAAACAATATTTCTTGACCTTCAACCTTAGCTTATGTTAAATTTGTTAAGGCTAAACTCTTTTGTTATGCTCAGGTTGCTAGGTTATACTTCCTATTAAGAAAGTTACACCAAATGAGGGCTTATGTTGAATCTAATATACCTTTATTTAGGCATCTAATAATCTAAAAGTTTAAACCTATGAGTAAAAGCTACATTAATTATATATTAAATTTCAATACTATGCTCAACTTATAATGTTGCATTAGATCAAATCTCACTTTATTCAAAACAAATCTCCTTACAAGTAAGAATATTACACATATTGTCCACCACTTCCTCTAATTCCAAAATTTTCCAACTAACCAGGTAGATTAGTATGTCAAATATCAAGAATGCCAACATACCTTATTCCATCTTTTGCATTATAGCTCTATTTGGTACACAATTTGCAAACTTCAGTTTTTGCAAAAGGGCATTTTGAAATGCACTCAAACGTTTCTATCATAATGTTTCAAAACACACTTATTCAAATCATATAAATATATATATATATATATATATATAAATCAATTAGTTCATTAAACACTTGTTAACAACATATTTAGTAAAAATACAATTTTCAATAGCACTTAATAATACAACTTTTAAATCTAATTTTCATCAATCAACTTAGTCTTTATCAATAGTGGTGCCAAAATATAACATAAATGTAGATTACATTAATTTTTCACCATGGATAACCAAACCACATGTTTTGATCAGATGAACAAAGCCAATGTGGCAACAATGAAAACCTATCAACACCATTAAGTATCAAGAATACCAAAAGTACTTGAATCACATAGAGGCAATATAAATTCACTAAAGCTTTATAAAACTTTGATAAAAAGCATAAAAGACCAATGTGAACCACTAACTACATTAAACACTTAATCCTATTTGAATCGTTGGCTATGATACCATCTACTAAGGAATTTATCAAATAAAGGCCCAAACTGAACCTGATATACCCCTAAGTGAACACCCAATAATTCAAAAACCTAATTCAATTGGTAAATGTCACATTAATTATATATTAAGATATTAATAATATATCCAATTGACAACTTAAAACTAAATCTAATCTCTCTTATACTTAGCATCTCTTAAGCTTAAAATATAATAAAAAAGATCAACTAATGACAATATATGATAGATTAAAACTTCCTACTACAAACCAAAAAGCAAGGCCAAAGCTTTTGTTGTTGAATCCCAAAAAGATCAACTAATGGCGATATATGTGATAGATTAATCACTACTACTTTGAACAAAAATGTAAGGCCAAAGTTTTTGTTGTTGCATCTCCTAAAAACAAAATTGTAAAAAGGTGCTTGTCATGTTTGCTAGAATGGATGCAAAGCATCAAGAGTAAGCTAAAGGTGAACTAAACTACATCATATAACTATGATTGTCATGTCACAATCAACAAAACCAACAAGGAAGAATTGCTGATTACATCTTAGATAAAGATGCTCCATAAAATAATATAATTTCCATATATCATTAAGTAAACATACCAGAAAATTTTCCCAGTAAAAGCAGCTCTCCAGGAAAGAATAAAAAACAAAAAAACTGGACTAATGTATGATCATAGAAGAAAACCACGACAATTTGAAACAGGCTAAAAGCACTTGGACTGTATTTTGGACAAGGATAAGCTCAAGCTATCATGTAATGGTACTGAGACTCCAATAATTCTTTCAAAAGAACTGTAAGACCAATCTGGCTTAGTCAATACTGGAATTTAGGCTCGTTAAAATTCTTTGGGGCAACATGGAACAAGTTGCTAGCACCAAGTCAACAAAAAACCAATTCTCCCTTAAACTGATTAAAGGGCATTCAACTTAGCCATAACTTACAACATTTCTGACTAGATAATTTTATGCTCTGGCTAGATTAACACAGCCGGCAATTTGTTAACAAAAAAATAAACAACCAAAACAGGAATTTCTTACATTGTTTCTGTTGAAGCAAAGAGAGACCAACTCAGTAACATTATGCAGCTGCACATCAAGTGCCTAAATTGGAATGCCATTGCTAAGCGTACAAATTGAAATTAAAAGTAATTAAAAACAAGTATGCATTTGTAAAACTGTAAAAGACAGAAGGCATGGTTGAAAATTCAAAAATCTGCTTAGGTATCAATTGAGAAACAAATTGTGAAATAGTGATACTTGAGAACAACATAAATCCAACTCATTATTTGCATTAATATACATCTTCTTCTAACGCAAAAGCAGAGCATATAAATAATGAAAGCTGCACAAGCATAAAACCCAGAAATTTCACTGAAACTTGTAATTGCTTTATCAATACATAAATACCTTGGGAAGTGTTTCCAAGTAGATTTCCGGGACATCCATTTCCGCCAGCACCCCACTATTGATTGCCATGGCTGCCTTCAGTATTTGGCTCGCACAATCTTTAGACTGCTGCAATTTCTTCCTGGCCTCCTCAGACAATCCATTAGGTGGAACCCTAGGACACGGAAGCCACCATTTGTCCTCCTGCCTCAATGAGTGCAGCCCAAAAGAAGGTGGAGGATAGCCCTCTCCGCAACCTTCCAAAGCATCAGCAACCATAATTCCTCTGTCAACATACCAAAATTCGGTATCCTTGAAGCCATCCAGCATCTCCAAGAGCATGGCATCAAGCTTCTTCAGTGCAGGGAGGTTCACGTAGAGATCTGGCCGTGGCCTGGATACCATAACTTCAAATGTACCGCCACCTGGAAACTCTTGCAGGGAAGGAATGAACTCAACTATGGAATCACTCACGCACAACAACCATTCCATCTCCCTCCGCCACATTGCCTTCTTCTGCAACGCAAGTGGCTCCAGCCTCCAAAGTTCTCCGAACACCGTAGCTGAAGAATTTCGTCAAGACAGAAACTGCAAACATTTCATCGCAAGTTAAGAAAAATATCTCACCAGATAAATTTGTAATGGCATTTGAGATCGCCAGCGCAGTGCAGACCCCCTTTCCGCCGCCTGACATATCCTCTCCTAATAAAAGCTTGGCGAATCTTTCTTTCATCATCTCAACCTCTGAAAATTCAACAAAGTATCCAATAAGCACAAATGCATAAAGCGAAGAACAATAAACACTGTCCTCTCTCCGATCTGCGGCAAAACACACGGATAGACTAACCTGATATTTCCAGTTCCCGCTTCTCCATCTTACCCTCCCAGAAGACGATGTCAGATGCGGGAATCGGCAGCATCGAGCGGCCGTTCTGGGTCGCGGCTAGGATGGACTTCCCCACTACTAGAGGTGACGAGGCAAAGGAACTAGAAGCGCCGGCAGTAAAGCGGCGACCAGAGAAGCCGCTCGAGCTCTCCGACTCGCTTACGTCCGCGCTGGGGCTGTAGCTTCCGCATCGCTCCTCGCTCTGCTGATCAGAAGCCTCCGACGAAATACTCCCCATTCCCTCACACACACCCAAAACCCAAAAACCTTAACCCTTTTTCACGGCCCGGATCCTCTTTCCTCAGTCATCACTAGGCCCGAGGAGAACACAGATCTCGTCTCCACCGCTGCCATTACCCCGCTTCCCAATGTTCTCCGTCTCAACCCACTGCAAGGCCTAGAAAAAGAAACAACGAACACAGAAGACGAGTTTGAAGAAGAAGAAAAAGCAAGCGCGAACTATGAGTACGAACTCTCTTCTCTCTCGCGTTCTTTATCTCACTTGGAGCTTACGCTCCCTGCAGCGATGCTGCAAAAGCAAAAGCAACGCGGCTGCGCAATGCGGATGTCCGCCTCTTTTTCCACGATTTTTTTTTTCAAAAAACTTCTCTTGTGTACGATCTCTAATCGACGGCAGTAGATTTCCCCCGCGCCTTGAAGCCGTGCCACGTGGACAAATAAAAAAGACAGATTCATGCCTTCACGATGGCCATGTTGTTTTATCGTGCCGGTCCCTCGGGTCAAAATAATTTTTGTAATTTATCATATAATAATTACTCCTGATAACTGTTACTTTCTACCATTTAAAAACAGTTAGTTCTAGGCCTAAGAGCCCTTCATTATTTCTAAGGGTGACGTGGACTTCAAGAGTCCCAATTGACCTTTATACAATTTAACAGAAATCATAAATACACATGACAAATACAAATTGACGATATTACCCTAAAAAAATCGAAATTAGTCGTCATCTGGATTTCTATTCAATGTGCATTATTTTTAATATAACAATTAATTGTTGGTTATGATTGCTAAGTTGACTTCTGGAATTAATAATCATTTTTATGTGGAATGAAATGTTTTTTTCGCATTGGTATATATTATTCTAAAATCTGATATTAATATTACTCAAAGAAATAGAGATGATTTTTTAGCTTTTTAACTTAATACGATGTACATATAAAATGTGGAATATGTTCATATTTCTATTGAATTAGCTATTTAAAATTATTAAAAAATTATTTTAGTTTGCTTTCATGTTAATGATTTCATATAGTTGGATTTTTAACTATTAGTATACAATAATATACTTAAGATTTTGTTACATTATTAAATTATAATTCTAAATAATATTATTCAATTGTTATAAATTATATCATAATGATTTAAAGCGTCTACGATTTATGACGATCAACTGATGCTAATTAGTAGCAAATTAATCATAGAAGAGCGTCAAAATACATATTAGTCATTCTTGTTTTTACAAGATATTTGATAATCAATTGTGTGATAAAAATAAAATAGCTCATCTCAAATATCAATAGTGTGATTTCACATCAGTATTTTTACTAATCAAGTGTCATATAACTAATATCATATAATTATTTTATTAATATCAATTAAATGATAACATTCATTATTTCATTTATAAAACATAATCAATTATCTCCCTCTTATATAGCATACTCTCTTGATAACCAAATGTCTAGAATAGTCAAAATAGTTAATTACATACATCAACACTTGGTATATTGAACTTTTGATTTAAGTCAAATGGATTAAAACATCATAAATATTTAAATTATCAAATACTTTTATTCATGAAAAAGATCTATAAATTGTATAAGGATTATTTCATATATAATACTAATCAAAGTTAGCTCAAATGAGAAAAATTGATAAAAGAGTCATCAACAGATATGAAATTTGTCGAACGTCCATCAAATTGTTATATGATCTATCTCATCATACGTCCAATATAAATCAAACTATCTAATTATAAGATTTGATGTTAACAATATTATTCATTTATTTGAAACTTTTGTTAGAAGGTTATTAAATAATTCATCAATAGTTTGATGATGCTGGATCATTTCATGGCTATGGTGATCTATTTTAATTTGGATATTTTATTTTCATATTTTGTTTCTTCCATAAGAATTTTAATTTCTATTTCCAAATTAGATCCTTTTACTTCCAATTAAATCCCTTTTCTTTTCATTTTCATATTTCTTTGCATTAAAATTAAAATAAATCTATATGGAAGCATTCTTCAGCTTTATTTGTAGAAGCATTTCAAATACAGATATCATTTGTAAAAATATTCATATTTAAATATAAAAAAATCTAAAATAAGTATGTTAATAATGCTTATATTGAGTCTTAAAATCGTTTTAAATTATTACAATATTAAACGAGTTTCTCTCTTAATCAAACCTTTCTTTTTTGTGCATCATGTTCGTTGTACTTGAAATATATATAAATATGGATTGAGTCACATTGACTTAATAAGAAGAAACTATATGCTATAAACTAAAGTTTCTTATCTTTCTTTCTTTGTCGTTTTCTAATTGTTAGGGTCCCTCTTTGACTATTTTATTGTGACAAAATTATGTGTTGTAATTATTATATTGCCTTTCTTATTTTAGATGTGAGGTCAATTTCATTCTTCCAACCTTAATCTCATGAACCTTCAATTAAAATCTCATATTATTAATAGATTGGATCTTTAGATTGTATCTTAGCATCACTCCATGGAGTAATTATCCATTGTTCATTGTCTTAACTTTTCCATTTACACATGGCATCACTTTTCGTTTTTTTGTTCATAATGTAGCAAGTTATGGTGACCACTTTTTTGGAGCCATTAATACCTTCATTTTTTAAACCATTTTTTTTTATAAAACAAGGTTGGTTTTTAAAAATTTATTTTATTTTGAAATCCTTTCTTTCTTTTCAATATGTTAATAATCACTTAATGAATCCTTAGAAATCATTTTCCAACAACATAATCCAATAAAATCTCTTATAAAAAATAAAAATACAAAATTGTCTAAAGCTATATTAATAAAGGTAGTCATCGTATGTGGCAACTCTCACTTGTCTTTCTTGAGTTTAATGCCACATCATTCATTTCAATTCATTTTTCCTTAATTTTTAAAGCTATTTTTTATATAAATAAAAATCATAGCAATTAAATTTCAAAACCATTAAAACAAAATCATAATTTGAAAACTTTTTAAAAAATATAAAGAAATTAATATTAAACCAGTATAGTTTGAAAAGATCACAATAGAAGCAATTTAAAAACTTTCACATTAGTTTTTAGTTCATATTGTTAACCTATTTAGAATGATATGTTGTTATGATAAAGTTTACTAATGTATTGCCGGAGATAAATATCTTAAGAAGATTAAGAAATGATGATCATTAAAGATGTGTTGCCTTATATCTCACTACGAGACATAGTCAAGGGCGTGCTCCTCATAAGAGATGAACCCATGGAGAAACTTTTCTCTTGGTTGTGCAATAACTATAATGATTAGTTATTAGTTTGGCATGATAGAATTGCAAAGCTCATGCAATCTTTATATGTGACACTTAGGATTTTGATCTTGTTTAAATCATTCTCAATTTTCATCAAGTCATATTGTATACACACTTGCATTTTCATCAAGTATTTTGTGATGTTTTACTTGTATAGCAAATAGTTTTTATCATTTAACATTTAATCATACAAGATAAAAAAACTTAATTTATCAAATAGACTAAAGTTACACTTATTACATGGTATAATGTCCTTAATGCATAGTACGATCAATATTAAAATAAAGGTATGAAAGAGAATAAAACAATCTGATTAAGTAAACATGAGTTTCAACTCATTATATAGTATGGTCCTTTATATTGTATAATATATTTGGTTTATATTGGTTAAGTGCTTTTAATCAAATAGGATATTAATAGTCTTATTAAAAGTATAGATATATTCATTTAATATGATATCCTGTCATTATATTATAAGTATGACCATTCAATAAATTATAAATAATAAGTGAGAGATCTTAAGAATTTCATATTATATGATAATTATCATTGTACAATAAGATTAGGAACTTAAGTTGAATAGATAAAATTCAAAAGTTTTGTACAATATGATATTATTCTATCATATAATATGTTCAAGTCTTTCATATGAAATACCATTCTTAAATCTAAACTCAAGATTTTCTAAAGGTTTATTAATATTTATCATTTAGTCTAAATAATTTATTTCTAAGTTATTGTATAGTATAATATTATTGATCAAAAAATACAATCGATTATCAAAGCCTATAATGGCCCATTTAACCTTTTTTGGAAAATGAATTGTCGTCATTGTTTAGCCATTAAGCCTATCTTATTCGACCTCGTGAGTGCTCTATGCCAATAAACAAGATAATAAAATATTAAAGAATAATTTAATACAAAAATAATCAATCAAAAAGATTAATTTCAACATTCTTGTTGTATGCTCAAGCTTAATCTTTTTTAGACCTCCTCGATACATTCTTATAACTATGGGTGCTCTCGATCTTCTTATATCTTCTCGTACTTTCATTGGCAACATCCTTTCATCTACCTCCTTAGTTTGCCACTTCAATTTTGTATTGGTTATAGGTATTTATTATGCAAGTTATATTATTAAGAAGCCATTTTATATTTTGTCTTTATATCTTTTGTACTTTTTCTTATGTTGTTGTTATTGTAAGCCACCTTTTGTTTTGCTTTTATTTGTCTTCTTGTTGATAGGATCCTATTACAAAGGTGTTTTATCTACAAATCTTTTAACAAAAGATGGTCAATTTTAGTAAGATTGGTCTTTTGTTATTAGAAGTGGATGTAGAATTGTCTGTTTACAAAATTACTTAAAAACTTTTGAGTTTTTTTTATCTACTACAATCTCACACAATCATTTTTATAGTTAAAGAAGAGTTTTTCAAAAAAATACTTAATATAAAAAATAACTTCATGAGTTTCACTTGTTTCTAAGCTTGATTTAATTTTAAATGTATAATTCATCATCTTCTTGTGGGAAGATTATATTTGTACATAACCATGATGAATTACTGACATGCCTATACTAGTTAAATACATATGGTATGCTAAACAAGTCTACTCTAAAAAAGTGCATGCCTAGTTGACACAACTTATACATTAACATAATAAAATAATAAAAAAAAAGATCTTATATACCACATTCATTGCAATCCTATAGTCTCATATTGTGTTTTATTTTAATCTAAAATCATTATGCCCTAAAATTGGCTAAGATAATCATCACTAGCTTAGTGATAAAATCATACATGCATATTTAAAATAAGAAATATTTGGGTTATGACTCATGATAAGTTAACCTTATATAATGAACATAAACATAAAAATATCATGAATGATTTTAATTTTTTTACTTATCTTCATGTAATTTCTTTTAATTATTTATCTTTATCTTTTTCTATAATTATTTTATTTTTAGTTGGTTTAAAACAAGGAATTTCATAACAAATTGAATCTATTTTCTAAGAATATGTCATTTCGAATGAATGTTACTGATGGTGGTTCGTTTAGGTCATCTCTAAAGCATGTTATTTTTTTGGAATGATATTTGCCTATTTGGACAACCAATCATTATTTCACTTTTAGGATCACATCACCTTTTACCAACTTTGTTTATTTCATCTTTTTTTCTTTTTTCTTTTCTAATTTGCTTTAAAAACAACCATTAATTCTTTTTTCTTTATGTGACCATTATCATAATTCATATTTTTTAAAATATTATAAATTATCTTCTAAAGGAATAATTAACATACTATGCTAAATCGTACATAAGAGTCATGCTGATAACAATATGAACACGAATAATAATCTTGCTCAAAGTGCATAAATTTGAATGATTCCCTATTGGCATCACAAGGCTTCAAATAATATTACATCAAACACGTACAAAGATATTTAAGCCTACCTAATTTTGACTAAAAGCTTAACTCTAAGTTTATTAAACTTATAAATTATAAAAAAAATTAAAGGATGCAACAAAACAAAAAAATTATCATGATAACATCATGCAACAAGAATCAAGAGAGCACCCACATGTGCTGGCTTGCTAAAGGCATGCCAGAGTGCACATTACAGCATGTTGGTTAGGAGTCAGACATAGAGGAGTAGGCAAGCATGTGGGAAGGCATAGCTTATTGGACGTCAACTATGCGTGTGCATGTCGATCACCTACAGCTCATGCAATCCACGCATGTTAAGTAAACTTACCATGTCAATGTGGTAAATGCGCATAGCAAGGCTTGTCCATGCTTAGGAGTAACACCTATGCACATGAATTGTGCCCTCACATGGGCATCCGTGTGCATGCAAATAGTCTTGTAATGGTGCAAATTTGTAGAATTTGTGAAATTTTTATATTTTTGTCAAATAACATATTCAATTCTATAAATTAAAATATTATGTATTTTTTTAATAAAATATTATATTTAAATCTTTATATAACGGAATGAGAATGATAGATAAAATAATTCAAAATATTTTAAGTTCACATCTTCTTAAATTTAGAACTCTTTGAAGGAAAAACTCTTAGAGAATTTAACCTTCTTGTGATAAAATTTCTCTTTTCTTTTTTTTTTCTTCTTTAATTCCTCCTCATTCTCATGTTTCAACTTTCGCTATTATGACTCAAAAAATAATTTATGCTTGGGGTAATTTCACCTCACAATTAGATCAATTTCTTTATTATAATGGACTCACCTTGGAATGAACCTCAAATCTCATGCTTTTTATGATATTTTTCATTATACGTATTATAAGATGCTACAATACTTGTTTCATTTTTGAAACTTAGCAACACAATATTCATCTCAATTATAATTTCTCATGTTTAGCTTAAATATTATTACTCGGCTATCCAATTTTTCTTCTAACATCTTGGTAACATCTTCTATTCTCCTTCTTTCTATTTCTTGTACTCGCAGCTTAAGAATATTTTCTCAATTTTTTGAAAAATATCCCTCGATCTTGATCTACCTTTCTTATATAAGCCTTTGGTGCAAAATCATTTTCCCATATTCCTAAACATCTAAATCTTTTTGAGGAATCCCATTGGAAGCCTCATCACTTTCTTATCACTTGAATTTGATAATATACCATTAATACGCTGATAGGGTTAGGAAAATTAAGATTACACATGTCTAGTTAAACTCAAGAAAATCTAATGTTTCTTACATTTTCTTATCAATTTAAACTCCAAAAATTAGTCGACTAATTTTGTTTAAATATTTTTTAAGATCTCCACTTGTTAAACAAATTTTACAATTTTTAGGTGATAATTAGTATTTTAATAATTTCTCAAACTTATAATGCACTTAAATTATTTAATATTTTCTTCAAAATCATTTTTCCTTTTAATTTCATACTTATTACACTTTTTTTTGTGTCAAAAAGATGCTATTGAGCTTATCTTTATAAATTCTACATCTCAATGATTTTGCATAAGTTTTTGAGTTCTTATAATATTTTTATCAACATTTGGTCTTATATGTGCAACAACTAAATCCTAATTAATCTCTAATCTTTCACTTAATCATTTAAAAAAATTCTAATTTTTACCCTTCTTAGTGTCATTGAAGTCAAAATAATTTGTATAATTAATTTCTTAACTCACTTCATTCTTCTGAGGTGTTGTATCCCTTTTCATGTATAATTTTTTTAATAAATTATAAAATAAATTTTAAAATTTTTAAAAAATATTTATAAATATAAATAATTTAAAATAATTATAAATTTTTAATTTTTATTATATTTGGGATGTTACAAAGTCTTTCTCCTTAAAAGATCTCTCATCAATGTTGAATTCACAATTTGTTTTATTAATTTAAGTATTCTATAATTTAAAATTCTCAAAATATTGTTAAATAATTTCCCTTACAAAAAAATTCTAATACATCTCATGTACTCCAATACCACCTTCTGGTTCAAAGTTATTGATAAGAAAAACTATCAATCTCCTTAAGAACTCTCTTAGTATTTCGTGATACGGATCCTTGTTCTCTCAAAGTGTCAAGCCATATAGTATGCTGAGTCAATTGACACAGGCTTAGTGTGCAAAAATTATATAGCATAAGTACAAAGTATTGTAGATTTGAGGTTATCATATATGTTGGGTTAAAACATATCAAATAATGTATAAACTAATAAGTTGATGAAATGAAATAAACATAGAAATGAACTGCTCTTGTCTTGTTACATTAACCATTACCTTTATTTTAAAATTTTCCCTTTTTAAATCTCAAATTAAATCTTTAAGACTCCACGTCAATGCTTTTCTTTATTTATCTTTTTTTATTTTATTTACTTCTACTTAAGTTTAGTTTCAAAACAAAGGTCAAATAATACTTTTAAAACATTTGGGTTCCACCTTAAAAGATTTTTAAGAGCAAAGTAGACCTTATCATGATTCCTTAGGTTCCACCTTGAGACCTTTCTCTAGAGCAAGATTCACCTAATTAACAACTATGATTTTATCCTTTTGAAATAGAACCAAACTTTAGTTTTTATCCCTTTTTTATTTTTATCCATTAATAGTAAGTCAATTTAATTATAAAATAAAATACTATTTTTTCTTTGTTTTCTAATTCTTGAATTTTGACCTAGTACAACATGCTATTGGAATAGTTAAATGATATAGAACAAATTCATTAACCATAAAAGAAAGCAAGGAATTTGAGTACAAAGGAAGCATAAGTAGTAAGCATTACCTAATTACTTAATTTAATCAGTAAATTCTTGCTAAATTAAGTCATTAACTACAAAGTATCACTGCTCCAAACAGATGCACTTATAATAAAGTGCATTGCTTACCTAATTTCTTGATTTATTGTCATGCTTTTGAGATAGATCTAGTTCACAAAATTTTCCTCATGAGCTTGAGTTTTTCCTCTTTTTATCAAAATTGCTATAGTGAAATCTCTTAATTTCAATTTCATCTCTTAAGACTATTTCTTCCTTTGCTTCTTTTATCTCTATTGCACAATGATTACTTAAGAGTTTTTAAAATTTTTCTAAGCTTCCTACTATAACCTTGTTACACCACTCCTTTAGTTAACCAATTTATGTATTTTTTCTTGATTTTATTAATTAAATATTTATAAATTTAATTAATTAAGGACTGTACTATAATAGTAGAAGATCATATGGTATGATGAGAAGAAAAAAGTCAACTTGTGAATATTGTATTGTACAATATTGGTTAATTGTTTGATACGAACATGTGAGACATAAAAATCAAATAAATCCAATAAAAATAAATCATACAAAATTGATCCTAAAAAGAAGGAAGAGATCTTCAAAAAGTGGTTTTTATGATCCAATAAAAAATTAAACTTATTTAGGGTGCAAAGTGAATATGTTATCAAAGTGAATTATGATTGTAAAAGTATTACTAGTAATCATATAGGTACAACAATGTTGTGAATGTTAAAAGTTGAATACATTTAAAATGCTAGGGAGAAGATAGTTGTATTGTACAATATAATAGAGATATATTGTATGGTATGATCAATTAAGAGAGAATAAAGTTGAGAGAAATGTAAATAGGTATAAAAATTAGCTATTGATTATATAAGGCAGATCACATTATCATACAAGGATGTTAATATAGAGAATGAAGGGTCAGTCCAAGCAATACAATAGTCGTACAAGTGCAAAAATAAGAAATTACACAAACTATAAATATAAAAGAAAAATTAATTAAGTCTGATGAATGAGTATTGAGTGAGCATATGGATTGTACATGAGAATTATCATGTTATGATGTGGGAAAGTGCAAAAATGTGTCGTTCAAGTATGATTATGGAACCATATAAATACAAGGTAGATAAAATGCTTGACTTACCCAAGTTGAAGTGTATGTACTATATAAATAACCATGTTATACACTTATGATTAATAGGATAAGCATAGTTGAAGAAAGATTTAACTCAATGTATAGTGCAAAGATAGAAAACATATCAAAATGATATGGAGAATTTGACCTGATTATTATGAATTCATTCAAATAAGAAAAGGAATTAGAGGCTTGAAATCTCAACCATGTATTGCATTGGAGAAACTCTAAATTTAAGATTCATAATCAACTGTTAAAAGATTAGCACTAGTTTTTCTTAGTGGGCTTAAGAATAAAACATAAGGATTATTGTATGGAATCAATTCTAGTTTAGTTACAAGGCAAAGAGAATCCTAATCAAATTCCTTGTGATGGTTCAATTAAAAGAGTTTTTATTGGTTGGTTATATAATCTTTAGCATATAGTTTTGGCTAGAATTTGGAAAACCCTAGTCGTGACACCAAGGAAGCTAAATCGAGACAAGTAGAAGAAAGAAGCTTAGCTATGAGCAAGAGAAGGAGGTGGTGATCACAAGAGCTGAAGGAATTGAAGCCAAACCTTGGTGCAATCCTCTACAATGGTCAAGAGATAATATGAACTTTAAGATCATATATTGAAATCTATAAATATGCCACATTAAAATTGGGTTTTTTTTTAAAAAAAATTGAATGTGAATTTATGTCATAATCATGAGTTTCTATGTTTAGATTCCTTCGTATGAACCCTAATGTAAGGAGATATAATGTTACAATCGAGATATAATGGTGATCATCCTCATTGAATGCATGATTATGATGAGATATCCATGTTCTTACACATGGAATTGAATTTAGATCTATGGAAGCTAATATTATAGCAGTAAGAGAGATATGTTAATGTGACCTAGATGGGTTTTTTATCATGCTTTAGTATGGACCTGAATTAATTCATGATTAATTGCATGATCATCTTGGTTAATGCTAAACACCTTCCATAATCAAGAGTTGAATGCTAGGGGTTGTGCTTGAAGAATGATAATGTTAAAATATTTTATTGAATCATGATTTTTATGCAAATAGCATATTTTATGTTAGCATGACCTTTTACCTGAGATTGGAAGATTTTTTAATTTAATTTTAGCATGCAATGTAATGGCTCAATTTATTGTTGTTAATGCATGAAATTAAGAATCAATTTTATGTTGTAAAGGGATAATGATCCTTTTAACTTTTGTGAGAAAAATGTCATGAATCAAAATTGATTAAAAGTATGATCTATTTTATTTCTATTTTTGTTAAGATATTATATTATGTGAAAATTATTTCTTTACTAATTTCACAAGGTTTTACTTTAAAGATTTATAAGCTTATAGACACATTATCTATTTGGATATGATAAGCTTCAACTTGAACTATGGCTTGATGATAATCTTTGATTACACACATGAAACCATTATAATGAATTAGTGAACAAAAAGTTTGTGCAAACTCAACCTAGACTAGGTCGTGATCAATATGATAGTAACTTAAAATTTAGCCAAACCTTAAGAACATCATATAATGTGATGGAATGAAAAACAATAAGATGAATATATAGAATAGGATCATACAATATGATTAAAAATATCGTATAAGTATGATGTCTTATTGGACATACAAATGCCAATTAGTTGGACAAGATCGATACAAAAAATGAAAGTAGTGTGGGTCATATAGTACATAAGTAAAACAACATAAAAGCATGATCAAGTGAAAAAGAAGATTTAATTAAGAATAATATGATGGAATGAGTAAAAGATGAGTAAAATAAAAAAATCATCCAACATAATTAAGATAATTATATAAGTATGACAACTTTTGTTGAGAACTTATAGACATCATAGAGAGAAAATAAATAATTTTACAGATACATTGTAGTGAAATTGGAGGGTGAATAAACATATCATACAATACAATATTAGGAAATTATACCTCATAATCAAGTTTGAGGGTTTAATTGAGAGTATTGTACATAAATATAGAAGATATGATGTAATGAGAATACTTGAGCTTAATGAACTAAAAAGGATCATATATGTATTATTAGTGTGATTAATTATCAATAAAGTGAAATTTTGCACATTTTATAATATGAGTGAAGGATCATCGATGTTATATAACCAAAAAAATCTTTAAGTTGAAATAGTGAATGGTTGAGTGAAATGATTTGAAGTAGAGTTTAATTGATGACAAATCATTATAATTGGAGAGGACAAGAAGGTGAAGAGTCATCTTTTGATAGACATAACTATTGAAGAAGTATAGATGATACAGTAGTATTTAGTTCATCATGTAGAGGTTCCACTTGGAGACATACTAATTATATTTAGATTCAAAGCTGTACTTGGATTTGCTCATCTACTTCTTATTAGTATCTATTATTATTATTATTATTGTAGGGGTCAATTATAATTAACCTTTGTTTATTATATATTTAAATTTACTATCATCAGCTCGTCAAGTTATTTACATATACACTTTAGTTTAAATCATTTGAAGAATAATAAGTAATTTTTTTGAATATTTTTAACTTTAAATTTAGTATAAAAAATTACTTTGGTAGTCCTATAATTATGTTGATACAAACTTTGGTTGGAAAATGACTTTAAAAAGCTTAAAAATGAGTTTTTTATTGTTTTTGTCGTCATCTACCTTTCATCATCTGCTCCCTTCTACACCATTCGCCATCGTATATTCCTTATGTTGTTGTTATCGTTGTTCAGTAGTCGTAGTTGCCTTACATGTTGATCTATAAGGCTCGCCCAACTCGTGCGACCAGCTTGACTTGTGCTTACCCATTTATCCACATTGACCAATCAACATAAGTAGACATAATCTGTGATATGCTTAATCTTAAACACGCGTGTCGACCCTTCAATCCATTCTAATTCACTCTTACTAACATCGACTTGATAATCAGACTCAAGGCATCATGTGTCTCTTTACCCCTCGCCTCACCATTCTCTGTTACCATCACCTGAAACATATATGCTTATTTTAGAACTGTTTAACTTAATTAATTTTGTAGATTTTTAAGTCAGTTTGTTTTAATTTTTTAACATAATTAAGAGTATTTATTTTATAATTATGGCAACTTTTAAAATTCTAAAATATATTTTAGAATTTCAAAAATATTTTTTTAATATTTTAAAATATTATTTAATATTCTTAGGTTAACAAATTACTATTATACTCTTGAGGTTTCTATATATAGGGATACTCACTATATTGTAAGTGATGAAGTTTTGACATAAGAAATGAAGTACTACCATCTTGTGTGATATGAGCATGTTGTGTGCAAAAAATTTGAGGATGTGATTTGGCGGTGCCTTGAAAAAGTGAGCAAGAGGCTCAAAATTGGAGACCCTGATAAATTATCCAACATCAACAAAGAACATCAAATCATCATTAATATCCTTATTCACTTTATTTCATATTTCAAATAATTTAATAATTGCATCCAATTTTCTAGTTTATGCATGTGACCGTGTGATTTCTTATTTGACATTCTATAAACTTCACTTATGTGTGTACCTTGTCACTTTACCACCAATGTAAGTACTTGGGTGTGTGTTATTCAAACAACTTTTTCTTTGGTTGAGATCCCTTATGTTAAAGTTAATGTAAGTTTTTATCTTTTGGAAAGATTTTTACTTGCTTAGTGATCCTTGGATTTCTTATTCTAGATCGATAATATCTTTGAGTAAGCCCTTACTTAAATATATTTAAGCATTTTGTAATTATCTACAAGCTAAAATAGGTTTTAAGATTTCATCCTACATCAAATGGAGAGCTGTCAGAAGTTGAAGTATCATTAGATTAGTATGAAAGAGAGGAAGGTTAAGACTTAGAAATATTTTGGGAAAAAATGTGAGCAATTTAGATTCAAGCAAGGGCATGAGAGTGAAAAGAAGAAAGCGAAAATGTTTTACCAAGGGTTGGGAAAGAATTCTTGAAGATTTGAATAAGAGCTAAGAGCAAATAGTAGAAATTATGTCTATTATAGTAATACTATATCATTAAGAACAAGAAGAAGGAAAGTGTGCACTTTCAAGAATTTGATCAAATGTGTATAACCAATACTTAGAAAACATACGGTAGGCAAACATTTAATTTTATGTATATGTTTCTTGTATTATTGTTTAAAGGCTATAGACCCTTTAAGTGAAGAAATGAAATGACAAATTTGAGAAAACTTGTGTAAGAAATCTTCTATGTATGCGTATATATTTTATGATTGATGTTTGTTAGAGGTATAATGCCCTTAGGAAATGATATAAAATAGATATTGATGATACTTGTTATCTTTTATATGCAATAACATATTTTGTGTTTGATTTACACATGACTTGCTTAAGCATGATATCATTATGATAATTTTTTTTACTTGTTTATATATTTTCTTGTTATTGTGAAAATGATCATAAAATGGAAAAGGTAAAAGGAAGAGAAAGTTAATGTCATTTGAAAAGAAAGAGATTAACAAAGTTTAAAATATGAAAGTATGAATGGTTGTTTAAAGTGATGACTATTATTTCTGAATGATGATTCTAAAGATGAGCCAAAAGGAGCCATTCATCTAAAATATTTACATTAGAAAGCCATGTTCTTAAACATGCATAATCTATTATGAAAATGCCTTGTCTTAAGCTAACTCTTTAAAGAGATGAAATTTAAAAGAAATAAAACTAATTTTTAAAAAAGATAAAAAAACATAAAAAAGTTAAAAACATATACATGAAAAAATTGTCTTTTCTTTTGTTATAATCTTTTGCATACACTTTTATTATATTATTTGTAATTACTATCATCATCTGATAAGACCAAAGTTGTATGATTTACATATATATATATATATGCATTGCAACTAAGCTAGTGATGACTAGTTTAGCATATTTTTGACATAATATTTCAAGTCCAAATGATGTTCATCATGGGGTTATTGATGAGTATTGAGATATCACATGTGTCATGATATAGAGTATTTTTATTTATCTCACTAGTTATATAGATGTTATGATAGTAATTTACTTTTTTTATGTAATGGACATGTAATAAAACTTTTTTCAACAATGTTGGCTTACATCTATTTTGTTTTAAGAAAAATATGAACCATGATATTTTTAGAGCTTTTGTTGTATCAAATGTTGCAATGATTTTCTAAATTGTGAATTATGATTTCAAAAACAAAAGTTGTTTTAAAAGTTATTTATTATAAAGGTTTTTAAATTTGTCTGCTATTTTTAAAATTATTTTATGATAAATATTTTAAATCATTTCTACTACATGGTTTCAAGATAAAAATTAAAAAAAAATTAATCTTATGATTCTAAATCTAAGAAAGGATGGGTACAAGGTGGCACATCTAAATAATCTAGAAATTTGCAAAAACTTACATGAGTTTCTAATTGATTTAATTTTTGATGCGATAGCCCCTTGCTTGGACTTTGTATAAACTTAAGATTGCATTATTTTGTTCAATCAAAGAGTCACATATCTTTGTTTATAGATATATAATTTCATTAATGGATAACTCCACTATGAATGGTTTTACAAAATTGTAATTATTCCTCTTATCATATTAATTAATATAACATATCATACAAAATATAATAAAAAAACATAAGTTCCAAAATTTTAACATACCTATAAGGAAGTTGGAACCTCATATCATAGCACCACTAAGTCTTATTAGTATTAAGTTTAAAGGTATTCCAAGAGTCCTTTTATTTAGCTCATCATTAGTATTAATCACATCTTCTTCATGAGGATTTTATCCACCTTCATGTCTCAATAGCATGTCATCTCTAGTCATTAATTTCCATCAATTTATTTTAATTCAAGAAAAAAGTCTAATCATTAGTGGGTATCTCATGATATTTATTTATTAGTTCAACTTTTTTAATCTAAACTATTCCATTATGATGCCACCTAAAATGGGTAATAAGCCTTGGAATTTAGCTAATGAAATATAATTAGACATATTTTAATATTATGGCATAATTTATTGAAATAGATGGCCAAAAATATCATTTAACTAGATGAATAGAAATAGCTCCATAAGATAAGTCTAATGCATTTAGTTTATAATTTTTTGAGACTTAGAGAATTAATTATAACTTTTTATATGTTTGGATATGTTTATAATTCTAGGATTTATGCTAAGGGTAAATATGTAATTCATGAATTTTGTCATAAAAGAAATTGTTTTGGAAGAGGATAGATTTATAAATAAAGAAAATATAGCATGTTTCATACAAATCTAGCAATAGTGTTCCATGTGAAAGTAATTTTGAAATTTTAGTAGTGATAAGCAATTTTTTATTTTTAGACATCGATTTGTAGTGTTTGAAGTGAAGGTAGATAAAATAGTAATAAATTTTATTTTGTTATCAGTGGTTGTGTGTTTAAAGTGAATTTCTCATTCATCTTCAAGTTCTTTTAAAGCTTTGGTTGTTAATCCCATACCTATGCACCTTAGTTATTGTTCATAAATTGATGTAGCGAGTTTAGTCCCGAGATGTGAAGCTTGTGTTAGTGAGGAAGGAGAGAAAGAGGGGTGCAGGTAGAGAGTGAACTCTAGAAGGGAAGGACTCATATAAATCATGTTATTGGAGTTAGAGGAAGATCAAGAAGTAAGAAAATTATGTATCTTTATGATTCCTTTTGATTTTAAGAAAATAATAGTATAGTTATATTTTAGTGTTAATAAAAATTAAATGTAAAATAGTTTTGATGTAAGATGAGCAATTTGGTTATACTTTAGAGTGAAATTAAGAGGTGCAAATGAGAGATTGTTGGTTGCTAATGAATATCGTACAAGTATGATGGTTTACATTATATCGAATGATTAGTTTAAACCAATTAGATATGGTTGGAATGCCATAATGAAGGATTGTACAAGTTTTGTAAGATGATCGTACTAAGACAATGCTTGGGCTAATGTGAAATAATGAGTCATTAGGTTTATCATAAAATGATGATATAAGTGTCATACTTGTATAATGTGATTGAGGCATAATATATATGGTCCTACCTATCTATTGGGAATCAAATGAGAGGTTATTGTTGTGTGATTATGAGGATCATATTGAACAATCTTTTAAGAGCTTAAAGGCGAAGAGTTTGTTAAGTTTGATTATTATGATCACATAAGTACAATACTTAGAATCATATTGTATAATAGATATAATGATTTAATTACAAAGCTAAATGAGTTTATTAGAAGAATCATACATAGGTTCTTATACGGATAATCATATAGTACAACTTAGTCATTCATTCTATAAGATTGGTTAAAGCTATCGATATAATGGTTAAGTCTAAAAAGAGAAGAGACTTTAGTTAGATGCTTATGATAAGTAGCATTATGAGGTGTGATGGCTTGGTGAAAGATTAATAGTAGAAGTGTACGATATAATAAGGCCATATTATGTGAAGAGAGAAACACTAAATTGATCACTCTATATGATGAACTTATTATATTAATATGACTAGTTAACATAATAGTAGAATAGAGGGAGAGAATAAGAATCATACAATGTAATGTGAAGGATCATACAACATGATTGTTGAGTAATAGGAACAATGGTAAAGTAGAGAGGGATTATGAGCTATGATCCTAGTGATTACAGTGTACAAAAAGTGATATGAATAATAGAGAACATTATTTTTGGAAATTAGACAGTACAATCAGAGGATTTCACACTTATAGTATTACATAAAATGTTTATTTTTGTCGAGTCATATTGTATGATGGGAGATTATATAAGTATGATCATAAGTAGTAACTAAAGATCTAGAATGAATTAATAAGATTTTAATTATTTACTAAATATATCACATATAGAATATAAACTAAACATTATATATAAATGATATTATAGAAAATCAAGAAAAAAGATGTTAGAAAAAAGTAAACTCTCAAATTTAGATAGATAAATCTAAAAATTATGAATTAAATAAATTAATAAATTTAAATATAATTTATTTTATAACTTAAATATTTTTATATATTAATTATCATCATTTTTACTTTATTTCTTAATATGATTAACTTAGATATTTCCTATAATAAAAATTGGTACATTTGTTACAAATACAATATGAAGTTATTTATGTTATACCTTTTGGTTATTATATGACTTATTTGATGATAACATAACTATTATGTTATGTTTACTAATAGTTTTCATAAATATTAATTTTTGATCATACATCATAAAAATAATAAAACTAATTATGTGGAGAGCTTGATCATGAGATCTAAGGAGTTTAACAAAAGTGTTTTGGTGTTAACTATAATTGGCATTAGGAGAAGCACAAGCTCAAGTAACATAAGAAAAAGATTTTTACTAAGTCTTTTTATTTTGATAATTAGGATATTAAACCTACAATAATTTTCTTGAGACACTTAAGATTTCTTAAGACATGTATTTCATATTATTTAATATATATTATTTACATTAAAGTATTATATTCACACTAAATTGTATCATATGTTAAGACTAAATTAAGATAGATTTAAGTGATATTTATATTAGCTAAATTAATCATCTTTATGTAATAAACTCATTATATAAAATAATCAATAAATATTTAGATTAGATAGAATGTTAGTTTGCATTGGTTAAACTAATTATTCTTATGTGATTAACTCATTGTATAATATAATATGATAATAATTAGATCAAACAGAGCATCAATCAAAGGAAATCTTGGGCAATATGGTTATTTTACAATTTTTGTACCTATATGATACAAATATCGTACAATAATTTGATCATTTACCCAAGAGGACTAATTTGAGATTTAGTATTCTTAAAGTTTATATTAGTTCAGGATGTGAGTAATAGTTTGATTGGTTGTTCACATAACCCTTTAAAGGAAATTTGGAGCTCTTAAAGTACACTCTTAAAAGTGTTTAAAGGCATTCAATCATGATAGAAACTACTATTGCTTCATTTGCTTATTATTTGAAAGAGATCAAAATTTAAATCATCACATACTAAAAGAATGATTTGGAGAAAAGAAGGGCTATATCTTCTCTTCATTTATCATCATATTAGACATCATTTCATTAAGCTAAGCTTCACACTTCTATTTAGTTTTCTTTCTTTAACTTTATTGCATTTCCTTCTATATTTTTGTAGTGTGTATCTGACTTAATTGTTCATTAATTATAGAAATTATTTCATTAAGCTTTTGCTTGGTTTTTATGTCTCATTATTGAGACTTTTACTTATTTTTTATTAACTTTTATTAAGTTTTGATTGTTTTTTTTATTAAGTGAATTAGCTTTTATTAAGTATTATATAGACTTTTATTAAGTCAATATTATAAGCTTTTATTAAGCTGATGCTATAGGCTTTTATTAAGCTAGTGTTTAGAGGATTACTTAGCTATTTGGTTGGGGATGGATATAAATCTAAATTTAGATTAAATCACTTGAAACTCTTTATGTGTATTTTTCTTTATTTGTTCTATAACATAACTAGTTTTGAAAATCTAATAACATTTTCTAAAAAGAAGTGGTATAATAGTTAATAAGATTAAGAAAATTATAAGTCTTCCATTACAAAGTTATTTGTGATTTTAAGTTGGCTTGGTAGTTATAAGTTTATAATTTATATTATCCACTCACCTCTTGTTGACATCACACTCCAATAATGTACAATAATTCATGATTTTAAATGATTACAATTGAACTTATTTTAAGGATTTTTCTATATATCTTATATGAAATTGTTATATAGTATCTTTTTCTTATGTTAATAGCATTGGTTATCTGACATCTTTTTTTGCATAATGTTTATTCATGACATTGGTTATGTGGCATCTTACTCACATGTTTATTCATGAAAGTGGTTACTTAAAATATTATTCATATGTTTATTCATGGCATTAGTTATTTGATATCTTATTCACATGTTTGTTCATGGCATGATATATATAACTAATATAAGGATATAAACATAATATGTTTGCATAACAAGAAATAATAAAATGATTAAGAAAATCATTAAGGATTGAACATATGACAAGGTTAAGATACCCTTTATGTATATGATCACTAGCATATTATGCATAATGTAGGTAAGGCTATGATACCATATAAGTACAAAGTCATTGCCACCTTACATATAATGTGATAAGGGCTATGACATCATCTACTTTTTACTTTGTGCATAATGTGGTTAAGGTTATTATGCTATATCTGAATAAGTCACTTGCACTTTATGTATAATGTGGCTAGGGCCATAATCTCTTGTCTGTGTTTTAACTACCAACACTTTATATATTGTGTGTTTGAGTGATCTATTTGTGATGGATTTCAACCTAAGCCCTTGATAATAGATATTCTTTTTAGAGTTATAATAACAAAAGTTGAAACGTGAGAATGATGATGAACTAAAAAAAGAAAGAAGAAGAGGGTTTTTGTCATAAGAAGATTAAATTATCCAAAAGTTTTTCTTCAAAGAGTTTTGAATTCATAGAGTTTTAAATTTCTTTATTAATCATCTCTATATGGATGTTTAGATATAATATTTTATCATATAATATATAATATTTTAATTTTCAAAAGAAACATATGATTTTGACCAAAATCATATATTTTTATAAATCTTGCAAAATTCATGCCCCAAGCATCCTTGTCATGCACACACTATATACATACATTAGACACTGTTCATACAAGCAAGTACCATTCCCTCATATAGATAGGGCACTGTGTGTGCATTGATCAAACGTGGGAGTTAAGTGTATCGCACTTGTTTATGTGCGTAATAATCCTATCTTGCAATGATAAGTTTTTTCATTTTATCTCAATTTTGTTTTAAAATTTTAGATTAAAGGAGACAAGAATTGAGGTCCTGATTATAAGTACGTTCTTTTTGTTATTCGAGTTCCATCAAATTATCTTTTCTAAATTGTCTTTAAAAGATCTAGTTCTTTTATATTCATCAAGAGATTAAGAGTTATATCAATCCCATCAAATGATTTCTTTGACCTTGTTACAGGTAACACATAACTTTGGTAGAAGTTTATGAACTTTTTCACTTAGCACCAAAAATATCTTTTGTCAATGCTTCTTAGACTCATGCTAAAAAAGGTATTTTCCATCATTCATAAACTAATATTGTTGTGTTCATTGATATTAGATAACATATTGAATTCATAAGTATAGATTTCTTAGTATAATTTGATAAATATCTAGAAATATCATTTTATAGATAATCTCATCAATATAATCTTTTGTGATTACAAATTTCACATTGTATTATTTTTCAACTTTTGTCTTGGAGTCTTTATGAATCTATCCTAAAAAATAAAGTCTTTCATATGATGTAATCTCTAGATTTAATCTCCTCATAAGACTTTTTGATGTTAGGTTCTTTTAATTTTATTGTCAATGATAGCACTAATATTCTCTTTCTTCATTTAAAATTAGATAATGAAGAGTTGTTCTTTTTATTTTACTTCATGGGAGATGTTTTTTGGACTGGCATAAGTGATAAGCTTTCATCAATTTATAAAAGAGTTCCATATATCTTTTAAGTCTTAGCTATAATAAGCATTATCCTTCTTAACCATTTTTAAAAATAGTTTAAGATGTAATTTTTTTAATGTTTTTATTATATGTCATATCATCCTATAATAATCATAGTATTTCTAGGTTTTATTATCATCATTGTCATTACATATTTTGTTGTCAATTTTTTCTATCTAGTTTTATCCCTTTATATTAATTCTTTTTTATAGTCATTTTAATTGTATTATTTTATTTTAAATATTGAATAAAAAAGAGATAATTTAGTAATAATAGAGTAATATAGACCTATAATATACTTTAACAAAGACTACATTTTGTTGATAGGTATTTTCAAACTCATACATTGTAAAAATTATAAGATGTATTTCTATATCATTTGTCTTTATCAATGTTATAAATTATGTCACTTTCTTTATATTTCTTCAATGTAACCCATGGGATAAAATTCTTATCACATAAATTTTTTAAATTGACACTATGACACTTTTAAAAATATATTAATTTTTAAGTGAGCATTTCACAAAGCTACTGCATAACTCATTATTTCAATCAAGCATATGACACCTTATCTATTGATAAATAGTTATATAGAGAAAAATATATCTCTAGTTGAACTAATTAGGTATCAAATTTCTTTGCATTTATTGACCATCATAAATTGGTGAATAAATTATAGCTTCTACATTGAATGGACGTTGTCAATTCTTGTGTGTTAAAATGGTGAGATTGATGTCATCTTCATATTTATCTCTAATTATCTTGGAAATACTATTTTATCTAAAATTGTTATGATTAAGAGTATTTTCTTTTGACAAATTATCTTTTGAATTTGTCTTAGAAAATAATTAAGATTTTAACATCATCTTCATTAATATTTATATTTATAGAGATAATAGAGCTACTTGTGTCTTAATGGTAAAATAGTTGATATTTTTACCTCAACTAAAGCATCTCCTTATTCCTTTTACGGCTTGCTTTTCAAGTGCTTGTTTTACTCCTGCCATCGGTGTTGAATTGAAATGCTTTGTTATAAAAAAAAGAATATGATCAATCATGAGGTGTTCTTGCACTGGGCCATCGATAACAAATTTTCATCTTAAAGTTGTAACATGAAAAGTTGAAACATGAGAATAATGACAAACTAAAGAAGAAAGAATAGAAAAAGAGTTTTTTTAATCACAAGGAGATTAAATGCTTTAAAAAGTTTTTTATGGAGTTCTAAATTTATAAAATTTTAAAATTACTTTATTCATCATTCTCACTCTTAATATATAGGTTTTAATAAAATATTTAATTTCAAAACTCATAATATTTTAATTTCTAAAAGAATTATGTGATTTTAGCTAAAATAAAAAAATTTTACAAATTTTGTGCTGTCGATGGCCACATCGACATGCATGTGCGCATCACCCTCTCATATTAGGGCACTATTCATATTCATTAGTACTGATCTCATGTATGGATAGGCCTTACACACCTGTGTTAATTGTTGTAGCATAAAAGGTGCCCAACACTCACACAAATGTATGCATGTGCATCAACATGGTCGAATGCTTCCAATGTGCATGGACATTTGACATTCTATTCTTGTTCATGGGTGCATGTTATCACCTCCATGCATAGTGCAAGACCTTTTACACTGTAGTTGGTGCTTGATGTAGGGTAGATTTTGAGTTTTACCAAATTTAAATTGAAGCCTATAACATTAGAGATGCTCAATAAGTTATTAAGAAATATGAAAAGATACTATTCACTAATCAAGATTACGTGACATGTTTTATATTTTAGAAATATTAAAAAATTAGTGTTTTAAATCTATAGATTATTAAGTTAGTTAGGTGGCAACACTTTGAGTATTAACCATAAAATCCTACAAAGTAATTTTTGTCATATCCAATCTCACAAATAAAAAATAAAAAATTTATGACAAACTCAATGTAAAATATTTTAATAGAAAAGAGCAACTCTAATTTTAGATTACTATCTAAAAAATAAAAATTGTTGAAAGGGCACACCTTTTTGGTGATGATGTTTTGTAATTTTGTGAGCATTGTTATTTGGAGCACCAAAAGATAAAAAAGTGATGTGGTGGTGATTTAGGCTAGTAGGAAAGCTTGAGGGTGTTGATAAAAGCAAGAATTTAATTGGTTATTGACTCTCTCAATGGAAATGTCCCTCGCTTTTGATCATTGTCTCTTATAAAGGATTTGGTTGTTGACTCTCTCGATAGAAGGTCTCTAACTTTTGATCCTTATATCTCATAAGAAAAGTTAAAATATCTTAAACGAGGAATAAAGGCATACACTTTGTTCACAAAGTTGAAAGCACACAAATAAAAATAAATTTTTATTCTATTATTTTCATCTCTTACAACTTAATGAATATCTTTATTTATAGAGGTCTCAAAGGTTCATCAATAAAAAAAATACTAAACAAAAATTAAAAAAACTAAAAGATTAATTGAATTAAGCAGTTTCTAAACTGGTTGTGTTTCGACCTACGATAATGACGAGTGGTGAAATGGTGGATGGCAAAACTGTTGAGGGAGCATGCAGTGGAGTTGCTAGTCCGATTTTTGGGTAGGCATAGGTGGGCAGAATAGAACAGGTCGATGAAACTAACAAGTTGGCATGGGTTGTCATGAGTAACGATTTGAGTGCAAGTCAAGTAACGTTCCTAGGTCAATTCAGGTCATGTAGGCATTTCGGTCAGCTCAGATGACTGCAACAGTGACAGACAATAGAGAATAGCGATAGACAGTAGCAGACGATGGTAGTCGGTGAAATTAATAAAAAAAATTCAATTTTAATAATTGTTTAGGCAATTTTCAACCAAATATTGTTCCTATAGACTTGCAAAACTAGTGCAAGACCAACAAATGTGTTTGTGAGCTAATTTTAGATGCTCCTATGTTAGTGCTTCAACGTGCTATCACGTGAGTGACTATTTTTACTTCATGATATAACGATTTTTTTTTATTTTTGTCTCATCGATTGAGTTTTTTTTATCATTTTGGATTCAATGAGCCTAGAATTTATCATGTCTTCTATGTACAACATCACCAACATATTATACATAGTATAATTAAGGTAATGATATCTTATTATTTGGTTGGATATTGACTAAGGTTTTATGGTTATTACATTATTGGTTCCTAGGAATAATGATTTGAAGAAAACTTTGTTTCTATGAAACTTAATAATTAGAAAACTAGAAAAAGAAGAACATACATGGATGACAACTTATACTTTATGCTTGAGTATTAGACTTATTAGTTTTCTAATATCTTAATTTATTTTATGGATTTTTGTGGTATACATAGATGTGAATGCTCAGAATTTATGTTAGAGTACTGGTTTTATTGGTTTTTCACATATCATGATTTATTTTGATTATTTGTTTTCTATTATTATGTCACAATTTTATTTATTTTATTATAACATCAATTTTATACATGTGTTACTTATTATGATTTATTTGTTAAGCTTTTTAGAATCTCATTAGCATTTATATTACAAGTAATATATCTATTATACTAAGAGATAGGGACTTCGATATTATTGGATGAGGATATTATTTGTAAGTTGGCATAATGATGGGTTTTTTATTTTGTGATGAGTTCATGTGCTATATGCATCATTTGATATGTATAGGCTTGGTATAATATTTCTTTTGATTTAAATGCTATCTAAAATTTTATAATTGGATCACTTATTTATGTTAATATTTTATTTAGTTTATATGATTCAATGTTTAGAGTCTAGATTTTTGTTTTACTATGAAATCTTGGTCTAGGATGTTTGTGTTCTCATCTATTAATTTAAATGCACATATTCTTTTATTTATCAATTATATGTTGAGGTGAGGCCCTATCATAAAATATTCTTTTTTTATACAAAAAATTAATATTATTGAAATATCAAAAATAATATTTATTAGTAGACATCAAATACCACTATCTATAACATTTAACTATAACAACCTATTTTCCATGATATGTTTTAGTCAAAAGTCTTTATTTTGATATTTTCTTAAAATTTTCACCAAACATAAAGTTTTACTAAACAATCCACAAATATTTTACTAAAAATTTGATTATTAATTTCAAAAATATTTTCTTAGTCATTCAAAATTTTCCTTTACAAATTTGATCATTTTCACTCTTTTAGAAGCTTTTAATTTAATTTGGTCCAGTTCAAGTCTGGTTTGGCTTGGTTTGGACCAATTCATCTCTTCTGGATTATCAAACTCAATTTGGATGGTTCAAGCTCAAAGTAGTCAATTTGAGCTTGGTTTGAGACAATTTGGCTAGTCTAGGTTTCATTTACCTCTGGTTTAGGTTATCAGAAACTTTGGGTAGGGGCAAGTTGGAAATCATATTCATTTTGAAATTAATTTGGTTGGGTTCACAAGTTTTAAGTCGGGGTATCAGATCATGGGTAGGTACATGGCACAGCTAAAATGCATCTTGGTTTGTAGGATTGAGCTGGTTTACATTCGAGTTTAAGTTTGGGTGACATGATGGCTTAATGATTCACACATTGGTTTGGGTGACATTGTTTCTCTTTAGGGTGTGGGTCAGCTTTGGTGACTTGGGCTAGCCAAAATAGTTGGACCTTTGTGTTTACTACATTTTTTTAAGAAAATTATTGAATTTTTTCATCTATCTATGCATAATAATTATGTAACACTCAGAACCAAAGAAATTAAGAAATAAATGTCAAATGATACTTTTAAAGATGAATTAACAAATAGAGGAGGGTTCATAACATACTCTTGTATAAAAGTTATATGTAGATGAATTGTACTACAACTGTTGATGGATTAATTTTTAATATTTATATTTTTTAAGGATAAAAACTACTTGGGTCAAGATGGGGTGACCCAAGAGAATAATATGTCAATATAGTTATACTAGAATGTCATAGTTGTATGCATGGTCTATGTGTGGAAAATCTTGTTAGCATATGTGTAACTACTATGTTATAACTATTTATGCAACTATTCTACAGTTTCTCCTAGGCGATGTTTTCCATGTGCACGTACATGCATCACTTGATGCTATTTTGTGTGTAAACATGGTCATATACATGACCATTACATCAAGTTTAAAATTTTTCCTACCCAATGCTTATCCACTTTTGAATTAATTTCTTTTGGATACTTTTTTCACCACTGCTCATTTCTTTTTCAACAAAAATCATTTCTCATACAACCCTAAGAGTAAATAGGAATGTATTTGGCTCAAAGTTTTAATATTTATCTTTTTGAGATGTAAGATGTGGAAACATTTTAAAAAAAGTGTTAAAATAATAACATAATAATTTTCTTGTCATTATATGAATCATAAATGAACTAAGAATTCAACAATCTTGAATATTAACTTTTAATTAATTATATCATCCAAGTTTGAGCTAATGATTAATCTAGTTCATTGGCATTTGAGCTAACTTGTTATAATGTTGAGGATGACTAAAAATAATAGTTTAATATTGAACAAAACTAGGAACATAAATAGTCTTAATCATATACTATAGATGAACCTCCTTAGCACTTAGAGAATACAGAATAAAATTAGCAATGTAGTTTTTTGAACAATCTCGGTGTTGTTTTTCTTGAGAACTTAGATTTCAAGTGCATGATTAGTAACAAATTCTTGCATCCACATATTCACCTTTACACAACTCTTGATTATTTTCGACATCATCATTCTAATATCACAAGAAACTTGATGGAAAAATTTCACATGGCTAGATGAGATTTAAGCGAAGAATTAAGGAGTTATAAAGAATTTTCTTAACTTTAACATGGATGAAAGTCATTAAATTTTGATATTCGGGAGAAAAACTCATTGTGAAAATATGAAAGTCTATTGGAGGAAAAAATCTAAGATCAAATGACTTGATCTCAACAAAAAAATGATTTAATCTTTTGACAAGAGGGTCCTTGGATTTTCTAACATAAATAGTAATTTAATGTAGATTTGATCAAACAATCTAATAATATGAAAAGATGTTATGATCTGATGAATCCAAGGCATTTGAGATTATGTTTTTTCAATGATTTGAATCATTATATTACCATATTTTATTCAAATCTCAAGGATCCTTCTCTTTTTTACTACATAGCAATCAAAGCTTTTTCAACCTCTAACTCTTAAGATAGAATATCTAATACATGATGAAAGATCTCTATTAGAGTTGGAGATTCAACCTTAATTTGAAAGAAAGGCCAAATTTAAGACCTTCCTTCATTGAGCTTAAGTGTTGACATCATTGTTTTCTGCAAAACCTCCCTAACAAGAAATCAAAATAAGAGTGCCCAAGTCGCAATTAAATGTAATGCTCTACAATGATCTGTCACTGATTAGATTTTCTACTTGTGCAAATTTTCCAACCCTATATTTTCTTCCTCCTAAACTATTTTTGTTGATTGAGTTTCATACAATACTTTTTTTTATCTTTTCAAGAATTTATTATCAATTACAAAAACTATTATCAAACAAATAGAATGAACCTCCAACTTCAATATAATATAAGCAATAAATTGTTTAGGTGGTTACTATCATGAATTCAATGAAAGGATTCTTTCTCTCATTTATTTCAAAAATTTCAATCAAAACATATTAAAATAAGAGTAATGAGATAATGACATGTGGTCAAAACATAACTACAATAAGAATGATATTAAAAAAATATCTAATATCCTCTATCTTATTTTACAAATAGAAATTGAGGTGTTAAAATTTTATAACAACAGTGGTTTTTGAAACTTCAAATCAATTTTATTTAAAAATTTATTAATTTAAAATCTATAACAGCGTCAAAATATTTACAAATGGTATATTATATTTAATTCCATATATTATAAACAAATGTTGAAATGTATAATAAACTGAAACTTTTTTCTTAAATAAAATAAAATACTATGCACCTGAAAAAGTTTTGCAATAAATAGTCAAAACTAAAAGATATGAGTTTTTATTTTAAAAATAACCACCTCAAGACGTTCATCCAGGTCATCTGCTCCATCATTTGTTCTTTATTTTATTTTTTTTAATTATTGTGAAATATAATTCGACTTAAAAAAATGAATTATTAAGAATAAAAATTTTGATTTTTTAGAATATGTTAAAATAATTTTTAATAAATTTGAACAGACTCTAAAACGATTTTGAATAAATATTAATTATATTGTAAAACATATTAATTTTTTTAATAATACTTTTTTAATAAAAATTATAAAATAGAAAAATAAATAAAAATTAAAAATATATTACTAAAATAGTAGTTACGTAAATGATTCATCGACGTCATTCGTTCTGGATCAGTGAAAACAAGAGCCACATGATAGGAGATAATCATAACTGTTAGATCATAAAAACTACATTATCGAGCTATTGAAATTAAAATGATGCTGTTTAAAAAATAGAATTTAATATGGACCATTAGATATTCAATCGTGATTCAACAGTTAGATGGTCTTATGTGCAAATGAAACATGGATCATGTGATCACAAAATTAAGCTATCAAATAGCTCACATTACTCCCATAATTTAGAAGTTAGAAACAAAAGCATGAAGTTTAGTCTAATATTCCAAAATATCCATGATATATGCTTATAAGCATTTGCTTATGCTTTATAACCAACCTATTAGGGTTGGTTATCATTTGGTTTGTTCACAAAGTCATGACCCATGTTGCTAATAATTTGATTAATTGATTAGCAACAGATTCAAGAGTTATGACCCAATCTGGTACAGTTAGATGGTTTGGGAGTTAGTTCCCAATCTTAAATAAACGGGTTCAAGTGTAATACCCTGACTTAAGGACTTATGATTTAATACTAAACACTGATAGTAAGCTAAGTAGATTTAGGTTTTTTTAATTTTTTATTTATTGTTAATAATAATATTATTTTTTTACTAATTAATTAATATTATGATAATTTTTTTTGTAAAAAATTAATGAATAAATATTTCTAAAGGTATGATCAAGATAAAATATTTCTTAAATTGATCAATATAAGATGATCAAAGATATTTGAAACTAAAATATTTTTTTTAAGATGATTAATTTTAATAAAATTTAATTTGTGTACTTTGTAAGATAGTTTTTAATTAAATTTAATATTCTAATAAAAAATTGAAAATCTTAATTAAATTAAAAATGTTTCTCTCGAAGGTTTATCAATCCAACCAATGTGTCTTCATGAGATCTCACATTTACACATCCTCATTTTTAAGTTCTCCTATGACTATAAGTATCGACTATCTAAAATCTAAAAATTTATAGAAAATAAATTCAATAGAAATACTTAAGATCCATTATCATCAAATAAAGTGTTATGACTAAAAGTTATTAATATAACAAGCTTCTTATTTTGATAGTAACAAAACATTTAATAAAATTGACAAAATATTAATTATTTATAAAAAACTAAGTAAAATAATTAAAAATAAACTTTTCTTACATATATGTCATGAGTAGATTATTTTATATTTATTTTTAAAATTTTTATTCTCACATCTTTTTTGTTATTTACAACCTAAGGGTTTTTTGAAAATATCAACCAAACCTATTTTGTTTTAAACTTTTATCTAATGGTTTAAGGGTCAACACTCTTAATTTTTTTTCAAATTAATTTAATTTTTTTTCATAGTTATTATCCAAAATGTTTTATTTAAGATATTATACTTAAATTGGCTTAAACTTTGCTACAAAATCTTGATGGTTATGATAAGATCAAGCTCTAACATTGTTAATAATTCCACATGCAACTTGTTTTTTAAGATGGTCTTTATTAAATTTTTATTTTTTAGGAATTTCTTCAATTACTTTTTTAATTTATTTCATTTAAATCTTCTAAGCTTAATTTCTCAAATCATATTCTCTCTTTATCTATGTATACACTAATTTTGTTTAGTTGAAATTGATTCATCAAGATTCACAACAAACTACTTGATTTTAATTATTAAATTTGAGGACCCAAATCATTTTGGATCCAACAAATATAGATGTAATCAAGTTATTTTTTTCTTTACTAATTATGCAAAATTAAGAAATGTAAAATGATTATTAACTCTTATCCTACATATATGTGAAGTGTGACCAGGTTATATGTGGTAATGACATATGAGCTAGCCATGTAAAGTATTAACATTATTACTTTGATTATTTATATGAAATTTTTTAACATTCATAATAGAAACTTTTCTACTAATTAGTTTTACTTTTAAAAATTAATACATAGAATACAAAGATTTAAATTTACAAAATTTCCTAACTAAATATGCATGTTTATTAATTTTTTTATGTTAAATCATCATTGGTCTTTTTTATATTCTCTAAATAGGTATTAACTTTATTTTTAATTTGATAAAAAAGATATACATATTCACAATATTTTTGTTTTAATTTTTATTATAATTTTTTACATAATTTTATATTTATTACAAACATAAATTAATTATTAAGCCATTTTTTTAAATAATTTATCTCATTTTTGCTTGAAGATGTATTCTTTTCTTCTTTTTTTTTCTCTAACTATTATGGAAAAAAGTCTTTCATTGTTTTCTTTCTTTACTCTTGTGCTAATCTCTTTTGACTCACTTGAAACTATTTTCAATGTCTTTTTCTTTTTCTTTTTTTGCATTTTTTATTTCATTCCTCTCAAATGATTTTTCATAAGTTATCTTTAATTCATGCTAAATTTCATAAGTTATTTTTAAACTTATAATTCTATTAACTTTAATAGTATTTAAAATATAATATAAATATTTATAACTCTATTATTTAATTATATTTTATATTTTTTATTCATTTCAATACATATTTTTAGTACAAAAATATCTTATGAGTTTATTTTAGTGAAAAAAATCAAAATGAGATTGTATTTGTTCCCATATTTATTTATCAATTAATATTAAATAACTATCCATCATAATCTTCCAATGGAAAGAACAATTGTCACAAAAGAGTGACAATTTATTGGAAAACACATTTTCATCCAAACTTGTTAAAAACATCAATTTAATCTATGGTTCACTTAGAGAATTTCTTCTCACAAGAAATAGACCTTAATCTTATGCCAATTGAAATATTTTTTTTAATAAAGAGAGGTAAAGTGTTAACAATAAAAAATTTAAATTTTTAAAAATATTTTAAAATAATTTTTAATAAGCTTAAATATGGTTTTAAAATTAATTTTGAGCATGTGTTAATTTTGTTATAAAACACATTAATTTTTAAGAGTAAATTTTTATGAAAATTATGAAATAGAAAATCAACAATAATTAAAAATGCACAATAATTTTTAATAATTTAGTTTAAAATCAAACTTACGTTCACCCCCGACAGAAATTAGACAAAAACAAGACATAATTAATGTAAGTCTTTCTTCAAGAGACAAGTAGGCTAAACTTTTAAAATAATGAAATAAAAGAGATACATTATTACTACCTTACAACAAAATAAAATGATAATAAAAGAAAACAATTTAGCAAAACAAATTAAACTTAATATAAACAAAATTCATATGTTTGATGAAATTCTTAACGAGGCATAAGTATTTTAATTGAATGAGTTTGAGAAAAGAAAATTAAGCACTTGACTGATTTAAGAAGAAAACAAAAATTAGGCATTTGTTGATTGAAAGACACAACATAAGAAAGTGATGATAAGCACTGGTTGGTAACAACTTCAATAACTTCAAAATTTTTTTTAACGTTTACCAAATTTTTCTTCAAAAATTCACCAATCCATTGTGTTAAAAAATCTCTTATTTATAGATATTTTTCAAAAACTAAAAAACTTATCAATGAAGTCAACATATGTTTTAATTAAAAACTTATATATTAATATTTTAATAATGGTGCAAGGGACTCAAAGTAATAACTAAAATAGTCATTACACAAAAGATTTTATTGGCTCTGTCCGATTTAGATCAACCAAAGTGATCAAGGAATAGAAATTAAACTAGCGTTGTTTAAAAAATAGAATTTAACTTGGACTATTCGATCTTAATCATTTTAAATCACAAAAATTAAGTGATCAAGCAACTAAAAGTTAAACTAGCATTGTTTAGAAAATAGAATTTAATTTGGATTATTATATTTTAATTATTATTTAATATCTAGATTTAGATATTACCTACAGATTAAACTTGTACTGCACAATCGCAAAATTGCACAACCAAACAACAAATATAATCAAGCATTTTTAATAGGCTAATGAAACTATGATCATTTAATTACAAAATTGCAGGATCAAACTTCTCATGATGCTCATGGATCGTATAATCGCAAAATTTCACATTCAAACAACAAATATAATTAAACATTTTTAATAGGCGAATGAGATTATGATCATTTTTTATCGTAAAATTGTATGATCAAACTGCTCACGACGCTCCCACAATTGGGAAATTAACCATGCGAAATCCAATTGATATAGTTAGACAGTTCTGAAAGTTATGTTCATAACCTAATTTCTACATCAAATAAGTTCAGTGTAATACCCTGACATTGGACTTAATGTTTAATACTAAGATATGATAGTAAGTTAAATAGATTTAGGTTTTTTATTTTTATTTCATTTTTTATTAATAATGTTATTATTTTTAATTAACTAATTAATATTATTATAATAAATATGTTGTAACAAATTAAAAAAATGAAAACTTCCAAAAATATGATTATGATAAAATATTTCTTAAAAGGATTAAGATAAGATGATTAAAGATATTGAAAAGCTAAACATTTTTTAAGATAATTAATTTTATTAAAATTTAAATATATCTTTTGCAAAATAAATTTCAATTATGCTTAACATTCTAATTAAAATAAAAATTTTAAAACTTAAAGATCAAAATATTTCTCTTAATAATTTTATCACTATGATCTTCATGTGACTTGATATTTGCTCATCTTTTGTATATCATAAATACAAGTATTGACTATCTAAAATTTGAAAATTTATTCAAACAAAATTTTTAGAAATATTTAAAATTTATTATGATCAAATAAAATATCACGACTAAGAATTAACAACACAATACTTTGGCCTTTTCAAATTAGGAAGTATCCAAGTTAATCAATCAAATAATTCCAAGAAGTTGCAATAATTGTAAATACCTTAACAAAGCTACAAAGTAGTCATTGGCAAAAAAAAATTTCTGATAACTATAAATTGGTCAAAGTTTTGATAACATAAGCTTCCTTAATAAAGCTACAAAGTAATCATTGGCAAAAAAAATTCGATATGATCAAGATAAAATGCTTCTTAAATTAATCAATATAACATGATCAAATATATTAGAAATTTAAATATTTTTTAAGATGATTAATTTTAATAAAATTTAATTTGTGTATTTTGTAAGATAGACTTCAATTAAGTTTAACATTCTAATCAAAATAAAATTAAAAATCTTAAAATTAAATTCAAAATGCATCTTTTGGGATGATTTTTATGGGATCTGACATTTGTTCCTCCTCTTTTTTAAGTTCTCTAATGAATATGAACACTAGTTATCTAAAATCTAAAAATTTATAGAAAATAAATTCAATTAAAATACTTAGGATTTGTTATCATCAAATAAAGTATTATGATTAAAAAGCAGCAACACAATAATCTTTTCGTTCTAAGAATAACAAAATATTTAATTAAATTTATAAATTAAGTTCTCCCTACATATATGTCATGACTAGATTAATTTGTGCTTACTTTTAAAATTTTTATTCTCTCATCCTTTTGTTATCATTAAAAGAGATTTAATGCTCCTAAACTCAATTTTAAATTTTATAAATTGTTCACAACTTAAAGATTTTATGAAAATATTAACCAAACTTATTTTGTATAAATTATACTTTTATGTGATGGTCTATTGGTCAACTCTCTTAATTTTTTCAAATTGATTTAATTCCTTTTCATAGTTATTATCCAAAATATATTATTTAAGACATTGTATTTAAATTGGCTTAAAATTTGCTAAAAAAACTTAATGGTTATGACAAGTTTAAGCTTTAACATTGTCAATAATTTCACATACAACTTGTTCTTTATGATGATCTTTATTAAATTTTTACTTTTTAAGAATTTCTTCAATATTTTTTTCAATATTTATTTCATTTAAATCTTCTAAACTTAATTTCTCAAATTATATTTGCTCTTTATCTCTGTATACATTAATTTTGTTTAGTTGAAATTGATTAATCGAGTTTCACAACACACGATTTTAATTATTAAATTTGAGAACCCAAATCATTTTGGATCGAACAAATTTAGTTGTAATTGAGTTATTTTTTTCTTCACTATTTATGCAAAATTAGAAAATTTTGAATGAATATTAATTTTAATTCTACATGTATATAAAGTGTCTAGATTATATGTAATAATAACATATGAGTTTGTTATTATAGCAATGTAAAATATTAACATTATTATTGTGACTATTGTGTTTATGTATATGAAATTTTTTAACATTTATAATAGAAACTTTTCTACTAATTAGTTTTACTTTTGAAAATGAATATGCAAAATACAAATATTTAAAATTAACAAATTTCTTAACTAAAGATGCATGTTTATTAATTTTTTATGCTAAATCATCAATGGTCTTTTTCATATTATTTAAATAGGTATCAACTTTATTTTTAATTTGATAAAAAAGACATACATATTCACAATATTATTCTTTTAATTTTTAATATATATTTACATAATTTTATATTTATTACGAACATAAATTAATTATTAAGGTATTTTTTTAAAAATAATTTATCTCATTCTTACTTGAAGATATACTCTTTTTTTTTTAACTATTATGCAAATGAGTCTTTCATTGTTTTCTTTCTTTACACTTTTACATTTTTGTTAGTCGCCTTTTACTCACTTTAAACTATTTTCAATGTCATATTTTTTTTTTTGCTTTGTTTTATTTCATTCCTCTCAAATGATTCTTCATAAATTATTTCTATTTCACGCCAAATTTCATAAGTTATTTCTAAACTCGTAAATCTATTAAATTTAATAGTATTTAAAATATAATATAAAATATTTATAACTCTATCATTTAATTATATTTTATATATATATTTTTCATTTCACTATATAATTTAAATACAAAAATATCTTATGAGTTTGTATTTGTTCCCATGTTTTTTTATCAATCGATTTTAAATAATTATCTATCATAATCTTTCAATAGAAAAATAATAGTCACAAAAGAGTGACAACTTATTAGAAAGCATACTTTTGCCCAACTTATTAAAACATCAATTTACTCCATTAATCACTCGGGGAATTTCTTCTCACAAGAAATGGATCTCACTTTCTACCAATTGAAATATTGTTTAACAAAAATGTGATAAAGTGTTAAGAATAAAAAATTTAAAATTTTAAAAATTATTTAAAAATAATTTTTAAGAACCTTAAACATGCTTTTAAAATTAATTTTGAGCATATATTAATTTTGTTATTAACATATTAAATTTTTAATAATAAATTTTTATTAAAATTATGAAATAAAAAGATCAATAATAATTAAAAATGTACAACAAATTTTATATAATTTGGTTTAAAATCAAACTTATGTTCATCCCTAACAAAAACTAAATAAAAACAAAATACAATTAATGTGAGCCTTTCTCCAAAATATGAGAAATATTTAATTTGCACATAAGATCTAAATTTTATTTAATTTGCATGTAATATCTAAATTTTATTTAAGTTAGACTATTAGATCTTAAACATGATTTAATAATTAGATTTAGATATTATTTGCAAATTAAATATGGATAATACGATCACAAAATTGCACAATCAAACAACAAATATAATTAGACTTTTTTAATAGGTGAATAAGATTAAGATGATTTGATCATGAAATTGCACGAACAGACGACACCCCCACAATTTGGAAGTTAACCATGCAAAACCAAATTGATACAGTTAGATGGGTTCAGGAGATATGTTATCGACCTGATTATTGTTTCAAATAGGGACGTGTAATACCCTCACACAATACTTACGGTTTAATACTAAGCAATGACAATAAACTAAGTACATTTAAGTTTTTTATTTTTATTTTATTTGTTATTAATAATAATATTATTTTTGCTAATTAATTAAAATACTTAAGATGGTTAAGATAAGATTATTAAAAATATTAAAAATATAAATATATTTTTAAAATAATTAATTTTACTAAAATTTAATTTATATCCTTTATAAAATAAATTTCAATTATACTTAATATTCTAATAAAATTAAAAATATTTAAACTTAAATTTAAAATATTTCTTAATAATTTATCACTTAATTAATATGATCCTTATGTGACCTAACATTTACTTATCTTTTTTATTAAATTCTTTCATAATCCCTAAGTATTGACTATTCAAAATATGAAAATTTACTCAAATAAATTCATTAAGAATATTTAAAATGTATCATCATCAAACAAAACGTCATGACTAAGAATTAACAATACAACATTTTGACATTTTCAAATTAAAAAGTATCCAAGTTATTCAATTAAATAATTCCAAGAAGTCACAATAATTGTAAATATCCTAACAAAGGTACAAAGCAATCATTGGCAAAAAAAAATTTCTAATAACTATAAATGGGTCAAATGTTTGATAACATAAGCTTCCCTGATAAAGCTACAAACTAATCATTGGCAAAAACAAAATTTCAATATAGATAAACTATGATATACAAAAGCATAAATATGAAATATTTATTTATATAAATACATGTAATATATAACGTATGAATGTTTTTATGCTAATATATAATTGATTCAAACCATAAATTGATCGGATCCAGATTGTTCTATATGTCCAAATCAGTTTTATTTGAACAGATGAGGTTGAATCAACTAAACAAAATAGTAAAGAAGAAGACTCAGCTGATTTCACATCAGATTAAGCCAAAACTCCCAACACATAACAGGTCTAGATCAATTGAGGGAATATGAATCCTCTAGGTTTGAGCACATTTCATCTTAAATGTTGTACTTCTAATAATGTTTAATTTTTCCAAATGGTCAAGCAAATTTGAAACTTTACAATGTGCACGCAGGCATAAGGTATATCAATGATAAAAAAAAAAAAAGATACATCAATGTTAAATCCTTCATAAAATAGGCTTAGGTCACTATTTCAACAAACACTATTTGATTGAAATATAATAAAAACTATTTTCAAGTACCAGGGGCATTTTGGTGCATGGGATGCTACAACGACGAACCAATATGATTGAGCATCACGCAGCCCAAGAGGACAACCTTATTCCTCTCCTTCACCTTTGTTTGATATATGATCCTACAGCATGAAATGCCCAGATTAAATTCTTTAGAGAGCAGCCTGATAGGAATAGAGCCAAGAGCAAGCGATTCTTACTTGGGTCCCTCGATCCAAATTTCCGTGATCAGAGTCTCTCCAGGGAATACATGGAGCAGAAAACGAGCAAATATGCTCCTCACGACCGTTGGATTGCCATTGCAAACAGATCGGATGATGGCTCGAATGGCAAATCCAAGGGTACACAGGCCATGTAGTATCGGGCGGTTGAACCTTCATACAAATGACCCATACATCGTGCATTACAATTTTAAATTTTTCACAAGCTATAGAAGAAAGAGCACACAGAGAAGAAACAGAAGAGGATCTAAAATATCATTCTAAATGTATGATAGAACTCCATCTCAAATTGAAAAGAGCATTGGGGTATCCAAGATCATGATTACAGCCTCAAGTCATTTAAAAAGTAGAGCTGACTTTAGGATGGAGAACATAGTAGAAACAAAAGGCTGCCTTGTTCTAAGATCATAACAGAAGCTTTTAAAATCGGTAAGCTATTAAAAACACACAAAAGTAGTGAAATGAAGGTTAATTACCCAGCCATTGCTGCTACTGTGGAATCTGAGTGCAGAGGATTGTAGTCACCAGACAGCCTATATAGCAAAGCCTGCATGGCATAGTAACAACTAATGTGTAAATAGATGACTGAACGAATTTCAAAGACAAGGTTAACATTATGAAAAAAAAAAAAAACTTCTACTTCGACTTGGTAAAGATTTATGCATAAACTGTTAAGCCGTGGAGTGCAATTGTTTTGCTAAAGCGTGCTTGCAGATATTGGCATGACATGTAATTCTTATCTGTACAAATTCTGAGTATACGCTTGCATTATGTGTGCTTGCAGGGATATTCCTATGTTTTATAGACCATTTTAGAAAACTACTATACTTTAAGAGTTTAATAGAGATTTTTATTTATTTAATAGGCTTATATATAGACAATCCTTTTAGTGTTTATTAAAGACTTTAATATTACCGATTTACCAATATTTCAGAACAATTCACATTGGCAAATAAACAAGCACAAAATGAATAGTGTAACAATGTAATGGGAAAGGAGAAAGATGGATAAGTTTTACTGCTGGAAATAACTTGGTTTCAACCAAGCTGTAGATTTGATAGAACAAGTTAGTTGACTGACTATGGTTAAAATCTTTACCAATTTATATAGCATAAGAATTACGCATATTGTTCTAAGTTTATTTTAAAATGCTGGAAATGGCGTGCTAGATTTCCAATAGGCATCAATAAGGGTCTGGGAGGATTCAATCTTCATGTGAGGACAAAAGGCTTAGGCCATCCTAATTCCAAATATCTGGGCTTTGTTTAAAATGCCTATTTAACACCAAAAAGAACAAGGAATATCATTGGAATATAATGCCATCATTTCTAAATGAAAATAGGTACGCCACATGACGTGTTTAAATAGTATAGACAAATTGTTACTAAGGTTCAAATTCTGATGCGAGGATCATACATGAATCTTTATCAGAAGAATTATTCATGCATAATAAGTCTACTTTTAAAATTTTCACCATTTAAAAAGCATAAAATTGATGGATAAACTAAATTCATTGCAAAATTACAAATAGCCTCATCATAGCATACATAATGCCAACCTACAAAAGTGGTATTATAAAATATAACAGTCTAGCTAGTCATTAAGCTTAAAAGCTATTCATTGCAAGTAAAAAGATAAATGTATTTCCAGTATTCAGAAAGTAGGATAAAATTGAAAAATTTAAATCAACATGATAGATGACAAGGGAAGACAAGACAACCTGAGAATATAACATAAAAACATGAACCCATGTAGATTCATGACATTAGAAGGAACACCAATAGGAAAGGGATGTATCATGGAAAAACAAATGTCAAATAAAGGTTTTGTACTGACTATAATATATTTCCTTAAGAGATGAGCAAGGCACTGATCTAACTTGACACCAAAAGGAGAAATAGTTACAAATGGTGACCACCAGAGGTTTTTAGGAGTACAGAATCCCAATAATTAGTTCCTAGGGATTGACTCCTAGGAAAGCAATCTTAAAACCATCATTGGGACAAAACCTACCTTGAGAAGACCGCAACTGCTATCACCAGTGTCCAAAATTTTATTACTTTGTATAAGACTAGAACCAGAATCATCTAAGGGGCTGCATAATTGTCCTTAATAGGACATAATACAGTTGAACTCTTTTGCACTCTCAACTATAGTTTTCTCCAAATTTAAAGGATTTCATACATAAAAATTCTTGCTTGTTAAATCTCTTCTCTCTCCTTATGCTTTCATGATGCACACCTGTATCCTCTCAATACCCCATAGTTACTTTCTTGCCAAGATATATATTAAATAAATTAAAAAACTTGTACATTTTTTCTCCATTCCAAAAGTCATCTTAACATTTTTTGGAGTCATTTGCAGAAATAACAAGAGGATAGAAAACATCTAATGCTTAAATGCAAGTAGTCGTTACAATTGAAGCTTTATCCCATGTTGAGAATCAAATCTCAAAAAATATATATGCTCAACGAGCCAAGGCGATCATTGAGTAACTTCTATGAATGATACAACAACAAATAAAGGAATTCAATGTCAGTTACAAGCATCATTGTGGAGAAGCTAAAAGCAAGCCTCAATCCAATCATTTAGTCTTCACCATAATAACAAGCTCTTGTCACGTTTGCTTCCGATCCATTGCACTTATCCCTCATTAGTCCATTCTAAAAACAGAGACAACATGCACTTACTCATCAATAACGGTTGTCTGCTCGTCATTGCAGTTATCTTTGAATCTCCCTCTCTCAAATAACAACTAGCTTAATGAAATTTAACACCATAAGAAGCCTACTCTTCACTTATAGAAGATGTTGAGTACATAAATATAACAATACATTACATAAAACTAATTTCATTCCAAGCAGCCCTCTCGAATAAGAACATTGAAGAATCTTGTCACACAAACCAAAGGTTTACGTGATGACTCCCATCTATGATACATTTGTCAAGGAAGCATTCCTTGGGGAATTAGACACAATGCCAGCAACAAACTACAACCATATAACCAAGTCCCAAATCTTTGAGACTCCACTGAAGGGAGCCATTGTGAAGTGGTTTGGAGGCTCCTTGACTTTCTAATAGAGATTTTAACTCGATGAAGATGTTCTCATTGATGTTAACTAGTTTAGAGAACCTAAGAAGTCAAAGCAAACCCCCCTTTAACATTGAGGCAAGGGGAGAGACAACACCTCTACCTTTTTCTCTAAATGTTTATTGAAAAGCCATTGGAGATTGAACATGCTAACCAAGATTTGGTGCAAACTATAGTTGTACAAAGCGTTGAGCTCAACAACTTCAACACAACACTTTCCAAGTTCATCTTGAATTCTCATAACAAAATACTAGAGGGAGTTCAACACTATAGTGAGGAAAAACATAAAACCATTAATAAGATGAGTTCTGTACTACAAGAGAAAAGTAGACTCTATAGCTAACAAGAGAAAAATGTAGAATAATGATAAGTATAGGCATCTAGGACAAAAGGTTGACGGATCTATAGTGGAGGCAAGAACAAACAAAGAATACCCATTAATGAATCAACTGAAGGTGGAGGCCTTAATAACCACCAAGAAATGAGGGTTATACTAAAAGCCTCCATAGAAAAAAGATGGTCCCGATACTTGTGACCATAGTCAATATTGCAAGTATCAAGAGTGCATTAATTGATTTAAACAAAAAACTGAAAGGAATCAACAACATTCGATTAGTTCTAATTGGCTAACAAAAAAATTGGTTTGGTTTAGAATAGAAAATTTAGTATTTCTATGTTTTCGATTTTTTGCTTAGAAAGTTTAGTATTTCTAAGTTTTCAATTTTCTGCTTGCATTATCAATCTAAAAAACAAAATAAAAAACACAAACATCATTTAAATTAACATTTTTATTTTGTTCTATCAATTTAACTCATATTTTTCAAGGTTTTTTGCTACAATCAGGTTGAGGATCCAATTTCTTGAACTTAGATCTTGAATTTGATTGATTAACCAAAGGCCAAACAAAACAATGATTTTTTTATTCAATTTTCAAATGATGATCAATTTTTCAATTTAAAAAAATTTCTAATAAAAGTTGTTTATGTTTTTAGTTATCAAAATGAAAAGCAATTGGTGTGATGATTTTTTAATTGACTAAACTAGTTGAATAGAAACCCTTAAAGAATCATTAAGAACATGATCATATCATTGAATGTTACAAAGAACTCAAAGCCTTGATTGAGAGGTTGCTTACAAAGGAGAGGCTATTGGAATTCCAGGCCAAGAAAATGATGGCTCTCCCTAGAGAAGTAGCCCCTTGCTAGAAAATAGATACCTTATGTCATGTTAAGCATCAACAAGGATCTTCCTAAGGCCCCAATCAACGTCATAAATGTCATCTTGAGAGGAGCCCATGCAAGCTCTCATATAACCCATAACTCCAAAATTTCAATACTTGTCACATCTAAACAAAACTCTCATATTTGATTCCCATTACCTTCACTTTTGAAGATTGAACCCCTTCAAGAAAGCCCAATGACAGTCATCATCAGCAGCAAGAACAAACATGTAGTGCCCTCCTTGCTCATGGACATAAGAAGTTCCACAAACATGCTATTCTTGCATGCTTACTAGAAGATGAGGATGCTACGTGACCTACTAATGTCAAACAATGAATCTATGTAGACATTTACAAAGAAGTGTAGGCTAGTGTATCAAAAAATAATAATAAACTAACACTTGACATTAGAGAATAGTGACAAGTAAGAGACACATAATCTTCATCCTTCTCATAAGACATTTTTAGCATATAATTCATTTCTTGGGTATATAGATAGTCAAACAATTCAAATAGTTCTTAATATTCACAAGTGGGCTTTAATTGGCTCAAATACTAATAATCAAACCCTGATCCTAAAGTCACCCTACTTAAGGCTCAAGAATCTTATTGATGCATTATAGTTTTAAAATGTTCAGAATACCTATCGGATGCAATATTTGAGACTATGTTCTATAGTGCAATGATGAAAGTGCAAAACACATTTGGGATAAATTTGAGAAATCCAACATATGTAGATCATAATAAACAATTATTTAAGAGAAAAAAAGTTAAATCCACTCCTACAAATTATCACAATGAACTTTTACAAAATAAAATGTCAAAATACTCTAAAAAAATTTGTGAACATTCAAGAAATAATTAGGTATAATACTGGACTACCTTCAAGTCATAAACCTAGAGTTGCTTAATGGAGATGTTCAACAACAAAGTTGCATATTAGCAACTATCATGCCCTCAAAGAAGCTAAATTGTAGTTCTTAGAGCTTATTTTCTTTGTTTTATTAACATGGATTAGGCTCTCTAAACTCCATCTAAAGAACCTCTTCAACTCCTCATAACATGTTTGCAAGATATTGAGAAGAGTGTCCTCCAACTCTTTCCTCAAACCAATCACCACACTCAGATCATGGCCTTCACACAACTCTGCCTCACATCATTTATCATCCCAATGAAGTAGCATTGTCTTTATTAACAATCTTTTCTTTTACAATTCACTTCTTGACAAGCTTGAGCATTGCAATCTAGTGCATTATTATCTTTTTAAAGGCACAATGCTCATAAAGGCCCTAAGATTATTTTCCAAAGTTTGGTGAAGATCACTTTTAGTATTCGCTTTTTCAAAAAACTTAAAAATCCTAAAGAAAGTCCAATCCTAAAGAACTTGTCATCATCATTTTACATGTATTACAAAAAGCTCTACAAAGATTGAAGAAGAGCATGACAACAAGGTATCATTTAAGCCCAATCATTCAAACATGATCTCTTACATGACAATATCTCTTATATGATAATATGAAACCCAGCCATCCAAGATTACAGGTTTGGAACAAATCTTTTTTCTTTAGTGAAGCCTTTTTTGGCAAACAAGAAATAAGCCAATTAAGGGTCAATCTCAAGATCACGAGCATTATACTTCCAACCTCAAACTCTTGCTTTTGAGAAGCGACTAAGGCTTTGCTCTTCACCATCTTTCCCTCCTACTTTGTTATCCAGCATACTTGAAGTTGCGTTTTACTATGGCCTTGCATCAAGATTTGGATCGCGATATGAGATGTGATGTATCAAAGGAGTATGTTGTTGAATCAAGTGATCAAATGGTCCTCTACATAAATCTAGAAAATAAGGTTTCACAATCCACCACCACGGAGATCATATTTACATTCCTTATATGAGCGAGGCATTCCATGATCATGCACCGAGAGGAAGTGCTCGACCTCCCTTAGCTTGTTTCTAAGATTCACACTCCTAGATGCTGTCATCGATTCCAAATCATCATTGGCAATCATCCTTAAAAAGTAACAAAAAGAAAAATAAAGCAAGCTTTCTTCATCTATCAACTCACAATCATTTGATCCAATTGAGAGTCGATATACAACATAGCCTAGTTGCTTCGTCCCAAAAAAACAACCAAGAACCATATTTGACTGTACAACTCCAACATTTGGTGGAGAGTTGTGACAATAGCACCCAAGTTCACTTCAGCATTGGCAAAAATGGATATTGTTCATAACAAGAAGTCATGCTCATAATCATCAGCTAGAAAGGCTCATAGCCCTCCACTAAAGGCCATGCCAATTCATTTTCTTTCCACTGTCCATCTGGTAAGATAACTCCTCCTTTGAAGCCTTGTTTGTGATGGGCTACTCTTCCTTCCCACTTAGCTCTTATTTGTGAACTATACAAAAAATTTAGAAGGAATGGTCTCCATCACAACATCAACACTTGCGTCACTCCCATACAATGCATGCCTACGTTTCAAAAACAAAAGCTTCCACCATCACTCTACTAGCCATAACACCCGCATCTACCTTTACTATAGAGAAACAGCCAACCATGTCATTAACATTTCATCTGCAACAACAAAGCTTGCCTCTCTTTGATAGATGCAATTTTCGTAATAGTTGTTGTCACTTCGACACTTGCAATGTTTGACACAACCTCAACAACAATAGCAACGATAAAGGCCATCTCCTCCCTTCTTCCTTTGGGGCTTTAGTTTCTCCAAGCATCATTTTATAAGCATTGCAATAGAATGCAACTACAAAATTAAGGAAAATAAAAAGAAGAGTGAGAGTGTAAAGGCCCATAAAGCATTTCAAATACTTGAGGAAACATATCCATTCCACAATGTTCCCACAATCTTATCGCAACGACACTTTCTTATAACCTGCACTCATGTTATTGCATGTAAGAATTGTTGCCATCGATGGTCTGATATTGTTTCTTAAAACAATAATTCCACAAGCAAAGTGAGAGGATATAACATATGTTTAATAAAGAAACAATTAAAGAGGGATAATAAAGAGGAGAGAGCATAATAAAAGGAGGAGACTCAAAAAAAAAAAAAAAAAGAAATATGAAACAATATTGAATGTGCCAAAAAGTACTAACAAGTTTTCATGGCCTAAAATCTACACAATCATACATAATTTTTTTTTATTTATAGAACTGTTAAAAAACATGCTTTACATGCTTGTGCACAAAAACAGTACTCTTTAACAACTCATAAAATAGTCATGCTATGCCATAGTAACTAGTCAACTAAAAAAAGATAGTTCTATTATTCAGTGACCATGTTGAGTGCGAATGGTCATCTTTGGATTGGCTTTCGTGAATGAAGCACATATTATCATCGGAGGGGTAAGCAACAAAAAGAAAAAGGGAAGTTGGGAGCTGCATGCCTGAGACTGCTGAGTTTGGTCCTCATATATCACAGAAGGCTTTTGTCCGGGCACTACGATAGAAGGAACTTGGTCCCTTGAATTGGTTGCATAAGAATATGCTTTTGGATTCTTAGAGAAACCTCCAGCACCACGCAGGTAAACGGTGGTTCTGTTGGTAAAGAATCTATGTAAGCAACAATGTACAAGAGAATAAATAGTCCAGATCATTCATGAATGTCAAAAAGACCTGTTCATGCACAATGCTTCGCCAGAACCTCTTGCATAACTAGTAGTTTCAACTTCCACAATGGCTGCTTTTCCTAGTAGAGCAATATGATGTTCAGTTCTGCTTGCCTTTACAGTGATCACGCATGATATATGAATATTTGAATGTTAAATTTAACCAAACGTTTTGAAGAACATAGAAGAGTAAAACTTATATTACAAACAGAAATATGTACTTAGCTTCACCACTAGAATGTTTTTTTTAACTACAGAAGTTGAGAATGGTTTTTATATAGAAAACATCAAATGCTAGTTAATATTGAAACTTTCTTTGAGGCAAAAACTACAACGTTCATTTTTTGCAAACTTGCTTGTCATGATTCCATTTTGTCACTAAATTTGGCCAACTTTGCCTAAAAAGAAAATACAAATATGTTTGGCAAATAAGTATGCTAAATAAAGGGTGAGAACATCCATTATTATGGAATAAGCTAATTGAAACTAAACAGAAATTAATTTTGAAAAATAGGTGATGAAAATGATTATCAAAATAGAGTGTACCAGCTATTGAAAAGAAGAAGCAAACTATTCCAGCCCAAACTACCATTAAAATAAAATGCAGAGGTGGGTATGCTTTAGAGAAATGCATTTTAAAGGGCTGCAGAGCCATCTACAAACATACCTTTGTCATGCAAGCCGACTATAGCTACCCTATTTTCAACCTGAATAAAGAGAAGGAATGATTAAGGATTCCTTGAAAATAAAAACCGTTATAGGTAAAAAAAAAATTCAAAATCTGTCGTAGTATTAATGCAAATTTATCTAAAAACAGGAAGGATGCATTACACATCAAAATCTGAATATTGATGGAAGAAGAGATTTAGAAGAAAAATGATATTGGAAAGATGAGCCATTGTCCTTAAATCAAAGCCTGCCTATAGTTAAATTCATCAGTGCATCACGGCAGGGCCTTCCAGCAACAATAAATTCAGTACCACAGTCCATCCTCAACTTACATTTCAAGTTCCTGAACTACAGGACAAACACATCTTCTGACTTTAAGATCACCGACCAATCTCTTTACTCAACAAATGTGATAAATTGTGAGGCCTTGGTTGTGAGTGCCTTAGGAGAGATCAAAGCTATATGCAGGGAAAAGCTTGAGAGCCTTAAAGGTATAAGGTCATTAGCTAGCACAAATTGTTGTAGTAACTGAAAACTAGGGAGCTTATTAGGGTTTCTTGTCTAGTAGAATTAGTAGAATTTTCCTTGTGATTTCTGTACATGTTCTTCTATGCATGTGATGTTTACTATCTAACCTAATTTATCTTTCCGATGAGAAGAGAAGAGTCCTAGTTTTCCATTGTATTAAACTATCAATCAGTCTCAACTCTTGTTGGCAAGGGGTTCATTCTTCTGAAAAGGTCAAGGGTAGTATACAAATCAAGCTTGGTATTGGAATATTGGCCTTAGCTATGGTGGATCAGGTTTGGTACACAGTATTGATCCACCTTATAATAAATCAGATTTTGGTATCAGAACATAGATCTTCCATGTGATTGATTTAGTTTAATATCATATTAACTCATTTCTATGTGGGAAAATTGAATGATAGAAGATTACGGCCTTCTATGTTGCACTTCAGGAGAGGTAGTATAGTTGCAGGATACAGTGACAATTAAAGAGAGGACATGGCTCAAGATGTATACTAATTGGAACATCATGACTAACAAAAAGGTAAAACTTAACATAGAGATAATAAAGCAGCAGGGTGGCATTTTGTTCATGTGATTTTCAACAAATTAAAGATATTACACCACAAAGAGGGAGAATGTGGGCAAGGAATAAAGGAAAGGGACATTTGATTGATGATAGGAAGGAGCAGAACTACTTTTAAGCTCAAGAGACGACAGTAGGTCAACAGTAAATTAAGGTTAAATAGGAAGCCAAGGATAGCCTCCATAAGAATGACAACAAAGAGAAGTCTACCGAGGTACTTCTAATTCCACTTTTCAATCAAATTCTAAGCTATGCTAATATTATAAGAGAACAAAGACATTTCAAGAGAGAAAGCTATGTTCAACACCTAGAGCTGTGGATGGAGAGTAACATGAAGGACATTGGCAAACAAAAAAAGTATTTTGATGTTGCAAATAGTGATGTCAAATGCCATTAGGAGGGCATAGGCTTGCCATAATCACTTATAGCTAAGCGAGAGGACGAAGCCAAAAAGCCTAGAACTACTACAAATCATGGCCAAGAAGAGTTAAAAGCTCTTCAAATTCAAGTTAAAAGGGATAGCCCATACTATCTTCAATTCTGGACGTCATAACAAGTTTGTTATCACTCGTGAATACATAGATGAGGGATTATGTGATGCGATACACCTTGATGTTTGTACAAGTAATTTTGATAACCACTATTTGTGGGAGTGGTGTAATTTATTTCCAAAGACAAAGTAGGGTGAAAGAAATGCCTAATCAATCATCAAATAAAGTGGCGAAACATGAGTAAATAGAGGTTGATGAACTAGAGACACCATCTTTGGGAGAGAAGCCATTGAAGGGGATGGTCTAAAAAATAATATAAAGAGGCAAATATCAAAGAAAGTGACAAAGATACTGTAACTCATTCGACTTCATTTATGAGTGATGAATTAAAAGATTGAATTTCTTTTTTTAAAAGGTGTGTGATCAAGAGAAAAAACCTGATCGTGAAAGAAAAGATGTTAAAAAAGACTTCAAGGAGACTCCTAAATAAGAAGAACAGATTGGAGCTAATTAGATTGTCAAATTACCAATCGAATGGGGCAATCAAAAAGGTGATCTCAAATAGGCTGATCAAATTGTCTGATCAATTATAAGAGATCACCTAATAGCTTCATTCAAATTAAGAGATCATATGACCTGAATGAACTACTAATTGGACCATCAAATCATACATATAAACCATCAAATTAGTTATCAGACTATCCAATCTTCAAACCAAAGTAAGACAACATTGTAGTAATTGAAAGGAGCATAAATCTATCGAACCCAACAATTAGGCCATGGTGACAAATTGATACTGGAAAAATTTCTGTGATTTCGAATTTTAAATGCCAACAAAGGATAAGTTGTAGATTTAAATAAAAGATCTTATAATTTTGGGGATAAATTTGAGTCTACTTAACTGGATTTTGTAGGATTTATAATGGTGTTTAAGTCAATTGTCTTTGGTTAACATTTCAAAAACTTGTAAGAAGAGCCTTTAAATTACTAAAAGTGTCTCTTGAAGGCAATGAGACTTAACTACATGAAATCCTAAAAACACCAAAAACTCCAAGAACTCTACAAGCCTTATAGAGAAGATCATCTAAAAGTGAAAAAAGAATCATTCTAAGAGATCGATTTTCAATTCACAAAATCATAAAAAAGTTTTATATGAGATTTTCCCTAGGATAGATCAAAATTTTGGACCACAGAAGTGCTTAAGACCTTTGACAAAGTTAAGATATTTGGTAACAAAGTATGCACTCGACTAACTCTTTTATTTAAGAAGTTGGTCAGAGTTTACTTTTAATACAAATTATTGTAGTTTTCTTGGTATGTTGCTTTCATGTTTTTCTTTGTATGTGATATTTACTATTTATCATAATTTTTCTTCTTTATTATGAGAATAAAAAGATTGATCCTCATAAGTTATCCACAATTTTTCTCTCTTAAAAGGTCTAAATCAAGATGTGGATCATGCATTAGCTTATGCTCAAATCTAAATCCAACCCACATCAAATTTAGTAATTTCATGGTCAAATGCTATCCAAACCCAATGAATGACATAGAATCGTCAAGGTGCGGCCAAAATTTTTGTCATGGCTACCTTGAAAGAGGAAGCAAAGTGGGAATGATGACTAGAACTACTACACTAGGAAAAACAATAAAGGTGGTTTATTTTGACATAGTATTAGTTATTTGGGATAGCACCAACAATTTAGTCAAGGTTAGAGACAATCGACAAGGATTTTTAAAGAAGGGGATTGTTGAACAAGGCAGAAGAGAGATGTAGTGTTTCTAAGATCTATGAAAAATTGCTTGAGTTGTTTTCTTGTAAAAAAAATAAAGATATATTCGAGCAGAAAAAGTGACACCTACTTCGAAGAACAAAAGATAATAAGGAATTGCTTCATTGGGCAGGGCAAAGTCTTTTTTGTTGGGTAAGGGGAAGGTATTAGAAATTGGATTGTAATTCTAAAATAAATAATAAAAAATGGATCAATGATGTATCAGAGCTCTTTCCTTAAACACAAACCCAACTCGTGTTTTGATTGTAATACTCTAAGGATCTCATAAATTTATGTCCAATACCTAACATATTTGGGACGAGTTGATTTTGATTAACCATTTGCATATGCAGATTGTCATCCATATTATTCTTAACAATTTGTTGTTACTTTATACGAGCCATCATCACCATTAAAAGGAATTTTTCTACCTCCTACTTTTCAAGAACATATTTGAAACTTTAAGAGACTTCATTAAGTTAAAAAAAAGACTCCTCTTGTTTTCATGATATTATCCAATTTTTCTTTTTTATAAGTTTCAACTTGTGAGTTAGAGTCATCTTTGGACTCAACCAAATAAAACTTCCTTGGAGGTAATATTCACCTTTGATTCCTCAGAGTATGCAACCAAGGGGTTGGTTCCCAATCAACCACAAGGGATTATAACATTAAGATTGATTTGGCCATTTTTTTGCTACATTTTTTGGTGCTTTCATTGTGATTAATCTCATTTATTGTTTCTCAAAATGGGAAATCATTGAACCAAACAAGTTCAAAGCAACTTGTTAAGGACAAATAATATACTGATAGTTGTATGATGCCCAAGAAGCATAAAAAATAATATGGAGAAATGTTGAAAAAGTGGAAGAGACAAACAAATACATATGCCACAAATTAGAAACTAATTTATTGCAACAAGTAGCATGATAACTGCATTATGTACTCAAATCTATGTTCCTTAGAAACAAATTGATCTCCTTCAATATTCCCCATTGATCATGCTATAGAAAAGTAACTATTATAACTAAGCAACTACAAAAAAAGCAAGCATGAGCATGTAGTCCATGAGAGAGAAACAACTTTTCTGGTGATAAAAGCCACATTTGCGTTGGAGTCAACTCATCTTGTATTGACGTCAACTATAGATAATCACGTGGCTCATCTTCCTTGCTCACATGTTCCTTTGGATGCTATTCAAATACCACCTCACATATTTCAAGAAACCAACCTACAAGTAAGAACATCTTAAACAAATTTAATGCCCAACCACCAAACATATATCAATCAATGGTCCACCCCACATCAGTTCTTCCAAACATATCTTAGTGTCAATAAAAAACAAACTTGGCAAAAGTTCAAGCAGTCATCACGAGGAAGATCAAACTTCTTTATTGAAGTAGTTCATTCTTCAAGAAGCTTAGCCCAATGGGTCTAAGGTTCCTCCTCCCAAGTTTTAAAACTACAACGACAATCTTTTATCGTTGATGCGATCAAGTAGTTATTGCTTGAACTAAGCCTAGAATATATGATTCTCAAATGAATTGGTTTATTTATTCGTTCACATAGTTTCAAGCAGTCGTTGTCAAGTTACAGAGTACTCAAAGGCCTCACTAAACATCTCGGAGGCTCCTTCAAATGAAGAAAAGATATTACACCCTACTAAGTCATCATTCACTTCAATAGACAAAAGGTCAATAGTTCAGATCTTGAGATTGCCATCGTTGAAGATGCTAAGCACAAGGGTTTAGCTCAAAGACATTTTCATTGCTCCATAGTTGGAGGTTCCAAAAGCCATGTCCAAGCTCCTAAAACAAGCTAAATAATATACTAATTCAGAAGACTATATTGATGACATTAGCTTATTGAAAAAAGGTCTAGAGAAGACCCATCAAGTGGAGAAAAGATCATGATGATAAGAGCTTTGGCATTAGCAACATCACTAGCAAAAAAAAAAAAAAAAAGGTATACAAAATATAATATATGATAGTTGAGAAGCAAAATGTATTAATTATCAAAAAAACAATGACAATCATAAACAACCTATATCGACCTTTTCTAGGGAATGAAAGATAAGTTTCAAGAGCATGTTTTAAAATCAGGTCATTGAAAAGTGAGCTACATTTGTGAAGAGGTGCATGACCTAATCTGAATACTCTTGGGAGTGGTAATTCACGCGATACATATGCATTTAGTTTAAAACAATAATCCATTTAAATCATATCATTCAGCTAGGAAAGCAGCTTCAATAGGAACAACCTAAGGCTTAGAACAATTTACTTCTCTCACAAACAAGTAAGGGACATCAAGAATTTAGATTTAAAACAAGTCACAATCATGTTAATATTGAAAAGGATGATCACTTGTTCATAGATAAACAATTCTAAACTAACAAACCCTAGCATATTCATAAAAATTTAAAAAAAAATAATTGAACATTTTGGAAGGGTAGGCTAGGAAAAAAGTTATTCCAAACAAATGTAACATATAATTACCCAGTTATAAGGTTCAATTGGTATCTAAGGAATGACCTTTAGAAATGAGGCCTAGAAATGGTTTTGAAAAATTTTGGACAACATATAAATATTAAGAAAATCTAACTATCATAAAAAAAAGCTTCAAATGATTGTTTAATTAGAATTAGCTTGCTAACAACATTATTGAATTGTGATTTGAAGGAACACATGGAGTAGCAAAAACCAAAGGCACTATTGGAGGCTCATCAAGATAAAACTAGATTGGTTTAGACATTTCAACCATTGAAAATCATCATTCTCTCATCCCATACAGCCCATACAGCCTAACAGCAACACCTACGAAGGATTTCACTCACAGCCTTAAAAAGAATAGCTAAATGGCGGAAATGTTTCATTCATCAACAATTAGGTTACAACTTAGTATTTAAATACTACTAAAAAAATTCCTCCAAACTAACCTCATTTATTACAAAAAACACTAGCCAACATCTATATAAGACAAGGTAACAAAGAAAATCCTATGCAAAAGGAGCATTATGTAACTAATATGAAACAAAAGCTAAAAAATGCCATTTTTTTGCCAACGATCATATTCTCATGTCTAATACAAACAAATTGCCATTCACAATGACAGTGGACATTAAAATTTCATGATTTGACTCAACAACTTATGAATTGCATAAAGAAAGAATTAAAAAACCATTCAATTTCCAAGCTCAAGATGTCAAACACCATTGCGATGCGAAGCATCAAACTATCAATGGATTATTTTGTTATCTGACATTGTCACAACCAATTGCGATTTTTTGTCAAAACATTTAGGTGTATGTCCCATGTCCATGTTTCACGTTTATATTATGTGTTAGTGGTGTATATGAATGATAGGTAATATGATTCGTATTTAACTAGCGATGACAATTTGTAATAACTCGACCCTAATGGAATCAGTATAGGACAATTACTAAAACAAGTAATATAAGTGTGGATTTAGACAAATAGACCCACAATCAAATCAGATCAACTAATTTAATACTCAACCCACTTATCTAATATTTTTTAAATTTTCAAAAAATTTTGAAAGGAAAATAGTTTTCATTTAATAAGAAGTGGATGGGTTGGTGTGGTTTTGGGTAGGTTTGATAGTCTAGAATTAACTCAGGTCTGGACATAGGCATTACCAGAGCAAGCTAATGTAGATTGAGTAAAAGTTGGGTATACGCCAATGTTCATCAAAAGTAGTGTTTGCTCTATTAACACAACCAATTGTCATTCTTAGTTGCATGTAAGTTATGCAATTATTGGGCAAATCATATTTCAAATGATGTGGTTTATGTAAAGAAGAAAGCAACTTGTGGTAAAGTCTAAGAGCCCAAGAGGAAGCCCACATGAACAAAATGCTGATCACATCATAATTGCAACACAAGCAACAGAGATCCTAGGCATTAGTTGCATTTATTCCAGCTTCGGTGACTTGTGAATTAAGATTTGAAGCAGCCACACTTGATTGATCCAGCTCAAAAGCATTTAACACAAAAACCAAAGTATTCTACACTGAACTAATACTAAATTTGAGCTTAATTATTAACCTAATACAGAACAAATGGCAAATGACATAGATGAGAACTGGGACGAAAAGTGGATAGATGTGCAGATTGCTCTTATAGTCTCGATACAAAATAAGGAAGTAGAGAAGATTGGGAAAACCAGAGAGAGATTTCAGATTTCCTTTTGTTGTACTTGAACATGAGGAAAGCAAATCCTACGAGACAGGTGCCATGGATGTGATGGGGGTCACCATAATGTTGCCCTTTTATTGAGTCATAAAAGCTCTTTCATTTTCTTTGTGCAATCTTTTTTTCTTGGGTTCTTAACAAGTTCTCATAAAAATCTTAACTTTCATCTGCCTTGCTTATTCTTGATGCTTTTTAATTGCAAGATGCTTTCCCATGATCCATTAAGCTCCCCTGCCACCTCTGTTGAAAATTTCAGCAGATACAAATATTAACTGTAACCCAAAAACTTTTGCCATCAAACCCTTTATTTTGTTCTATTTTATTTCAAATCTGGTTGTGCAATCACGCTAATCAATTTTAAAATCAGGTTTTCCTTTGAAATTCCTGTCATAACAATGGCACCAATGTAAAATGAATAGAATGCTATCGAAGTGTGCAACCTGATAACGTGAATGCTAATTTTATTACAATAATGCTTTTGTTCAACCTGTATAAAGCTTTCTTCTCACTTCAGGTAGCTCGTCTCCTGAGGAAGGTGCATTTGATAAGCCTCTAGAGGGAAATTAACAACTCAGATTGACTTTGAGCAAAATTTCAAACCATGAATTATGTTTTTCAAGGAAAAAACCATACTGGAGATTCAAACACGAAATAAACAAAATGCCCAACAACATAACAGTCAACAACTGAAGATTGCATGCAATAAGTCTTTATAGCTAAGTTTATCAACTCATCTAAACAGTAAAGATCAGAATACTTACAGAACAACTTGAGGGCAAAGGCCTGTAGATTTCAATGTACTGCTGACCATGCAATAGTAGCTTGGGATCAAAGCTAGAAAGAGAATTATACAATCAATGATTGCTCACAAGAGCAGATGTTGAAGGCGCAAAGGCAAGTCAGCATGAGTGTATACTCAGATCATGGATGCTAAAAAAATGAAGAATTTACAAGATGAATTTGGAATGCCAAACAGCGTCTAAAAACTTCTGCAAAAAAAAGGAATATACTTACTCTAAACCTGGCACATCTGCAAGCAAGAAATCTTTTTTACTTTTAAATGGAAACAAAGCAGCAAAGGTCGGCAAGACCTGCACAAAACAATTTATGCTGCATCAGAAAGGTGGTAGCAAAGTTTTACATGAATGGGTTAAATAACTTCATGGGAGTATAACTGCAATTTGAAATAGGTACTCATAACATTGACCAACAAACAATAAGGAAAGTGAAGAAAGTAAGTAGAGCACAAAATTATTGACAAGTGTAGGCATAAAAAACTAAAGATCCTTATAAATGAAGGAAGAGTACTGTTTAGCATAAATATTTAGAGTTGTTGAGTCATAATCTTCTCCTAATAACATGGCTGCAACAAACCTTACGAGAGTTCCTTTAGAACCTACAAATCTACTAAACCGCTTAAGTTGTTAGCTGCAATAGCCTAAAAACTTCACTAGATGCAATTGGCTCGAAGAATTGAACACATGAATACACAACCAAAGCCAACTACACTAAAGGTATAATGAAGCACATAGGAAAAAATCAAATAGAATTCATTGAACAGATGATGAAATGCACTTTTATACGTGACAACCAACCAGACACTGAAAATTAATATTTCATTGAGCCAAAAATTGGAGCAAACCAAGACAAATAACAGAAGATTCAGTTGCCCACCAAGGAAGCCATAGCTGGAGGAAATTAGCCCATCCGCAATAAGCATGTAAGAAAAATGCAAATAATCAAAGAATAGGAGTGACATGAGAACACAAAACCCACAAGGCAAAGGTTCAAAATCAGTTTCCCAAACACAAAGGACCCATGCCACCAAAAAAAAAAAAAAATCCATTAAAGCTAGATGAAAAGACTGGGGATGAGATACCTCAGATATGCCCATTATTTGGAAACAAACTCTAGCTCGAAATGGAGCAGGATCATGCCTATCAATATCTCCCTAATGATGGTGAACTTCTAAAGTCTTAGCATTCAACTAAAAACACACACAAAACACATGGAAAATGAGAATCGGATCAAGAAAGTAGAAAACATGAACGAGATTCACTTGGGTTAACATGCATATAATTGGGTAAAAAGAAGCATGATGACCAACAGTCAATACCATAAAAGACATGCAAATGCAAACCAGTTGCATATGGTATCTATATGCTCCTACTTGGCTTGACAAATTGTACTGGTTAGGAAACCTTTCCAGCAGAAAGTATATGGTTCACAGAATAAAATCAAACAATAAACAAATTGGAGGCATAACAACTATCATTGACAACTAACAAACATTTAAGTCTCTGTACAAATACAGTCACAGGCCCATATGTGACCAAAGGTAATGACCATAATTGTGTCCTTCACCATGAGGTCAAATGAAACTTTATATGAAATTATGGCCCCAAAAAAAAATGAAGATTCTCACCAATCTTAACTAAGGCTATGGCTAAGCTCTATCTAGTAAAAGTGACAATTATATATACATATGTATAGTGACAGCAGAAAAAAATTTGACAGGCCATTATTGCAACCATTGGAAGCCATGTTTTGGATCAATCAATATTGAATGAGTTTAAAAGGCAAGATATTCCTTCTGAAACTACATTACTTTGCTAGAATAAGGCTTGTTACAGTAGTTCAACCTAAGGGTTCAACTCTTTTTTGTTTAGGTTGCTCCATGTAAAACTTGCACATGAATTGAATGGTCAGTCGAGTATTTCATGGAACGAACCATAACTAACCTGAAACCAATTAGAACTGATTTGTAACCAAGCCAAAAGAAGTCAACTCAGTTTCAATTCTGATTGATTCTGAAATTTAAAAAAAGATTCATTGAAAAACTTTGATTTTCTAAAAATATTTATATCCCTTGGTAGCAGAGATAAATATCCCTTAGTACAGAGAATAACTCCTGAATAATCAAGTAAAAACTTCGATTAATCATGAAATAATCCTAAACACACTATTTTCTTATGACCAAGTCAAAATTTGGGTACTTAATCATCAGTATTGAGAACCAACCTAACCTAGTTGATTTGACAGTTTTTCAAATTGGAATTACTGGACCCAACAAAACCAATCTCAATTGGCTGTTTCAATTTGCAATAATTCAATTCCAGGCTGGACCTTAGTTTTTTTGGATAGTTTTGCACAACCTAAATTTGACCTATAACATTAGTACAAAATCGAACGTCAAAAAATATTTAGTATCAATATTTTAGCACACAAACTTCTAGTGAATTTGCTACAATGAAAAATCCAATGAATTCAGATAATGAAACAAGGGAAAAAAGCTTCATCGTCATGGATGCCCTCCATGGGAGTGGACTTGCCCCAAGTGTAATGGTTGGAAATCAAAGAAGTTCTCTACTAAGACAGACAAACATTGACATATCGAAGGAAATTCTAGAAGACAAATCTTCTATCTTAAGAGACGAAATCACCATCCTCTCAAAGGGAGGCAAAATTCCAACAATCTAGTTAAGCTGACTGTATGAAGGAAGTTCATCATTTCTTTGGTTGGTATTACTGCATGAAGATTGGTATTACTGCATATGACTATGCCGAGCAATATGTACAACTAATGCAATAGTAGCAGGCGGCTCTAGCGAATGTAGAAAAGCAATCTATGCTGGGCAGTCCAAGCTTGGCTTTAGTGCATGCAAATAGACAATTTAGTTGTTTTGGCCATTCTATACATCTCCATTTTGCAAAATAATTTAGATGGGGAGGAATGTCCAACCATTAAACCCAATATCAAGCAAGGCAATGGGGTTAAGGGACTTTGGGCCTCATGTACTGGAGTGGCAAAGCAAATGAGTAATCATTCACCAAGGCATAGGGAAGGTGGTGTCCTTTTCTCTTCATCTTTCCCATGATTGATGCCTTGTTGTGGAACATCCATAGGTTAAATCCTCAAGATTGAGGAAACATCTTTAGAAAATTGTTAGACATAATTGTATCTTTCTCATGGCATTAGTGAAAACTAGAGTTCTAACTCTCTCTTTAAGATGTGGATAGGCTTCCCAGGAGAAATTGGGACTTCGTGGTTCAATCTTCTGAGAGAAAATGTGGTAGCATCACTTCACTATGGCAAAGTTTCATTAAAGATACACTCCATTCACCAATTTAAGCAGGCTACTACCATAGAGGTTGATGCAGGTGATTGCACAACTTGGATTTTTTGCTCTATCTAAGCCTCCAAGAAATATGCTATTAGAAGATACCTATGACCTTTCATTCTTCAAATTTGCAAGAGCAATCTCCTTACATTAGTTGCCGAGGACTTTAATGTCACACTTTCCTTATCAAAGAAAAAGGGCAACAATACCTACTTTTTCATTAACGAAAACGAATTCTCTCAATCATCAGCACGACCAATATTTATTATTTAGGTTTTATTGAAAGTATTTATATTTGGCACAACAACAAGGGAGATTTGGTTGGCATCTATGAGAGATTGGATAGAACTTTCTTCAACCAGCTAGTACTCCAATCCTTCCCTAGTATGACTGTACATCATTTATCCTGGATTGTATTGGACAACTACCCTGATTTTGATCCAATTCCAACACCTTGATTTTCTTCCCTCTAGAAAGAGAATAAAATTTGAAGATTTACGGTTTACCAATCCAAATGAGAGGTATGTTGTTTCATCTACATGGTGTAAGTATGCTAATGATGAGGTCCCCTCCTGTCTGTCTACCAAATTTGCTAGATCTCTAAACATCCTTAGCAAATGGGGCAACTAGAAATTTGGGAAACCTATGAAGTCCAATCAAGGCATTAACTAGAAGATCAATGCCTCTAGCACCTTCTTGACCTTATTGCACAATATTAAAATAACCTAACGTGTTAAAATCGAACAGTGGCAATGTGCTAAGGTCAAATGGGCCCACCTTGGTATCACATACTAACTTCTTTCACAATGCCACCAAGGCTTGCAAATGTGAGAACTTCATGCACAACCTCACAAAAACTATAGGTGTGGAGAAGATCTCCAAGTTACAGATCATCGAGATTTAGTTTGATTCTTCAACAACAAATGGCCTTAATCACAACACGGTCCTATCAACATATCATTGTCATGTAAATGACTTACATTGATAGAAATGGCGTGTTAGCCTCCCCCATTACAACTATAGATATTCATAATACTATTTGGTCTGTGGGCCCTAACTACACTTAAGGCACAGATGTATCATCACATCCTTCTAAAGATGCTTGTAAGACATCACTGTAATAGATGTATTGAAGGCTGCTAAGGAGTTCTTTGCTACTGCCTACATGTTGTCTCGGTGGCATGATATGCTATTGTGCTCATCCCAAAGGTTGTTGGTGCTTCCTCACAAAGAAAATTTTGCCTTTATCAGTCTCTACAACACTATCTATAAGATATCAACAAATGTTTTGATATCTAGATTGTAGCTTGTATTACCTGATTTTATCTCTCCTAAGCAAGAGGCATTCATTAGGGTTGATCCATCTTTAACAACATAATCTTGACCGAAAAGATTAGCCACCACTCTTCTACTTCATCATTCAAGGGACTAAAGGCCATCAAAATTGACATAAAGCAAGTCTATGACCACGTCCCACATGGGGTTTTTGAACATCTTATGTGTGTGGATTAGGGCTTATGTACTAAAGCCCAAATACAACATTCTCTATAATGGCAAATATCTCCCATGGATTATTGCAATTTGTGGGATCTAATAAGGGTGCCCACTCTTACCTTATATATTCATTTTATGTTTGAAGTACCTTTCTCTACTAACCCAGGTTCAGAGGACACCTTAGGAGTTCCTATTTGGAACTTGGCAAATATCATTTCCCATAGCTTCTATGCTGATGACACTATGCTTTATGGTTTTTCCACCTCTACCATTATAACTTTAGTTCAAGTGATCCTCTTTAATTATGAGTCATATGTCGACCAATAAGTGAAATTCCAAAAGTCTATTGTCATCTTTAGTAAAGGCACGACCAAAAAAACAACGCAACATGATTGCTAACAAAACTAAGATGAAGCAAGGAAGGGTAGGAGTGCAACAACTTGGGTATACCCATGTTGGGCAAATCTCCTAAGGTCATAGACTTTGTCCATATCGTTCATCAAGTCATCAATGGGGTCTCCTACGGGGGTCTCATCAACTTTCTTTGATTGGTAAAGTGGTTCCCACAAATACAACTTAGACTACCAAAATGTCTCATTACCTAATACCAATTAAGGTCCCTTCCAATATTAAGAGAATTATTTGTGCTTTTATTTGTTTGGGGAGGGGGAGGGGACCCTTGCACTATGTAGATTGGAAGACAATTACCAAACAAAAGGATATGGGCAAACAAGGCACTTCTTGGCTCATGAGGATGCCACTTGGCTCATTGCTCAACATCCAATGTATAATGGTTGCACTCATCATAAGAATTCATCTTTTTGGAAGCTAATTTGCATAATAGGGGAATTGTCCCAATGTAATGTCATTTGTTTTATTAATCTTAACACAAGAATTTCTACCTATTCTAACAACTAGATAGGTCTAGATGACCTTCACATAGTCCACTTTTATCAATATAGAACTATAGCTCTCCCTCAATATTTCTTTCCTTTTGGATGCCTCCAAAAATAAGAACTTGAGCTTACTCAAAAATCACTTTGTGCCTGACTTGGTGATGTGGATTGGCACAACCATTGTACAACATGAGGCATGGGCAATCGGTCAGTTTGGTGCAGCTCATAACCAGCTAAACCAATTGCATTGCTCTATACATTTCTTGCTTGGATGTCAACACCGTGCAAGAGTCCGGTGGGGCTTGGACTTAGAAACTACACAAAGAGCCCCTCATGCAAATTTTCTTCTGGTGCCTCTATCACAGTGCCATCCTTACACTTGCACGTTTCGTTATACATGGGATGGGCTTTGACCTATGCTACTTGTAGGGATGTGACTACAATAGAACAATAGATCATGCTTTCATTAACTACATAGTCATTAGGCATACTTTCTTCACTATAACTCTTCAATAAGATAATGGTAATACATTCTATACATTAGATTTTATTTTGCATAGATTCATGACCACATGCTTTGTAATATGTTGGACAAGGATACTATCACTTTGACCACTTTTTTATACTTCTATTGGTAGAAAAGGAATTGTAAACTACATTAGCGGTCTTGCAGAGATCCTGCCACGCCCATTCATCAAATTACACAATTTGCAAGTCAATTGAATGCCAACTTAGACTTCTTGACTACCCATGCCTGTGCAGCTCATCTTCACCATCCCCTTAGTTGTGGCCCCCACCCCCATGCTAGATTAACGTCAATTGTGACGCTGCTTGTGCTACAAATGACAGGGTAAGTATTGGCATTATGAACTGTGATTCTGATGAACAACTTCTCTTTGTCGTGAATAAATGATAATACTCCATTAATACTCTGATCATTGAAGAACGCATTATTTTTGGTTCATTGATCTTTTATATAGTTTTTTATCTATCTTGTAAAATATAGCTGTAATTGAACTCTAAGACCATCACCAATCAGGTCCTCTTTCCTTCAATTTATTTGAAAAAACCTATTAGTTTGTTTTAGATAATATCTATTAGGTCTTCTATTGTATAAAGTGTTATGGGAATTGTTTTACTAACACGTTTGTTTACTTCTTACTCTAAGGCTATTCTTTTAAAAAGTTTACAAAAATAAAGAGAAATAAAAAGATGTTTTTGATAAAAAAAAACTCATGCAAGTAAAAGAGATTTTTTGAACAAACATAGCCGAGATTGCTTAATCCATAATAGAAGAAAATTTTGCAAATTCTCCTAAATTGAGCAATTTTCAGTATGCTTGTCAAATAGGAGTAAATGTAGCATGGTTCCAATTGAAAAAGGCATTTTTTTAGAAAAAGAAAACTTAATAGGTGCTTTTCAAAAAGGTGACTTATACTAGTAGAAAAAAGTAACTTATTCACAAGAGCCAATTAATGCCGCTTCTCAAAAGCATTATAAAGGTCTTTACAGACCCAAACCCACCAATAATGTCAGCCCTCATGAACACCATATGGCAGTTCCAATCCTTTGTGGGCGACCTTATTGCATCATGTGCTTCTCCTACATTTCCTAGGCGGAGATTTATAGATCCATCTACCCTCCTGTGGATAAGGTTCCTGATTTGAGCTAGTCCACTCACAAGACCAAATAGATGGTAATGGAGACAAGTTCCAAAGGATCTTGCAACAGCAACATAGTTTGAACCAAAGCATGCTTTGGAGAGAAGCAAGACGAACTAATCACCGTTTTTATAACTATTACACAAGAAAGAAATTCTAAACCATGCAGAAAATTAAGCCAAAGCGGAGCAATGCCTGAATAGATTGCTGGCCATCCCGATGGTACACATACTTAAGCTCCTTCTCGTCAACTGCATCTCCTCCGCAAGCTCCAACACCAAGAGCGTATAACGCTACATCTCTGTCCAATCACCCAAAAACATTTTGAAGCAAAAGGAACAAGATAGGCAATAAACAGAGCAAAACTCGGGGAAATCTCGCAATCGGTGAGCAGGACTAGCCTTTCGTCGTAGGAGAACGTCGCCTGTATAGTGGGGAGAAATAATTGAAATTGACACGGCTTTTGGTAAAATCCAAAAGCGAATTACAAGAAGCACAAAGGAATCGGAAAGCGCAACAGGAGAATACCTCAGGAAACTTGTGAGAAATGATGAGCTCAGGGTCGATGCGTATCGGAGATCTTCCAGTCGCCATGCCTATCGGTGCCGTGATAACTCACCAGTTGATGAGAGCTGCGAGAACACGAGGCTTGATTAGTAAGACGATAGAAGCAGGAGGCTTGACACGGTCAGCATCCCGAAAATTCCAGTATTCGGCATATTAAATCCCATTCCTAAATTTTTGTCTATTTCAAATTTTATTTTAATAAACATTTTATTTAAAATGTTACTTTTACTAGAAATTTATTGTTCTTGTTTTTAATTTTTGTAATCTATTTTGTTAGAATAGATGGAAAGTTCATTAACTTATTTTATTAATTAGGTAATAATAATAATAATATTATGCAAATTTAAACATATTTTATTCCCCAAGGTTCAAGTTTTGGCCATATTTTACTAAAATTCTAAATTATCAAGTTTTAAATAATGTTTTTACATATTTCAAAGAAGTTTGAAATACTTATTTATTATTCTAGTGTTACGCTTATATAAATATTAAAAATATATATATTTTATTGAGGTATTGACGTCAGTACGAAATGGTATCAAAATCTGAAGTTCTAACTTTGTGTTTTTAATTTCTTTTTATTATTTATAAGAAATAATTACAATATACTAATATTAATGATTTAATACTTAAACACCTTAGCTTATTTACCAAATATGATAAAATTAATTTTTAAACAATTTTATGTTCGTTTTTTAAAATTTTTTGTCATACTGTTATTTTTTATTATTCTTATATAATATAATTATAATATAATTAGTGTAATGTTTTAACAAAGTTAAGACAAAATTCTAAAAAACTTCCTTCTAATGTCAAAATTTTCAAATGTCTCTCCTATATTTTATCAATAAGAGACAGCCTAGTTCGAAATCCTATCGATCATTTCTAATGCACTTGAGATTCTAGTAGAGATATAAGTTATACCTCAATAATTAAACAAAGAATTGTAAATTGATGCACTCAAAAGCTTAATTTGTTCTAAAAATAGTACCATCAATGTATCTACATAAAAGACTAATTCTATCTAAATTATTTTTTATTAAATTATCTATTTTAATTATATCTTATATTTGCGTCAAATTATCAATCTTCATATTAATTCTTTTTTAAATTATTCTTAACTCTGTTACTTTGAAAAAAATATTATGATGAGAGAAAGTAGATAAATTTAACAATGATAGTTCCACAATATACATACCTGTAAATGACTGAGCTCAAATCTTAAAAAGTTGGCACATTTTGCATAGCCAATGATGCACCAAGTTTTTCTGCAACTTTATTATGAGAAAAAAAAGTTACATGATTATAGAGATTTTAAATACAATTGTATAATATTTCGATGCATCTTACTTTAATTTTAAATGTATCTAATGACAGAGGGGCACGTCAAAATTACCGCATTATACAAACATAAAAAATCAAGATTAAAAGAAAGTGATTGTAAAGTTTTTCTCTTTTGATGAGAGTGTCTTTATTTTGAGGTTTATTACTCCATTAAGTTATGAGATCAATGTCTTGATAGTTTCAATGCAAGTCTGGTACAAGGGCGAATGTTCAGAGTTTAGTGATCTCAATCAATATCTCATGATTCAATCACGGTCTAGCAATTGGTTTATCATTTGCTTATGGTGGAATCATGGCTGTGTCATCAAAATTTCCTTTTTAAAAGCCATTAGCTATTTTGTTCAAGGAAATTTAACAAATAGCTCTTTTAGTTTGGCTGAGATTTGGTATTTGGAGTTTAACATTCTATGACATTATCACAAAGTAAATGTTGACGAACTCTAAGTTAGCAAAGAGCATAGACCTAATGTTGAGCATACATAAACTTTCATCTGAGTTATTTGATTATATTTGGAATGAACAAATATCTTTTAATTTTAATTGATAATTTTATTGGATTCAAAACATATTTGATTTGTATAGATTAAGTATATATTCTTCTCCCTTGGTTGATAACTTCATAAGATTTTGTCCATTATAATTTGAAGATGTTTTAAGTGCATATCCCTCTTTGTTAATAATTTTATAAGAATTTATCAATTTTGATTAGCATGGGTTTGGTATGTCCCCTCCTTACTATTTATTAATCTCGTGAAATTCCATACATTTTGATGTAGAATATAGTTAAGCACATGATTCGTATTGATCGTTTAGTCAAATTGCATTAGATTTAATTCTATTTGAATGGATGATTAGGAATATTTAAATCCAATTCAACATTTGGTTTAATAGACTAACCAAAAACAGTAGATGATTTAGAAAGCTATGTGGGAAAATTTGGATTATTAGGAGAGCTATTAGGGCATATGGGTAGCTTAGCATCTAATATTTTGGTAATTTAAATCCATAATGTGCATTTATGACTGAATGCCTTTGGAGGATAATGAAGCTCCTAAAGTGCTCACATTGATTTCACATAATTCTTGTATTGATATTCTAGAGTACCATGAGAAATTTTGCTAATTTTTTTAATAAAAAAAATATTAAGATCATATAACATCTAAGGCATTTTGATAATAGCAAAATATTCTAAAGGTTTGATAATGCTTGCCAAAAACTTTATGTGCGTTTGATAATTTGAAACCTAATAACATTTTGGTAATTTTAATAAGAAAAAATGTTGAGAAAAATGGTTTCCAACACTATATATTTAGCCCTTGTATTGATTGCAAAACTTTTATAGTTTTTATTTATTTATTTATTTATTTATTTATTTATTTATTTATTTATTTTTGCTCCTCATTTCAATGACATTTTCAATTTTAATTGAATTATATTAGTTCACATTTTAAATGACAATCTCATATGAATCATCTATTAGGTGAAAACTTAACTTTGCAATGGTCCCAATGCAAAGTTTAGGATAGTTGTTTAGAAGACAATTGGTCATTTGTGCTAATAACATTTAAAACACAACCAAATGCCAATTGTTTATTTGATTCCCTACCTACACATTTAAGGAGAGGACAAAATAAGTGTTATATGTGTTTTCTTTTATTTTTTAACCATGAGACTTGTCTATAGAGTAATTGACCAAATTAAGAGAGATATTGATATATTTGGTGAAATCCAATGAACCATTCTTTTTGTTGTTCTTTTGCAACTAGGTTTACCTACATTCCATTTCTTAAGATGCAGAGATGATAACTATAGGCAAACTGGCAAACAATGAAGGTAGACGAGACAAAGATGGAGTCAGATATAGGAATCAACCATCAATGGTGACGAAAGTGAACTTGGTGATTGCAAGTTGCCTCACCAATAAGATCAATAAGAATTTCCTTGAGCAATGATAATTGACACTAATTTTGTTGTCCACAATTCAATTGGAGTGCTTGCCATGACAACAGGTTGTCATAAGCTGTACACAAAAATTAGTTAAAAATAATACAAGACACATATATGATCATGAAGGTAGATTTTATCCTTAGAGTTTCCATAAGTTTAACTAGTACAACCATAGATAATGCAACAAAGACTAAAGGCTAGTAACATTAACTATAAGCTGTGGTTTGACAATACTTTCTGAAGGGTGTAAATATTGTGTTATTGCAATTGAATCTCTTCATCTTTTTTATCTTCAGCTTCAATTTTTTTCTTTCTTCTGCTTGACTAGTTGTCTCTCATTTAAAGCTTCCTATGTCCCATCGAAAAATATATTTATATTTTTTAAAAATATAAAAATCAATTCCTATCAATGTCATGTTAAAAAAACTATAAAATGCAGATATATTTAAAAAACTTGAACTAATTAGCATCCAAAATATTGAGGGGTGTTAAAAATGTCTTTCCATGAGATTGTAAGATTGTATAACAAACGTCTTGCAAATGCTAAGGTATATAAAGGTTGATGAAGTATTGAAAGTTGGAAGGAAGGATTTTGAAAATGGTCTGCAGGATAAGAATGACCCAACTTCCTCCATCTCTTTCCCCTTATATGTGAGTTAGCTCTTACATGTAGGATCTTTGTTCCTAAAGAGCCCAGATCATTAGACTTATTTGACATGCATGGAGGTTCCCAAACATCCATGAATATAAAGAAATAATGTATGTTAGTTTTCACTAGATTGTGGGGAGGCCTTGCTTAGATCAATCCATTGGTCTTGTAAAGATCTGCTTAACCTTAGAAGAGTTATTAAATGCAAGGCCGAAGTCCTTAGAGGTCATAAGCAAACTTATGCCTATTATAAAAAAAAATGTCAATTGAACTTGCTAAAAGCATTGAAATTAGCAAGCAACTTATGTTTTTAGTTGTCATCATTATGCCGCTTGTCCAAGTTGACTATCTTGATTGAGGTATGATTTACTTCAAATGTTACATACATTGTCAAAACTATTTGGTAAATTATTATTATTATTATTAGTACCATAGATTTTTAAGCATGAACATTTATGAGTCAAAGAACCTAAACTTTCTTTAAAGTGTCTCTATAAATCACAAAACTCCAAACTTCAGTTAATTATTGCTCATTCAACACTTAGAAAGTAGTTCATCAAAGTTCTTTCTAGAATGATGTCAAGTAGGCTAGCCAAGTACAAATGCTTCAAGAAGAAAACTTCTAAGCACCACAAAAGAGATGATTGATGACTAGAGCATAACACTTTGGAAAGACAAAATGCTTCAACGAAGAAAGAAGTATAGGTTGAGATTTTTCGTTGGACAGATCACCTATCTTGCATGACAACTTTCAACATTCTTCATATTTGACAATGGGAAGATTGAGTGCAAAAGTATATGAACCTAATGGGGCAATTATATTATCTCCAAGATTACTAAAGGATCAAATCAGTTACATTAAAAAACAAAAACAAGATTGTTGTCACAATAATAAGATTATAAAGATGCCATGATCCCACTTCAAATCATGCTTGCCTTTGATTCTTCCTTTTTCATAGGATTGGTAGTATTTTCACTTATACATCATACAAGATTGAGAAGTTGTGTATTAGAACTAGATAGTAGTGGGGCACAAGAGATTAAAATGTCAACAAAATATTAACAATTTAACGTAAATGACCTTTGAACCAAAGCTACAACTTTCTCACATAGCCTCCAAAATCTCTAAGCTCAAGGGAAACTATCCAAAATGAATGTGGAGATCAATCTCTCCATCAATAGCTCAACATAGGATAAAGTAGAAAATACAATGAAACTAAGTAAATTGGATGTGATTAAAAGAATCAAACAAGCCCAAAATTACCACATTTATGTATTAAAGAAAGGAAGGTTGGAAAGACTAACCCTTCTGTTTTGAGCAAAGGCACTAGACTAGTAGAATTTGATCAATTCAAACAAAAGGAAGCCATGTGTTTATCCAAAGGGATTTGATCAAGATCATCGCCTTCATCCAAAGTGAAAGGTTTTTAAGTTTGAGTCATTTTCTGACTTCAAGACATATTTTGATATCAATGAAGACAAAGTTTCCATGTCCACAATCTAACTTGTACAATACATATCTAGTTTCAAGGATATAAATATGTTTCAACAAATAAAAAACACCTTTTGACTCTTGTAACTTCAACATCCACAATCTGACTTACGTTATACATATCTAGTTTCAAGGATATAATTCATTGTTTTAAGCTTAAAAAAATATTATTAAATTGAGATTTTAACTCTCATTGGATTATCTACAATTCCAGCCTTATTGGAGGTGAAACTTGAAGCTCTTTGAAGGATTCAAGAACTTAATCTTGTTTGAAGTGAAATGCAAGTGTAGGTATCATGTTTGGAGATTCATGTCCTAAGCCGTGGAGCATAGTTTTACAAATTCTCATTGAAAAATTCAGGACCTTAGCATTGTTAATGCTGGAATGTTGTTTTAAGAACGAATAAGTTGAATGGAAATGACCCAAAGGTTCACTGAGAATTGCAATTCCAAGATAAAGATGCTTATCTCGGAGGAAAGCACCAAGCAGTTTGCAAGCAGGACCGAGGCGGATGGAAGAGAGCAAGTTAAAATGCTTACATTTGCACATCAATTAGTGAATCTCAAATGACACCTGGCCCACTGCAATAAAAAAATCCGTAGGTGCTGGACTTCTCCACTGCAATATAGGACTTGTCAAATGAAATAAACTAGCCCTTACTAAACCAAATTAAGATTAATGAACTGTCTTCTTGCAATTGTAACTTGTAGGCAGTAAGATGAACAATCTCTTTCAATATGTAGGTCCCTTCCTGATTTGGAGTCAACTTCTCAACATTATCTTGGTAAGGTGACGTTGTCTCAACAAATTCCAATGTAAAATGTGTGTTAAAGTGTTTTTCAACCCTCTTATTTTGCTCAGTCTAACAAGGCATAACTGGTTTTTGGAGGCCATTGAATAAGTCGACATCAATACAATTTTTATTTTGTTCAAGCAAAGGGATCAATTCCACATGGGATGTGCAATCTTGAGCTTGATAGAAGTCATAACATCCATGCCAAATGCCAATGAGACGAAAGTTTCACAATAATTCTCTAGTTAGTCAAATGCATTTTTTAGGGAATCCTTACAACAGAAATTCTTGCCATTTTGCTCTAGATTTGTTTGCCTTTGTGAATAATGATTATAACAAGAAGGTTATAGCTACATCTAATGTGGGTCTTTTGAAATTCTATGATGGTTGAGATCATCCGAGCCACGACCTTAATTTTTTTATCCATCTTTTTCGTAAAACAGTCAACCAAAACCAAGACATGCTTAATGCTAGTATACAACAAGGAAGGGCAAATCAGGTTCATTCCTCATATCTTGAAAGGCCACAGCGATCATTTGCTTGTTTTGTCGACCGATGAAATATTGACCCATAAACTTGGCATTGAAGAAACCTACAGCAATAATCTTGTGCATTCTTAAAAATGGTTGGCCAAATATTAGTCTTTCCTAAAACATCCTGACGACTATTATTCGTCCAATAGAGTGGCCCTACTGTCTTGAAAAAAAATGAGATCAGGACATTTTTCTACCTCAAAAGCTGTAGACAGTGCAAGGTTCTGTAAATAACCTCCTATAAGTTCTGTTATAATGGGTGGCTTGCTACTTAGAATTCCCAATTTTGTTTAGTGCACCATACATCAAATTCTTAAACATACATCAAATTCCTAAACACATACACCAACATATGACATAACCCAATTATAACTTGGTGATTTATGCGATTTGAGAAATGACCAGAGAATTTAAATGGGCAAAATTATAACTTATAAAAAGGGGTATTTGATCATGGAAAAGAGGTTTAGCATTATTTTAAAAATATTGGATGATTGTGAGCACCTATGCAAGAGTTTGAGAGAGTGGGGTGGTTGAGCTATTGCAAAAGCACCAAAGTACGAAAAACAAAGTACGAAAACAAAGTACGAAAAACAAAAATTTGGCTTGTTGCTCATGGAAAGTGCTATTTGCAACAATTCATCTCTAAGTATGACTAGGATTTGAATTTCACGACAGATGGCTATGAACTTTGTAGTACATTTAATTCCTGTTTGATGCTTATAAATTAGGGGGTCTTGTAGTCCAAATTTGATAAATCTACAAAATTATATCTTAGTGATATTGATATAATAATTTGAATATAAATTATACGCTTTATATGATAAATCTATTTGTATTCCTCAAATGAAAAATGTTTACTTATGCTACAAATTATAGTAATTATCTAACATACAAATTTATGTTCGCAAGTCAACTAGTATGTGCGATGGGAATTTTAAAATTTTAGAAATGATTAAAAGTATGAAAAATAATTATAAAAAGGATAAAAAATACCTATACTTCAAAGAAAAGTTATAATTTCACTATAAGAAATGAGACTAAGTTCTTACGCTTTTGAGATAAAGAGACTCACAAATGATAGCCCAAAGATAAAGAATTCCAAAAGATACGAATTGATGATGAGAAAAGTGTCCTATCAAATCTAACCAAGTAAAAATCCTGAACTCTTATTAAACTAAAAAGGGTCAAGAGACCAACATAAGAAAAATAAATATGCAAAAATTATAAAAATATTCTTCATTGCATAAGATATTTGCTTTAGGATTGTACATTTCAAAATATTATATCAATATTTGTAATATAAATTTAACCCAACATATGACATAAACCCAATTATATGATAAATAAATAGTTATCTATTGATCCCATGTTGATGGCTCAACTTTTCTTTGGTATTAATAATCATAAGTGATAATAATAAGATGTATGGGACTCTAGGAAAAATTTGAGAGAAAAGATGACATATTGTTTCTTTGCATTTTTATCATTAATTAGAAATCATATATTAGGTTTTAATTATGAGATTAAACTGTTGCAATAGCTAATCTATCTGTCTTAAAAACATGAGTTATGCATTTGATTTTGATTTGAAAATTTGTTCTAATTTGATTGAAAATGACATTTTATTCCACTACAAACTTAAAAAATATTTGAGTTCTAAACATATGGTTTTTATTCAATTGTAGTAAGATAGAAATTCTCTAAAAATTATTTAAAGAAAATATTTTTATAAGATAATATTCTTTTCAAATTAAGAAAAGAGTTTTATAAATAAAAAGAAAGTTTTATTATACATATATCATAGTATTATGTTAAATAAAAAAATATTATTTTAAAATAAAAAAAATAATGATTTTAGTATAAATAAATAACTAGGATCCTAGACATAGACAATAGAATATAGCTCAAATATCATAATATATTGCTCAAAAAATAAGGATGAATATAAGGTCATATTTGTAATTAAGATTGATCTTAATTAAAGCCATATTCAAAAATAACAATTTTGCACTAAATTGTTATTTAATGCCCACAAAATTTTATTTCTATTGATGGTTATATATTATTGATTATTAGGGTATAACATTAAAAATAAAATGATGATCAATGAGTAAAACTCAAAAAACATGTTATATATGTCATAAAAATTTTGGTTTACTTCAATGGATAATATAATCAATTATGTAGAAACTCTATAAAATCCCAACAAAAAATGGATAATATAGCTCACAAAAATTGGGTCTTCTTTTAAGTCAAAAGTTCTCAATTCAAAAGTAACAATTAGAACATTCTTATGCCTCAAATGGTGTAAACACTACAAGGTTATGTAAATGACCTTCGATAAGTTTGATAATCAATTTAGTTATAACTAGAAACTTGTTATTTAGTTTTTCGTAATTGTTTACATTGTTTGCACTAATTCTCCATCTAGTTTCCAACAACAATTATAATCATGACATGACCTCTTATGATAACTTGATGATAATAAAACCATATATACTTGTTTACTAATTTTACCTTTGAGTTTTCTCTTCTCAAGAATGTTAGAAGAGAGAAGAACAAGAAGAAAAAGAAGAAGAAGAAGAAGAAGAAAAAGATGAAGAAGAGAAAGAAAAAGAAGGAGAAGAAGAACAACAACAAGAAGAAGAACGAAAGGAATAAAAAAAGAGAAAGTAGATGTAGAAGACGAAGAAGAAGTAGAAGAAGAAGAAGAAGAAGAAGACGAAGCAGAAGAAGAAGAAGAAGAAGAAGAAGATGGAGAGAAAGAAAAAGAAGAAAGTTGATGAAGAAGAAGAAGAAGAAGAAAGAGAAGAAGAAAAACTAGAGTAAGAAGAAGAAGAATAAGAATAAGGAGGAGGAGTAGAAGAAGAAGTAGAAGGGGAAGAAGAAGGAGAAGGTTAACAAGTAGAAGAAGAAGAAGAAGAAGAAGAAGAAGAAGAAGAGTAGGAGAAGGAAGGAGTAGAGGAAGAAGAAGAGGAAGAATAAGAAGAGGAAGAAGAAGAAGAAGAAGAAGAAGAAGAAGAAGAAGAAAAAGAAGAAATAGAAGTAGGAGAAGAGGAAGAAGAAGAAAACGAATTAGAAGTCATAGAAACATAATAACTTTGTGATGATATCATCACCTTTAAATACCTAATCAAACAAGAGATAATAAGGGAACATGTTTTTCAAAAGTTATAAAAAATTACACTTAACGTACAATACATTACATGTGAATGTATGATATGGTCTACCTTAATTCAACAAACTACTCAAGTTAATGACTTGTGTACAATATGTTTACCTCATGGGACTTGGTGCATTACTTGACATGGTACATATTTAAAAAAATTTGGGAAATCTTAAACAACATACAATATATTAGTCTTCATATATAGTACATTAATCTTAATGTGCAATACATCTTATTTAAAGAGGGATAGTACAAAACGAACGAACGATGTGTTAAGAGATGAATATAACACCTGAAACTTTTATACAGAATGTTATTTATTAATATATGATATATCTACTTCATCTTTGTAAACATACATTTTTTGAATCAAAATATAAGATTTTTGTACAGTATGTTAATTATTAACGAATGGTACGTATAATAAATTTAAACTATGAGCACAAAATATTAGAAAAATTTCAAGACCTACGTTCAATACGTTATTTATTAATATACAGTGCTTACATTTCATTTTGTAAACATGACAGCACATTCCTATTAAACGTACAGTAATCCAAAAGCATAAATCATGTAATTTTTAGTTAGTCTCATTGGACATAAAAAAATTACCTATGAGTTACCTACCATTAAGGGTTACCTTAAATGGTATTATAAAAGATTTTTTCTTATAAATAGCCTCAAAATCCATAAGAGAAAAATCCAATGAAATAATTTTCAATTTATAAAGGTGATTCTTGCTTCGATATTCATTGTTCTCTGAACCTCTATATTCCGACTAGACATGGGAAGGAATTGTTCTAAAAGTTGTTTTACAAGCATTACTTCCTTTTTCACTAGCTTGCAACAGATATTAACATCTTTTACACTTCTTTCATCATCATAGAATGCCACCTACAACTGATAAATGTTATAAGTAACCTTGTAAAGCTTATGCTGTAAGATTGTTAAGATTTGATTTACATTGTTGTATTTTGACTCTTTTGAGTGACAAGTGTGATTGGCTCATTTGGGTTTCCCTTGGATCTCTTCGGATCATCTTGTAAGAGTATTCACTTATCAATTATTTGGCAAAAGGCAATTGTTGGAGCAAGTTTGGTTGTAAAACTAAGGGTAGACAAAGCCTTATTGATTAGAGCCAAACCACTTTAAAAAATCTAATATTCATATCACAACTTTCATAAAACAAAGGTTTTCAAAAGCAATACAAGTTTATTATAATAATCATAATTCACCCTCTTATTATAACTTGGTTATTCCTACATCTAATTCTTCAATGCTTGAGTAATTTCACAAGTTGTCTCTCACTTGTGTCTCCATATTTGGTTAAAGGGTCAATAAAATGGTTTTCTTGCTTAGGGAATACTATTATCTTGACATTATGAAGATGATTACTAGCCCCCTAGTTGTACTAATATATAACTTGAATTTACTAAACTCAATTTAATTTTCCCTTTGGCTTCGTTTATGAACCAATTAATAGACATCTTGACCTAGAAAATTCTTAATGTCTATGCCTTTCACAAAATTAGGTCTAGTAATTAATACCTCATAGTTCATCTCATTGTTTGTTACCAAAAACCTCAATGTTATGGATAATTTTATCAACATGCATGTCAAACGACCATCCTAAGTGCATTGAAATGTGCAACCAATCCATGTTATCATCATGATGCATGACCAAGTTGTTCAAGCTCACTTCCTTGACTAATGAACTTAATTATGATGCAAGGTATAAGATCAGATTTGTCTTGTTAACTTTTTTTTGTCATCAATGATTGAGGATTCCAAGGTAATGTTGACAATGACAAGAAACTAGGAATTAAAATTAACAACCTTCGCATCCATGTTGATGTTGTGGATAGAAGCATAATGCAGGTGAAACTTCTCTCACTAGCTCTTTGTAATGCGGAAACAAACAAGTGAAAGGTAATGAGTACAGAAAAAAACAATTCAGATTTTTCTTTCCTAGCTGAAAGTGGTGAAAGAGTTTGGTTGTTGAGTTTTAAGGCTAAAATTCCTTCTGCACTTTCAAGATTGAGTGTTTTTAGATTAACATAACATATGTTTATTGGGCATTTAATGCTTTCATGCTAGTATCGTAAACGAAAATCCCGCACTCAAGATCAACCAAGAACCACACATTTAACTGAATAATTTCATGCTAGGGTAATGTCGCACATTCCCACTACAAAGCGCCAACACTAGGAAATTCGATTAAAGAAAAGACGGAAAAATAAACATTAGAAGGTAGATCGTTAATTCAGAATCGGTACCGGGGTATAACTACCTCCGATCAGTGTTTGGAAGAAGAGGAGGGGTCTTGGAAGAGGCGATGGAGGTGGGAGGAGAGGAGACCGGAGGGATCTAAGGCAGCCTCGCGTAGAAGGTTAGACTTGATGGAATCCATGCGGAGGGAGAGGGCGTCGCGTTCCTCGCGCAGGTTGGAGTTCTCTTCGGACAGCTCATGGATTTGGTATTTCTGCCCCAGAGACTTCATGCTCAAGAAGAAGATACCCGTCATTACGAAAAACTGTACGAAGCTCTCCTTCCGCTTCATCGCGTTCTGCAGCAGGCCAACAGAACGTCGTTGGCTTCCTCTTCCAAATCCGCCTCCGGCATGATCACTTCCATGAGAAGACGAAGCCGAAGGAGCGGTCGACATTGACGAACCTAGTGCATGCCTTGTTCGAACCGCTTTAAGTTAGGAAAGAAAATTAGCATTTTGTGAATATAATATTCAAATTTAATTTTTTTTTTAGCTGCTAACGCAGATTTACAATAATAAATATTCCTTTGTCTGTTTAATAATACAAAATAATCACTATTCACAAAATACAAAAAACAGCACAAATATCAATAGATTATTTCAAATAACAAAACCAAACTTTGATGACTTTATGTAGATATATATATATAGTAACATTGTCCAACCATTTCTAACTAAAATTTTGATAACATTCTTTTATATCTCTGTTGAAGTTTCAAAATCCAATAAAAATAAAAAAATAATTCTACTAGCCTCTTTATATTCAATGACTATTGTTTCAATAATATAATATTATTAGATGTGTTTGGATGTAAATAAAAATGAGTAATAAATAATTAACTATATAGAATTTGAGAGACTTTAGAATCAATGACATATTTAAAATTATTTGTCATCTTTCTTACATGAAGAATAATTGGAGATTATGCTTGAAGTCCAAGATATCATTTTTAAGACTCCATAGTTATGATTTCACTTAGTTCACTCATTATGAGGCTTAAGAGGATGTTTGTCAATGTTAGAAGTTATTACTTGGGATCTTTTTTCATCTTAGTACATGTTGCATAAATTCTCATATGTTGTCTCACTAAACACAACTTCATTTTTTTTTATGATCGTAGTTATTTGTTGATGTCATTTTTTAACATTTTTCTCGAAGTCCTCTATTCTTTTTAAAACCTTTATGGTAAGTCCTAAGATTTGTTGAGATCTTTTGAATTAATTTCTTACTCTATGTTGAATAAATTATTCACTAATCATATGCCTCTTTTTTTGCAAACTCAAGTCCATTTATTAGGAGGGTTACTTGACGGTCTTCTAAACTTTATTATAGTAAAAAAAGAGGGTAGATAACTTGAGTTTTTATTATTTCAAATCATACAACGTAATGGTTTTTATTATTTTCCCTTTTCATTCAATAAGCAAAATTATTGTGATATCAATTGTTACACTATATCTATTTTTTTACTCAATAATATATAAAATGTACAAAAATATAAAAAACATATGAAAATTGACATCAAAATAGAGGACACTATCAAACTACCCAAGCATTATTGATAAGAAAATAATTTCAAACCATGTTTTCACAATTGAATCATCCACAACATAACACATGCATACAACTAGTGAGCCCACACATCCAAACATAATCTTCAACATGCAAAGTGTATAATAAATAACAAAATCATTCCATACAAAACTCAACACAAATAATTTCTTACAATAACCAATCTTAATGGCAACTAGATTTTCAAACTTTATGCACATCAATGGCTTAGCTTATAATGTAAGCAGATGATTAGTTTTATAAGTTCAATAAGTAAATTGATAGTTACAAACAATAGAACAATATAAAATAGAATAAAAGAAATAATTCAATTTAACAAAAGAGCAATAATAAATATATGACATCTATGAAAACACAATAATAAATACAAATCACTAATATTACTAATACATAAGAATACCATACTCTCTTTTATGCATATATGCATATGATAATATTATACTTTTTATATATATGTATGTATATATGTATATATATATATAAGCCTTCATATAGCTTATATAGGTCCAATCACTTATTTACCTTACCTACCTTAATCATTATCTTGTTCATATATTTTATACACTATACATTCTATCCCTTATGATATAAGAGTCATATATAAGATAAGTTTATATCATTCCTTTATAATAGTACTATTTAGATATCACAACATGCCTAATAACATGAAAAATGAGCTTATGGTCATGACAATGTTTCTTTTAAAAATAATCACTTTTTACAACTTAGATTACTAATATAAGATTTATCTACTTAAAATCTCAAAAATAGGCTTTGATCATTCTTTTCTTTCTTTTTGATCCCTACATCATAAATCAGATGTAATTTAATTGATAATAAATTATTTCATTATTCTCTATATGCTTATTACATTTTAAAGTTATCTCCTTTATTTCATTCTTTTCTACAATGGTCACAAAACCATATGTTTCTTATGGCTTATTGTATGTGAGCACTTAGGACTTTTAGTTGATCAATTAGTAACTTTATTCTTGATATATAACGCATTAAAAACCATGTATCATATGTTCATTTCTTTAGTATTATCATCATGAACCATTCTCTTCTCACAGACAACTTAAAAACACTTCATATATGTACATTAATCTTGGGAATCATATTGTTAGCATAATAGATAATTCTTTATTTAACACCCTTCTGTTAAATTATATATATTATTAAGGTATTGTTCCCTTGGGTCACTTTATCTTAACCAAAGTGAGTTTTTTTTTTCTCAAAAAGCTCTTAAAAATTTAAGATCATGATATTTTATATAACACTATAATCACTCTCTTAGTATCTAATGTAGAAAAATTAATCCAAGCACTCCACCAAGAAGTCTATAAGGAGCCATTTTTTGTATAATAGTTCCTCTCTTAGGCCATCAATTAGCATTCACTTCTTACTCTCTTCAATCCCAGGAGTTACAAACTCATCAACTTCTATTTAATTTATCCTTAAGTTACATTAAACTATTAGAAGATTAACTTTAATACCAAATGTAATATTTTGGTCTCATTATATTAAAGTATATCCCTTTTAGTTGCCCCCATCTCAACCTAAGTTTTACTCTCAAAAGATATTTTAACATCTTAAGATCATACCATCTTAAATAAATATTATAATCACTCTCTTAGGAGCTAATTTAAGATAATTCATCCTTATACCACTTTAAGTAAAATCTTGTTTGGAGCTACTTCATGTATAATGATTCTTTTTTTAAGATATCACCTGATATTCACTCTTTATCATCTTTCATCCAAGGTATTAGATGTAACATCTATTATCACAGAGGTACTTTTGACATCCCCCTATGAAGCTCTTCCTAGATACAATGCAAAACATCGTCTAAATCTTTTACCTTTTCTTTTTATTAATTTTAAAAACATGTGATTTTTCTTTTCTTTTACTAAAAACATGTAGCAAAAGTAATTTTAAATTTTTTTAATAAAACCTTTTAAAAGATCGCAAAAACGAATAAAAATCTTGCTTGTAAACAATTCACTTTTAAAACCACTTTGCATTAAAATCATATTTACCAATAAGAAGACATCTTAATATTGAAATAACCAAAATCTTTAAAATGTATTTTTTTTTCATACAAACTTTAAACAAAATAAAGCCTAAACCAATACTACTAAAAAAAGTTCTATTATATATTTTTACTTCTTAAATAAGGATAAATTGTAGTTACAATTCTAGAAGGTAAATATAAGTATCATCATTACTTCTTGTAACTTTATGATATGTCTCATTTTAACTTAAAAAGTATTAGGTCAAAAATAAGCTGAGTACTTATCACTAGCTCAATAGCAAACATATGTATATATATGTGAAGGAAATAACTTTTGGGTTGCTATATGCATGGGCTAATTTCAAATAATATAATATTAAAGAGCATGTTTATGAATAATAAAAGTAAGCCAATTTTATAAAAAAGCTTTTAACTTTTTTAATCCTTTTTATGAATTGGCTTATTTCTTTTAACTTTTTATCTTGTTAAGGATTGGCTCAAGATAAGGTCACCTCATAAATGATTGGATATGCTTAAGAAACACATCATTCCAATATAAATAATTCAAATGAATAACGACATTGGTTCATCTCTATAGCTGTCATTTTAAGTGAATGGTAGTCATGACTTTGAACAATCATTCGTCATTTCATTTTTTACACTTTGCCTTCCTTTCACCAAAACTTTTTATCTTTCTTGTTATTTTTTTCTCTTTTCGCATGTTCTTTCCTTTTTTTATTATTATCATGAGTAATATTTTACTTTTACTTTTCACATGTCTTACTTAAAGTTATCATACTTATATGATTGTAATAATCATATTATATGACCTATTTTAAGATTGTTTATCCATTACTTATTCCATCATACTTAGTTAAATTTTCTTCTCTTAATTATACTTGTATGATGTTTTAATGTCATACCTTAGGATTCGAATATTTTTCCAACCTATTAGACCCCTTATGGTAATGCACTATTATATACTTAATCATACTATGATGTTCCAAATTTTAACATACAATCCTCTTTAGCTTATTCAGTATAGTTGTATATTTTATTATATTATATGATTTCCACGACTGTATTGTATGATGCTTTTATAAAAATTAAAATTTTTATAAAAAAATTCCTAAAAAATTAAAATATTTTAATGATATAGTTATCTTAAAAATATTTTTATTTTACAAATTTAAGATATTACAATATCTCCTTCACAAAAACTTTGTCCTTAAAATTTAGAACTTGGAGGGATACCTTTCATCATTTCATCTTCTAATTCTTATGTGATCTTTCTTTTTATTTCATTTATCCATAACACCTTCTATCCTACTTTGGCATATACTCAACCATGTTATTCTCTTTTCAACTTAGCTAAGAAAACTAGATGTTTAGCATACTTTCAAGTGTCTACATTGTTGTAATGAGGACACTCTTGACCTTACTTTCATTGAATGTAGTATTGCTCAATGGGTTTGGGAATTCTAGGTATGGCATTAGACAATAAAGTCAAGATATACTAACCAACTACTATACTCTTAAATCAATGGTAGAAAGCTATAAAGGGAAGCCAGGCTAGTATAGAAGTTATGTCTCTCATTCCAATGTTAATTTTTTAGTAAATTTGGAAAGCTAGAAGCTTGAGATTGTATAAAGAGAAAACTAAAATGAAAGGACAAATAGTTAATAAATTAATTAGCAATGCATGAGTATTTTTAGGACTTATTCATTTACTCAAACATAATAAATAGATCAGGTTCTGATGAAGTGGGCTTAATACCTCCTTTTCAATTCAAGAAGGTTAACTACTTTCAACGCATCTCATGGACTTCACCACCAGCACATGTTATTAAAGTGAATATTCATGAAAAATTCAAACAAAATAAAACAAAAGTGGTGATACTCATTTGGGATGCAAATTCAAAGGTGCTCTATTCCTTTATTGAACTAACTCATCTTAATTCTACAATGGATGGATATTATACTTGGCATTATAACGAGTCTCCAATGGTGCACTACTTAGCAATTTGCTTAGGTGATCATTAATATCAAATGGTCTAATTTAGTTAATTTAATTTTAGTTTTAAATCCCATGTTAGACAATGTGGAGGTCTACAGCAAATCAAATAACTAGAAAAATAACTGTATTTGTTTTACTTGGAATAATATATAAAATGAGGAAAACAAGGTTACAAGGGCCTTTGCTAAAGTGATATGCTAACAAGTTTATGAAGGTATTAATAGAATGGATAAATGTAAGGTTATCATAACAACGGAGAAAGCTTTTTTTCCCTACATTTAGAGATCATACAAGATACTTAAATTGGGCATGTAAGATGACTTGAAAGATGATATTCAAAATCAATGTTTTAGCTTAGCTCATTTGATTTTGTGTAGTCATTGGTGGGCATCGCACCTTAAATTTTTTTCTTAGAAATTCCTACCATTATTTGCAACATGTATCATCGTAAATGATCATAAATCATACTAAAATGTCCTAACACTTTAATTAGATATTGTTCATTATTATAAGTCATCAAATGTGTACGAATACAAATTCAAATTTGAACACATGCTAAAAGCTATTGTTTCCCTATCCATTCAATATAATATATGATGCTCACAAGCACATTCAATCAAATAAAAGAAGTAAAAAACCTTTTATTGTTCATTTTTTAGCATTATTGACTTAGATGATTCCAATAATGTTTTTCTATGATATGTACACAACATTGTTCTATATTATCTCTTTGGCCTAACAAGTCGTGAATCATTGGACTTAAATGATAGGCCATAACAATTACAACACCATCATTCATGTATTAAGATAATTCTCATCTAATTAAGATTAATACAATCACCTCAACATTTGTTATGTGCTTCATACATTCCAACCCACTTTAGTCAAGTACATTTGATCATTCACAATTTATTTTATTGGTACTTTAGAGACAAATGATAACTCCATTGTCTTTTTTGAAGACTCTCTATCATTGTTCACTTCAATTACTTATAGGACTACAAAGTTGTCAACTTACATTTGCATCAGACATGTATGTGGATCTATATTCCTTGTACTTACTCATATTTGTATGATAAAAATAACATAGTATGACTAAACTTTTGTTTGATCCTTGGTATGCTAATCAAATGTTTGTTTTTGAGTTGTATAATGCACCCCTGTAATGTTGTTCTATTAATAATAGTAGTCTTATTAAAAAAAACACCTTCATCATCAAAATTTCTTTGTTCCTTAATTTCTTCACTTCCTTTGCCAAAATCTTTGTATGTCTTTCTTTGTTGTTTAGATTTAGTTGTAATTTCTATACATTTTAATCCAAGTTTAGTGCATGTGTTGCATCCTTCATATTTTTCTTAAGGTAAGAAATATGTTTTGAATCTCTATCAGGTTTATTGGTATTGCTATTTTATAAACCACTTCACATGTATTTCCAATAATTTAGAAATGTTTGGTATATCTAGACTTGAGTTTCCTCCTTGATCAAATTTAGTAACTTCTTTCATAGAACTTAGTTTGGTAAACTTTAGTCTCCTTTTTAGAATTCAACCTTCTTGTGCCTAGAATCATAATATCTTTTCTATTAATATTGAGCCTTTATTATGATCTTCATTTATTTTTGTAGTTTCAATAATAATATTTGGCTCAACAAGTTTCTTTTCATTCTTTATATACCAACATATAAGTGATTGACATTTTCTTTCATACAATGATTCCAATGGTGTCATCTTTATACTTAATTGATAATTATTATTATGGGCCATCTCAATTAATTGAAGATGCAAATCCCAATTTTCACCAAAATCCAAGGTACATAGTCTCAACATGTCTTCCAATGTTTTAATTATTTGTTTGATTTCTTACCTATTTGTGGATAGATGGTCATAATAAATTTTAATCGAGTGTCAAAAGCTTCTTATAATTTCTTCCAAACTTATGAGCTAAATTTGGAGCCATTGTTAGATACTATTGTCTTTGGCATCCAAGTAATATCATTATCTATTCTATATATAATTATGCTAGTATTTTTATTATTTAATTCATCTTAATAGGTATACATGTATCAATTTTGTTAATTAGTGAACACAACCAAGATAGTATTCTTTTCTTTTTTTGTCTTTAGTAGGCCAATTACAAAATCCATGAAAATTTTCTCCCACTTGTATATTGGTATAAAAAGAGAATATAGAGTTTCACTATGTTTTTTATGTTCTCATTTGATTTGTTAACAAATCAAACATTTGCTTACCATCTCTTATTTATCATTTTTCATCTTTTTCTATCAAAAGGTTTTCATATCTTGATACATCTTAATCATGCTAGGATGTATCGAATATCAAGAGCCATGCAGTTCTCATAATAATATTTGTCACATTTGCCTCTTTGTTGTGAATTTATAATTTGTTGTTATATTAGATAAGACCATTCTCCTAAATGATATAAAAATCTATTTCTCACCCTTAAAAAATTTTGGATTTTACTTTATGATCCTCTTCATCTCAATCCAAAAATTCTTTCAAATCCTTAAGCCATTATGCCAATAATTTTGACTTCACCTAAACTTTCTTGATTCCATCTTGGTGGAATCAGTGAATTGGTGATAAAACATTAAGATATAACATGTTCATCTTGATGCATTATTATACCTTTTTGATTATAGAGTTATAATTATTTAAACTTACCTATTTTTCTTAATACATTTATCACAATATTGGCCTTTCCTGAGTGATATTTGATATCTAGATCATAATCTTTTATCAATTCTAGCCATTATCTTTGATATAGATTTAGTTCCTTTTATGTGAAGATGTATTTTAGGTTTTAATAGTCTAAATGGATTTGAGCCTTCACTAGGAACAATTAGTTGCTCTAGAGTTTTAAATGAAAAATGATAATTGATAACTTTAAGTCATGTACTAAGTAATTCTTCTTATAAAGCCTAAGTTGTCAGGAAACAAAGGCTATGACCATCCCATTTTGCAACAACACTAGCCCAACCTTTACAATAATGCATTTGTATAAACTTGAAACTCTTCATTTGAAGCTAATAGAGTTAACACTACTGCATTGGTCAATTTTTTCTTTAACATTTGAAAACATCCTTGCACATTTGATTATAGATAAAAGGAGTTACCTTTTTGGTGAGTCTTGTAAAAGATGAAGCAATTTAAGAAAATCTTTTGACAAACTTTTGATAATACCCAGCTAGTTCCAAAAAAACTCTAAATTTTGGTGATAATTGTAGGTATGGCCCAATCTATTACCATTGCTACCTTTTTGTTATCCAGTTTTATCCTTTCTGCATTAATATTATGTCCCAAAAATGATACACTCTTTAACTAGAAGCTACACTTTGAAACTTTGGCAAATAATTGATATTACTTTAACCATTATAATATAATTTTAATATGTCATTTGTACTCATATTCACTTCTAAAGTAAATTAAAATGTCATTAATAAATATTATAACAAAATTATCTAACCATCATTTGGACACTTTATTCATGAAGTCAATGAGAGCAATGACGTGAATTTATCAATCCAAATGGAAGAATTAGAAACTCAAAGTTGACTATATCTGGTTCTAAAAGTCATCTTTGATATATCCTCTTCTTAAAGATTTAGTTGATGATATCTTGATTTTATCATTCTTTGAAAATATCCATGCCCCTTGAAGTTGGTTAAATAATTCATCAATTTTAGGAAACAAGTATTTATTCTTGATAGTGTCCCTATTTAATTCTTGATAGTTTATACATATACGAAAATTCTCATCCTTCTTAATAAAAAATACTGATGCTTTTTATGGTGACATTCTCAATTTAATAAACCCTTTATCTATAAACTCTTGTAACTAGATCTTCATCTTTTACATCTTCATTAGTGTCATCTAATATGGTGCATTAGAGATCAACTCTATACCAGACAACAATAAATAAAAAATTTGATGTCTTGGTTCAATGATAACATAAGTAGATCTTTTGAAAAAACCTTTAGAAATTTATAGACTATAAGCACTTCTTATAGTTGTGATTTTTGTTGTGGTGTTTTACTTTATATAGATAACAAGTAACACTCACATTCTTTTTGTAATCACTTCTAAACCTTTATTACAAATATAAGTGTTACCTTCTTTCCTTCTTACTATAAACTAATTTTGAATCATCTTCCAATAGTCATCTTTTTTCTCTCAACATTTAGTTATAACTCTATGTGTTATAAACCAATCCATCCTTAATATTTGATCAAATTCTATGACATCAATTTGGAATTCAATGGTATTCTAATATTTTTATATTACAAAAAATATATTAGTTTATCAATATTTTTTTATTAATTGGTAGAGTAATTATTAGAGGATGTTATAGTTACCTTTATTCAATCATTATTTCTTGAATTATGGTTTTAGACATGAAAGAATAAGATTCACCATAGTTAAATAGAACCACCATTGATTTATTTAAAAATTTGAAATTATTAGTCATCATATCGAGAGATGATGGAGCTTTAACTTGATTGATAGTATGTGCTTAATCTTGTTCCATCTATACCTACACATGAGTTTGGCCCCTTTATTATTATTGTTTTTATAGACATTGAAAGGTCCTCCCTAAAGAATTTTTTTGCAATTAGTTTTCTTCTATTCACATGCACATTCTTTGGCATATTGTCCAAAATTTTCACAATTAAAACATTTGATCTCTTTCTTTCTACATTCACTTTTGTGAAATTTCTTACACGTTCACTTGGTATTATAGTATTTTCCCAATATCCTTATTAGAGGTCTGCCCACTTATTTTGCTTTGTTTATTATTTCTTTGTGGCATAAAGCTTCCTTTCCTCTTCTTCATTGCCTCCTATTATTTAAGAGGTTCTTTAGGTTTATTCCACTAATTTTTTATAAGTGTCAAACTCCAATGGTGTTAGCATATTTCTAATCACATCCTTTAAGATTTTTTAGAAGAGATAGCATTATTATATTTGGAATGCTACAATTTATAAAGGATAGTTGATGAGCTTTTGAAAATATTTATTCATACTAATTGATAATAAGGTTCCAATGATAAAACATTGATAATTCATCTCACATTTCATATTTAGTTGATTTGGAACATATAATTCCTAAAATGCATAACAAAATTCTCTCTAAGAAAACTCTAAATTTTTTTTGTCTTCGAATAAGTTTCTCTTTTGTTCTCTCTACCTATGACTATTAACACTATTCAATACCAAATATAATCAATGGTACCTTCGATGATCCTTAGAAGCCATAATAGCAAATCACTTTTCAGATCTTTCTAGTCAAATCCTTAGCTTATAATGGAGTCATATTTTCTCTTAAATGTGTTAGTCATATTTTGAAAAATTATTTCACTAGTTTTTTAATATGTTGTGTATTTGTATTCCTTTCTTGTTCAGTAGGTGTTTCCCTAATTAATTGTTTCCTAGTTGTTCTCTTTCTTTTAAAATGATCCTTTTCAACTTGTGAATTGAAGCTCTTTGGGTTATCAGAGTTGTTCACTTCTTCTCCATAACCATTGTGGTTTCTATATGCTATCATGTATAATTTACCATGTGTCCCATAACTTTAAAACTTAATATTATAAGGGTGGTATAAATAAATTTAAAAAGAAATTTAAAATTTATCAAATGTTTTCCCAATCATTTATGCATGCTTACACTTTTTTATTATCATCGTATTACAAGATATGTACTATCTTACTGTATGATTCTTCTTTCCTTCAATTATAATAATATGGAATTTATAATGCTGTATGACATCTATCTTTTTATTATACAACTCTACTTTACCACTCATTTTTCCCATCAAACTAATTTGATTGGTTAGGCATTTGATAGTTTAAGAAGGCATCATATTGTATGATATTCCTAACCATATTATATAACTCTCTTTGGTCTACTTATCTCATCCTATAAAATATTTTAAATAACAAATGCTTCATTTCTTCTCCTTTTTTTGTATTATTCAACAGTCTAAGGGTATAACATATGATTATTTGAACTAGCTTACTCATCACATCATACTATATGATGATGTGGCATAATGATGGTTTTAGTTTGCTTGTTTACTTTCTTTGTTATACTATATAATGGCTTGATATTGTTCAATATGATATTCTAAGCTAAGTCTTGTTGACCATATTATTCTATATGATGATGTGGTATTGTATTATATGATGGTCTCAATTAGCTTGTTTATTACACTACTCACTTTGTCATACTATATGATGGCTTAATATCTTATGACATATTTTTCACATTATCTTAGATATTTTACTACACTTAAGATCACACTACATGATGGTTTATTATTGTACTTTATGATGGGTTTTATTTTAGTTTTTTTACTTCTATTTTATGCACATTGTATAATATGAAGCATGTGTTCATACTGTACAAAGATTTCCTATTCTGTCACAAATTCAAAAATTTTCCCATCATTCTAGTATTGTTTTTTAGAGTTAATGTTTCATATGTTGCATGATGTGCAGATATATGGATACTAGAGTACATGTAGGTTGATCAGAGCCTTATAATAGTTAGCAATGGTTTATGGGTTCTAGATTATTGATGTTGTAGATTTTTAGCCATTTTTGTAAGGACTCTTACCACTTTATTACTTTATTTATATACAAAATTCCATTATATGTCTACCAATTCTTATTCCCATTTGATCCTCCAAAATAATATTCAACAACTTCTGATGTATGTCTACCTAACCATACATAATTTCTTGACAATTTATTTCAATTATCAAATTATGTAAAACTATTTTGCTACATAATTACAGACCTATGAATAAACATTACCTTTTGCTTCTAATAATGTTTTATTCCTAACAAACTTAGGGAAATCTAGTATTATTTTTACTATATGATTTTGAATAATTTCTCCATAGACTGCATTCCTTTGAGACTCGTCATACTTCCAATAATGTTTAATTTCATCAACTACTCAAGAAGGGGAGACCATTTAATTGTTTCAACAATTTTGACTTGTCAAGTTGAGAATTTAGGGAAAATTCCCAATTGAATAAGCATGTGGTTTTTGTGGGACATTTGAATAGTGAGATACAATTAAATATGTGGTAGTTATTGGTTGTAATGTTGTTGATGATGGAGTTTGTTGCATGATTGACCTCCTTATAAATCTTAGAATTTCTAGCCTTCCATATGTTCTAGCCTTTTATTAGTAGAAGCGAATGGATGACTTCTCCTTTAATAAAGTTCTTATTTCCTTGTTTCCACATGAAGTAATTAGTTTAATTATCTTTTTTGTGTTATCCTATGGTATGTGTAAATTATTAGCAAATGTGGACCATACTTGCCCAACAATGTCACAACTCAAGAAATAATGATCAATTAAATCTTTATTTGAGCAATGTGGACACTTTGAAATCATTTAATTGTTGAGCTTTCTTAAATTCTTGGAGACTAGCGGTAGTTTATTGAAAATTTCCAAACAAGAATCATCATTTTCATTCGACATTTTGAATTCCATAAATGCTATTTCGACTTTAAAATTAGAGCTTTTATTTTTGTAGCTTCCTAAGCTAATTGGATGCTAAATTTCTCATCCATTTTAAGTGTCAAGATGATATTTTTTTATAGAGTTGGACTATGTTGTGTGATTAAGTACCATCTTAGTTTTTTTGCATTCATATCGATGTGGTGGAGGCATAGTCTTTTGTAGTAGAGGACAAATATTTTGCTTTCGTATATGTTGTCCATAGTGAATTACTTGATAGAAATTTTCAATTTAGCTTTGTTAAGAAGGTTATTATAATTTTTTTTCATTTTGTACCCTAATTCATTTTCCTCAATTTGGAAATTCATTTTGTCCCAAATTGCCTAGTGGTGTATATGAGCATCCTCAAAATCACCCCATTGGAAAAGATTCATGTTTTTCTCAATTATTTATAGCAATATGTAAGGAGGATTTGTTGTTATCAATTTGTATATAGGTGTGAAAGGTAGAACATGCTTAACTATAATGAGTTTGTCTCCCCTTGTTATCATCTTTTTCTTTCATCCAAATACCTTTATGTGGATTTTATTTATTGTGTTCTAATAATAAGTAGCTTTCTTTCTACCAATAAATAGTTGAAAACCCAAGTATGTTATAGGTAAATTTGTTATATAAAATTCTAATACCATATTGATTTGTTGTATTTGACGTAGACTCATTCTGTTACTGGTTATAACTTTACTTTTTTGTTTATTGATTTGAAGGTTGGATGCACTTTGAAAGTTCTCGATAGAATTGTCCAAATTGCATATTGATTTTAAGTTGCCTCTACTAAACATAATAGTGTCATCCACATATCCTAAGTGTGTTATAGTTGGACAAATTTTTGGTTGGGCATAATTAAACACTTGCATTTGTGTTATTAACCTATTTAATCCTCTATTAAACACTTTCATTACTAAAATAATAAGAAGATGAGAGATTGGATTTCTTTATTTAAGCCCCCCTTGATCCTTCAAAGTAACCACTTGGCTTACCATTGATGTTTAGGGAAGTCCATGAGCTAGATATATTGCTTCTGATTACCTTAATCAACTTATCTTTAATATTGAATATGTATACCATATTGCATAGGAATTCCCATGATATATAGTCAAATATGTTCTTAAAATCAATCTTGATTATATAGTTGTATCGTTTGGTTCTTTTGTTTAGATTGTCAATTAGTTCTTGAGCCAAAAGATGTTATCTATGATTTCTCTACGTCTCATAAAACCTACTTTTTCTAGTGAAATAAGTTGAGAAAGAATTCCTTACAGCATATCTACTAGTAGTTTATAAAAAAGCTTTTTAATAAAGTTGAATAGATTGATTTGTTTGAAATCTAAAAATGTCTTTGGATTTTTTGTTTTAGAAATTTGTATAAGATTTGTACTTGATATTATTTTTGGAATTAAAGATCTATTTAAAAAATCTTTAGCTACATTCAAAACATCAGTAGATATTTTTTCTCAATAAAGAGTGAAGAACTTCTCATTGTAACCATTAGGACCTAAGACACTATGTAAATCCATATGGATTAATGTTTATTTTAATTCTTCTATAGTGATATCCTTCATTATGAGTTTGTTTGCTTTATCTGATACCAATTGGGGTATGCAGCAAAAAGAATCTTAGTTTCTTTTATTTTGATAGGCTTAAATAGGTCATAGAAATGTAGAATAATAACTTCAATAATTTTATACTCTTGTTGGATCCACATTCATTTAGTGTCTTTAAAATTCATGATTTTCTATATAGATTTTTATTCTTTAACCATGGAATGGAAGAATTTAGTGTTTATTTCTCTTTTACAAGCCATTTAGTACTAGCTTTTTGTTGCCAATAGGAATCCTCGTTCTCTATAGCTTTTAATAAAATTTTATTGGCTGATTCGACACCTCTTTAGTTTCATCTTTTGGGTTTGCTTGAAGCTATGATTCTTTAAGTTTAATTGCATCTTTAGTGGATTTAATAGCTAAAAAAATGTTACTAAAAGTTTGTTTTATTTCCTTCCTTTTGGCAAGCTTTCAATTTTTTTAATTTGATGGCAAGAGTCTTCATACCAAAACAATATACAGAAAGCTTCAAATTACTTTCCACCATTTGTTGGAATGAATAATACTTCAAACACATGTTCTAAAATATCAATTATTTAGAACTTGTTGGAGATTATGTGAGAAAATACATAAGGAGCAGTGCACGATTAGATCTTGCTTTGTGTTGGTGTTGAATTACAGTCATGGAAATTTGATTAATCCATTGTTAGTTCAATAACATCTTATCTAATCTTTTCCAAATCCATCTATCCTTCATCTTAACTAGTGTAGCCTCAAACATGGGTTAATTTCAAGCAATATAATATAAAAGAGTGTATATGAATAATAAAAGTAAAGTTAATCTTCATGTAAAAGCTTTTAACACTTTTATCTTTTTCTATGCTCTTTATGAATTAGCTCATTTAATTTAACCTTTTCATCTTTTTTAGGGTTTGGTTTAAGGAATGATTATTTATAAATGATTAGACATATTTAAGAAAAAATTACTCCAATATAAATAGCCTAGATGTATGGCTCATTTAGCTTATCTCTAGAACTATCATTCTAAAATGATAATTTTTACTTTGAACAAACATTCACTTTTTTATCTTTTGAATTTTACCCTCCTTTCATCAAAACCTTTTCTCTTTCTTTTTTAGCATTCTAACTTTTCACATTCTAATCTTTTCTTTTCTTTTGTAACTATTATCACAAGTAATATTTTACTTTTATTTTTCTTTTTCTTTTATGTGAATATTATCACATTAGTATGAATAAAGGTGACATGTAAATAAATCACACAAGTATATTATTCCTAAGCAATATGTGAAAATAAAACATGTTATCAAATCATTGCATAAAAATAATCATTTTTTAGGTTTTCCATTTAAAATCATCTCGTAAGACTCTACACCTTTAATAAGCATCATACATTAAATATAAACACATATGCACAAGCTTGCTTACAAAAAAATCATTAATTTTTACTATTTTACATCATCACTTAAGAGCCTCTAACATATAAATATCAATACACTTAAGTAATATACATATAATATAGTTTGCATACCTTTTATTTCCTAATGTAGTGGATATGCCATGGTTTGGATTATGCAATTACTCAATTATTTCACCTCTTTATTGTTATAGGATTACTATAGAACCTATAATTAAATCTATTTTGGTTTACCTTTGCCTCATATTTAGCTCCTCATGAATTCTTTTCTAAGATCTCAGAGACACTTCTTTTCACTTTCCTCTACTTTTCAAAGTTCTTTACTAAGGATTTAACTATTAAAAGTTTTCTAAAAATTTTGTAAGTCTAGGCCTCTCCATGTTTTATTCTTATCTGATATCCACCAATCTTCTCACATCTTTCCTTCTACTCCAAATTTTTATAATGTTTTATCAATTAGACTCTCCTTCACATCTTTTCATGTAGCCAATCACTACAATTTTAAAATCCTTTTGTGTATACAATGTTATTCTAGATGATTTATTTACTTCATATCATATTATCCTTGATATACATCCATTATTAATCATATTGATTGTACTTATATGGTTTCTTAATCATACTTGTATGATACCTAATCTTATTACATTACAACCTATGATGTTTATGTATGATGCTCTTAATTCAACCCTGAAACTTGATTATTTGTATACAATATCTTTAATTATTCTTACATGATTGTTCTTTGTTCATTCACATTAATTATGGTCATGAAATTATACCTTATGATGTTCATCATCATAATTGATTAACGATATCCTTTCTCACTTTAAGTCATTATACTTATATGATCGTCCTAGTCATATAGAATGACTTTAAGATTCTTCATCAATTATCCATTATATAGTACTTATTTAAATTTTCTTCTCTCTTTGTACTTGTATGATTTTTTATGTCTTAACTTATGATCCAAATATTCTCTCTTCCTATTAGACTTATGGGACCTTTTGTGGCGATGCACTATTTTCCACATTATCGTACTTATATGTTGTTTAAAATCATATTGTACAATCCTCTTCATCCTTTTTAGTTCATTTACATATTCTATCATACTATATGATTTTCATAACTATATATATGATACCTTACAAAATTTAAAATTTTTATAAAAAAATTTCTAAAAATGCCAAAGATGTAATTAACTCAAAAACATTTTTATTCTACAAATTTAAGATTTTATAATACTTTACACTAAGGTCTATTATCCTTTGTTAAAAATAGCATTCCTTACACTTCACTTATTGTACTTTGCCTTTGAACTAAACATATCACATTTGAAATTTTGAAGTAGCATACATTTTTCTTGGGTTCCTTGATCTCTTGCAATAGGAAAGAAAACATGGATGAAACACTTGTTAATTCCAAATTACTCATATGGTTTCCCTTCTCCATGGGTACCATGCTCACTTGTTCTTCTTTTTAATTTCTTAGGTTTTTTATTCTCTAGCTTTTCATTTTGCAAGAGAGTTTTTAGTTCTGTTGGCTACACTACATCTTCTTTTCTATTTTTTTTCTCTTGCACTTCTCTTACTATTTCCCTCTTTTTGAGTTTTTATCCACTAAAGCTAACCAAGCTACTCAAAATTGACTCTCACCTTTTCTCTTTCTTACTTTAGAAGCTTCTAGTTCCTTCACTCGTAAGTAGCTGGGGAATGAGGAAGATATAGTGTAAAGGCTTATATGTATGTATACACACACACACATACACACACACACACACACACACACATATATATATATATATATATATATATATATATATATATATATATATATATATATATATATATATATATATATATATATATATATATATATATATATATTCATTTTTAACTTTCCTAATTTATAATAATTTTGATTAAGCTTAGCAAACTAAAATCTTTTACGTTCCTTTTAATGAGGTTTACTTAATGGTATATTCATTTTACTGTTCTGAGCAATTTTGCAAAATGATACCTATAGGTCAAAATAATATCCTTTTGTTTTGGCATTGAAATAATAATTTTATTACATCATCAATATTTAATTGTTTACTCAATCATATAATTATAATTTTACAAAATAATTAGCCCAAAATACAATATAAAAACATCACATCCTTCTCCCTTAAAGAAATTCCATGCCAAAATTTAAAACAAGCTCAAGGTATTACATCTTCATATAAAAATCTAATTCCTGCGACGTTTCTTTAAGTTTGATTTGACTGCAAGGCTTTCATCATTGGTTTCACTTTTTTCTCAAAACTTCATCTTTACAATACAAAATTTACATTGGTTTTTTGACATAAGTTATATTTTTTTATAATATAGTGCATTTAGAATCATTTTTCATAATATAAGATAAGCTAGAAATATACCTTTGCAATGATGATACATGAAAAGAATCATGAACTCAAGTTTTATGAAATGATAGCTATGTCACCACCATAAATTTGGAAACCTTTATTTTAGACAATAAATCAAATAAAAGTAATCATATCCAGACCCATATGGGAATAATCTCCTTCTCACTTTCCTTGTTTTAATCAAAATCACTTTTTAATCTCCTTAGATCCTTCGAAAAATTATTTGAACATCAATTTTGACTTACATAATAATATAATTGCATCTTGATTTGCATAAAACATGTCAAATAGGACTAAATAACATAAACCAAACTCATACCTTTCTCGCTTTTGCTCCCTTTATTTTCCTTCTCCTCTTCTTGGTTTATATCATACTCTCAAAGTTGCAATAATAGACTCCAAGAATTTTTGTACTCTTTCCTTATTTTTATCTTCTTTTTTCTTGTTTTTCTCTTCCAACTAAGCCTCCTGCTTATCTCTTGCTTCCTAGTCAAATTCTCCCTTTCTCTCTCTTACCCTCTTATTTCCTATTAATTATTTACCTAACTCATCTAAGGATCATGCTTAACCCATCTAAGTAAGGTTGGTATCTTATAATTAGGAACATTATAATTTTACTCTCACATAATTTGAGAAATTACATTTATATCTTTTCTTTTAAAAAACTAATTATTTAGGCCTCTAGAGATTACAAACTCAATATCATTAGATTCTTCTTAAAAACTCTTTTTATGGATTTTCTCTCATAATATTTTTAATTTTATTTTATCCAATGACACAGGTTCCAAGATAATCTAATTATTTTAATATTTTAATTAATATATACCATATTTTTTTGAAAAATACTTTTATTAAATATGAACATACATAATTATAATCATATTGGCTTGATCATAAGGTATATAACTTATTATGTGTAACAAAATTTGTAGTTATTCTAGTATATCCACTTATTAAATTTTTCTCCAAAATTTAGAAAAGTTTTTTATCTTTATTAAATGTATCAACTTCAAGTTCTTAGGTGGCTTCTTTTCATATTTAATCTTTTCACAAAACTCTTACTATTATGATGATTTTGTTCCTCAGTACCTTCTCCCTTCTATCCATGATTTGTATTGGTATCTCTAGATATATCAAATCTAATTAAATCTTGATCTCTTCATTGGCATAATTGATAATATGGGAAGGATTTAGAATATATCTTCATAAAAATGAACATGAAATATATTATAAGTTCTTGATAATTACAAAATTAAAGCAATTTGATATGCTATTTATCCAATTCTCTCTAAAATTTTGAATTAATTGATAAACTTAAGTTTCAACTTTCTTGATCTTCTAAATCTTATAATACATTTTGTTGGATTCACTTTAATAAAGACATGATCATGCTCTTAGAATTCAAGTACTTGATATTTAGTATCAAAATATTTCTTCTATTCATCCTAAACTATAAACAAGATGCTATGATTTGTTTACTATTTGCTATAATATAAATGGGGCAAAGTGCAAAAATTAAATAATAAAGGAAAAATAAATTTTATTTCTAATTTAATTGAGTTAATATTATTATACCCTTGAGGTTGATGATAACAAAACCAAGCTCTTGGTTACTATTTGATGCTTGAGTTGTTATGTATATATAGAATTAAATAGTGAATGTAGTAGATGTTGAAGTTGAGCAAGGTTTACACAATAAAGTTAGATAAAACTTGAAGAGCTTTGCTCTTGAAAGGTTCAACCTACAGGTCATGGAACCATGTAGAAAAGCTCTTTATGGTATGGCTAAACCACTTAGAGTTGGCCATTTTCTATATTTACTTGGGTTAGAATGTCAAATCTTTATTTTTTGTAAAGTGGTACTTAGAACTTATTTAACTGATGAATGTTTTCCTTAACACATCTTTATCCTTGAATTTAGAGTTATATTAAAACTTAAATAACATTCATATAAAATTCTATAAATGAAATTAGAATATTTAAGTTAATAAATCAAGTTTAAAATAAGATATATTTTCATTGCATTAAGATTGAATGATATGATGGTTAATATTGTACTTGTATCATTTATCTTCAAGCTCATAGTATTAGTTGAATTTAAAGTTATCATGGCATTGTATAGGTATGATGGACTACCATTTGGACTAAGAATAAAGAGTACAAAATTAATCATACATGGTGTCGACCTTGTATAGAACTTGTTCACATTCTAAGAGTTAAGTCATCATGAACATCATAAGAGTATGAATCTTACTTTGTATGAGTGCAAGATTCATTTCCCCTAAAATCTAAGTCATATGTAAGCCCCATTGTGGTCAAACATATAAGATGTAAATATATATCAATAAGGCTACATGATTAACTTAAAATATGAATCTATGGCTTGGTTATATAACAAATTATCCTTATACGAAGTTCAAGCTTAGCTTTATGGTATTTATAATTGTCACATCATACATTGTGAAGTAAAGTATCGTAACAGTAATATCTATATTATATAAGTTCCATGATTATCTAATATGACTCTACATTTGTGCTTCTAAGTAAATATTAATTTATTGTGTGATCTTGCATTATACAAAAAATTCTTGTGAGCTAAGCCCTTATAAAAAATAATTATCATATGATGGAGATCCTTGTATCACGCCTATACAATTCATTTTTCTTCACAATTAGTTCGAAATTCTTAAGACAAAGACTATTCTAATGATGCTATACAACTATAATAGCTCTATCATATTTGTTTGATCCTCCTATGAAGTCATGATTAGTTAATTATTGCATGATCATACAATGTTTTTTCATATACCATTACATCATGTAGCAAATTCCTAAGAACTTGATAGGTAGTAAAAATAATTATAACATTATGGAAAGCTATGATTGCAATTATATAATAATCCATTAGTTACTAAAATACACTAGATATATTGTCACATTATCAGGGCAATGTTAGTTTTATATGTATTGTTCTGGTATGCTTTCTATAATGTATTAGTACAATAAAACTATAGAGCATAATGATTATCTTAATCTCTTTAAAAATTACAAATTAGTCATTACACATTCTAATATTGTACTTAATTCATTCAAGAGTATAAATACCAATGAATTTAAAAAATAATAGGATTATGATTCTTATTACAAAATCATATGTGAAGAAAAAAACACAACCTTTCGCTTTCTTTGCTCTAGTTCTTGCTTATTGACAATGATTCATCTTTGAATCTTATTCATCTTTCTTTGTTAGACTCATTTTTTTAATATCTTTTATCATTTAGATTTGCATCACATTGTTTCAAAGGTTAAAGGTGTAAGATTATTATAGCTATTGTTATTTAAGAGCTTCAAACTATTTGTATTAGATATAACTATTAAGCTATTTTTTGTGTCTCCTCTAAGCATTATATCTTGTATTTGGCTTTCCTCTATCAATAATGATAATAGAGTTTAGTTTAGTGAAAGCTTATTCAGGCTGATTAGGGATGGAAGTAGACACTGGTTGAGGTTGAACCACCTAATGCATCTCTAGTGTAATCTCTTATTTACTTAATTTGAATTGTTATTTTATTTTATTATGTCATCAGTGGGGTCACCAATTACCATCATGATTTTTAATAGCCAAGAGCTAGTTAGGCACATATTGGAATTTTAAAATAATTATGGTATCTATTTTTCATGTGTAGAATCAAGATAAAATCTAAAATTATATTTTAGGCTCAAAATTTATACCATGAAAAAGTTTAAGGAACAAGTTTTTCAGACTTGTTTTAGATTGTGGGTTCATGCAAACCATGAATGAACTTGGAAACATTAATGTTGTGCTAATTTATGAAGTGTTGTTCAAGTGTAGTTGAATTAATAGGAATAAAAATTTTAATTTCTTAGAAACTATTTAAAGAAAATTCTTTAAAGTAATATTTAATAATGTTGAATAAATATCTAAAAGTGATCTTATACAAATTTTAATTTTATTTTAAAAGATATTTTTTAATAGTAAATTTTTATAAAAATTTACTATAAGAAAATCAACATAAATTAAAAAGTATATCAATGAATGTTAAGTTACTTGACTTAACATCAAGCCTATGTCTACCTCTGACAAAAATATAATAAACATAAGAAAGACAATATAAGTCTTTCATAAAAAGATGTGTATGCTAAAATTTTATAATAATGAAATAAAAGAGACAAACTACTATGGTTCTATAATAAATAAAATTAATAATAGAAGAAAAAGTATTTGATGACATAAAATCAATATTAATACAAACAAAAATCTTATGCTTGGTAAAATTCTTAATGAGGTAAAGGTGGTTTAATTTAATGAATTAGAAATAAAAAAATTTGAGAACTTTGCTCATTTAAGAATAAAGTAGGATTTGGAGTTTAAAGACTAAAAGACAGCATAAGAAAGTGATGATGAACATTGACTGCTAACAACTTGAATATCATAATTCGATTTTTTTTAGATTTTATAAAAATTTCATCAATCAATATTTTTTCAAGAATTCTCTTATATCTATACATTTTTTAACTGCTAAAAGAAGTTAACAAACTCACCAAAATAATCATTACTACTTTTGTGGGTGTACATTTTTTAATTAAAAAAATTATTATTTAAACAAAATTTCTAATGGATCTTAATAATGGCTAAAACTTTTGCACTTAGATGAAAGTATCCTAGATCATTCGATCATGAAAAGTTTGCAATCAAATAAATGAGATTAAACTAACACTATTTAGGAATTACGATTTGATCTAGACCATCAGATCTAAACCATGATTTGATGGCTGCATTTAGATCTTATGTGTCGATTAAATATTGACAAGGTAATCATAAAACTGAATGATTAGATGACATCTAATTAGGCATTTTAAAATAATTGATGAGGTTATGATCTTTTTTTATAACAAATTTGTTCAATCAGATGGCTCACATCACTCTCACAATTTGAAAGTTAGCCCTATGAAACTAATGTAAAGTTTGTCTTACATTACTTGTTGGATCTTAAAATATTTATTTTATAAACATATTCCTATGTCTAATAATCAACATATTGGGATTGGCTGTCACGTGCTTCATTTGAGAAGTGCTCATTCATGCTTCTAGTACATACATTTTAATGGATATGAAAATTTGGAGGCACTCACCAATCTAATAGACTTAAATTATGGCTTTAGAGCACTTCTTTAAATTAATTACAACAAAAATGAGTTTAGGAATAATACTTTGACTTAATAGATACATTTTAGTTCTAAGCATTAGTAGTAAGCTAATTAGATTTACGTTTTTATTTACTTTATTTTTATTTTATTTTTTATTAATAATATTTTTAGTTTTTTAACTAATTAACTAATATGATGACTATAATGTACTTTTACAACAAGTCAGTGAAGGGAGTTTCTTAAAGATATGATCAAAGTAAAGTTCTTTTTAAGATGGTCAAAATAAGATAATAAAAATATTAAAAACTTAAATATTTTTTTAAGATTAATTTAAGTAAAATTTAATTTATGTATTACAAAATAGATTTTAATCAAGGTTAACATTCTTATAAAAATAAAATTGAAATACTTAAAATTAAACTCAATTTTTATCTCTTGGTGTTTTGTCACTCTAACAAAGATGATTTTCATGGGATCCAATATTTATCTCTTTTTCTTTATCTCATGAACATGAACATTAGCTATCTAAAATCTAAAAATTCACTCAAAAAAATCATTAAATATATTTAAGGTTTTTTATTATCACACAAACCACCATGGCTAGGGAATAATAACACAATAACTTGTTTGTCTGACCCATCAGTAAAACGATTTATACAACCTATGGAAGCACACAAATTTGTCAACACAATGCAAACCTACTAGAAAAACAATTATCATGACCCACTAACACACAAATCCATCAATGTCATGCCAACCTATTAATCTGACTCATCAACAAGATAGTTTACATGACATGTGAACACACACAGATCTGTCGACCCTGTGCTAATTCTACAATTCAATTGATCAACAAAGTAGTTTGCATGGACCACAAACGAACACAAAAACACCAACACAATGCTTGACTCATTGACCCAACCTAAGACAGTTGACCTAGATTCAACTTGTGACAACATGCAAAAATCTAGTTGGCGCTGAGTCGAAATGATAACTTTTTAGAAAGTTGTTTGACAATAACTTTGACATTAAGTTTTTGGAGTTAAATCGATAGCTTTTTAGGAATCTTTTTGGTAAAAGTTTTTTACTACAATTTTTTGTATTTTTTATTTTTTTTATTTATACTCTTTCTTATGCTCTCTATAAAAGGAGAGGCCTACCTTTTGTGAAGCATGAATTTTGTATTAATGAAGTTTCCACTTTGCTTTTTATTAAGGTCTTGGGATTGATCATAATAAAAATTCTGACAGGATAATTCATTGAAGCTCTAGCACATGGATGAAGGGTGTGAGGCTTAAGTGATAAGATGTCATTCTAATTTATCTTCAAACACTATGATCATGATTTCTTGTAATCGTTGGTATAATGGTTTCCATTGTCATTTTTTGTTTTACTCAATATTTTATCACCTCTTACTTCTTCAGTCTTTATTCCCAAATCCCAACTATCATTGCCTTCCCTACTCCCTACAAAGTAGTTTCCTACCTTTATGTACAACACTACATTATTGCTCTGATTTTTCTATGAGACTTAGTAAAGCCTTTTCAGTGCTTTTAATCTAGCCCCATGTGATATTTACTTTGTTCTTTTTTCACAAGATTAGTTTTATCAACCCCTTTTTGAGTACTCTATTTTTGTGCCATTGAAGTGGTTGTGAGCCTAGCATAAGGAGTGGCTCCTGTGTTGCTTTTAATCCCTTCTTTGATAAACGTGTTATGGATAGTATCTTTTGTGTGTTATCTTTTTTTGGATTTTTATATTTATCTTCTACATTTTGCTTTTCTCCTAACATGTGTAGATTAATATCTAAGTTGCTTGTTATAGTTTGCAACACCTATCTAGCATTAGTTGTGGTTGTGTTCTTACTATTTAAAAGGATTTTGACGTACTAGAACTTGTTGATTGGTTACTTATTGTTATTAAAATCATGATTCACCCCTTGTTATTATGGTATTTTGATCCTCACTTAAATCAATAAGTATAAGGAGATGGAAAGGAAATGGAAAAGTACAAAAACCATTATTTAGTTCAAGAATAATGCTACACTTTCAAAAAGAAAAAGAAAATCATGGTTTTTAATTAGTTTTTAGCCTTTGTTTTATAACTAAACTCAGATAGAAGAGATAAGATAATAAAAATGTAAATAAAATTAAAAGAGTCTAATTAGTGAGATCTGTTTATTGTTATGCATATTTTGTATGATTTTCTTTATAATTTTATGTATTTTTAATGTGATGTTGGACCTAAAATATGACATGTTCTCAAATATATAAATTTTTATATTTATGTTATATATTTTTGTCATAGAGCTAGTGCCTTTTGGCTTAGTTTATTTTATTACTAAACAATTTTTATGTAATATGGATGCATATCACAAGACTTTAGGGTAACTATAATAGTGACTGGTGGCTATTACTACTTATCATTAATTTTTATATGATGTGTCGAAGCTACTATTATGGATACTTTATTTGTATGGTTTTAAAAGGTATTGTATTTTATTTTTCATTTCAATAACTTTTATCTTATGAACTTTATAATGAGAAAAGAAATTTTAAGTTTTCTAGTTATATGTTATTCATTTTTCATTTAAAAAGGAAAGTTTTAAATTAAAAAAATATTTATAAATAAAAATTTTTTATAATAAAAGTTTTCTATGTACTTAAAAGATATTTTGTTTGTTAAAAAGGATAATAGTTTTAAAATAAGAGATATTTAATAGCTGCAAAGATGTAGGATGCCACATAAACCCTCTTATAAAGTGAAAATGATGCATTATGTAGAGTTATTCTGTGATCTTATTATAACATCATAGAGCTTTGAATAACATTTAAGCACCTTTTATTTAGAAAATTTCATTATGAGATATTATTTTCTTAATAAATTATATTTGGAAAATTTTCATTATCAAAAAAATAATTAAATATCTTTATTACAAGATGGATTTAATCTACAAGAGGGAAGCGATATATAATTTCATCAATGGTAAGACAATTTAATTATGAAATTTTATGATTTTCTATGAATTATTTTATTTTTTAACTACATACATCTTTAGAAAACAAAAATATGAATCTTAAGGATGAAGAAAAACTTTTAATAAAGATGATGAAATTATTAAGAACCAAATAGTTTAAGTTTTTTAAATTTATATTTAAATCAATAATAAAACAAAAGCCAAAGTAATAGAAAAAATATTATTATAAATATTTTTAGAAGAAAAAAATTTCTAAATTATCCAATGATATTAAAAAATTATATATATATATATATAATACATTTTATTTAGAGATTAATGGGTTTAAGTTTTTAAAATTTCACATATCTAAAATGTCAAACTTATGAGAAATGTTGTCATTTATATAAATTTTGTTTAAAATAATTATTAAAATAATAAAAAATGTCAAAAAAATTAAAAACATTTTAGAAATGATAGAGTTTTATAATTTATTTATTTTTAAATTTTTTTATAATTTTTTTCGAATAGTTTAAATTAAAAGATTTAAAAAATTAGTTACAACATAAAGTTTTTATTAAAGTTTAATTATTTTTTAAATTCTAAAATTTCTCATCTAATTTAATTAAGGGCTAGTGAACAAGCAAAATAGACACCACCTATGGGAGAAACATTAGAAGCTTTCAATGGAATGCCAAGCAATGGTAAACCTACACTTCATTGAAATTTCATGCATTGAAGTGGATTTATTTGACAATTTTTCTTATTTGGGAAATGATAGGACATGAAAATGATTGAGAAGCTAGAATAGTTTAAATTGAAATCTATTGAAATGGAGTTTGGTTAAAAGAGAGTGCTTTTAGTAGGACATTGAGAAATTGAGAGAAATTTCATTGTTATACATGAATTTGGAGAGAATTGGTGGTCATGTTAGTGCAAATTAAGCAACAAATTTGAGGTTTTCGTAATTGAGATTATATAGAGAAAATCAAAGCATGAGAAGCAATAATTAGGGTTAACAAAGTTCATGGTAAGTCATATTTGTAGTAGTTCAACTCTAATGCAACTATCACATCACATTTTGAGCTAGGTATGAATCTTATGGTGCATTTGCTTGATTATTGATAATGTTAACCCCTGGCCCTTTGTGAGATTTTGATGTTAAGAATGCCATATGATAAATTTATTAATGTATTATTTAATTTGATACCTTTCGAATAGTAGAACATGATGATTATTAAAATGTGATGGCATAACAAATGGTGCTTAGTCAATAGTGTACTTCACACAAGTGATCAACTTATGATGGAACTTGCTATTGATGGTGCGGCGATCATCATGAGTACTCTTTTCTTATTTTTAGTTTACTTAAAATGTTAAGACCTATATAATATTTACCGTGACACTTAGAATTTTATTCTTATTCAAATAAACTTTATGTTTCATCACAAACCATCTTTCGTATCCACTTGCATTTCCATTAAAGAGTTGGTGATATATTTCTAATTATTGTAAGTAACTTTCATCAATTGAGACATAATAATATTGGTGAGTGTAAAGAAAAGTTTGAATTTTCAAGTCAACTAAAGTCACACTCTTTGTATGGAATGATAACCTCATTGTACAATATGGTCAATATTAAACCTAGTATACAAAAAAGAATAAAATAGTATTATTAGACAAGTGTAAAAGAGTTCCAACTATTTGTATAGTATTATCTTGCATATCATGCAACATGATTAGTTTATAGTATTATTCACTCCTTAATGAACAGAGAGAAATGGCTAAGTCATAATAAAAAAGCATTCTTATGATATGAAACATATTTTCATATAATACTAAGATTTAGAATAATGCAAAAAAATTCAAAAGAATTTGTACAGTATAATAGCATGACATCACATAGTATGATCAATCATTAGAGTATTAAAAATGCATTTGAAATAAAAATCTTGAGAACTTCATATAGCATGATAATTATCATCATATAGAATGATCAAGTTTATAGATTGAAATAAAAAAGTTGAGAAATTTGTACAATATGGTAGTTTTCCATCGTATGGTATAATGAAGTCAAGTATATGAACTTATCTATGTTATAGCTAAATTCAAAAATTTCAAATATTACAATGATATTGATTGTATAATTTGAACAGTTTTTTTTATATCATCATACAATACAATCCTATTGATTATTCAGTATGACTAGTGTTGAAAACCTATAATATCTACTTTAACCTTTTTAACAAATTGATTATAGCAATTAGTACTACCATATTTGATCATTTAAGAATCCTTTGCTTATAAATAAAGGATTAAGGCATAAAAGAACAATCTAATTAAAAATATTCAAGTTATAGAATCATTTTCTTCATCATTACTATGTAGCATTATCATTTTAGATTTCCTAGACCCCTTGTAAAATTTGTGCTCTCAAATCCTTCATCTTTTCTCTAGCTCTCAATTGGTAATACCTTTGCATATTCTAATTTATAGTGTCACTTGAGGTTTGCACTAGTGTTAAGTACTTTTCCAATAGATTTTATAGCTAAGAAGTTGCATTTATCATGCCTTTGTTTATTGTAATTTATATTGTATTGTGGTTGTTACAAGCCATCATTTGTTTATCTCTTTTAAGTTATTTGTAATCCTCATAGATCTCTTTTATACGAGTGTTTACCTACTAATCATTTGATAAAAACTGATGTTTATTAGCAAGACAGGTCTTTTGTATCGACATAGAACATGGATTTATAAAGCTTCTTAAAAATCGTGATATTCTTTACTTATTTCAATCACATACATTATCTTTCAAAGTCAATCAAGAGTTTTTCTCTAAAGATACATTAGTATAGCTAACATTAATTATGCCATTATTTGTAGTAAGTTCACTTACACAAATTTTTATAAATACAATTCATACTCATCCCAAAAGTGGATAAAAATATTTTAACAAATGTTTGAGGTATTTAAATTATTCAATGTTTAAATTAATATAAAATAATATCTTAATGTGAATGATAATCCTAAGGAGAGAGAAATTATGGCATAAACAATGTAAATAAAATTAAGCATAAAGTCATTCTTAATTATTTGGATTTTTAGTGACATTTTGGATATTTCTAAAAAATATAATCTTTTCATTAAAAAAATGTATAATACTAAAAGGTAGTATGACATCTTTAAAAGGGAACATGAGCTAGGAAAATTTAGCAAATAAAACTATTAGAAGTTTATGACACCAAGTTGGTGAAAATATGAATTTTCTAAGAATTAAAGTGAATAATTTGGAATTTATAAGAATTTATTCACGAGTTTTAAAAATACCAAAAATTCATAAAAAATATTGGATGGACTTGAAAGTTATAAAAATATATTAATATCTAGAACTTATTGAAATCAACTTGATAAAAGTTCCTTAGCTCAAAAATGATGGAATTAAAATCAATAAAGATTTAGATAATATTATAAAATAATAATTTTGAGAATATTAATTTTAGATAATTATCAAAAATATTAAATGTTGCCAAAAAAATTTTGAAATTTGGTTGATGGGCAAATCTCATCGAGACAAATCAAATTAAATCATCACATGAATTTTTGGATACTAAGTCAAATGAAAAATGTAACAAATATTATAAGTTCTTAAGTTTAATTAAAATGGGTTTTGAATTAATCCCAAAATCTTATTTTTTTCTATCTTAGTGCTTACAATAAAAGAACTTGACTATTAAAGGCCCAACTTAATAGGAACCACCAATTCCAAGGGGTAGGAAGGGAAGCATCCTAATGAAGTTGTACGATCATCGAAAATGAAGTGTCTAAGAGATTATTTAACATGGGATTGATAATGAAAAGGAAACATAGTGTAACCAAAATTTTAGAACTTTGAGAGATGATTTGGATTAGTTGAGTGCTTAAAAAGAAGAGGAGAGAAAAGCTGTTACAAAGGTTTGGGTGAAATTTTGGGAAAAATCATGCAAGAATCAAAAGAAAATTTTGGAAAGTCACTATGTTGGTACTGTAGTGGTATTGTAGCATTCAAGAAGAAAAAGGAAGGATAATAAATTATGTATTTCTAAATCCATTTTATGTTGAAACCATTACATATGAAAACAAGATAGATAGGCTTTGTACCATGGTGTACTTAATTACTATCTAAATGATCACTTAGAGACCACATTAGGAAAGATTTGCAAAACAAAAAAGTTTTGGATGATTACTTTTTCATGCATTGTTATGTGAGCTATGTTTTGTGAGAATGTTATACTATTACTTATGATTTTAAATAAAATGCTTAATTTTATTTCTCATTGGAAACGAAAAGAAAATGACATGATGGAGTAAGAATAAAAGTTGGCAAACCAGGTTAGTCATGATTTTGAAATTTGAAACAATAATGATTATTTAAACATGTTAACACACTATCCAAAATAATATCCCTTGGAAGTAAGTGACTTTCTATCCATATTAATATGATTCCAAAAGTAAGAATTTTATCTAGAATAAAATGCCTCCAAAAGTAGTGCAAAAAGAGATACTACTAGGGTTATCTGGAGTAATTTATTTTAGATACACCCAATTTGATTTGATAAATGTTAAAAAGGCTTAGCTCTATATTTAACTTTAAGTGAAAATGTGAAAAAGAATTAAAAGAAATTCATAATATTTCTTAAAAGAGAAGAATAGTGTTATAAATGAATTCATTAGAAAAGATAATGTCTTTATTATTCATATGCTTATTGTTTGATCTAGATCCGACATGCAACATGATCCAAATATATTTTCTTTACATTCTTGTTGAATAGTTTAGCTATTATTCTAGTGACACTTGGTGCAACCTATTTTATTTTATGTTTCAACATTGTAGGTCATGATAAACAGTATGAGACTCCAAGAGAGTATTAATATGGTAGCTCATTGTATTATCTTATTAGTAGTTATTATTTTTTTCATCATTTTGTATAGGTTGTTGTGATAGTTTTATTATATTTTACTAACTTAGACTTATTATAGTTGAGCATGACATCATACTTATTTTAGTTTAGTGTTTTCATTACGATGTGTGAACTCATATTAAAAGGAATGTGAAAGGTTTTCAAATATTGCCTCCATTGTGATTTCAAAAGTTAAAGTTTTTTTTATCACTTTCTTTATGGTTTAAAAATAATTTTTGAAGTTGAGCATGAATTAGGATTTGAAATTATTTTTTCATGATTTTCTTTATATAAAAATGGTTTTGAAAATGAAACAAAAAGTAAAAGAAAGTGATGACATCCACTAAACAAAAGAAGGGGTAGGTTGGTGTTTCTAAAAGGCTATCTTTATAATTGGTATTAGAGCAAGTTGTACCTACAAGAAGTAATTCTCTAGGTAAGATCCATAAATGGCTCACAATATTATTGAAAAGTCAGTTTCATTGACTAAGGTATTTCTTTTTATTGTCCTACTTTGTTTGTTACAGAATATTATCTATATTAGAAGGGTAGAATGGAAAATTATTTGTGTTTTATTTATTTAGATTTGTAAGATATTATCTAGTGTCCTTAAAGTTTTCTAGCAAATGTTGTTAATAATGTTGTTGTACAAAAATAAAGTTATGAGATAAACATTGAGAAAAAACATATATTTCATTTGAATGTGCCATAATGTTTTGCATTATGGCTTAAATGCTACATAATATAAGAACTTAGAAACTACATATGAGATATCAAATAAGCCTAAGATAACATATGAGAGAACCTCTCAAGTAAAAGAGAATAAAAGTAACATACTCACTTATGATTATAAATTATTTAGGATGTCTTTTGGTTAAACAATTAAATCCATATTTACATGTTTTACTAACATTATTAATGGTCTTATTAGTTAAGAAAAGTGTTTTCAAATGATGAATAGGTAGATATGAAGCATCCTTAAGGTGTTTCCTAAGGAGTATGATCTACTAATTATGGCCATTAAGGTTGTGAAGAACCATTCCATCCTCTTTCTTGATGATTTCATAAGAGTGTTAATGACAAATGAAATGGAGATGGTCAGGAGAAAAGACAAAGAAAATGTTGTAGAGAAGAGCAAAATCAAGAAAAAGGAAGACATTATTGCATTGAATATTACCCTTAGAATCTAACACCTATAGAGATAAGGTGGCTTTAATAACTAAAGGCTTAACACAATTTTTAAGCACCATAGTATAGGAGAAATAATAGCCAAGAAATACATATTGAAGCACAAGACAAAGTTAAAGAGGAGATAGTCTATCATGAGTATAAATAGTCAAGGTACATTTGTCTTGAATGCCTAAGAGTGTTGAAAAAGCTTATGAAATATAGGAATAATAAACAAAAGGCTATGAAGGTGACATAGAGTGATTCAAAAGAATTCTTTTTAGGTGAGGATGAGAAGAATGAAAAGCTTATTTGTCTTATGGCCTATGGAGAGTATGCTAAAATTTCTTCCTCTGATAATGAGGTATGCCTCCCATTTTAGAAGAATTAAAAGAAACTTATTGATCGTATGTCAAAAGTATGAAAATTTGTTAAGAAAATTTAAGAACCAAGATAATGAGCATGTTGATTACCATGGTTTATGTGAACATCTTAGTGAATTAAATAAAAAATATTTTCTTTATTTGAAAAATTATAAAGATAAACTTGTTACTTCTTTTTCTCAATGTACCTTAGTTGTAAATAAATTTAATGAGTTTAAGAAGTTATACTTTCATTGTTCTACCCTCACCATTATTATCATCCTGTAGGATCTAAGAATTCTTTATTTACCTTTACTAATAATTTGTCTCATCATAGTAAATTATGTTGTAATTATTATATGAGACTTGGACACCCATCTTATAAAATTAGGATAAATGTGCATTCTAAATATTGTAAGTATATTATGGTAGCCAAAAACAAATTCTTTTCATCCACTAGACCTATCCTTGGTAGTTTTTTTTGCCCAAAATGGTTTAGGACCCCAAGATTAATACTTAGACTTTAATGTTCAAAAATGCCTCCTTAATAAGACGAGGGAGTGTATATGGTATTCGGATAATAGGCATTCAAGGCACATGATGAGAAATTCAAATTTGTTAACTAAACTGATGACATTTAATGTTAAAGATGTTACTCTAAGAGAGTCATCGAAATCAAAACCTTTGGTAATTTCTTTACATCTATTACTAAGGTCTTATTAGTAGAATGTCTTTCTTTAATAAAAAAAGATGCATATATATTATAATATTCAATAAGTACAACTCTACTCGAGCATATGAATACCATGCATAATAAGATCTTGCTTCATACATTAATGATGATATAACATATCATGATGATGCACAAAGAAGGATGTGTAATCATCTTAATCCATACCACTCTAAAAGGTATGCAATGCTTACTCAGTTTGGTGATCATAAAAGTCTGATGAATTTGAGCAAAGCAACATATCAATGAGATCGCACCAAATCTATGTTGTTTATGAATGTATTTGTGCGATCCATGTGGCAAACAAGTCATTTAGTGACAATAAGCATAAAAAGTGAACAATATTAACTCTATATCATAGCAAAACTAAGTGACAGTCAGCCCAGTTAGAGGATGCAACTTGTTGAATAGGAACACTACGGGATTTGTCGTCAAGAGACGATCATAAATTGTATTATCCTTATGTAGTATTCTATCCAACTTTATTATATGTGAACATATTTGCCTAATCAATAAAGCAGACAAATCATCTACAATGATGAATGTAGAATCTAAGTAGTGACAATTGCTTTGTAAAAGAATAAAGCAATATTCATTCAAGTCTAATTAGGAAACATTATGGATAATGCCACTTAAGGATCAGTGATCATAAAAGGATCTTTGATCATTTCAATTTGATACAATCACTTATCTAACTTTTTGGAGGTAGAAAGGAGGAATTGAAATGTCATCTAATACATTGTGATAAGTTATTTAGTATGTTGTTTTTATGGTAGCACCAAACCTTTTGAAATTAAGCATTATATCAAAGTTCACCTAGAATAATCATACTCCATACCTTGTATGATGATCAAATGTAAGGACAAAGAAATTTTTTCATGTTCATTAGTCCCTTACATTGAAGTGGAATATTGTAACAGTTCCATGTTTGTGTAATCCTTGATTATTTAGCTATTTTAGCATTTTTTAACTACTTTGTTGGCTTCTTTATAAATGTAATGCTACTCCACTAAAATTGCTTCAAACTCAAGCTTGAGTTACTAAATTCTTTTGAATATTTTCCATTCTGGTTTAAGCTCCATTGGATCATTTTAAGTAATGTGATGCAATCGAGTTCAATCACCATCATAGTAAAGTTATTGCTTTTACAAACTTTCAAACCTTTGATGATAGCAAGCACAATTGTCTCCATAATTGAGTTTTGACCATTTGAATGTTATATGGCTTCACCTGTTGGATTGTTAATTCATTAGCAAAGAAAGATCATACCTTCTTTGCTAGATTGTAATGAACAAAAGCATGGTCTGAGAAGTCCTCATTAAGACAATGAGGACAATTGTAGGGCAACTAGATATTATGTTTATTTAGTTATTTTGGAAAATATAGGAGCTTGTTTAAGATTCCTATGAACAACACTAAAATTTTGATGAGGCATATGGAATTCCAATTCATCTTTCTTGATTTTAAGATTAAAAATTTACTTCTGATGACATTCCATGTAGAATGTAAGTTGAAGGTCCCATCTTTAGTGAGGGTCTAAATAAAGAACCTTGGTGCATGTGATTGAGTTCTCTGATACCAAATTCCTAGTTTCCTCCATACATTTCTAGGTATCAAAATGTAGTTGAAGGTTTACAATATAATTTTTTCAATTTTAGTCAATTATGTGATTCAAGATTTATAGTTAATTTTGATACTATATTAACAACATCTAGCTAGAGCCTCTAGGCAAAGCAGCACATACATGCAAGATTTAAGGAATGTAGAAGCTATCAGAATAAAGAGCCTTACCACTCAAGTTAATGATGTCAATCTTTACCATAGAAGGCTATGTCATGCTAGTGGTTCAACCTTGAAGAAATTTGATAGGTCTAATTTTGTTAATGGTTTACTTGACTTGTTGTATCACATTTATGGTCCTTATCAATTGGGTAAATAAACAAGACTCCCTTAAATCTTAAGAAAGATATTCCTATTAAAAGACTTAAAAGATATTGCACTTAGATCTATTTAGAAAAAGTGACTTATTATTTGCAAACACTTTAAGGTATTTTGAAGAATTTAGAGATACTACATTTTAAGGATTGAAGACTCGTGTATCAATTTTAAAAAGTTTTTCTTTTTATTATGAAATAGAATATTAGCTTATTAATTATTAATCATAAAGAACATTTCTTTATTCGTATCATTTTTAAGTCCTACTTAAGCATTTGAATTTGTTCCATTATTTTCTTGATTTAGAAAAAATGTAAGATTTTATTTTTCATTCACTCAATTCATTTCTTGGTTAAATCCTACTTATGTATATTTGTTAAATTTCATGTTAAATCAATTAATAAACTTTAGTTAAATAGAAAAAAAATAATTATGTTAAACATATATGATTTTATTTTTTAATCACTTAATCTTTTCCTTGGTTAAATCCTACTTATGCATCTTTTCTAAATTTTATTTTAAGTTAATTATCAAACTTTATTTAGATTAGAAATATTAATTCTATTAAATTTTCTTAATTAAAAAAAGAATTATCCTAAGCCACCCTCCAAGCATGGCCTAAGTATAAAGCATTTGGTTTGACCAAGCTCGAGTGGACCAGGGAAGCCTCGAGTTAAGAGACCAACTGAAACCAAGTTGGGTCATACCCAAAATTGGTCAGGGTGTAGTCCTGAACCCAATTGGGGTAAGACAAAAGAAGAATCAAGTTGGGATGAGTTCAAATTATGTATGTAGTGGATCAAATCAGACCAATAATCATGAATAAATCTTTAAGCTTATGAGTGGCCCAGGTGATGAAATCCCAAGCGCACATAGAAAGTTCATTTAAAGGGCAAACATGTTTGATTTCTAATAATGTAAGACTAAAGTTTTGACACTTGTATTCTTCCAAATTGTGAGCAACTCATTATCATCTGATCATGCATTTTTGTGATCAAATGATAGAGATGGCTTTCATCTTTTAAACGATGATCATGATCCATCTTATCATCAATTCAATAAGTCTGATCAAATGGTCATGATTGATTCCACCTTTTTCTCTATCCTTGATCTAATAGTTCATATCACTTTATTTTGAATCCTATGACTAATCCAACCTTCCAGAACTCATTCACTTTAACATTCATTGATCAAATAGTCTGGATCCTCTCTATCAGATCCAATGGCTCTAGTCGATCACTCCTAATGGCTAATTCACTAGCCATTATTTGTGTCATTGTAACAACCTTCTAGAAGAATATTTTAACATGTTCAATAACAACTTATCAAATTATTTTTCAATAGCTTTTGAATAATGATAAAAAAATTTATATAAACCTAACCATTTTGAATGAAATGGTTAATTAATGTGAATAAGATTCTAGTGTAAAATCTCTCAATAGCACACTACAGCTTAGTACTACTCCACATTCTAAATTCTTACAGCTAAGCTTAAATCTTATAAGCCTTCATTTTCCTACTTCCTTTTATAATTTTGAGCTCTTTTTGTCTTACTTTAAAAAGTATAAGAATCATTATACACTTTTATTAAAAATTTATTTTCTTACTATATCATTCTTTCTTTTAGGGTTGGGCAACCTAACATTTGTGAAAGCTTGAGTTCAGTTTGATCTCATAAAAAAATTTAGTTGGAGTTAAGCTCATAAAAGCCTACATTATAGTTGAACCTATAAAAACTAGTAGGTTGGAGGTAAATAATAAGAAAAAATCTCAAATAGGTTGGAAATGAATGATAAGAAGAAGCCTCAAATTGTAATTCTTTTAATAATAGAGTTTTTTTAACCTCGGTTGGTGTTAGACTTAGGTTCTAGTTGATATTGAACTAATTAAAAATTTTGGTGTACCATTTATATTTTTATTTTTATTTAACTTCAACATAAAAATTAAAACTTAATATATATAATAAATTTGTTTTTAAAAACATAAATTATTTCAATAAATATTTTCTAAAAAATAAATATGATCCAAAAATTAAAAAAAATATTTTAAAACCTACATTTCAACCCTCTCTTATAGGATTCACACACACTCATTTTACTTCCGACATTGATGAAAAATTCAAATTCCTAAAGAGTAAAAATTTAAGAACCATCATGAGATCAAATTTTATAAAAATTTGAAAAATGAGTTAGACTTAAAGAAAATCTTAACAAATCCACTTTGCATCAAGCTATGAACCTAAATTGATTAAATAAGTATGACATTATGAATTTTGAGTGTTAGCTATGAATAAGGAGCTTAACTAATTCGAATGAAATAAAGTTTGAAAGTTAACACCATGGCCTTTTAATAGTTCCATTATTTGAACAAAATAGATGTTCAATAATAAGTTAGATGAGAATGGTATTATTGTTAGAAGGTTGGTTAGTTGCTAAAGACTATAGTGAAATGGAAGAGATAAATATTGAAGAGACATTTACACTTATGATTAGATAAGAAGCTATTAGGATATTGCTACCTTATGCATGTTATAAAGTATTCAAGTTATACCAAATAGATAATATTTTTTTAAATGGATAAATTGATGAAGACTTTTATGTGGAGCAACTTTAGGTTTTTAGGCAATGATAAACTAAATTATGTCCTTAGATTCAAGGAAGCATTATATGGTTTGAATCAAGCTCCTAAAGCATAGCATAAGAAATTATGTAGTTTTGTAACTTCAAATGGATTTATTAGATTTAAAATAGATACTAATTTTTTTTATCAAGAATACAAAAGAACATCAATTGTTCAGTTAGATTTATTAGATTTAAAAAAGATACTAATTTTTTTATCAAGAATACAAAAGAACATCAATTGGTCAGTTAAATTTTTGTAAATGACATAGTGCTCGATTCAACCAATAATGAGGTATGTGATGAATTTGCAAATCTTATGAACGAGTTTAAAATAAGCTTGATGGGAGAGCTAAATTTCTTTTAAGAAAATAGAGAATGGTATTTTTACATCCTAAACTAAGTACACTAAAATAACTAAAGAAGTTTGGATTTGAAAATTTAAAAGCTAAAGCTAAAGTAACTCCCATGTCAACCACCACATCTTTAGATAAGGACAATGGGAAATCTATAGATGTGAAGTCAAATAAAGAAATGATAAGATCTTTGTTATATCTTACAACAAGTAATTTAGAAATAATATAGTGCATGTGTGTGTGTGTGTTGGATTTCAACCTAATCCCAAAGAATTTCACTTGCAAACATTAAAATATATATATTTAGATATCTTATTAAGACACCTAGTTTAGGTCTTTGGAACCCTAAAAGTAAGCTAGGATTTTATCTTAATGCATATTTGGATGTTAGTTTTATTAGAAGCCAAACTAATAAGAAGATTACGTCATAATATTGTCAATTTCTTCATGAATCACTTATTTCTTAAGTTTAATAAAAACAAAAATTATGTTACTCTATATGCTATCGAATCTGAATATATAACTATAAATAGTTATATGGCACAAGAAGAAAGTCTAATTTATTGTAATAATGATAACAATATTTATCTTATCAAGAATCTAATTCAATGCTCCTAATCTAAGCAGACAATCATTAAATACCACTTTATTAGGGGAACAAGTAGCCCTTTAGTTTATTTTTTTGAATTTTTTCTCTTTTAAGTAAACAATTAGGAAACATTTTGAAAAAATTATTATCATTTGAGAAAATTGTTAAGATTAGAATATCACTAAGAGTTATAAACCCCCTTGAATGACTTATATTTTAGATGATTAAAAAAGGGGGAAAGTAGTTTAATAGCTTTTACATGCCATGAATTAATAGGAGTAGAAGGAGTTGCATTGTATCACTTGCATGAATTTTAATGATCAATTTATTTATTTTTTATATTTCAAGGATACACTTATAATGATAATTTTGTCATCATCAAAATGGGAAGATTGTTAAACCCTCCAAACCCTATATAAAAAATTTAATGATAAAAAAGTCATATAATTAAGTTTACTAATATGTTATTTGAATTTATGCCTCAAGAATAGCAAAAGATGATGATTATTCAATATATTGTAGCATTATGTGGGACTAAGTTAAGGATATGCTTCATATATGTGATCAACATATTAAGAAACTTATTGTTTATGGTGTGTCATCTATTATGAGTACTCTTTATATATTTTTGATCTACTTAGAATGTTAAGACCTACACAACATTTACTTATGGCGCTTAAGATCTCATTCTTATTCAAACCAACTTTATGTTCCATCATAAGACATCTTTTGTATCCACTTATATGTTCATCAAATGTTTGTGATATCTTGCTTAGTCTTATAGGTAAAATTTGATTAATTAAGACTTAATAACATAAGTGATTATGGAGGAAAACTTGAATTTTTAAATAAGTTAATGTTACAATCATCGTACAATGAAATAAACTTATCGTATGGTACAATCAACTTATTGTATGGTACAATCAACTTTTCGTATGATACAATCGACTTATCATATGACACGATCAACTTATCATATGGTACAATAAAGTTATCATATGATACAATCCACTTATCATACAATACAATTAGAATTAAATCTAATGTACAAAGAAAACTATAATAATTTGATTAAGTGAGTGTAAAGAAGTTCTAGCTCTTCATATGATATGATCCTACCTACCATATCGTACTATTAGATTATAGTATTACTACAGTCCAAAGTGGATAGAGAGAGAAATGAATAGATAATAATACAAAATATTTGAATAATATGATACATATTTTTATATAATATGATCATCTTCAGATTTAGAATACTAAGAGAAATGATAAATTTAGAGAAGTTCATACATTACAATAGCATAACATTGTATGGTCAATTAATCATTAGAGTATGAAAAGATAAGTGGAATAAAAATCTCAAAACTTTTATGCAGCATAATAATTATTATTATATAGTATGATTAAGTTCTTAGATTGAAATAAAGAAAGCCCAAGAAATATGTATGGCATGCTATTCCATATGCTATATAATCAAGTCAAGAATAGGAACTTGTGTTGTAACTAAACCTAAGAATTTTAGAAATTACAATAATATTAATCATATGATCTAAACAGTTTATTTTCATGTCATCATACAATATAATCCCATTGATCATATAGTATTATCAGCATTGAAAACCTATAAAAGCCAATTTAACCTTTATAAGAAATATATTATAGCTATTGTTTTGCTATTAGCATTACCATATTCAACCTTTTAAGAGTCCATTGCTTATAAAAAAGAGAATTAAACTATGACTAAATAATCTAATATGAAAACATTCAAGTTAATTAATAATTTTCATTATCATTACTATGTGGAGAAGCTTTATCATTTTAGATTTGTTGAACTTCTTATAAAAGCTATTATGCTCTCAAATATTTCATATTTCCTTTAGCTTTTAATTGGTAATATCTTTGGATATTCTCATTTAATGTGTAATTTGATATTTGCATTGATTTTAGATAGTTATTATATAACTTGTATTTTTAAGAAGTTTGACTTATCTTGTCTTTATTTATTGTATTAGATATTACATTGTGGCTATTGTAAGCCATCATTTGTTTATCTTTTTTTTGTTAGTTGTAAGTCATATGGATCTTTTTTGTAAAGGTGCTCACTTACCCATCTTTGAACAAAAGGTGATGGTTTATTACTAAGCCTAATCTTTCATTGCTAGAGGTGTGTAGTTGTCAAATCACCTAAAACCCTTAGTATTTTTTGAATTATTGCAATCATTCATAACATCTTTCAAAGTTAGTTAAGAGTTATCTTTAAAGATATATTTAATGTATTTAACATTAACTATAAGAACTTAACTTGCACTAAGTTTACTTACTCAAATTTTTATAGATGGTATAATTCACATCCCTTTTGTGAGAATGTTATTCTTACATATGAAATGCAAATTAATAGCCCTTAGCATCTAGGAATGGATTAAATTACAAACCAACAATTTTGGCTACATTTTATTTTGAACTTGCATGCTTAGTTGTATGTTATACATTTCTCACCTACTTCCTTCATTATTTGCAAATTTTCTTATATTATGTTACATGTTTGGCAAGCAAATTTTCATATGAGCATTGACATAGGGCATTAGAAGAAGATTACAACAATTTTTTGGTAATTGCTAAATTAGCTTAAAAACTTTTAAAGGTTCAAAGATAAAATAATAATAGGAATAAAGCTAGAAACATCAAGAAAGAGGGACAAGTTCACAATGATTTTGGTTGATCGAAGAGACTCATAAAAGATATAACCCAAAAAGGAAGGGTAGTTTGATGATAAGGGAATTAAATTTTCATAATAACTTAATAATGATATCCTAATACCAATGAATATATATATATATATATATATATATATAATAAAATTTTGCATAATTGAATTTTTAAGAGAAGTTCCTTATTATTACTATTTTTGGAATTTATTACTTAATTTTTATTAATTTCATGAATTAAGCATGTAAAATGACCTAAAATGGTATTGATTTAAATGCATAAATCCATTTCTTATGAAGTTATTCGATTGCCTTAGAATTTTCTTAACATTAAAAAAAATTTAGATTATGTTGATCTACTTATGAGAGCTAACAAGATGAGGAATAGAAAGATGACATAGCCAAGCATGTTTTGCTTATGTTGTTTTAGAAATTTGTTTTAAAATTAATTATTTAGGATGTATGTGATGTTACTTTGATAGAAAGAGTTGATATGAAACAATATATTATAATTGTTGGATAATGTTAAACATAATTGGAATCATTTTTACAATACTAATAAAAGTGCAATTTCTTTTAAGTCACTGTAATTTTAAATATGCTATAATTTTAAGAAATATTTAAATCACTTTTGATAAAGAAAAATTTCATGGTAAATAATTGCAAAAGAAAATGGCTTACTTATTTCCAAAATTTAAAAAACTAAAATTAAGAGAGATAGTAATAAAATAAGTTTTCTACTTAAAAGGCTTTTTATATAGATCTATTTTTATAACTTTATAAAAAAGGGATTTTATGCCTTAGTTATATTGTAAAATATTTGGTGACGTATTTAAATATTTATTTAATGGTTTATGAAAACAGTGGTTTAAAAATTATGTTTTAAGCTAATATATATGCATATTTAAATAAAAAATAAAAAATAAGTCAATAAGATGTCATACCTATCAATCTGAAAACTTTCTCTTGGGTTATTCAAAGGTTATATGGACAATATAGACACTTGAACTAGAATATTTTGATTGTTAGAACCAAATCCCATCTCTCATTCCTTAGTAATATTTTGGAACTAAGCTTTTTTAAATCTTATTTTGCTCTTCTTTCTTATTCCAATCAATTCAGTATGTATAGATACTCAAATTTTCAATTTAAGATGATATGTAATTACATGTAACTATGAAATATTTATGCTATGTTAGTATCCTCACTCACAAAGCTTCCTCATCAATCAACTCTAGGATCTAATGCCACCTTATAAAAAAATGCATACAATAACAAAAAAATGTCCAAAATAACATTATGAGTAGATGTCAAAATAAAGAACACTATTGAATCATACACATGATGAGGATGAAAAAATATTTTTCAAACCATTTTTTAATAGTTGAAATCATCTACAACATATTACATGTATATTATTGCACCTTTTGATGTGATGATCACAAAACCAAGACTAAGTAATTACTAATATTTTATTAAGCTTAGTATTATTTTAATTAAATATCAAAGAGTATTCTTATTGTCATTCTTATTGTCTAGGTTTGTTGGAGTAAGGATTATAGCATAAATAGTGAATGCTAAACCTTTAAATTTTTTGTAATTATGTCACATAGGATTATCATCTTTCATGTATATGTGAATTTGCTTCAAGTTATATTTTTTTAAGTCATTTTAGTTTTTGAAATCTTATAAATATTCAAATATTTTTTATAAACATATTACAATTATCAAAACTAAAACAAATTTTGCCGAAGCACCTAACCCTACTACTATGTTCAAAGGGCTCGGTTCATGTGGCCCACAGTACCAAGCACGAGCCTTGAGGTACCGACAGCAAGGAGCCCGGTTAAAATCGAGATGGGTCAAGCCTAAGTATCAATTTAAGTTAAGATTACTATTGTGGTTTTTGGGTCAAATCAATTCAGGACATTACTTCTAAACCAGCTTGTGCAAAATAAGTCGAGACAAACTCGTTAATTAGTTTTTTATGATCGAATGGTTTGGATGATATTGCATTTGTGAACAGTTCACTTACATATAGTCATTCATCAAAGGTGGTTGATCGAATAGCTGGATGACTCCCCCCTTTAATAAATAGTATTCATGTTTATCACCACCGTCTATCTAGCTTTCAAATTGAACACTCCATATCTTATCTTACAAGCATTAGATCTAGACTTTTATCATTTAATCCAATTAGATAGTTACTGCTATGTGCGCTTAATCGAATGGCAACTGTACCATCTTCTCCATCACTAATAGCTAGCTTTTTGAAAAGCTAGTCTAATAATTGGGGGAGCTATTTTTGGAATTTTTCATTTCAACCATAAATAGAGTTCATTTGCTCACTGTTTTAAATTAATTAAATCAACTTGAAAAACTTTCATACGAGTCCAAATGAAGTTCCAACTAACAAATTTCTGTGCAAATTATGGGAGCTACATATTTTTGTCAATCACTATTTCTCTTACTTTCACTCATAATTGTTTCTATATTTTTTAGTAACATATACTTCATTCATTAGTAGTGTCACTCTTGTTTAAATAATTAAAGGCATAAAATTTTTTGAAAACAAAGTTCTAAAATTTTTTGTATAATCAAAATTTCTCTAATTTTGGTGCTCATTAAAGCATCAATATGCATTTGATTTACCTTTACTAGCTTTGACAAGAGGGAATGGTTAGTGGAAGCTCGATTGAGGATCGGGGGTGGATGTAGACATGGTGGCCAAACCATCTAAAAATCTTTTATGCATTTCGTTTATTATGGAGCAAGTTTATTTTGTCAATAATATTGAATTTATTTTAAGCTCAAAAAAGTTTTTTAAAGTTTCGGAATAATTTTTTTTAAAATACATAATACACCCCTCCTCTTTTATTTGTTTTGTCTCATACATTTTATAACAAGTGGTATTATAGTGAGATTTGAGTCAAAAGAAAAAAATTCTAAGACAAGACCCTCATAACCCTTTCTTGTGTTGAGGATAATGCAATTTTATTTGAGGGAGCTTTGTCACAATGACCGCTTTATTTGAAGGTGAGTTTTATCTCTATTATAAAAATCATATGCATTTATTTTTACAATCTATTGATTTAGAAATTTAGATTGTTTAAAATATATTTGAGTTTCCAACTAAGACAGTTGATTGCAAAAAAGTATAAAATCATTAGATAAACTCAACCTTGAAGAAAAACATAGAGTACAACTTAATTCTCAGGCTTTGAATATTTTGTGTTGTGGTTTGGGTGTCTCTAAATATAATCAAATCATGAACTTGAAAATGATACAAAAGAATTGGTCTAAACTTAAAGTTATCTATGAGGGTACTTCTCAAGTTAAGGAGACTAAAATCAACACGCTCATTCATGAGTACAAAGTATTTTGAATAAATATAGATAAGAGTATTAAAGTTAGTTTTACAATATTTACAAATAATGTTTAATGATTTATCTAATCTTGACAATGAGTTTTTATTGGTGAACAAGTGAGGAAATTTCTTTGAGTTCTTTGTTAATAATATAATCCATTGGTGATGATGTTCAAAGCAACAAAACATATTTTGACTATACCATTGGATGTGTTATTGGGTAAGATTTTAAAAAATGAAATTGAGCTTGTAAGGAGAAGGGATGAAGAACTTGTGATTGAAAAGGAAAAGAAAAAGAAGAAAGAAGAAACAATAACTTTTGTAAGTTATTCCTCTTTTGACTCAAATTTCTCAATCTATAATAAGATAGCTTTTATCTCAAAAAGTTTATCTAGATTATGTAAGAAACAATGGAAAAAATCCATTTTGAAACAATTTGTTATGAATATAAAGGTCTTGAGAATACAAGGCCAAATTACCCCAACTATAAAGAAAATAGAAAAGTTTCAAAAATAGAAGAAGAATAAAGTTATGAAGATATCTTGGGATGATTCAAATGACTCTTCCTCTTGTAGTGATGACAAGAAGGAGAGTTTGATTTCTCTTATGGCCTAGGATAGTGTTCCAGTTACAACATCAGAAGATGAGCTATGTTCCTTTTCCTTTTTTTCATCATCCTCATTTATTATTGATTATAAAGAATAGTATGTTAGTGTTTACATAAAGTATAAAAAAATTAGCTTTTAAATATCTTAAATTAAAAAAAGATAATGAAAACTATTTAGGTTTGTGTGAACATTTGAATGAATTAAATGTTGATTACTTGTATGAGATTAAGATTGAAAGTGATGAACAAGCCTCTATTATTATCAAAAATATATGCTTAGTTAAAGAGCTAAATGATTTAAAAAATTTATATGATCATTGTAAGAATTTATTTGGGTATGCTATATTCTTTTATTTCAAATATAGTTTATAATTATTTCATGAAAATTAGACACATTTTTACTTATTATAAATTTAAAAACATTATTGATAGTATGTCTTCTAGATTTGTATAGATTAGAAAGGATATCAATGATTAATCAAGTTAAGACATGTGGACCCAAAAATGTTTAGATCTCAAAACTAATGTTTGATTTATTTTGTAGACATGCCTTCCTTCAAAGATCAGGAGAGATATGTGATACTTTGATAGTGGATACTCAAGGCACGTGATTAGAGATGCATCTTTATTTGTCCACTTGAAGTCTTATGTTAGTAATGAAGTTACTCTTGGCGACAACTCCAAGAAAAAAGTTATTGGAATTGGAAGTGTGGGCAACTCACACACTTCTATAAGAAAAATTCTTATTCAAGACTAAGGTATAATCTTCTTAATATTAGTCAATTATGTGATTTAAATTTTAATATTTTATTTAATAAAAATAAATATATTATTAGTAAATATAATATTTCATTATCTTTGAAAATAGAAAAGATAATATATGTTTTATTTTTGTACATGATTAAGGACAATAGTTTAGAATACCACAACACATGATAACAATTCTATATTATGGCATATGAGATTTTGTCACTTATAAAAATCTTCTTTTAAAAAACTTTTGAAGTTTAATCTAGTTAGAGGTTTATGAAATCTTAATTGGTCAACTGATAAACTATGTGGTTCATCCTAATTAAGAAAATAAAAAAAAAAATTTTAAACCACTTAAGGATATTATAATTAGAAAACCATTCAAACTTGTTTATTTAAATTTGTTTGGTCGTATTCATCTAGAGAGTTTTGGTAGAAACAAATATTGGTTGATAGTTGTAAATAACTATTCTAGGTTTACATGGATTCATTTTATCAAAAACAAAAATAAAATATTTGAAAAATTTTTAAGATTAATTATTATGATTGAAAAAGAATATGAAGTTAAGATAATTTAGGAGTGATAATAGAGGAGAATTTAAGAATGAGTTATTTGGTAATTTTTGTGTCAAAAATGGAATGAAACATATATTTTCTTCACATAAAGTCGCTCAATAAAATGGTATAATTGAAAGAAAGAATAAAACATTACTATATGTCATAAGATGTATGTTTAATGAGTATAGGATTCCTGAATATTTTTGGGATGAGATAGTCAATATTTTCTATTATGTGTTCAATAGAATAGCATATAGACCCTTATTAAATATTTTTTGAGTTATTTTATGATAAGAAGCCCAAAGTATCCTTTTTCAAGCATTTGGATACAAATATTTTATTTTAAATAATAGAAAAAGAGATTTATATAAATTTGATACTAAGTTTGATTAAAAAAATCTAAAATAATACTTATCTACTAGTAGAGTATTTAGGATATACAATGAGAGATCACTAGTTATGAAAGAAATAATTTGTCAAATTTGATGAATCTTTTATTGAAGCATCTAGTAGTCATCATCAAGATATTTATCTTGATGAATTAGAAGATTTAAGTCTTAGAGAAGAAAGATTAGAAGATATAGCTGAATGTAATGAATTAATAAAAGAATAAAATAAAATTGAATAGTAATTGAGACATTATAAAGATTATCCTACTGAGTTGATCATAAGTGACATAAAAAAGAAAGTCAACTAAAAGTTCTTTTAATCATGCAACATTTGTATCTACTATTAAACTTAGTTCTATAAAAAATACTTTTGAAGATAAGTCATTGATTATTGTAATGAATAAAGAATTATTAAAAAATTAGATTAATAGCCAAAGGTTATTGTCAAGTTGAGGGAATAGATGTAGATGAGACATTTGCCCTTATAATTAGACTTGAAGTAATTAGAATTTTACTTATGCATGCCACAAAGGGTTTAGATTATATCAAATAGATGTTAAGAGTATATTTTTGAATAGATATATAAGTGAAAAAGTGTATATAAAACAATCCCTAAGATTTGAGATACATGATAAGATAGACTATATATAAAAACTTAAGAAAGTACTCTATGATTTAAAAAAGTTTCAAAGAATTTGGTATGAAAGATTATATTTTTAACATCAAATAGTTTTTATAAAGACAAGATAGAAAATAATTTATTTATTCAAAATTCATCAAGAAAATAGTTAATATATTGAGTTTATGTGGATGATATAATTTTTGGAGCCTTTAATAAAAAAATATGCATGAAATTTTTTAATTTAATAAAAAATAAGTTTGAAATGAGTATGATGAGTTAACCTTCTACTTAAGACTTTAGGTCAAACAAAAAAGTGAAAGAATATTTATTCCTCAAACCAAATATTTGATAAAATTACTAAAGAAATATGGTTATGAGAACATGAAACATAGGAATACCCCTATTAGTATAAATACAATTGTAGATAAAGATGAAGTTGGAAAAGCCATTGACACAAAATTATAATGATTAGATCATTATTGTATGTATTGTGAGTAGGCCAATATTGTATTTAGTATAGGTATATGTGTAAGATTTTAGATTAATCCTAAAGAATCACACCTACAAGCAATCAAGCATTTCTTTAAATATCTTATTAGAATTAAGACTTTAAGATTATGGTATTCTAAATGTGAGTATGAATTTGATTTAATAACCTATATAGATACTAATTTTATTGGTAATAAGATTAATAAAAGAAGTACCTTTGGTATGTGTCAATTAAATGATGGTTCACTAATTTCTTGGGATAGTAGAAAACAAAATTATGTAACATTATCAACAATAGAGCCCAAGTACATCGTTATAAGTAATTGTGTTGTTGAAGTTTTATGGATTAAATAATAAATTCTAGATTATGTCTTAGAATTTATACAAATTCTAATCTTTTGTGATAATGCAAATGTAATTTATTTAGCTAAAGATCTTATTCAACACTCAAAAACAAAAACACATAGAATTAAGATATCATTTTATATAGAACACGTGTAAAAAATAATTCAATTATTATTTATACCATCCTTTACTCAATTAACTAATATTTTTAATAAGTCATTAGCTATCAAAGTCTTTAATAGATGTAGATTAAGCTTATGTGTTATTAACCCCTTTAAATGATTACAAAAAGAGAGAGAACTTAGCGCTATAATTCAAGAAGAGAGTAAACTACAATTCAAGAGACGTATAGGCTATCAAACAAAGTATGTTGAATATTAAATTATTTGATTTGTTCATTAATGTTACAGTTTCTTCTAACATTAGTTTTGTAATTATTAAGAAGGAGATTGTCGTACCTTTTGATGTGATAATCACAAAACCAAGGCCAAGTATTTATTAATTTATTAAACATAATATTATTTCAGTTAAATCTCAAGGGATATTCTAGTTATCTGAGTTTGTTAGATCAAAGACTATAACATAAATAGTGAATATAATTTGATGGCTCAACTTGCTGATTATGAAGCCAAAGATAATGGCCTTTATAGAGTGAGTAATCCACAAATAACTATATTTTTAAATCTTAATGATTAGTATATTAAACTTTTAAATTTTTTTTATAATTATGGCACATAAGATTATCATCTTTTAGGTATAATTACTTTAAGTTGTATTTTTTTAAGTTATTAGAGTTTTTGAAATCATATAAATATTAAAATATTTTTTTATAAAAATATTAACTATTATAAAAACAAAAAAATGCCTAAGCACCTAACCCCATTGTAAAGCCCAAAGGCTTGGGTTAAGTGTCATGTAGTATCGAGCACAGGCTTTAAGGAGTCGTAGGAAGTATTATATGCATAAAAACTTATTTTGTTTTTTAATGTGGGACTATTGAACTACTTCCCAAACTAGATTTTTTGACACCTCTTGATCGCATATTTTTTTGCAATTGAATGGCCTGGATGAAGCCTACATTTGTGAATAGTACACTTGCATCTAACCATTCATCTAAGATGGTTGATCAAATGGATGGATGATTCTTTGCTTGCATATTCATGTCTATCATCACTGTTTATTCGACTTTCCAATCAAATGCTCTAAATCTTATCTTGCTAAGATTATATCTAAACCCCATATCATTTAATCTGATTGAGTGGTTACTACTTTATGCGCTTAATTGGATGGTAGCTATACCATCTTCTTCGTCAGTAATGATTAGCTTTCAAAAAAGCTAATTTTAGTCGTTAAGAGAGTTATTTTTGGAGTTTTTTATTTCCACTATAAATAGAGTTTATTTGCTCACTATTTTAAATTAATTGAATCAACTTGAAAATTTTCATACAAGTCGAAGTGAAGTTTAAACCTTAAGCAATGAAATTCTGCACAATTATGAGAGCTATAGATTGTCATTGATCTTTATGTCTCCTGCTTCTATTCATAATCATTTTTTGCATTTCCTGATAACATCTACTTCATTCATTAGTAGTGTCATACTTGTTTAAAGAATTAAAGGTGTAAGGATTTTGGTAAACTAAAATTATAAAGTTTTGAATTTTCCTGTATAGTTAAAAGTTCTCTAATTTTGGTGTCTAATTAGAGCTTTAATGTGTATTTAGTTTGCCTCTATTGGCTTCAACAAAAGAGAGTGGTTAGTAGAAGCCCGATCAAAGATGGGGGGGGGTGGATATAAACACGGGTTTTGATCGAACCACCCAAAAATCTTTTAGGCATTTTGTTTATTATTGAGAGATTTTATTTTGTTGATAATATTTATAAAACAATTATTTTAAGCTAAAAAAAATTTTCTTCTAATTTTTTGAATCAAAAAATTTGTTAAACATATAATTCACCTCTCTCTTATTTATTTTGCTTCACATGTTTTACAACATATACAACCAATGAGTCTAGACATCTAAATTATAATATCCAACATACATGTAAAATAAACAACAAAATTATTATAACATCCTACAAAAAGGTGATCATGTATATGATCATATAATATAATATAATCATATAATCATATTCATATTTATACAATACAAATCTCATTTGATTGATTAAAATTATTAAATTTGAGATGTATAAAATGATCATGTATATATAAAAAATGATTATATTTAAAGGATGATGTTTGTTAAAATATATATATATATATATATATATATATATATATATATATATATATATATATATATATATATATATATATATATATATATATATATATATATATATATATATATATATATTAAAAAATGATAAAAAATAATAATTTATGAATAATGATAAAAAATAAATATTTTGTATATTATGACTTATATATGTAAGTAATACATAAGCAAAAATTTTATATCATAAAAATATAAAATAAGTTAATTTATGATAATAATCATAAAAATTGATAAGAAATATAAAAAACTGAAAAAAAGCTTGGTAACAAGAAGCTAAATGCTAAAGGACATAACATAATCCAAAATGACAAAATATTTCAAATATGAACCAAAGGAGTTTTGGTTTGAGCTTTTTAAGTGTAAAATATTTGAATTTTTTCAAACAAAGTTATAAAATATAACGTAAATAAATTTACTTGTAATAAGAGTCAATTTTTCAAGGCACAACAGTTTATTCCATCTCTTCATACAAAAATCTATAATATCCCATTGACAACCTTTTGCCACCTGAAAAACTACTAGTCATCGATGCTCCATGATCGCCAGCACAACAGCACACGAAAATACAAAGTTGCAGAATAACAACTCTTATAGTTACACATCAGGCCTACCATTGTAAGGCCAATAGTTCTGAAACTCCATCCAGTTCACCACCCCAACACTAGGAATGCAAACTCGGATTCACATAGAAGAGTCTCATGCATTGGGATATAAGTTGTTTGCCCTATTGAGTGCAGATCAGAACACCACTTATGGCAATTACAGTTGCTCTCCACATCATCGAGTGCTACCCTCGTCCTTGTTGCTCGTCTGTGGGGTGTACTGGCTTGTGGATGAAGGGGAATACCCTGGAGAAGTTGGCGAATAGCCTGCACTTGGACTGGAAACCCGCAGGTTGCATAATATCAATTATCTGAAATAATCATAATTTGAGAAAGCTATATAACGACCACAGGGTCTCAATATTGTACCTTAGTGGTGGAGAACTTGGACTGTAGTCTGGGCTCATGCTCGAATTGTAAGGGCTACAAGAATTCCAAGAACAACGAGTCAGATAACAAAGCTCGAGAGAGAAAGAGAGTTTAGTTTTGAAACCTATCTTTTAAGAAAGCATTAACATAAGATCAAGGTTTTTCATATACAAAAAACGTAAAGAATATGATGAACTAAAGAATAATTGCCGAGTTTACCTGGTTGGACTGTACGTAGGACTTGTCGGGGAAAATGTTGGAGATGTGGGCGAATATGATGGTGAAGTTGGACTGCAAATGCATAGATTAATAAGTTCCAATTACAATATAATACTTAAATTTCAGCAACCATTAACATGAAACCAGCATCAAAACAAGGATTAAATTTACTTGTTCTCATAAAAGTACACCATTTACCTGTACTTCGGAGATGAGTGGCTGTATGGACTTGAAGGTGACAATCTTGGAAAGCTTGGGGAGTAAGCAAGAGAAGGACTGTATTTTGCCGAGGGGTTGTAGCTCGGCGATGTAGGACTGTAACTTGGGGACGTGGGACTGTAACTTGGAGAAGTTGGACTGTAACCAGGAGAAGTTGGGCTGTAAGCAGGTGAGGTTGGGCTGTATGAGGGAGAAGTGGGACTATAAGAGGGCGATGTAGGACTATATGAAGGAGAAGTTGGACTATAAGATGGCGATGTTGGGCTGTACGCTGGTGAAGTTGGACTGTAGACCGGTGAAGTTGGACTGTAAGCAGGGGACGTTGGGCTATAGCTGGGTGAAGTGGGACTATAGCTGGGAGAAGTAGGACTGTAAGTAGGAGAAGTTGGGCTATAAGTTGGTGAGGTTGGACTGTAGCTAGGGGATGTAGGGCTATAACTAGGAGAAGTGGGTGAGTAGGATGGACTGGTAGGAGAATAAGCAGGACTAGTTGGACTGTAACCAGGAGAGCTAGGGCTGTACGTTGGCGAAGTTGGGCTGTAACCTGGTGATGTTGGACTGTATCCAGGTGAAGTAGGACTATAACCAGGAGATGTTGGACTATATCCTGGAGACGATGGACTGTAGCCTGGAGATGATGGACTGTACCCAGGTGAAGAACTAGGAGAGAAGGCCATTCCACCAACATAAGGAGAAAATTGAGCATCTGTGATAGGTGAAGAGCGAATATTTGGACTAAGCAAATAACTAGGAGACATCATTCCTTCATGATAAGGTGTTCCAGAGATTGGTGATCTAGCTGGGGTCATTCCAAAATCTAAGCCTTCCATGTAACTGGGAAGCTGAAGTTCAATAGCTTGCTGAAGCATCTGATCATTTAAATATAGTGCACAATCTCCTGTACCGATTGGTGCAAGCTGGCCAAGCATAATGTTTTCAGTCACACCTCGGAGATGGTCCGCTTCAGCAAAAACTGCTGCATCAAGGAGAATATCCACGGTTTCCTCGAAGGAACACCTCATCATCGGTCCCGTATCATTTCGGTTTATACCATGTCGTGTGATAGCCATCAAATGACCTCGATAAGTCATGGTGTCACAAAGAATTGCCAAGTGCCGATAATTAACATAGGACCCATCAAAGGAGATAACCACACGCAGTTCATCTAGGAGAGAACGTCGGACAGCCTCTATCCCGAGAACTTCAATAACTTCAATCAAGTGATTGCTTGTTGTTCTAGACGCATCAACATCTTCGTGGCACATGACAGCCAACAAATTAACACCCTCCGTATCAAGCATCCATTCTACGTCAGGTTTGAAACCTTCATTCTCATCAAATTTGTTTACCTTACCAGATTTAATGAAAACCTTGTTTATGTCCGGAATGCCTCGGAGAGCCATCTCAGTCAACATATTACTCTCAATCTTCTTAAGGAAAACATCATCCTCAGCAGTATCATCTTGCATTTCCCCTTTTGGGCCATCATCGTTCATGATTCGAATACGAAGAATGAGTTTCTCTGCATTATCATCATTGAAAATGCATGTTAAATCATCATCAAATTCACGGTTGATCTTCTCTGCAATATCTGCCATGCTCAACTTCTTGTCAACCATCATCTCTCGATTGAGTTCAATACGAAGCAACCAAGGAGAAATCTTCTCTGGGGAAACCTCCTCATCAGGCATTTCATAATATGATTTCACAAACTCAACATCTTCTTCAATAATTGTACTCATTGGATCAGGATCATACCATACTTCTGTGGCATGTGTTACACTACGCAAAGTAGTATATTCCAATGCACATTGAACATTCTTCGCTAATTCCTTTTTCTTGTTGACCTCAGACTTCAAATACACAGAAAGTGAAGGAGTCTTGATTTTTTTGGCAACATTTATAATCTCCCTCAACCTAGGAACCCCAAGCGTGACATTCTTGGCACTGACACCAGCATAATGGAATGTATTCAGTGTCATTTGGGTAGCCGGCTCACCTATTGATTGAGCAGCCACACAACCAATCATTTCACCCGGTGCAACTAGAGATTGCAGGAAACGAGATTCTATTTCCCCAATGACCCATTCAAAGGCTTCACGAGTAAGCCTGTATTCTTTCAATACCCTCTTGCTAGCAAAGGTGCTCCTGAGTAAAATGTTGAAAAATAAAGTAGCATTTTTCTGAGCCTCCATGCTGAGGAAATCATCACCAGGAACAACTTTCAACCGTTCTTGTAGCTTATCAACAGCCTCCACAATCTCCATGGGGTGCATATCAGACGGCCTTCTTAGATCAACTTTGAATGTCTTCTGTGCATTCCAGATGAGTCGTTTCAGATTCACTGGCATTGGCCATGAGTTATCCCCAGTGGTAGCAATCTCTGTGCCAAGCTGATATCGATCCACCACTAATTTTTGAACCTCAGCATCAAAAACATTTTTGAACTCCCGAATGGTTTTGAGATCCTCAACATGTTCAGATAACATGTAGCTTGGGTTCCAGTTGTTATCGTCAATCTCATATCGATAGACTTTGTCAAATTCGGACTTCTTCATCTTCAGAGAATCCAACTTCTGTGTTTCAATCCAGACAGCATCCATACCATCTTCTCCATAAAGGAATTGAATAACATCACCCAATGAGTTTCTAACAGTCCCATCATACTTAACCATAATATCCTCCATAGCCTTCACAAGACGGCGTTGAATATAACCAGTCTCAGAAGTCTTCACAGCTGTATCTATAAGACCTTCTCTACCACCCATAGCATGGAAAAAGAATTCCTGTGGAGTTAAACCACGAAGGTATGAATTCTCCACAAAACCACGACTTTCGGGGCCATAATCATCTTTGGTAAAGTGAGGCAATGTACGATCAATGAATCCATATGGTATACGTTTTCCCTCCACATTTTGCTGTCCCACACAAGCCGTCATTTGTGAAATATTAATAAAACTTCCCTTAGATCCTGCAGTGACCATTGCCTTCAGGTTGTTACTCTCAGAAAGACTCTTCTGAGCGCTACTTCCTGCATCATCACGAGCCTTGTTCAAGACCTGGGAGGTAAAAAAGGTTCAGTTAAAAACATTTCACATAAATTACCAATTTAACATATAGTCAAGGCAAATAAGGAAAACCTGATTCACTCTATTCTCAAAAGACTCCATCATGGTTCGCCCTGGTTCAGCTTCCAATTGTTTCTCCTGAGCTAACTTGATAAGCTCTTTGACATCATTCTTTGCCTTCGAAATTGTTTCATTAATTTTCTCCATTGTTGCTGCATCAGCAATAGTGTCACCAATTCCAATACTAAATCCATTCTGCAAGAGCCAATAATTAACAAGCCACTGAGTGTGTCCTAAGAACTTTCGGGCTGCATCTGGACCAACCTCCTCCCTACATGCACGTAAGCACATTAAGCAATAAAATCATTACATATATTTAAAACGCATAAAATCTCAATTTGTTTCATAACCTAAGCATACCAGATAACATGAATCAAACTACCAGTAGATGTTCCCATGGTCTTCTTGCAAAGGGTTCCTGACAAAAGCTCTCCTTTTTCTATGCGTACTTGTGTATCACCAGGAGTGATAAATCCTGTTTCTGCTTCTGAATGCCATGCTGAAAACCTTATCAAGTTAATCTGCTTTGGTATGATGAGATTAAATACTTGTTTTCCAGTCCACAAAGGCCTAGGTTTCAAAATAGCTGGAGCAGGAATTTTTCCATCAAAGTCTTCCCACCACATTAATATATTCATGAACACATCCTGTCAAAGTTCCAAACAGTTGGTCATCATTGAGCAAACAGTAGATAAATCAAGAAAAGTGAGGGATCAAAATGGAAATCTAAGAACGTAAAAATCTACATAACTACACCTTCTCTATAAAGGTGTCCCTTTTAGTGATCTTCCGACACCCTAATAATGTATCCTGGACAATCCCCATGACAGGCCTATTTGATTGAGGAGAAACAATGCACTTTGGTACCATCATAAGTTCCAAAACTTCTGCCCTAGTTTCAAACGACTGGGGAACATGCATGTTCATCTCATCTCCATCAAAATCAGCATTGTATGGAGAGGTCACTGACAAGTTCAGACGAAAAGTTGAGTATGGCATAATTTTAATTCGGTGACCCATGATGGACATTTTATGAAGACTAGGCTGCCGATTGAAAAGAACGAAGTCACCATCTTGCAAATGTCGCTCCACCTGACAAGATTTCATGCCAAAAAATTAAGAGGATCTCACTACAGTTCAGAAACAAGAGTGACAAAAAGCATAAACCTACCTTGTAACCAAGCTCAAGGTGGTGATCGCTACTTTTTTTCAAATAGCGAAGATCCAATCTTTGTCCATCTTCCCTGATAATGTACTTTGCACCTGTTTTTCCTGGGGGAGGATGAGGCCCATACTCAACAAGCTCCTTCAATCTGGTAAGACACACTACGGTTAGAACACAAAATTACCTTTATAATGTGTAGTAAATCATTGCTGGATCACCTTTCAATGTTGTATGGAGTCACAGTTTCAGGGTAAGTCAAATTCAAAGCTATGCTCCAGGGAACTCCCAGCTCATCAATGTTAATTGTTGGATCAGGTGTAATAACGGTGCGAGCTGAAAAGTCAACACGTTTACCCATCAAATTACCTCTGATCCGACCTTCTTTTGCCTTAAGCCTACTACATATTGATTTGATAGGGCGTCCAGAGCGCTGAGTAGCCTGCATATTCATGAAGTCATAAAGCAGTTATAAATGACAAGCATAAATTTTAAACTGAGGTCAAACATCATACCCTTGGTTGGCCAGGGAGCTCGTTATCAAAATATGTTGCTATATGAAATTGCAGCAACTGAGCAAATTCTGTGATGATGTGTGCTGGAGCTCCATTTCTCTCTTGTCTCCTTAAATTTTCATTATGTCTAATAATCATTGCTAATTGATGAGTCAAATCATCCTGTCCACATGCAATGAAACCAAACATGGAAATGGATTAAATGGTGGTTCAAATGCATTATGCTAAAGGGATAAAGGGAAGACACCCAACTATAAGCAAACAATGACTCTTTATCTGGGAGTGATAAATAAATGGAAAGTTTAGCAAAAAGGAAAATAAAGAATGTAGCACAACACCCAGTAATTGTGGTTAGAGAGAACAAGCAGAAATATAATGATAATTCAAGAAGTTTAATAGTGCAGTCCAAAGGATCTTATAATGAGTAGAAAAGATTTTATAATCACCAAAATGTGCACAAGAAGGTTAAATAAAAATCTAAAAACATCAAAATAATATGAACTGACCTCACTTCTAGAAGAAGTGTCCATCATAACCGATGGCCTAACAGGAGGTGGAGGAATTGGTAGGACTTGCAGTATCATCCAATCAGGACGAGCATACTTGGGGTTCAAGCCCAACAATTGGCAATCTTCATCACTTATTCTCTTCAAAACACTAAGAACCTGAAGTAATTCAGGAGAAATTTAAAAAAAAAAAAAACAAAAATTATCGCAAAAAGAATGCATTGAGATAAGATAGTTGTATGGAACACAATTAAAATGAAGAAGCTACGATAACATCAAAACATTAGCTACCCTGTCTGCAGAAAGAACTTGTTTTCTTTCAACAGGCTCAGGAAGCTGTTCTTGATCATCAGATTTCTTCTTAGGAGCCTTGTATTCAGCAATCATTTTCATCCCATCAATAGTAATATTTGGCTGCTGAGCACCACACCCACCTCGACTCTTCTTAACAGGTTCTTCAGAGTCTTGTTGACCTTGAACATCAATATCATCCCCACCTGCACATTTCTTCTTGCTTTTACAAGCATCATAGATTCTTTTAAGCCTATTCTTTGGATTTCTGATTCTTAATGCTTGCTTGAATCTGGCATCTTCCTGGAAAGATTTAATGTTTGTAAAAATGGAGTTAAAATAACTGGAAAAGAATAGTCTACAATGATATAGATAATCATAAACAAGAGAGTGACAGTTCCAATCAGATGCTAAAAGATAAAAATAGCAATATCCAACAGAGCTAATTTATTAACTAGAGCAGTGATAGAATCAACAAGAATTAAACCAAAAAATGATTCCCAAATATAGCAAATCTTAAACTGCAATGCATTTGCAAAAACAAATAAAAAAATTATGAGGTACATCATGCAAAATGCCTGAATGATGAACAAATGGGCATGCCCTATCGACTACAAAAAAATCCAACATAGTCAAGAAGGCCTTTGCAAGATTAATTTTCAATACGACACATGCAGAAGACAAGCAGCATGAAGCCTTACCATGAAAAACAAAATATAGCACACCAAACTCAATGAAAACTGTAAAATCCAACACCATA